>CAMRHE010000005.1:1250000-2450000 GCA_947044405.1 Leptodactylus fallax | reverse complement strand
ACAGCTAAATCATTTATTTAGTTCAGGGGTCAGCAATCTCCAGCTCCTGTGCTAAGTTTGGCACTTAAGGCATATTTACTTGGCACAGGGCTCTCTCTAATGTTTAAACTGTTGCTCCAGGCAATCTCTCTCTCTCATGGACCATATAAATACAGTCAGAAGGGAAGAAGCACTAAGGCCCCTTGCTGACGACTTTGGGTAGGTCAGTGTGCCATCTGGGTTTTTCCTAGATAGCACACTGGCCCAGGCCGCAAAACTCAGGACAGGTCCTATTCAATCACATCCAGCGGCGAGCACACGGTCATGTTCAACTAGCCTAGGAATGTATTTAGTGAGACATTTGTGTTTGATGTAATTTTTTTATAATCTTGTCAAAATGGAAATATTCTGTAAAAAACATCTTGTATTGCAGCAATTACAAAAAAAGTTCCAAAAAGCAATAAAAAAAACCAAAAATAATAAATCACAATTAAATTCCCTCGCATATATACATAATTTTGGGTGAAGATATTAGTGTTTTCTGTTTTCATTGCTCTTTTGTCTACAGTAATGTTTATTTCACATGTGATATTTCTTCTCAATCTGATTCAGTCTGAGAGGCCTTGCGGGATGCTGCAGGTTACACTCTATGGCCCCTTGCAGATGACCGTGTGCTAGCTCAGTGTGCTATCCAGGTTTTTCCCAGATAGCACACTGACCCATTCATTTCTGTTGGCCCACGCACACAACAGTCCAGACCGCAAAACTCAGTACAGGTCCTATTCTTGTCTGGTTTTGCAGCCATGCTTCTGTGGCCCCTATTCATTGAATGAATGGGGTGTGGAAGCACAACTGGTGCCATTCAATTACAGCTGGCGGCCCACACATGGTAGTATGCAAGGGGTCTAAAGTAAAGGCTCACTTCCATTTATTTTTCTGATATATGAGACATCTCAGATGATAGACAACTTATGTAGGGGTCTGTGAGAGAGGGCCTCTACTGCTGCTGACATCATAGCTTGAAAATATGGAAAACTGAGCTTTGCACAAGAGAAAAGTGGTGCTCTGCTCAGCGCCAAAAAGGTGGCCATACACTTTAGATAGTTGTTTTTTGAACATGGTTGTCTGTCGTTTGACCAACGGCTATTTTTCCGGAATACCACTTACATATGCATGTTTGGCCTGGCTGAGTATGCAGATCCAAAGGGAACAGGGGAAAAGCCACTGTTAGACTGCTCTGACAGCGAATTTTTATCCTGTGGGAACAAGTATGAAGGTAGATAAGTGTCACTTATAGGAGGTTCTATCTATACAACTCCTTTACTTAATGAGGCTAAACACTGAAGCCTTCATTGACCTGCTGGTATTACCGGAGGCAGTGACAATACCTTTCTTTAAAGACACAAGGAGTAGTATCAGAGAAAACGAGATTCTGTACGAAACCCACATAAAGAACATACAGACTCCATTCAGATGTTGCCTGTGGTCAGATTCTAACCAAGTGCTTCAAAGCAAACAATGACATTTAATTTGTCCTAAGGATAAATAGAGATGTTCCAGCATTGTAATATTATGGAGGATGCAAGTATTCAGTAAAACAGGCGAACTGGCAGGCCATCTTTAAATGCGTATTCTCGAAGTCCAAATACAGGTGTACTGAGCAGGCACTGGCAGAAATCAATCAATTTATCACAGCGTGCTATCTGCGATCTTATTTCTGCAGGTAAACCTAGTGGGTTATCTTTATTCCGTGAGATAAGGCTCTATTACATGGCTCAATATTACATGATTGCATCACTTATCAGGAATACACATTTGTAGCAATGCTAAGTCTCGATATTTAGGCCGTGTAAATGTGCCAGCATTCACCCAACAAATTCAACAAACTCTTGTTTGTTGGTGCTCGCTTCTTTTATGTAGTATGAAAATTTTTCAATAGCCGACAGCACATTGCCCTGTTTAAAGAGGTCCTGCCAACAAGCCGTAAACCTGTATGGGGAACAAATGTTCACTTTAGCAATTGTTCCCCTCTGTGTAAAAGACTGATGAAAATGAGGGCTGATTCAGGTGTTATATATAGTGTCCCTCAGTGCTCATTCTCCTGCAATAAGGCTTTAACAACAATACAGTCCCAAAAACTGAGAGTGGCCATACATTAGATTTTGGTTGGCTGTCATGCAACCATCTGATTGATGACGGGATCATTGCCCTACATGATTCCACCATCAACATTCACAACTGAACTGTCCAATCAAGGTTTAGTTGTTAAAAACATAAAAAGAAGCGCAGCGAGCCTGTGCACGAGCGGCCGACCATGCCAAACACTGGTATTTTTGACCAGCAGCCAGCTGAAAATTTCAAACATGGCCAATCTAAAGTCTGACAATGATGATCAGCCACAAACAACTGATTGTAGCATCTACATGTCATATAGCCAGCTAGAAATAGCCAAATCAACCATTTTAGCCGATGAAAATCTAATGTGCATGGTCATCTGTCAACTGACACTATGTTAATACTTCTAGCACCTAATTCTTTGTATTACAGTTCTGCTGGAATATTTCAGCAGGTTTTAAGTTTCTCCAAGTGAATCCTTTTCACTGTATTATGTACAATGTGTACGGCTTGTTGCAATACAATTATTATAGCTCCGTCTAGTAATAAGATGTCCACTTTTGACATTAATTCTCTGAAGGTATAAATTGAAGGTCCAAATTGAATGTCAGCAAGTAAAGATCTTAAAAAGTATATTATTCAGCTTTCCATCATACAAAGAATAACCTGTATTTGCTGAAAGTAAGATTCTCATTGCTGAGGTGAAGTAAGAATGACATGCTACATTTGATTTGTAAACTGCTAAGGATAATGTTGGATTTATATAAATTGATAGCAATAATAATAGTAATAATAGGATGGAAACATATGAATTCCTGATTACTTTCTAGGAAATATCGACACCCAGGATGTATTTCCTAGAATTGGCAGGCGCTTCATTAAACATCCGTCCCCAAGAAGGAAGTAATGGTAATGTGGATGATATTATTTTGCAGTGAATTTTTTATGTACTCTACATTTATATGTATATTTATATTTTTTTGTTAAAAATACAAATCACTAGTAAAGAAACTGGATGTCCAGCAAGAATAACAAAATACATGGCACTGAGTGGAAAGGTTAGTAAGAAAAAAATAGAAGGAAACTTTTAGCTCAGTCATGGTTATTTCACATAGTGGCTTCTCTATGGTGCTGCTTTAACACTAAAGTAGTGTGAAATCCACCTCCACTTCCGTCAGGCTGAAGAATGAATCACTTGAAGCAGCTATCAGAAAATTAGAAAGATCATTGTCAATCCGTAGGTTCCCTTTGATACAATAGGCACATGCATACCTCTACACAATGTGCCTTAGAGAGTATGTTCACACAGACAGAGCATTACACGGCAATCACGTTCATTACATTATAGAACAAACCACCAAAACAATATTTTTTCCGCAAAATTGGCACAAAATTATGATAAATTTTTAAGAATTTTGAATGCCATTTGTGCACTATTTTCTAAAACAGTCATAGTTGAAGGGGTCGTCCAACTCCTTTTTAATTGATGCTCAGGAGGGATCATCAATAAGAGATTAGTGGAGTTCCATCTCCCAGGACCCCCGCTGATCAGCTGTCGACCTCTTCACCGTTTATATCACATGCTGCCAGTTACATAGCAGCCGCATTATGTAATTACAGCCTCATCTCATAAAAGTGAATGGGAGAAGGAGGAACAGGAATTAAGCTGGTTAAACAACCAAGGGTCCATCCTGACAGAATGCAGTGGAAAATCTGCAGCATTTGTGCCCAAGTTCCTCAGTGGCAAAAACAGCAACAAATGGTGTGGTTTTTGCAGCAGTTATTGTTATTGCTGTGTGTTTTCCTGTAGGTTTGACCCAATGCATTGCTAAAGATGAAATCCACAGTGAATGTGAACATACCCTGAAGGTGTTTTGTGACATTTGATAAAAAACTGTTTTATTTTAAGAAGCAGTACATGTCTTTGTTTCTGCTATTGTGTTAATGGGGGCATTTTTTATTCCTTTTAATAGAAAACAGGATGCAATGTCCCACTAGCAATGCTCCAACTAAGCAATGCCAGGGAGACTGGCCATACACATACTCAATGGAGTATGTAGAGCTGAAGCATTTACCAAAGGGGATTTCAGACCAAAGTAATTTCAAATGGCTGTATCTACGGTTTTATACCACCACATATGCTTCCAAGATGGAAGTACTAGTGATTAAAGAACATTAGTTACAACACAGTTGGGAATGTGATTTTTTTATATGCAGAATGAACAGTACTTCTTGGCAGCATATGAAAACTTTAGCGTGATACTAGAACCATTTTTCTAGGTGGTATAAAACCAGAGATAAAGCCATTTTTAGTGACCATCTTTCCCTTTGGTAAATCCTTCAACTCTGCATATTCACAATACAATAATATAATTGTGTACGGACTTTCCTTAGTAACAACTCAGTTAGAGGGTTGCTGAACATCCCCTAACACAGCAGCAAAAAAAAAAAAAAATGGGAGTTACACTTTAATGAGGATGACTCGCAATGCCAGACGCAGCCCATAAATAAATTAAAATAGTTTTCAACACCTACTATATTTTTCCTTACAGTGATTCTGGAAGAGGTCACTCCTAACATGAGAAATCTATCTGAGGTAAGGTTAGCATGTTTAGTATTGTCACATAAATACAGATGTAGTAGAGTTAACTTGAACTTCTGCTTTTGGTTAAATTTCTGCTACGTGATATCTCATCATAGAAGACAACTAAAACCAGTAAAAAAAAATCACTGAGGCTGAGACCCCCACGTTGCGGAAAAGCAGGTTTTTTTTGGTTGCAGATTTTGCTGCAGTTTTTTGAGCCAAAGCCAGGAGCAGATTGAGCAGAAGGGAAAAGTATAAGAGCTTCCTATCTATTTGACTTTTGTAGTCATTCTTGGCTTTGGTTCACAAAAACCTCAGCAAAAACTGCAACAAAAAAAGCTGTGTTTCCGCAAAGTGGGGCCTCAGCCTGAAAGTGAGTTTTCATAAATTTTTATTGTCTTTTTTAATGAAATATCACACTGCACCAATTTAACCAATTGCAGAAGTTCAGGTTAACTCTGCTACATCTGTATATTTCTGTTCTCAACCAAATTGCCTAGCTTTTTTGGCCACTTGTTTTGTAAAAGCAGTTTACTAATTAATGTGGAAACAAAGCAGAAAAAAAGCTGTCCCAGCAAAGCAATATTTTATTTAATCTCATCACCACAATGCCGAAGAAAAACGCTTTTGAAAATGTGCGTTTTTTAAAAATGCAGCATGTCAAAGTTATATGTGAAAAGGCTGTGTTTACCTTGTGTTTGACTTATATATAGGGGGGGGGGGGCAAAAATGCAAACTGTAGGAAAAAGGCCATGAAAAACACAAGAATTTTATTCTGCATTATTTTTGGCTACATTTTGCTACATCCAGCCTTAGCCTTCATGTTTTAGTGAATAAGGAAATAAAATCTCCATATAGAAGTAAGGAAGACGTACTATATGTCCATGAGCATAACCAAGCAAATGTAGGAAAACGCAATAAAGCTCCACCATGATAGAAAGAAAAAATCATTTAGTCAACATGCCAGCATTTTGAATCACATTTGAAAAAAGTGGTTTAGTACGATTGCCATGCTTTTAAACAGATCATTCTTTTTGCTACAATCAACCTGGTTCTTCTGATTTGGGGAAAGTAAGGCCTCATTCACACATCAGAAACTGACGTCTGAATAAACACATTGAAATGAATTTGAGATCCAGTGATATCTCGGGAAATAATATAGATAACACTGCAATCTTAGTGTCATATGAAAAAAGAGAATCTCCTCTTTCATATGACACATAGCAAGTTTAGACGTTTTAGAATGCCCGAGATATAACTGTTTGCAGTGACCCTCCTCTACAAGGACCTGTAGTCCAAGCCCATACTCCATTCACTCAGTGAAAGGTAGGAACAGCTCCCAATACAGAACCAAGGGAAAGAATAACGACATGCAGGTTTTCACAGAAAGGAGCCAACATTTGTTAATAAAGTATATTACAAAATTTATTAATGACACAAATACTTTTAGAAAATCAAAAGTTGTCTAAAAGTTTAGTTACACTTTAAAGTGGTTATGCAGTTTCTAACATTGATGGCCTATCCTTAGAATTATCGGTAACCAGACAGCATTGCTGCCGTGAGCCTTGCTACTAACTTGCCATACAAACTGTAGCGGCGTGTGTGTATAGTGCAGCACTGTTCCATTAAAATCTATGGGGCAGCACTGCAGTACTCACACTTGCCGCTACAGGTTGTACAGCAAATGTGTAGTGCAGCTCACAGTATATAAAAAATACTGAGAGCTGCATTGTCTTGGTACCGGTGATCTGCAGGGGTCCCAGGTGTCACACCTCTGCAGATCTAATATTGGGATAGGATATCCCATCAATGTTAGAAACCGGATAACCCCTTTAACTAAAACAATGGTCAATTAAGTTTGCTACTATTTTATTCAAGGTCTATGGATCTGATGGAGACAGTTGAGTACTGCTCTAAGAAAGAATCTGGGGATTGGGATGTCCATTCTAGTCACTGTGGGGTCCAAAGGAATCATACTTTATCACCTACCATATGAATAAATGGTGAATGTTAATTGTGGAAAACACTTTTAGGCTAAGGCCCCACGTTGCGGAGAAGCAGCTTTATTTGTTGCAGATTTTGTGGCGGTTTTTTGAGCCAAAGCCAAGAGTGGCTTGAGCAGAAGGTAGAAGTAGAAGAGTTTCCTTTATATTTCCCATTCCTTTTGTAGTCATTGTTAGCTTTGGCTCAAAAAAAACCGCAACTAAATCTGCAACAAAAAAAGCTGACCCTGCCTACAATCTAGTAAAAATGGTTATATGTATAAACCCTTAATGTCCTATAAAAATTTTCTGCATTGTTTTATTAACGTTAATATTTATTAATGTAATATAATATTGAGTTGTGAGCTTTTATTAGTGTAACGCTTATCTGATTGTGTTCATGCTGTATTTGATTATAGGAACCATTACAAGACTTTTGCAGAGAATGGGAAGCTTCTTATTTAACCTGGAATCCTGGATATCCAAGATTTATCTATTTCACATATAGTGGTAAATATAAAAAATCAATAACATTTCCTGCCATAGTCACTGTGTGTCATAATACGATATGCTACTTCCCTTCTTCAGATTGGTACACTCATTATAGGGGTTCATTGGGTAAGAAAAGCAGCTCACCACCTCCAAACAAAGACAATCCCCAAGATTTCTTTTTGTATGTCATTGAAAATAAACGTACACAAGCCCTGTGGGGGTAATGGAAACCACTGTACAATATAAAATGATATATTGAGAGGCATATGGAAGTTTAGCTTACAAACCATTCTCACTATTCATGACATTCAGGCCTCCTGTGTGTGGGGAAATATGGTCTGGAAAATTTTCCGGCCCAAACCCAGCCAGGAGACCCATACTCCAAGCATCATAGTGATCTATTTTGCTAAGATTCCCTGCCTACTCACAGTTCTTCTGTCCCATACTGTATATCATATAGTACAGTAGAGCTGCAGAGAGTTTCTAGACCACTATGATCATTATAGATTACTATGATGCTTGGAGTCTGGGTCTCCTGGCTGGATTTGGGCCTGCAATCCATCCAACATACGGACCAGATTTTCCAGACCATATTCCCCCGTGTGCAAGAGGCCTCAATGTACTTTTTCTGTCAATGATGTCATCACTAACTTACGTTGTGTCTGGTTTGACTTCTAAAATTTTTATCAGTAGAATTGAAACAATGTGTAGCCTTCATGGCTAAACACATCTATTGCAATAGGGCTGAAATACACCGTAGGGAGGCTATGTTTCTACAGTATGCGGATAAAAACTTGCAAAGAATGTAAAACGGAAACCAAACAAAATTCATAAAGCAAATTTATCTAAAAACTGGTTAATAAACAAACAGTTTAGATGGAATTTCACACATAGATCCAGGAGCCAACATACAGTTAAAATAAGCAAAACGTGTCAGAAGATGATAGCAGCAGTTATGGCCCTATCTTAATATGCAACCAAGCACTAGAGCACCAGCAATGACAAGAATAATACCAACCAAAATAACTCCTGTGCTCCGAATAGTGTTTTGTTGTTGCTTTCTATGGGGATGACTATTTAAAACTGGATGGGCCATTCTAGTTCAGTTCAGGACACCATCCCAAGCCAGGGCCCTGACTGAGAGAACATAGCACAGTGAGGTCATGACAAGCCCAACTCATTCCTAAGGGAAGGAAGCATGTTGATAAACCAAGCGTATTGATGCACCACTTGGCATTGATGGCACAGAAACTGCTCCTGAGTGCTAAAAGGTGACTAAACTTTTAGAATTTTTTTCCATAAATCCACAGTGTAGGTGATGATAGTAAAGTTTTTTTAATATACTTTATTAACGAAAAAGGCTTGGCTCTTCACTTATTCACGTCCTTCCGCCACTTAATCTAAAGAAGAGAAGTCTATGGAGAGGGGAGAGGGAGAGAAAGGAGAGATCCTCAAAGCAGAGAGACATCAGCAATATAGAAAGACAGTTTTCTTTCACAACAAAGCCAGACTACAGAAATCACTATCCAGCCTTTTTCTTGCAGAAATTATACATTTAGTGCTGTAGATGGCCTCATAGCGCTGTCTCCCTCCTTCGCCTAAAGACACGGGCACTTTTATTCAATAAAGTAGAATGCAAAGATTGTTCCCTTCACCTGCACTATTGATTTATGGAAAAATAAATAAAAGTTTACTTACACTTATAACTAATTGCTGAGCGCAGTATAATAGTACTGCACAGGACTACTAGGGGTCAATGTGCTTGCCACAAATGCTTCTAAATACATAACAAAATATTGCTTCCATTGCTGTGTACTGAAAGATGAAAAACGTTAAACTGTGTTGGATCTGAATAGGAATACGAATGTGTTCATGTACAATATTAGACTATAACCTTTATTTTATATATGATAGGCGCTGCAGGCAGTGATATACCTGCATATGAATGGTATGCACTACATAGAAGGCCTGCTCCACCTAGACTGGTAGGTATTTCTTTTGCCATAATCAAAATTATCATAGAATTACTAAACACTTGCATAACCTAGCTGCATCAGAAGTTGTACAGGTTTATCTAATGGTAAGCTCATGCTTGTAAGCTACCCTAAAGCTTCATGCACACATCTGAGTGTGCAATCCAAGTTGTCTTTCAGTCTTCTATTCTATTCTGATATTTTTAAAGCAGGTCCTATTCAGATTCATCAAATGGACACATGGACCCAGAAGACACTTGGCTTACACTCGGTTTTCAAAATGGCTTTGTTCATGAAGCCTATACCTTTTGTGGGAAACCAAAGTGTGGGCCAGTGAGTAATGGTAAAAGTAACACTGTCTAATACACAAGCAATAGTGGATTAAAGCCATAGTCAATGCTTCCTAGTGATAATAAACCTTGTCATGATAAAGGATCACCTCTCCCCTGATGGCAGATGGCAGGGTAAAGAATGATCGGGCACTTGGATTTTAAAATGCCCATGCTGTTTTCATGGAGGATAACACACCACCAGAGGTGTCAGAGCAGAACATTCCCCTCTCCCTATTGAAAACATTTTCACATTTGATAAAGAGGTGGGAAAGATTAGCCGCTGACCAGTCCACCAGCTAGCAGCTATCTAAGGTGAAGAGAAACCTTTGTCAAGGTTCCAGAAGATGAAAGACTACTGTTTTTTTCGTTGCTCCAGAAATGAACTAATAAATGAAAACTAAGGGGCTACAGGAGGATTTATCACATGTGTGTGTACCTTGATAAAAAGGAAAATGAGAATATGCTGTTTGCCATACTGCCCATTTAGTGACAAAATACATAATAGGAGCCTTATTAAACTAATGTTTTGCCATTAGATATTTTACAGTATTTTTATTCATTTTTTTCAGAATGAACAGTACACATCAAGAAGACCATGTGAAGTGTTAATATGCATGAATTCATTAGAAAAGTCTAAAAAACTTAAGTAGGTTTTGGAGAAAAATCCCTTTAATTTATATGGAACATTGGTGATGTACAACTAGTCATAAATAGATACTTTAGTAATGTCAGCTCTAGCAACCAGATTCTAACCTCTTTCTAAGGGTATGTTCATATGGAGTTTTTTGCAGGCTGATTTTGAGGCGGAATCCACTTCAAAATCCGCCTTGAACAACGCCTCGCATTCATTTCAATGGGAGTCAGTAGCAGTTTTTTCCCTCTTGCTGATTTTTTCAGTCAGAGGAAAAAAAAAGAGACATTACCTATCTTTAGGCGGATTCCGCCTTAAAAAAGACATTGAAATCCCGTTTTTTTAACACGTTTTTGATGTGTTTTTTGACACAGTTCTTGTAAAAAACCGCAAGCGTTTTTTTAAAGGGAAGTTTCCAGGTCTGTACAGTGTGCTGGACGAAAAACATGACAAAAACCGTATCATGTAAAAAACGTCAAAAAATGTTTACTAATTCCTGAAGCAGATTTTTTTCAGCCTGCAAAAAACTCCATGTGAACATACCCTAAAGCTGCAAATTAAATAGGATCTGACCCTAGATTTCACAATACAAACTGCATACTTTATAAAAAAAAAAAAAACTTTTAATATATTATAATGCTAGCACACTATGATAGACTAGCTGTATAATCCTTTTTGAAAGTTTTGCCACCTGATATTAAATGAGCATAAAATGAGTCCAGTGTATTCAGCAGCTATGTAACTGTGCCACGTGACTTCCAAATCACATTCTGGTCACCCTAGTAATGTCATATATTATGTAATACAGTAATACCTCGTACACTCGCGTTTCCGAATTTGCGAATTCACAGATTCACGATATTTTTTTGGCAACTAACATATATACTGTAGATTTTGCTCTTTTTCTCAGATCTGTGAAATTTAAAAAAAAACACCTTCGCTATTGGGTAGTAGCGTCCTGTTCGTTACGTACCCGGTAATTAGTTTCATTTTACTGTGAGTGTATAAGAAAAATGAATGAATGTATTAATATACAGTACTGTACAGTATACTTTAGTATACTGTACAGTACTGTAGGGTAAAGTTTATTGATATTTAGGGGTTAAACATTAGAAATCGGCATTGTAAGCACTTCTAATTGCTTGTACCAAACATTCACGATTCCTCGCGATCCGCGACCGGTTCTGGACCCTAACCTCGCAAATGTACGAGATATTACTGTATAGCATAAAATTATATATTACAGTCTGATCATGAAAATAATTTTCAACCATGTCCATAAAAGTCTATCAGTATATGAGGAATATGTTTCACTTTAGAATATCTTACAAAGTTCTGCTTCAGAATATCAGAATAACTTGAAATATCATGAAATGTTCTAAACTGCTTTAAAGATTTTCTACTACCATACAACACAATGACTACTTTGCCTTTTGCAGACACTTTTGCTTTTCTGCCATGTTTATCTGATACATTTTGGATGTGAAACATGTAGGTGAACATTCACAGTAGTATAAATAAAGAAATAATGTCACGAGATGCTTTTATCTTTATTACATTTTCAGCTATGTCAAAGTGAAGCGATTCAGTTGGGAATTAAATGAAGATTATATCACCAAACTACACTATATACGACAGGCATTTGAGGTAAGATGACAGAGCTACTAAGGATTTCACTCTGGTTGATGAACATACACACAGAATACCATAAATCTAGGTTTAATGATAAGATTAACCTTCAAGATGTAAGCTATATTATACAGTATATTGTCTGGATAAACGTAGCTTCTTCTATTTGCTATATGCTCAGGCCTATATTTGAATTATTGTCCGTGACCAGGACAATTACCATGTTTTGCAAAAGTTTTAGGCATGTGTAGGGGGGATGCTGCAAAGTAAGAATGTTTTTAAAAAATAGTAGTGTTTATAGATTATTTTTGTCAATTAAAATGAAGTGAATGCAGATAAGAGAAATCTAAATCCCATCAATATTTGGTGTGATCCTTTGTATTCCATCAGTTCTTCTCGGGACAATTGCAGATGATTTTTGAAGGGACTCAGCAGGGAGGTTGTTCCACCATCTTGGAGAACCTAGCACAGATCTTCTGTGGATATAGGTTTGCTTAAATCCTTCTGTCTCTTCATGTAAACTCAGACAGATTGGATGATGTTGAGATCAGGGCTCTGTGGGGGCCATATCATCACTAACAGGATGGGATTTAGATTTCTCTTTTCTTCATTCACTTCATTTTGTTAAGTTACATAAACTATTGACACTTCTAATTGTGAAAGCATTCTTATGCCTCAGCATTTTTTCACACACACACACACACACACACACAGTACTGAAGGTCTATTTGGAAATTGGAAATGAGACTCTGTGGTGACAGGAAGTGACATCACTTGGCCGATGGATGAGGACATAAGGACATGATTTGCTGTACACAACACAGTCCTATTTATGACGTATGAATGTAGAACCCCGGTACAAGGCTTAGATAGTATTGCTCCAGTGAATTTTCTTTCCTTTAATCTGTTCTGACACCAGATAGTGTTTATAAAGGAATCCAACAGAACCTTCATGGTCAATGCAGGGAAGTCAATTCTGGCAAAATTTCTGACCCCTTGCAAGAAGGTAAGCGTTTGCCTATAAATTGAAGTTTCAATTTCAAGTTACTTTTTATAAAATATTAGTCATTAATGTTGTTAATTCTAACTGAAGGATATAGCAGGGATTTTGCAGTACACTCATCCTGCCCTGAGAATCTGTCTATGAACTATACATTTCTGTAGGAGTAGTAAGGAGGCCCAGCTGTATTTTTAGTGTCTTCTGTAGGGGTAGTGATTATATTAACAATTGTGAACTAGATTTATTTATTAATCTAAAATATACTGGAGCAGAAGCGCACATGTGTGAACACTGCTCTTTTCAAATAGGGACACAAGACCACCCTGTTTGCATAAATGGTAGGGGTCCCACCAGTGGACTCCAATCATTAGATACTTATCACCTGTCCTGTGAATAAGTGATACCTGTTGGTTGTCAGACAACCACTTTAATGCAATGGGAGACATTTATTGACAGTGTTTCAAGGTGCATAAAGTTAGTCGGCAGGAATGTTATCAAATTTATCAAGCACTGCCCTTGGCAATATATACTTGCTGGATTTTTACGTAAATCTCTAGCAAACTCTATTCTATCAGTGCAATCACTTTATTATCAACAGTACTCTTGTACTGAGTTTGTAAAGAAACTCCAAAAAAAGGACCTAAATTACATCCCTATAGACTTCTAGGTGTCCATGGTGGTTAATATATGAAAAATCGTAAGCTGTGAGATAGAGTAGATAGATGGGCAGGCTTCATGAGAATAACTTTATTCCTTGTCACCACCTCACTTATTTTTTATCCTCAGTACAGGCCCCCGGTAAGAATTATATTGCAGAGTGGTTGCTATATATACGTATAGTCAAGAATAACATTGTAATTCATTTTTAATATAGAAATATATCAACTTTGAAGAAGCCTATAATAATTTGATATCCTTTATTGAACAACCTTCAAATGCTGAAGAAATTGCAAAGACTTTACGTTGCTATGATGTAAGTAGTCAATAGTAAACGTCATTGCCGCTGACCAGTACATGGTGAAATATAACAGGTACAATCTAGTTAAGTATAAGTGAGAGTAAGGCTACGATCCCACGTTGTGGAAAACAAGCTTTTTCTGTTGCAGATTTTGTTGCGGTTTTTTGAGCCAAAGCCAGGAGTGGATTGAGCAGAAAGTAGAAGTATAAAAACTTCCTCTATATTTCCCATTCCTTTTGTAGCCATTGTTGGCTTTGGCTCAAAAAACCGCAACAAAATCTGCAACAAAAAAAGCTGCGTTTCCGCAAAATGGGGCCGTAGCCTCAGAACGGAAAAGACCTAAAAAAATCGAAGGCCTCTCGCACACGACAGTGAGAAACGGACATGTGATAGATGTTTTTGTAGCATCTGTCACATGTCCATTTTGACAACACATTGAATCTAATGTGTCTATACACAAAAAAAAAAAAAAGACCTGCACTATGTTTGTTCGTTTTGATGGCCAGATGGACTCAATGCAAGTCTATGGGACCTGTTTTTAACAGGCTGAAACAGATTCTAATCCGTTTCACGTCCATTAAAAACGGATCAGTAGATTGGGTTAAAAAAAAAAAATAGACCAATGAAATGCATCTGTTTTTTTTCACTGACAGTTAAAAAGTGATGAAAAACTGATGACAATCGGCCATCATTGACAGAAAAACAGAACGGAATGGATGCATAATGGGCTTCAAAAATGGACATCAATGTCCGTTTTAATGGACGTTAGATCCGTCAAAAACATAACCAGAAGCTCCTGGGCCCCAATGCAGTATTTGTAACTGGGCCCCTGCTTAACATGTTCTATATATAATGCTAGTGTCTTATTCTGCTGTAATGAGGCTTATGTGCCACCTCAGCCTCCATGTCCTTGTGCGACCTTTGCACCTACTATAGCTGTACCCCTGATTAAAGGGGTTGTCAACCAATATTATAAAAGGTCATAATGACATAAAATACTAGAAGTGATACTCACCTAACCAATCCCCATAACTTCCATTATGACACATAGCTTTGGATTTTTCACTGCGGGCTTACTTGCTAATTAGATTAATTAGAATCAGCCACAGAATTCACAGAAAGATCTTCTTTTTTGAGCATCCTGAAGTAGTGCCCGTCACTGCCTCATTTTGAAAACAATGGGAGGCAGATTGCAAATCAAATTTGGGATCAGCTCCAAATTATGTTGTATGGACTTACCCTTGGGCCCTCTTGCTTCTGCCGGTGTTTAAATCAGTAACTCTTTCCCATTGCTTTCAAGTTAGGCCTCCCTTTGGCTGCTTACAAAAATGTTCATAATTCATAATGTTTGCTTTTTAACCTCAACTTTCCCATTTATCCAGTGGCTGAACGTCAAGTCAATCATGCCTGTCCTATCTTGCCTCCAGCCTATACATCTGCATTGATTGCATAGCTATGACCCTGATATTTTCTTGGTCTCATCCTATTTCCTTACACTTGCTGCTGACCACTTTGGCTGCCATATAAATACTAGAATACTGACTGTATGCAGTGACTGTGTATCATGAGGGACCAGGAAGTAGAGACCAGCAGGGACCCGGAAAACAATGGAACAAGGGCAGCAGGAAATGGTGTGATGAGTATCACTTCTTTTCTTTTTTTTAATGCCATTCTGATCCTTTTTTTTTAATTATCAACTGGAAAACCTCTTTAAATTCAAAGATCAAGTAAACTGCACTAAGCTCACCCTAGTGGCACCCACATGCAGAATTTTATCATTCATCTTTACTCAATGACTGTACAAGTGGAAATAGTAATTTACCTTAAAATACTAAATACAACTCCAGGCCTATTCCTTGTGAATTGGTTATTTAAAGGCATTGTGCAGGACTCAAAAACATGGCTGTTGGTCACATGACAATGCCACATCTCTGTCCCATTGAAATGAATAAGATTGACTGCCATATGGCCATTTGACCAACGGACATGATGTCATGATGTCACCATATAGAGTTGTCTTCTGCTGGACCTCTTATTGTGTCAGAACCTGGCCCCATTGTGTGATGATCAGTGAAAGTAGTAATAGGCACCTCTTAACTATTGTTTATAGGGGACTGCACAGAAGTAACTGCAAAGAGCTGAGTTTTTAGAAAAGATTGTCATGTAGTGTATAAAGCCTCAAAAACACGAGAGAATCCAGACCAGAAAATTTGGTCCATACATCAACCGGATTTGCCAGACTTCACCCAGTCAGGAGACCAGGACTCCCTGCATCATAATGATCTACAATGCTGGGAGTCCCTGACTCCTCAAGGCTCCACTGTCCATGCTATATAGAGTAAAGGATAGTGATGCCTCTGACAGAGAGGACCAGTTCTGACCTGGATTCCCCTGTGTGCATGGGGCCTAAAACTAAAACAACATTTCATTTTTTCTTCTTTGATAGGTCTTGCAATTTACACTCTATGAAAATAATCAACACAGAATTATGCATCATATCTGATACAAAAGAAGGTGTCTAATGAGCACCTAACTGCATCATATAATGGCAGTAATTCATTGTTTTGTGTCCCGTAGGTTAAAAACACAAATTTCTTTGATGTGGTCCTCTGTTTCCTTGTTTTGCAAGTGTTGCATGATGTAGAAAACATTGTTCATGTGCTGCAGGGACAAGTCGGAGATGAATGGGTTTCACATACTCAACTAACTAAAGTAGGTGCATTTATTTACCATTTTCTTTAAAGTCTTTGTATGTAATGATTTGCATCTTCATTACGTCGTAACCACACACAGAGATCGCTATTGTAGAAGATTATTTTATATTTAAAAAGACACAAAGAAACCCTGTTTTCTCATTGAGGCGCATAAACACGCGAATAACAGATACAGTGTATATCTCACTGCGCTACACTATTTCTGTAACTCCTAATCTATTCTATGGGAGTTATGAAAATAGCACAGCAAGGTCCCAGCCACCTCAGGTATTGAGGGGCTAAGATGGGAACACCCCCTTAAAGAGATCGACAGACTCTATTTACTGTAGTCAGCATGCAATTTCTTGACTACCTTTTAATTGAAATCCCAATTCATTGGTATTCCCAACACAATATTACATTATCATTTATACCTCAGTATGGTTGAGAATGCTTTTTTTTTCTTTTTTATAAAGGATGTAGATGGATTTTTATACTATACTGGTGAGGTGCTTAATATCCTAGTTCCTGATCTTCTGACGTCTGTAAGATATGGTGGTAAACAGAGAAAAATTTTCTACTGCCTCAAGGTAAGAACAAATAGTCTCACTACATTATTAATGCATGGAACATTCAGTAAAATAATAACACAGTGTACTATGCAGATAACATTTTGCTCACTTTCTCTGTTAACTGTCATATTTTAGTTTTTACTTAAAGGGTTATCCAGTTTGTAATATTGATGGCCTATCCATCTGACAGCTGGGACCCCTGCAGAGCAGCTGTTTGGGAACAGCACGTCACCAGGTAATGTTTACATGTCCCATTGAAGTCTATGGGATAGTACTGCAGTACCTAAAGTCACTCATACACTTTGTATTTTAAGTGAGTAGGGGGTCTCCTGGCATGTCAACATTACCATGAGCCATGTTGTTCCCAAACAGCTGCTCTGCAGAGGGTCCTGGGTGTCAGATCACCAAAGGACTAATATTGATGGCCTATCTTAAAGATAGGCCACCAATATTAGAAACTAGTTAACCCCCTTTACATTTTGTTAAGATTTTACTGGTCTCGTAATAATTAGGGGATAGTAGTTTATGGCATTCAGGGCCCAACTTACCCATAGACATAAAACTTGACACTTAGGAAACAGTTCTATAGAAATATAATGAACTGAACTATTCGTTTCACAAACACTTGCAGGAATAAAAGGAGGACACCCAGGGAGGCATAAGGACAAAACTGCAAAGGGGACTGTCAGGAACATAAATACCAACTCAGGAAACCTCTGCGGATTTTCTGTGAGAAGCGCTGCAGGAAAAATCGCTATTTGTTGCCACCATGGTTTTTCCCGCATCACTTTTATGCTGCGGCCTGCTATGTGGGGCCTTAGCATAAGAGTAGACAAAATACTTTAACACCATACTTTATATAAAGAAATATTAAGCCTTATGTTTATGAAAGATAAACAAATAGTAGATAATCTTGCTCCCATTTCTTATTAGTTTTTGAGATTTCCTGCATACTCCTGAGACAAACAGTCTTGTAGAAGAAATCCTGCAAAAGATACAGGGGTTAATTTCCAGCTAATCTGTTCCAATGTGTGATGATTGGAAGCCATCTTGTTTCCTGTTTGGGCCTATTTATATCCATGAGGCAATTCAATCATCACACATCAGCCATCTTTGTTAAGGGCAGATCCTAAGACAAACACAGCAGCCTCCAGTGGTGAGGAGTGAAAGTGCAATAGTTCAGAGTGAGTGAAACAGCGGCCACTGTTGGTAGATTAGAAAAATACATCAGGATTCTGACACCGATAGCTCTGGCACACGGGCGCATACCTGCCCACTGTTAGCTTTCTAGCGGTATATAATATCACCGATCTCCAAGGACATGAAAAGTCCTCTTGAAGATGTGGCTGTCTTGATGGGCAAAGTCGAACTCCCCACCATCGCTACAGATTAAGCTTTAAATCCTTGAGATCATTCCTGATGCTGATTCTCTTTTTTCCTACATTTATTTCTAGAAACACATCTCATGTTTTATAACAGATATATTCACCTATGAGAAAGAAAGCTACACCATGACAGAGCAACTGGCCAAGACTATCTATGAAAACTTAAAAGACCAAATTGATGCGCTAATGTCTTTTACTGCATAGCTCTGGAATTGAAAGAAAATGGTATTCGAGTAAATACAGCAAGTTCCCAATGCTCAACTTTATTAACAACCAAAATATAGAAATCTTAAAGGGGTTAGAAAAAGGGGTCTGTTTTTTTTCCCAGATACAGCACCACTATGCCCCCTGGTATGTATCTGCTACTGTAGTTCAACTACATGCATGCATGCACACACCTACAAAGGAGAGTTCCTACAGCAGTGGGGTTCTTTGAGCCCAGCAGAAGAAATCACTCTCAGGACCAAATCTCAATTTTTACAGAACACTGACACATCCACTTTTAGTTCATGGTCAGCTTTGTAGTTATAGCACATAGGATATACTGTGCCATCAATAAGGTCATCTTAGTTATTTGTGAATGAATGAAATCATGAGAAAACGCTCCAAATAACAAGTGATTGGCTTCAAATGGAGATGTCTCCTGCTGGATCTTTGATCTTTTTATTGTGTTGGAGTTTGGGCCCACTGGTGGATACTTTGATACGCCAGTCTGATCCCGGTTTCTAGTGAATCAAAGCTACGAATGCAATTTTGTAAAAAAAAAAAAATCCATTTCCAGTTATATTAAATAGCGTACGAAAGATCTATAATGAATGATCTGCACAAACAACAAGAAGCTAGACAACATAATAGTGAAAGAAAAGCTCTATAGCTGAAGTCACCATATTAGATCTTCAAGTTGATGGCATGCATTGTTAACATTAAAGGGGTTGTCCAGGATATACAGTTTTCTGTAAGTAGTCTGGAGAAGGTGAAAAAAAACCAAACATATTCACCTGTCCCTGGTGCTCCGATGTCTCTCACCGCAGTTCTGCTGCTACCAGTGCTTCTTCCGCACGTGACCACTGAGGCCAATCAGAGGCTTCAGTGGCCTAAAAGAAGAACACAGACGTCATAGGTGACGTATGTGTGTGATGTCATGGGTCCCTTCTTTAGGCTGCTGAGGCCAATCACCACCAAGTGAGGTGGGGACTTCCACCAAAGTGCTGCTGGACCAGACAGTGGTGGGGGACACTGGAGCACCGGGTACAGGTAAGTATGTTTTTTTTTTTTTTTTCACCTTCCCCAGCCTCTTTGCGGGAAAATTGGATATCCTAGACAAACCTTTGTAAGCATTTCTACACCCAGTAGTTTCCCATGACAGTCTTCAGTCTCCAGAACAAAAAAAATAAAATAAATTGTGTTCAATGCAGATATTATCATGTTGTTTATACTACATGTTGAGCACAGAAGCAAAAACAACTCCCCCAAATTACTGAATTGTTGTTGTTTTTTTATTCCTCCTAAAAAAAATTAATAGAAGTTATCTAATATTTTAGAAAATTACAACTACAACCACAATAAACAAGCTCTAATATGGCTAAGTCAATGAAAAAGTAAAATAAGTTATGACTCTCAAAATGCTCTGTTCTGAATTCCAAAGTAGGCTGGCTCCTTCATGGGTTAAGCATTATAAGTATCACAGTTCTTAGTTCTTGCTTTCACCAAAGAATCAGGAAGCAGTGATCAGTCAGTCCTCCTCAAGCAGGGCTGTAAAATTGGAGTCAGAATCATGGAGTTTGGAACAATTTTGGCTATTTTTGAAAAAAGTTACCAACTCCAGTTTCAAAATAAAATGAATATTTTCAATTATATTATATAATTATTAATATTGTTTAATTAATTAGATGTACAGTTTGTTACATATTTACCTTCGTAGGAATTCAATCACTGGCTTTTTAATGAATTAGAGGATCTTTACTGCTTCTTCTAACTGATGGTGGCTGTCAGCCATTTATGAAGGAGTTGGATTCGGTCCATTGAAAAATAGAGGAGTCGGCGTTGCTGGTTTATGCTACCAACTCCACAGTCCTGTTCTTGATATAATCTTATAATTCGTTTTTTATGTGTAATATGGTACATCATAAAACATTACTTGCAGAGAAAGTTAACCTTAGATCTTGCTTCCATTTTCATTGGCGAGTGTGAGCCACAGAAGGAAACAATATCTGTCGGGTAGATGTGTAGCCTAGATATCAATAGCAACCAGTCTGCCTCATATGCCCCAGATTAAAGCTAAACTGGCAGTGTGCCGATATATCAGTTTAATAAAGGACTACCTGCCCACTAAGCCCTAGACATGTGCCTAGTCTCTGTGTAATAAGTAACATGTACTAGATATCCAATTTGAGCACATTATTCTGACTATAAAAAGCACAGTAGCTGGAGTGGCCATATTTCCATCCATATAGAAAGCCAATTTTAAGCTTTCAGTTACTGGTTCAGTTATTTCAGGATCCAGATATGACATTCGCGACAATTCATAAAGAGCTTCCACTGCAATGAAATTAGTACCTGACAAGACAACAATCCTTATCTCACATGGCAGTGTAAGCAATATGTATATACAAAGCATGGCGATTTCCCGTGAGAACCGAATCTGGTGAAGTAGGTACTTAGGAACTTCAAGGTGGAAATTATAGTGTTTATAGACAATAAAGCACTTTACTGGTATTGATGTCTTGTAAGGGGGTTGACTTATAGATTTCTGTACAAATGACCTTTCCATTTAATTTATAAAGTTAAGTAATTCACTAGTAACACTTTATTAAAATTTCTGCAGGTTGTCCCTGTTCATATGTTGTATGTCATCCACTGCCATGTCACATCCAGAAGCCACATGGCCTACTCACATATGGCTGTAGTGTTGGATGTCAGCATAACTAGTGTGGCGACTGAACACATGAACACTTAATATAATTTTAATGGTTTGAGCAACAGAAAAAGAAAAAAGACTGATAGTAATACACAGCCAAAAGTAAACCCAGTTTCAGCCATATCCATTTCTTAGACATACATTATATCAAGCTAAGGTTAGGTTTACATCTGCATTGGAGTCTCCGTTCGAGAGTCTGCCGCATATTCCGCTTAAAATCGACAGAGAGAAAAGTTCAAGGAGTCCACGGGTTTCCGTGTGTAACCGCTTTTTAAGCAGACAGGGTTTTTGTCTTTCTGGCCCCCATGCGGACCCGAAGGACGGAAACCCAAACTCTAGCGTGTACCTAGCGTAAGTAAACTGTTGAAAGAGATGCATACACCTGTCACTGACTTTTACTTATGTTCTGAGTTTTTCTAATAAGTGTCGCAGCCTAAGGGCTTATTCACATGACAGTGGAAAACAGCGATCACATGGCTGTTTTGAAAACAATGAGAGTGAATGGGTGTAACGGTCAGTTAAAAAACGGAAATGGTTTATATTTGTTTGCTTTGAGGAACTCACAAACGCAATAGAAATCAATGGATGTAATAAAGGATTGATGTCCAAGTAATGTCCGTTAAAAATAGATCAGTGGGTTGTGGTCAAATAAGAGACCGATGAAATTTATCCATTTGTGTACACATTGGTGTGTGGTGGTATAAAGAAACATTTATGGGAATGGGTGGAGCCAAAGTGGAAGTTGGTGGGGATGGAGGAGGGTCTTACTTTACGTCAATTCTTTGTCCCGCATGGTGCACTTCACATTCTGTGCCTCTTTCAGTCCCTTGAAAGTTGGAAGGCATGCATAGACGGAGTCTGTCATGTCCCAAATGCCTCCCAAACTAACAATAGTGTTTTGTAGAGGCCTTTAATAGGAGCAAATCAGCCAGTAAGTCCAACAGAGGTGGACTCAATTTCCCAAGATTGGCTACAGACAGTCTCAAGTGCTCCAGTTCTCCTCTGGAATTGTTCCCTAGCACCTGCCCTTCAGCAGACATTTTCAGCATATGCCTGCATCACAGCTGTCTGTAGGCAAGTCTGGCAAATCAGGCCCCGCCCCCAATGCACTTGCCGTATGATTTGCTTATTCAGAAAATAATGATTATCTTGCATTGATGAAGCACCAGTTTGTGGCCATAAAGGTACATTTCTGCTCCTATTATAGGCCCCTATATGATGTTGTTATTGGTGTAGGAGGCATTTTGGACTCGATAGTTCCCTTTAACTATATGGCATAAACATGGTGTGAACCTAGCCCTATATGCATCACAATATGATAACTAAAAAAATTTACCATACATACTACAAAAAACATACATGTAGAAATTGAATATTATGACAAAACAAATAAAGCAAATCCTCATAATAACTTCATTATTAAAACTAAATTAACTTCTTTTCAGTGAGTGTCTCATGCTATGTAAGCTTTTTTTATTATTTAAATTATTATTAAAACAGCTATATAAAGCTCAAGGATTATTGTGCTGCAAAAAAACATTACACCACTAGATGGCAGTAAAAGAGCATGCTGCAAGCAACATTAATTTTTAAATTTTCATCATAAGGTTGAATATAGCTATACATTGCATGGAGAAAAATATTGGGCCACATCTCCTAATCACTCAATTCAGGGGATTCATTGTGTCCCAGTGACATAGGTGTATAAAATCCAGCACTAAGCCATTAAGTCTGCCTTTAGGATAAGGCGCCACGTTGTGGAAATGCATCGTTTTTTGTTGCAGATTTTGCTGCGTTTTTTTGAGTTAAAGTCAGGAGTGTATTCAACAGAAGGGAAACATCTAAGAGTTTCCTTTATATCTTCCATTCCTTTTCAAGTCATTCCTGGCTTTGGCTCAATAAAACACAGCAAAATCTGCAACAAAAAAATGTTGCATTTCCTCAGTTTTACAAACATTTTTGAAAGAATGGCTGGTTCTCGGAGCTCACTGTATGCTAGCATAGTACTATAATAGGATATCACCACTGCAACAAGTCACTTAGTAGATATTCCATGATCTGTGAGTGGTATTACTGGAAAGTGGAAATGTTTAGTAACCACAGCACCTCAGCTATGAAGTAACAGACCATGTAAAGTCACAGTACAGGGACACCGAGTGCTGAGGAACATAGGGGCAAATTTATTAAGAGTGGCGTATTGTAAACATCCTGACTGGTTAAGGGACCAAGGTGCTACGGCCTCTTCATAAATCTGTATGAGGTCCCAGTGCCAGGATGGAAATCTATGCCAGGTAAGAAATAGCATAGATTTCCATTCTCAGGAAAGGAAACTGGGGTGAGGTTTAATAAATAAGGTGCAGAATGTGGCGGGGTAGGCACAGATTGGGGCTTGAGGTGCATGTGTGGGACAAGAAAGGACCTTGCGCCGAACATGCCCCTTGATATTATCCATCTACTTTCTTCTGCCATGAAGGTGAATGATGAATTCCCCCCCATAGTGTATAAAAGTCACCAATGCTCTGCTGACTACAGAGTTCCAGACCTCCTTTGGCAGTGACAGCACAAACACTGTATGCCGTAGATTCATGGCTTGGGTTTCCATGGCTGAGCAGCTGCATGCAAACCTTTTATCACCAAGCACAATGACAAGTGTTGGATGGAGTGGCGTAAAACACAATGCTAATGGACTCTGGAATGGGAACAGTTCTGTACAGTGACAAAGCACGCTTCTCCATCTGGCAGTCTAATGTACGAGTCTGGGATTGGCGAAGACTAGGAGAACATTATCTGAGTGACTGCATTGTACCCACTATAAAGTTTGGTGGAAAAGGGATAATGCTATTGGGTTGTTCTTCAGGGGTTAAGCCCCTAAGTTCCATTGAAGTGAAATCTTAATACTTCAACATACCAAGACATTTTGGACAATTGTTTGCCTCCAACTTTGTGGAAGACTCTTTTTGTTGTAATCGCATAGAGTCACGCAAAGGTACAGAAAAAGTCCATACATTTGGAGGGTGATATATTGAAATAGCGGTTTGTGAGTAGGATGTGTATGTGCAGGGTACACATTCTATTATTAGATCATTTTAACATGCTTGTCTGGGAGAAAAGGAAGAGGTGATTATAATAATCTTGTACTGCATTATCTGCTGGTCATGGTCTTAAAGCATATCTAAACTGTTATGATAAATGTGATAACTCAATACTGCAGATGATAATAGTAAACTTTGTTATATATTATATTTTAATAAAAATGTTTCTGTTATTTTCCTTCTCCTTTCCCTGATCACTGTTTCTGAATACACTGTTCAGATTTGTACTCCATTACACATTACAGCTACAGCCTACTGCAGTCTATGGAGAGGCAGAGGATGGACAGAGAGCAGAGTGATAATGAGACATGGCTCAGGTTATGTTTACTTGATCTTTTTTATTTTACTTAAGAACCACATGCAGTTTCTATTTGCAGTTGTGAATAGCACATTTCCACTATGCCAGTAAACCAGAGACTTTCAATTTAATGGCCATTAGCTATCAGATGAAATATACAGTAACATGTGCCACCAATTACTGCATTTAAGAGCTGCATGCTGTTGTTAAGTAAAAAAGCACCATGTAAACTCAGCCAAAAGCTTCAAATGATTGACTGATTTCATCACAGATCTGCTTTTTCATGTGAAATATTATCCAGCTCTGTGAAGAGATAAGACCTTCACTAGAAACTTTAGCCAATTCCCCTTATCTTTCTTCTTGTCCTCCTCCTCCCCTTCCCCTCTCCCATAGAGTTCAAAGAACTGCAGCCGTATGCTGTGTACTGTCTATTCAGAGACAGTGATCAGTGCATTGAATGGGGGGGGGGGGGGAAATAACAGGAGAAAGAAGCATTTTTCTTTATTAAAATACGGTAGATTAGAAAGTTTACTGTTATCACCATCACTATTGAGATCTGAATTTTATGATAAAAGTTTAGGTATACTTTAAGTTTATATTTCACCATGGCTTGGTAATGTGCTGTGTGAACTGTTTTATTCTCAAACCACTTACACTGTACTTTTACTGCATAAGCACATTAAGTGGTCAAAGGAGTAAAAGTGAATTAGACTAAAGTGGATGAAAATGGATTTTAACGATAACAAATCTCTGTAGGGTGAAATTTGACAATGAACGATGGTTTTAGCCGCCTGATATAAAACTTACCGAATACTTCTGAATCAGATCACTGCACATTTAAAATAATTGTGAAGCAAGGAAAAAAATTACAGCTTTTAAGACTCTGCTGAGTCTCTGCTTGTGTATGTGCCTTTGTGGTAGATAGGTAAATTCTAAGTAAATGCAGAGGCCTAGACCAGAATGACTTATTCCGAAGCAGTATTTACAAGTAGAGAATGTAACATTATTACAATCACCCATTTAAGCAGTGAGAAGGCTGAGCATGTCATGAGCCAGGTTTGTTATGTGTATAACCTCAACTTGAAAAGATCCAAAAACTCTGCCTCTGAATTCTGACACCAGTAACTTTTTTATTTTTTCATATAGGAGGCTGAATAAGGTGTTTTTTTGCAAAGCCAGGTGTACTTTTTCTTTACACCGTTGTGGGGGAAGGTCTGATGTTTTGATCACTTTTTAGTCAAATTTTTTTGGGAGGCGACATGGCAAAAAAATCGGTAGTTCAGGTCTTTTAATTTTCAGCTTCCTATTGTGGTATTAAAACCCATCAAACAGCAAGAAGTTCCAAACAGATGCAGTAAGATCTGGTATCAAGAAAGTTAAAAGAGAGAGGGTTTCCACCATACAAGGATCGAAAACACATTTTAATACATTTTTTATTCCAAGTTAAATTCAACAAATATAAAAACAATTAAAAGAAGATAAAATATGGAATTGTCTGTTTATTTCTGTATATATTTTATGAAGTAGCAACTTACATAGGCAGGAGTTGACTCCACAAAACATAATGTGAGGTAACTCTCTCTGTCAATGACCTGTATAGACCTTGCTTTATGTATAACTAATATCCTATTATGTATTTGTAATAGCATTGTTGCTTATATATAACCAGTGTATGTCGGTGTGTGACATTATTTACATTTTAGCGCACTAGCAACATACTAGTTAAAATCTACCATTGTCTACATCAGTGATTCTCTACAGGGTTGCTTCTGGTTGGGAAGATGACTGCATGCAACATTATCTGTTTCCTTAGAACACTTTTTGTCTTTTGGTAAAAATTATCTCATAGGGGTGGCCCAGGGAAATTTTTTATAAGGGTGCCCTGAGTCTGAAAAGTTTGGGAAACACTGGTCTACATCATACATGCTCCCATTATACACAAGCGAGTTTAATGCAGAAGCTGAGGCAGAGTTCAGTTTTTCCTTTGGCGTAAATTATGTCTTATGAGATCAAGATGTGTCAAGATGTGGTCTTTGGTTTTCAAAGAACTATTCTTACTCATAGGAGTAATCTTGAAGGGTTACCTGACACCTTTTTTTTTCAAAATGTGCCCCAAAACAGGAAACCCTTTAACACAAAAAAAACAAAAAAGTCCTTACATTAGAGCAGTGCGAGTCCAGTCCCCAGGGATTCTGGCTCCCATCAGTGGTCACATGCTGTTCATGACCTTACATGGCTTAGATGACATGTGAACATTCTCAATTTTGGTCCAACTGGGACTAGTAACCTCAGGGACTGTTGGAATGGAGGGATGTGTAGCTGTAGTAATGTTTTTGTTTGTTTTATAGGGTTCCTGTTGTAGGCTACACTTTGAAAGATGATGGACAACCCCTCAGTGAGTTATTTGTATAGCATAGAATTGGAATGTAGTTTGCCCACCTACTGTATGTGGCACATGAACTATAAGTACCACAAATAAAATGACAGCATCTGCACTTAGATATTTAACTTAAAATCCTATTATACAGTCGTGTATTCTATCCTGCTGGTTCAGGAAGCAACTTCGGTAAATTTATACAGCAACACTATTAGGGATCCTGTCTGGAGACATATAATAATATGGCAGCTTCTTATTCTTGTTGCGGTCAAGGATGGAACTGGTGATATCTTCAAGGGACTTCCTGAATTTGGCCATGGTTTTTTTCATTGGTTTTTCAACAAAATGTTCATCAGGATACATCCCTAGAAATAACTAGATACACAACATGGAATGAGAAAAAAATATCTGCAATGGGGGTAACATGAAAATAAAATAAAAAAATATATATGTTTTTGTCCCTTACAATAGAGACATATATCAGAGGCTAGTGAAACCAGTCATGGTTTTTTATACTGCAACTGTGTGCATCACTATTTGGCCGCACCGCTATCTCTGCTCCCAGTGTAGGTGAGATTTAGTGACGTCACTTGCATCGCGCCTGTTCTTCCCTGAAGACCAGAGACCAAAGACAACAGGGGAACAGGGAAAGGTGAGAACTAGTGTTTTTTTTTCTTTATTTGATTGATACTGAGGTGGCAGCAACATGGAAAGGGGACATTATACTGTTGGGACAACCTGGAAAGGGAACAATATACTGCAGGGGCAACCTTGAAAGGGGGCATAATACTGTGGGGGCAACCTAGAAAGGGGACATGATATGGGGGTGCAACCTGGAAAGGGAACATTATACTGTGGGGGGCAAAGTGGAAAAGGGACATTATACTGTGGGGCAACCTGGAGGGTGACATTATAATATAATGTCTGACGGTCCACCAGGGTGGGACAGGTTAATATATGAGGGGCCACTGGGGGAGACCTGTTAATGTCTGATGCCTCTGCAGGCCATTTGCGTCTGATGGGCCACTGAGGGCCATTGTATTGTTTGGGACTATTAAGCAGGCATTATACTGTATGAGGGCCACAAAGGGGCATTATACCATGCGGGAGCCACTGACAGGGCATTATTATTTGTGTGGGTCAGGCATTTATAATGGGTGGTGATAGGGGGGCCCCATTTATGAAACATATGCACTAGGCCCACCAATGTGTTTTAATGACCCTGACTACATTGCTTACCTCATTATCTTGAAACTGACTCAAAGCCCATACAGCTCCAAGATGCCAGCATGATCGACCTCTGTCAGGTAAGCTTTCAATGATATGTTGTATTGTAACCACTCCTTTCTCTGTGGGTGGAGGACTGCGCATAGTAGGAGGAGCATTGGGAATCCATGAACACCAATCATACTGCAGGACATAATGTTCCGATATATTAGGTTTGAATAGTGATTGCAGTACATAATAAATTATATAATATAACTATTCATCTACATAAATAGTTTTCAGTAAAAAATATCCTATAGGTTTGTGTTAAAAGTTAAAAGCTTTTATGCATAACTGTTTCTCCATGGTTACAGACTACAAATGAGCCTGGTGTAGTCAGATCCTACAATCACACTTAGATTTTTTTTTTTTTTTACTAATTACAAATGAAAGTAGTTTGAACATTTTCCAGATTCTCAAAATGAAAAAAAAAATACTTTTTTTGTTTTTTCTCATTTGAGAGTTAATCCCATCATGTTTTTTTGGGGTTAAAGATATTATGATTGGTTATCCATATTGGATTAGAGAGGTCTGACTTAGTTCCCATTCAAGTGAATAGAAGCTAAGTTGAAGAAACTTGGCACTGCCACTACACAAGGAATGGAGCCATGCTTCCAGCTTCACTCTCTTTGTTAGGCTACCGTATATGCATACAAACGTGCCAGGGTTAATGGGAAAATGACATAGTTAGCACATGAATGATATCCATGTCCATGCCTGCACAAACCCATTGATTTCCCTCAGTGAGCCTGGGCTGTAAAACAGAATAGGCCCCATACATGGAACTTGGATAATACATGGGCATGTTTATGGAGCCATTAGAATATAATGGGTCAGTGTGCTAGCCGTTAAAAACATGGCTAACACAATGACAAAGCACACATTTGTGTATATACAAAAATTAGTAACATAAAGCTAATAAATAATTTTAAATTTTTTATACATTAAATCTTTAGATATAGTTTGTTTTTACATCATTTTGTTGGATTGTTTCATCTTGATAACATATTTATTACAGACTAACCTGACCAAAGTTCACAGCAGCATGTTGCCCACTTGCAGTGAACATGACAAGGGTGAGGTATTCCGCTAACTTCTCTTTGGTCTTGATAGTTTTGGGAAAACCTATACAAAAAACAATAATGGCAGACCAATGAGAGTTTAGAAAGTTTAGAATGTACCTCTTACAGTACAGTACAAACATCATGTGGCAGGTGAGATGATGCTCCATTCGCTTTGTATATAGGTTTATTGCCATACGAAAAAGGGGATAAGTACATTATCTACATATTCCTCCGGGTCCAGCCATCCCTTAGCTGAGCAGGAATCAGACAGGTTAACATCCAACATGTCTGATCCTTTTTTTCTCCAACAACAGACAAGAATAACACATAAGTCTTCATGATACTGCAGCTCAGCTGTCCCTTTGTGAAGTTAAAAATGTATAAAACTTTTAAAAATAAAAAAAACTATTGGACAACTAGAACTAGAGGCCAGTTAGCTCAGCTGGATCATGGCATATTATTACCAAGTTGTTATGGGTATTTGCAGGGAATGTTCTGGATATATTTGAGCTTTATAAGAAAGCAGTTGCAGCTTAGAAGGAAAGCATAGGTAGTGATAACAAAAAGATAGAAGAATGATCATGGATTGGGTAAAAGGGTTAAGAAATGGCTGCTCAGATATACGGATCTTATTGTAAATGCACAATCTTAATATAGTGGCTTAGGTTGGAGTGAGTGAGAGTAGAGTCTTAATGGGGTTTTCAGGTTTTATGTAATGCTTTATCTGTATAAATGAAAGTTCTAATAGATTTTGTGGGGAATTCATTAATATTTTATGCCAGTTTTTTTTACGTAGAATAGTTGCAAGTGAAATTGTTGGCCTTCCCTTTACACTTTTCTCAAAGTGGGTGGCCCAGAGCAGTTTCAACGCCTCATCATTTTGGAGATATTGGTTTGCTGTCTGTAAAGGACAACACTCACTAACATACCTATTCCTGATTCTAGTTGAAAAGTGGACACAACTGTGTCCAGTGGAGGCAATGCTCTGTGAGCTAAACAGCCTGGAATCCATAATGACAGATTGTAACAAGTTAGTAGAAAGACTTGTGTTGCTACTAATGGTTTGTTTATCTCACTGATCATTGACTGGATACAATCATACCCACTTCTCAGCTGGGAGCAGGACTAGCTATGGACAGGTTTCATGTAAATATAAAGAAGTGTATATTGGGCACATTTCATTAACACAATGATGAAGTCATATTAACTCAAAAACCCTTCTTCACCCTATCATGTTACTTGATGCGCCTATACCACACATCAAGGATATATCTACATATATCCTATATCTGAGTCTAGGGTTTTTGCTGCGAATCTTCTTATTAAATGCCTGTCACACTTCCACAAGCAGCTCAGTGACATGTTGTCAAACCTAGTGTTGCTGGTACATTATTATGGCTACTACTACATGTAGCTTGCACTACTAGTTTTACATGTTCATCGTACTAAATGGATGCAATGTAATGGGAAATTAGCTACAATATATTATAGACAGTGTAAATACCACACACACACACTATTTCATTGGTGGATGCTCCTTTGTGGCTGGCACTACCATATGGTTAATATTGTAGTGCCATGATTTTGCCTAATAGTAGCCAATAGCAGTGCCAGCCACAAAGTACAGTAGCACCCACCCAACTGTTTTTTAGCACTATCTATAATATGGCTTATGCCGCTCCTGATTCCCTCACCTCCTTCTCTGCACCACCTGGTCTCTTTTTCCACCTACTCCTTTCTTTACTTTCTTTCTCCTATGCATCTACAGCCTCTCTTGTCTGCAGGATTCCTCTTCACCATTCCCTCCCCTCTTCATTCCAGTCCGACGAAGTTCTCCTTCCCTCCTCTTGCTTCTGAAGGGTTAGTGTTTCTAGTTGGCAGCCGCTTCCCCTTCTGGCTGCCTGACTACTCAGACCCCGGTAAAGGGGGGGCGGGGGGTGGAGACAACTCTACTTTCTCATCTCACCAGCATCCCACTATACTTGGGGCAAAGGTAAGTCTCCGCCTGCAAAACATGTTCCTGAACTTCTATTGCCTACATAGGCAAGAGAGGGAGGAGGGGAAGTAGTGCTGAGTTGTGCACAGAATGGCCCTGATGGTGGGACAGGGAGCTAATAGCTCTCTGTTCCACCTTTGTTATCAACTGTATGCTGCGACCACGGTCATTACACCCCTGGTGGAAAGATTGCAATAACAAGGAGTAAATGGCAGATGGTGTGCTAGAGTTATGTAACAAATATAAGGCCTTATTCACACATCAGTGTTTTGCATCAGTGATTGTAAGCCAAAACCAGGAGAGGCTTGAAAACACAGAACATGTATAAATCTTTCCATTATATTTTGGTACTGTGTGGTCTCCTCTTTTGGTTTTAGGTTGAAAAGAAAGCAGAATACAAAACACGTATGAATAAGACCTAACGTATGCAAGTTCTGACATGCATGCAGTTTAAGTGATGTTACGAATCATATGTGGGGGTCAAAAAAATTTGATCAAATGCAGGTTAAATTCATCAGATACAGTGATGTGCAGACTGATACAGAACAGGGTAAAAGCAATAATGGGGTTGTCCATAGGTCACCTTCAACAGGTTATGTGTGGCAATGCAGCTTGGTATATCAGATATAACAAGATGTGTGCTAGTTCTTGGAGAAACCAACTAAGGCTGGCTCCCAAGGTGGCGTAAACGCTGCAGTTTGGCCACAGCGGAAAACACCGCAGAAAAAACTGTGGCGTTTTACAGTCCCTGCAAAGTGGATCCCATCCACACATTGCAGAAAAATACGCACAGCGGAAAAACACTGATTTCCAAAACCGTTGCGTTTTTGAAAATTGCAGCTTGTCAGTTATACCTATGGAAACACTGGTGGTTTCCCTATAGGTATAATTCAAGCAGAAAGTCCACAGAGGAAATCTCTGCGGACTTTCTGTGAAAGGTGCTGCGGAAAAAGCCGAAATGCGTTTCCGCCGTGTTTTTTCCCGGAGCGCTTTATTGCTGCGGCCCGCTACGTGGGGCCTTAACCTAAGTGTAAACCTGAGGAAGATGCAAGCTTTTGTGGGGAACTATAAAGTGTACCTCCATTTTTAAACAACTCAATTAATACATTTAGTACAGGTGAAAATAAGAAATTTTGTAATATATGTTATTAAAGAAATATGTTTTCTTCTCCACTTTTCAGAATGAGTTACTTTCTACATATTAGTTTATGAAGAGGGGAGAGTGGAAGAGAAGATTGCTACAAAAGACACAAATATAATTTATGTTGCTGTACTCTGCTACTCTGTGCTCTTTTAATACTGCTAGGTTGTAGATAAGAGGCTGCCAGTGTATAAGATAAGAAAATCAATTAGGCAATAAATCAATTAACCTGACATCAGCAGCCTCCTACTCCACCCCCTCCCTTATATAGCTCTATGTGTGAGGCTAAATACAGACAAGCAATCAGACTGAATATAAGGAGCAGGAGAACAGCTTAATAACGGTGAAGGAAACAGATCTTCTTAATAAATATATTACAAAGTTTCTTATAGTCACATACACTATTAATTTCTGAAAAGTTCTTTATAACTAGAGGTACACTTTGATTCTATTTGTAGAATTACTTCTTTGGAAGAGCCAGGGCTTAGAACAGGTAATGTTAGCAGTAAGAAAAGTGCATCATAAGATGTGGGTTACAAGTCAAATGAAGATGAAATTTGCTGTATGGACACAGTATTTCAGCCAGTTTAAACAGGTAGCCTTTTGTTCTGTTGAGCTACAATGAAAGAAGCCTTGACTGATTTCAGACATCTCATACGGGTCTTGGTTTACTGGGATATGCCCTTCTGAATGGACCAGAGCAGGTTTGCTGTGTAACATGACATTGGCTGAATTGTTTCCCATTACTGTTGCTGTTACATTTCAGAAAGATTTGCATGCATTTTCCTAATCTTATCACTACTGCATTGTAATAACAGTAATAATTATTTTACCAGACTCTTCATTGTCCCGCAGTCCGTAGACAAATACATCTTTTATAAAGGCTTGTATCTCTCTGTCTTCACAAACTGTCTCATCACTTTCGTAATAAATGTCCACCACGTCTACCACAAACCTGTATAAAATAGTTACGTGTATTACATTTATATACTCAGAACAAATTCTTTCTTCAATACCAAGTCAAATATTGATATTATTTTCTACATTCCTATGATATGTCTAGTTTTCCAATGGATGGCACCACTGCTCCTACTCCACTGCTACTTGTATAAGTTTTCCCACTGCATAGGGGATTAAAGTCTGATCATTGGGGGTCCAACTGCTGGGACTTCTAGTAATCATGAGAATGGGGACCATAATTGTCCCCATTTTAATGGCATGGTAGTGCACATGCTCCGCTACTTTACTATTATCTCTGTCAGTCTCATAGAACTGAATAGAGCATTGGCCAAGCATGTGCACTGCTGCTTTATTCACATGCTTGGCCATTTGGGCCCCAGTTTTTTTGTTACTGGTAAGCAATGCCACAGCTGCAGCGAGGAGGAGTTTGAAGGATGCGTTGGTCATGTCTATGACTACAACACTAGGCTGTTACCGTCAGCCCCATAGATATTGAATGGATTAGCAGGGCACATGCTTGACCACCACACCATGCAGCCCTGCAATGAGCAGAAACATGCTTTGTGGGGCAACCCCTTTAAGTCAGCTTTTATCCCTATCAACAAAATAAGTATCTTTTAATACATTAGAAATATAGTTAGTTTTGGGTGTGATCAGACTGATAGGATTCCCAAGAATAATAAACCATCAATGCGGAACATGATAGAAGGGATGTTGACATAATCAAACGTGACTTCCTCTATTATAATCAGAATATCTTATCAGTACATAGAAAAACAATATAACTGGAAAATGTCTATCTTATTATTGTGTGCCTGATGTAAGGTACTTGGAAAACATATGCAAACTAGACTTAAAGAAAGAGGAAATATCTCTATGTCTGGAATACCTCGTATAGGCGACCCCTCTTAAGTCAATGTCCAATACTTTAAAAAGATCCTGTCACCAGGTCTGAAAAGCCCAATGTCATCCATCATCTGATAAGCGCTGTCATCTTGAGCATTTTGGTGCTTTGTTTTTCCAAATCCATTTAGCCATTTCAAAGATACAAGCCCTTTTAGTGTTGATGCAAATTGGGGTATACTAGCCAAGTGGGCGGTAACACTGCATGACATACAGTACACAAAGACCCTGCCCCCAGAGAAACCACATTGTTAATGTCCAATATAATGCCCAGTATACCGACCAATTGGTCAGTATACCACAATTGGCATCAACACTAAAGCTGAGGCCCCACATTGCGGAAACAGCTTTTTTTGTTGCAGATTCTGTTGCAGTTTTTTGAGTCAAAGCCAGGAGTGGATTGAGCAAAAGGTAGAAGTATAAGTACTTTATATATATTTCCCATTCCTTTTGTAGCCATTCTTGGCTTTGGCTCAAAAAAACGCAGCAAATTCTGCAACAAAAAAAAGCTGCGTTTCCGCAACGTGGGGCCTCAGCCTTAAAGAGCTTATATATTTGGCTGAACAGATTTGTATAAAGAAAACACCAAAATGTTTAGGGTGACAAACAGGTGATATATGTCATTGGGATTTTCAGACCTGGTGAAAAGTCTTCTTTAGGCTAAGGCCCCACGTGGTGTCCCACAGAAAAAAAAAACGCTGCGGGAGAAACCGCAGCTCTTTAGACAGAAAGTTTGCAGTTTTCCTCTGCGGACTTTCTGTTTCAATTGTACCTATGGGGAAACCACCGGTGTTTCTGTAGGTATAATTGACATGCTGCGATTTTCAAAACCGTGCCGGTTTTGGAAATCGCCGCGTGTCCGCAGCGCATTTTTTTTCCGCAAAGTGGGCATGGGATTCACTAGAATCTCATCCACTTTGCTCTAACTGTAAAACGCCTCGATTTTTTCCGCGGCGTTTCCACCGCAGGCAAATCGCGGCATTTACGCCACGTGGGGCTTTAGCCTTAGGCTGAGGCCCCACATTGTGGAAAGGCAGCTTTTTTGTTGCAGATTTTGCTGCATTTTCTTGAGCCAAAGTCAAGAGTACCTTGAGATGGAATGGGAAATATCTAGGAAGCTCTTTCACTTTTCCCTTCTGCTCAATCCACTCAAAAAGAAAGCAGCAAGCTCTGCAACAAAAAAAAGCTTTTTTTCCGCAGTGGGACCTCAGCCTAAGGCAGAATTGCGGAAACGCGGCTTTTTTTGTTGTAGATTTTGATGCTTTTTTTTTTAAACGAAGCCAGGAGTAGATTGAGCAGAAGGGAGAGGTATAAGAGCTTCCTATATATTTCCCATTCCTTTTGTAGCCATTCTTAACTTTGCCTCAAAAAACCACAGCAAAATCTGCAACAAAAAAAGCTGTGTTTCCTCAACGTGGGGCCTCAGCCTTAAAGAGCTTTGAAACATATTTTGTATACATGACTGATGTACTTGACTGACATACTTGCTTAATTTTATTGCTTCTACCTGCCTTGGGTCATGGTGCTTGGGTCATACAGATTATGTGCTCTTGTATCATTGTTCCCCGCTTATAGCCTGAGATAAACTAATAGCAAATCTTGATCTTCCCCCTTTTCTAAGTATAGCTGTGACCCCACGTTGCGGAAATGCAGTTTTTTTTGTTGCAGATTTTGCTGCTTTTTTGAGTCAAAGCCAAGAATGGCTACAAAAGGAATGGGAGATATATAGGAAGCTCTTATACTTGTACCTTCTGCTCAATCCACTCCTGGCTTTGGTTCAAAAAACCGCAGCAAAATCTGCCACAAAAAAATCTGCGTTTCCACAAAGTGAGGCCTCAGCCTATATGTTTGACTTGGGCTTTTTGCCTTGTACAACTGTTGGGGACTGGGATTATAACTGAGAACTAGAGTTAGAATGTTATGTACTGTCATCTGTATGTTCACATTAACCTTACATTGTGGTTAGGTTGTCTTGTACAGATACAATGTGTTGGATCAATGGAAATGTACCTAAACCCCATACATATGATTTAACACATTGATGAAAAGACAAATGGACATTCAGGCAGATACAGTATTCTTACGCTAGTATTGCTTCCCAGATTTTCATTCCATCATCTCTGTAGAAATAATAGGGAATTTCCTTTTTGTCATCCATGCCCCTCATCTTGATTGATTCTGGAAAGCAAAGACTCTCGTATGTAAACTCCGTCATAGCTTTCAGCACCAACTCCACGTGTCCTCCTCCTCCAGTTGCGTTGGCCTACAACATACAATCTCACTATAACTATAGAAATAAAAATAATTAGCAATTAAATGGGCTTTCTATGCTAATAATTGATCGCAGGGAAGTAGTTATAGGGCAGTAGCAGCACTTGCTACTGGACCCTGAGGGGGCCCCAAAGATCCTTCTGCCACATAAAATATATCACTATTCTAAATCACGCAACACAAGTAAGGGCCCCATTACGGACTTTGCATTGGGGCCCAGGGGCTTCAAGCTACAGCTCTGATTGATGAGCTATCCTTAGATCTGATACCTTGGCCCCCGGCTGATAAGCTGTTTGGGTGAGCGTTGCAGCCTCTTCAGTACTTACCAAACACAATGCTGTACATTTATGCAACGGCTGTGCATGGTATCGCAGCTCAGCCCATTCACTGATATAGCCCATCAATTAAAAGGTGCCGGAAGACCCATTTAATGCTCAATGAAAGGCAATGAAAGACTGAGATGGGAATAACCCTTTAAGGCCGGGGCCCCACGTGGTGCAAACGCCGCAATTGCCTGCGGCGGAAACGCCGCGGAAAAAAAATCACAGCATTTTACAGTCAGAGCAAAGTGGATGGGATTCTAGCGAATCCCATGCCCACTTTGCGGTAAAAACCGCACTGCGGACACACGACGATTTCCAAAACCGGCGCGATTTTGGAAATCGCAGCATGTCAATTATACCTACAGAAATGCCAGCGGTTTCCCCACAGGTATAATTGAAACAGAAAGTCCACAGAGGAAACCTCTGCAAACTATCTGTCTAAAGTGCTGCGGGAAGAACCGTGATGCGTTGCCGCCGCGGTTTTTCTCGCAGCGCTTTTTTACTGCGTGACACCACGTGGGGTCTTAGTCTAACAAGCAAAAAAAGCTGCAGAATGCAGATACACATGAGTCCAAACCTTATCGAAGAGGCCACATTCACATATTAGCTGCTCCCGTGCCTTTGTGTTGATTGCTATTGTGAATCTTACATGTGGTACCAGGAGCTGAAATTTGGAATAAAGTTTTTAATTTAAAAATGTGTCACAATCAATTAAAGTAATTACTTAATTACAACAATTAGCTGTTACCTGGTGCATAAATAGTGATAGGAGAAAATAAGCCAAGCAAATATAAAATCACCACAAAGAGATTGGGTTTTATGTTTGGTAACATCATAAAAAATTACAAAAGCTAATAACAATATTACTGTAAACATACAAAATAGCGAATAGAGATTCTGGTGTAAACATATGAAATAAAGTCCCAGAGTTATACGTCTATGTATATTGTGCATAATAACATATAGCAAGTAGTGATCGATAGTAGCTGCCGCCTAGCTGCATCTGCATACTGCAGCACATTGCAGAAAAAAAAGCACAAACACTGGTGAGACTTTTTATAGATACCCTTTGAAGGTGTGGTTACTGGGGGAACTTTTTGATTAAAAGGCCGCAGCAAAAAAGAACTGCGGGAAAACCGTGGCAGAAACGCATCACAGTTTTCCCCGCAGTGCTTTTCAATTTGCAGGGACTGTAAAATGATGCGGTTTTTGCCACATGGGGCCCCGGCCTTAAAGGGATTTTCCAGGAGTTTAATATTGATCTACAATATCATCTGACTCAGAGGACCCCACCGATGAGCTGTTCAGGCCTGTGATGTTATGTTCATGAGTCACGTGCACTTCCCAGCACCAGAATGGAACTAGCATAGATTTCCATTAGAGCTCATGCCAGAAAACTAGCGTGAATTATACTCAATATGCCAGGCCGAGGTGTCTCTGCCCCAGCTCGTTCCGCCCTCATGTGCACCATGTGCACCTTTGTGTTCATCACATGACCAAGGACTATATATCACATGACCATGGACTGATTTTTATCCACTGGGAGTAAACAGAATGAATGACAGCAAGCAGAGATCTAGAAAACAGCGAGGAATTGATACAGAAAATTGGAAAATTGTATAACTTTTTATTATACAAACAATAACATTTGTCTCTTAATATTGGGCTGAAACTTGACAACCACTTTAAAGCATTGCATTGTTTCAGGTGACTTTTCAGGATAATATGCCATATGGACATCCCACAGCAGACCCGTCCTGTGTGGCCCTAGCCTAAGGCTAAGAACCCACATAGTGAACCGCAGCCAAAAAGCTGCAGAAAACGGCAGAAATGCATTTTTGCTGGAGCTCTTTTTACAGAAAGTCTGTAGAGTTTTCCTCCATGGACTTTCTGCTTCCATTATACCTATACAGAAACTGTCAGCATTTCCATAGCTATAATTGACATGCTGTGATTTCCAAAAACGCAACAGTTTTTGAAATCGCAGCATTTCCGCTGCGGATGTTTATCTGCAAAGTGTGGATGGGATTAGCCAGAATCCCATCCACTTTGCAGGTAGTGTAAAATGTAGCAGTAAAATCGTTGAGTATATGCTACATGGGGCCCCGGCCTAAAACAGTTTTATAGTCTTCATAATACAGTGAGATATGGCAATACATAATGTCATATGTGTATTTATCTGATAAATGTTATGTGCCCAGCCTGAACTTCTGAACTGAATTGCACGTCTACAACCCTGCACATCCTGCCAGATAAAGGATCAGTAATAGATCGGAAACTTTGCATGTTTTATCCTTTTTTGTAATAAAGATTCTTAAAAGCAAGTAAAGTCTGCAGTGCTGTCTGCTTAAAAGTATTTGTGATTTGGGTCCCAAGGCAGATGAGATGGGACAAGCACGCAGCATACATGTCATTGACTTAGGGAGTGCTGCCCCTCCAATACAGTGACTTTATAAGATTTATCTTATAAATGTAGCAGTTGTTTTATGTAGGTGTTTAGCACTACAGATTATTGTTCTAGAATTTGTGCCCAAACTTGGATGATAAATTCATGACTTGATAGAAAGCAGGCATAGGGAGAACTGGGGATTAATACATGTAATAATGTAGTCAAGAAAAAATTAAGGAATTACGCAATGAGGGTTTACTCCAGATATCCTTTAGTCTTGTTTAGGAATGAAGTGTGAAGGAATTTTTATTCTGGAAAATAATTTTACAGTATCTCTTTTTAGAGATTAGATTTTGGCAAACAGGGATTTATTTTGTAATCTAATAGTGGCAGACTGACCTTTAAGGCATATGGGCAGTGCCTGAGAGCTTGCAGCTAGAGGAGGGTGAAGGCCTTTCAGTCAAATCTAAGACTCATTAGAGCAAACCTGTCATGTTACACAAAGTATACAGCACAGTCCCCTGATCGAGCAATCGATCCCATCATCAATTGAACAGCAATGCAAAGTCTAAAGTGTATTTCAAGCCTGAATTTATTAACCCATATAAGCTTTTATTCTGAGGTAGAAGCGTTAATGTGGTGCATCTTTGGTGCAAGATAGGGCCATATAGTTTGTCCTCTGCCTCGCTCACCACTATATGTAAAAGTGGACAGAGCAGGATAGAAAGCAGGGCAGGGAAAGGCTGGTTGGGGACACCCCTGTCCAACAAAGTATATACTTGGTCCAGCTGGTACCTGTGGAATTTAACTCTTTTGGTGTCTACAATCAGCCTTTTCAGTTTAGAAACAATGGGGCACATTTATTAAGCTTTTTTCTGTTCTTCTCTTTATTTGATACATTTGCGCCTTTTATTTGAGATGCCATGCTGCTCTTGACACTTTTGCTTTTTGTCTGGGAAAGGAGGCACGGCCTAAGTAAAGATCCTTTTTCCCGCTGTACTTATAACTGAAGGGGCAAAAAAAGGCGAAAAAATAGTACATGGGCAGCATAAGGCTGTCAGGTCATACAGTATTAAAAAGGGCAAACTGTGCCTTTTTTAACAACGGGGCACAGTGCATATAGCTTATAAAGGCGAATCTAAACTAACTAATATGTGTACCACATGTAGCAAGGAGGTGCGCCTTCATTATAAATAGATACCACAGTAAACTAGTCTAAAAAAATGAGCACTGGCGAAAAATATGTCTAAAATTAGGATGCTGTTTTGATGCAGTGCCTTAATTTTACTGATGAAACATGCTAAATAAACATGTTTCACCTGAAAAATTAAGAAACTCCAACTCACATGGTACATTTTTGCCGAAGAACTGTGCATGGTTTTTAATTGCAGTAATTAGTTGCAAATGTTACTATGCAGGTTACATGTATGCTAACGATAATTATACAGTGTAGACCTGGCAGCAATAACCACACTGATTGCGGGCATTAACCCTTATGATGCCTTGGTCAAACCTGACCAAGTCACCATTTTCCCTGCATATTATCTATGATCACTTTTACCTGGATCGAGATCCAGTGGCAGCAATCAGTTACTATGACAGCCGGGAGCCTATTGAAGTATAGGGATTTAACAATACATCGCAATGCATTAGCATTGCAGTGTGTTGTATTAGTGATCAGATCCCTCCGAGTTCTATAAATGAAAATTAAAAGAAAAAAATTAACAGTCTAAATCACCCATTTCTGTCAATCAGATAGATATATAAATAAATGTAAAACACATACACATTATGCTAGGTAAACACCTGCGTTCAGGTTTCCCCTGAATGGAAACCTAATCCGCTTAAAAAAGCGGTTACCTTCGGAAACCCATGGACCCCATAGACCGTAATGGGGTCCACTGGTTTTCCACCCTGTTTCCGCCCGAAAAGGGCAAAAAATGTCGAGAGAAAAGCGCTGCTTGCAGAACTTTTTTCTCTGCATTTTTAAAGCGGAATTGGCAACGGAATCACGAGGCGGAGACCGGGCGCAGGTGTGAACCTAGCCTTAGGTATCCCTGTGTCCAAAAATGCCCGGTCTACAAATATTTTTCCCATGCGGTGGACGGTGTAGCAAGAAAAAAAAATAAAAAGTGCCAAACTACCATTTTTTTTGCCATTTCACCTCCCAAACAAATTTGAATAAAATGCAATTAAAACTCAGAAATTCCTCAAAATGGAATAAATAAAAAGTACATCTGGTCCTTATGCAGCCTCATATACGGTAATATAATACAGTTACGGGTGTCAGAATATGATGATACCAAGTAATTTATTATTTTCAAAGTTTTGGATTTTTTTAGGGTGTTAATATGTAAGAAATTTGATATTGCTGTAATAGCGCTTACCCGCAGAATACAGGTAACATATAATTTTAGCTGCAAAGTGAACACTGGAAAAACTAAGCCTGTAAGAAAGACGTGCAAATGCAGATTTTCTCTAATTCTACCACATTCTGAATTTTTTTCCAACTTCCCCGTACAGAATATTAAATGGTACCATTATGAAGTACTATTTGTCCCACAAAAATTATGGCTTTGTGAATGGAAAAATAAAAAGTCATGGTTTTTGGAAGTCAGGGAGTAAAAAAATGAAAATTGAATAATGGCTGCGGTTGGAAAGGTTTAAACTGGTAACGTGTAGTTGCAATGCATAGTAACATGTGCTCGGCATTATTGAATTTAGAATCTGCCGGCAGTTCTTTAGCAAAAAAAATCACGTGTACACTAAGCCAAAAACAGAATCAAAACTGCATGGAGGTTTTTCTGGTGACGTTCTTCACCGTAGGAAGCCTCAACTTTCCCTTGACAACTCTCAAGCTAACATTGAAATTAATTCAAACATACAGGATGTTTTAATATATTATATTATTTCCATAACTGTTTTTGTTCATATGTTAATATATAACTCTGTCATAAAACATGCTGTATCATATCAGATTGGCGCTGGTTGCTGGTTTAATACAAATGTAAATAAAAAAAGTGCACAGAGATCTCTTAGTGAATGTCAAAGGGGGTCACATTTATTAAGCTACATTCGCCTTTTTGTGGTCTTTTTTTGCCCCTCGCTTCATTTATCAATCATTTGCGCCTTTTTTCCCAGATGTTGCACTGAGATCCTTTTCACGCTGTATTTATGACTTGCGCCTTTTTGAAAACCTTTTTGTATATAGTGGGGAATAATAAGTGATCAATTTTTGTACATATATATTCAGTTTATCATTTGTTTCTTCAGTTTATCATATTTTATATGCAAATGTATTTATTGTGTTTATGTGATCAGTGGTCATGTGACTTTTCAAGTAATCTGTGATCATGTGACCATCCAAGGGATATGTGGTTTAGTAGTTGCAGGCCAGGAGGAGGGCTGCAGGTCTGAAACATGTAGGTGATCTGCATGGACTGTGCACATGGCGCTGTGATATGGACTTGATAGTGTTTAGACAATACAAATGAAGTTTTATGGATCTTTCCTATACACTGCTATTCCTGCATATTGGATCCGTTCTCCAGTTATCCTTGCATTCAGTATTGTGGGGCCTTCAGGATATAAGGTGAGCAAATTGTACTTATTTTACTATATAATTTAGACATTGGGGTACATTTATCAAGTCACTTGCACCTATCCTTTTCTGATTCTGACCATTTTGAAGTGTTATGCTGTGTATGCAAGATTTATCACGTGTTTGCTCCTATTGTGAAGGCTTTTACATCAGATTTGTCACTTTGTTTTTTGTTGTTAGGTGAAGTGGGTTTGGTTTATCTGGAATAACATTTTACACTGCATTTATGAAGTGCCCCTTTTTCAAAAACATGCAAAATAACAAGAAAAAGGAGCAACTGCATTCTAACATGTGGGTAGTGTAAAAAAAAAAAAAAAAAAAACCCTAACATATCTGACCGCATTGGAATCACAAATTCCATTAGGTGAATGTTACGCAAAATTTGACACAATTGCACCATTTTGGTACATTAGGTACACAGACTGCTGATTCATTAAAAAACAAAAGTGCATGCCAAAGAAAAGGAGCAACAAATTGTACAAATGACAACTCCCAGTGTGGGCAATTTCTATTACATTCACTTATGTATGGAACTTATTTGATCACTGTGTGGTAATTTATTTAGTATATGGTGACAAAATGAATATACCATACCTACATCTTGTTAATGTAGTTATACTAATCTGACATAACATTAAATTAACTTGTGTATATGCTCTGCTCTCTGGAGAGCAGCAGAGATGCAGTGGAGGAGGCTGTATGGTTATATGCTCCTCCAGCCACCATGTTATGTATGGAATTGCCATCCAGACAACCCTATACATATATAGAAGTAGGATATATTACATTGTAACCTGTATCCCTGCTCCATATGCTCTGTTAAGGCATATGCATTGGGGGGGTGTTATCTGTTTTGATGGATTAGAGCTATTTGTGTGTCAAACTGGCCATACAAATCGGGGGGAATTTATTAAGACTGGTGATTCCTATACCAGTCTTAATAAAGTCTCCGACTGGTGCAAGCTATGCCTGATTTATCAAAAGGCTCTGGCCTCTTAATATATCAAGCGCACTCCCATGCATTGGAATGAAAGTCTACACCAGTCAGGAACTGGCATAGATTTCATATGTAATTCACGCCAGTTTTCTGGCATGAGTCCTAATAAATTTGTCAGGTCAAAGCATCCCCGGATTACCACGCTCCGCCCACTTTCACTAAAAGTAGCAATTGAGGCGCAGAAGGAGGGATGTGGCGCATCTTTGGTGTAGATGGATTAATAAATTCCCCTGGTAGATATTAAACTTCTGAAGTGGCAGATTTACACTTAGCGAATGGTTGTTGGTGCATAAACCTACGAATGTTTGTCCCATACAGCCGACCGTCAATTAAACTCGGTTGTCACCAATTTCATTGTTAGGTTTTTTTTTTTTGTCTGTATCTCAGCTGTAATTGTTTCTGTGTGGGCTAGACTTAAAGACCTGTGGACAATTTGTGTATTGTGTGCATGTACTACTAACACAAACCCACAAAGTGTCCGTCATTTCCTGTTTTCATTACTTCATTAGCATTGACCAACTTTAATCTATTAATATTCCAAGTGTTTGTGATAGTTGAACATTTGTCGGAACATTCGTTGTTGTTTGTGTGTTTGGAACAATCGTCTGTATGAATAGTTTCAGATCAAAGGGATTGTCTGACATTTGACTACCATTTTACTTTGCAATTTTAAAGTAACTCGTAGTATGATAAAAAAAAAAATGTACATTACCTTAAAAACTGGGTGTACGGCAGGTAGTTGACGGTACATAGCAATTGCAAAAACTTCCGTAAGGAGGTGGGTCCTCAGAAGATGGGTAACTGTCTGATGAATGTGGAAGTCAGATGATCTGACCCAGATCTTAGCTAACAACCAGTCATGCTTAGCATCTGATGGAAGAAATATTGGATTTTCTGGTCCTGGTTCCTGGTTGATCTATATGGTATAAAGAAACTAAATGTGTTATATCCATATTAATAAATAATTAGGTTTCTTTGTTTTTATTGACTGCTACAACATATTCTGCACAGCTGTTCAGAGTATAAGGCTACATTCAAAAGACCGAGGTGCAAAACAGCCTAGGCAAACATCATCCATTTTTCATGCCCATCTTAGTCCTGAGGGGCACCTGTTTTCACAGATCCCCCTTACATTTGAGGTATAGAAGGATCCATGAAAATAGACAAAAACTGGACATGACCTACTGTACTAGGTACTTTACAATGGACCATCAAAATAACGGTCATGCGAATAGCCCCGTTCACCGACATTGAATTAATTTAATGCTGCTGTGTGACGTCCATTAAAATAAATGGACATCATGCTTCCATTAATCACGTGTCATAATCATAAGTCATGTGAATGTAGCCTAAAACTACACTTAGCTCAAAATATAACAGGTGAGATTCATGAAGGTGACAGTCTTCATATCTCCTGTTTCAGGAGAAGGTGGCGTCCCTTGCCATGCACTATTTCAGGAAAGTGGCGTCGTATAAATAAAACGTTACAAATTTTTTTCAGAAAAAAAAAACATGACTTACCCTCAAAAATTGTCCCCAATTTTTCATGCCTTGTATATAGGAAAACTAGAATACAAGGCATAATAATGCCCCGAACATCCTTATGTCAGTTATGCCTATAAGGAGGTTGACTATCCCTTTTTTTTTTAAAAATTGCCCCTCTCTTGTCCATGGTTTAGTTTTATAATGCATCTCTACCGTGTTCAGTTGAATGGGATGGAGCTGATTTATTATACCAGAGAAACTAATTGATAGAGGCATTGTTTCTAGATCCTATTTCTAATCCTGAACCTCCACTTTAATCTAAGTCTGCTTTGACATATAGGAAGAAATACCCAAGTGGAGCCAAGGGAAATGCTGAAATCATACCATCTTTATTTTAACTTTACCTTAGTATAACATATGGACCCAGTGCTGCAAGTCATTGTTTCTTCTAGTACTACTGACCATCGCACTACAAAAACTTCACTTTGGAAAAATCTGACATTTATTTTGCTTGTGGAGCCCAAGAAGAAGCTCTTTATCAAAATGGGAACATAATCTACCATATTTTAATCTATATACCATGCCATAATGACCACTACATATAAATTTGAGGTCGCCTAGAAAATAGCCACACATTACATTTTTCTATACTAATCTCATTATTGCCCCATACATACACATTGCCCCGTACTACACATAAAACCACTGACAATTTCTGGCTGTTTATCTTGAATTGGTGGCAAGTTTGGGAACGTTACATTGACTTTACCTGTATAGCAATGGGTACAATTTTGTTCTCAAGATTTTTGTATAATAAGCAGATGGGTGCAGCAAGGTACTGAATGGTGCACGGATCTGTTCTGTTTGCAGAGATTCCATCAAGAAGGTGAAAATCAACAATGAAGATATTATTTTGCTGTAAAAGATGGAATAATGCGCATATTTTGTTACATACACTGTAGCATTTAGTTACTATTTTCTAGACCATCATATTTTCCTCTGAAAGTAAAATTAACAGGTCCTACTAGGTTAATGTAACATTTTAGAGCTGTTAATTCCTTTACAGCTATATATGTATACAGCTATACAGCTGTATATGACTGTACAGCAGAAACTGCTAAAATAATGACATCACTTCCTGCTTTGCAGCTATTGGATGAAACTGTACCTGTCCGACTTCCTGATCTACACACCTCCCTGTATGCACTCTGCACATATTGTATTTACTATTGAGCTTTCTCTGCTCTATTTAGTAGCTCACGTGCAGGAGGAAGCAGGTAAAAATGAGCCAAGAGCTGTTAGTATTACCAGTACTATATGTAGAATGCATGCAGGAAGTCAGTGTGTCGCATCTTTAGCAAATGTCTACAGAGAATGAGGTGATGTCAGAGAAGGAGATGTCCTCTTTGTATCAAACAGTGCATATAGAGTACAGAAAACCTTAGAAACTTACATTTGGATGTCTAGAGAGAAGAATAGATAGCTCTTATACATTAAAGGCCTCTATTAGGTTCATTATACTAAGGCAATTTTCCCGGAGTTTCACTTAAAAGTAACTATTTCCATTTACCTCCATTTCTTTCTCAAGTGTTAAGTTCCGTTCCAGGCTGCATTCTACCATTTCCTGGGTTACAGGGAAATTATCCGGTAATTTCTTGCATTTTTTAATTAAAACTGGATTGCAACCATTTAGAAACTGATATCCAAACATGAAGTCTTCCTGCCAGTGCTGCATTACATATTCTACAAGATAAAAGATGAAGGATTCATTGCTTGCATCACAAAATTCTTTGAGCACTAGCCATCATGTTTTTCTAACATATCTGGCAATGCTGTACAGACAGGCATGACATGAAGCTGCTGGGCCCCAATGTAAATTATGTTATGGGGTCCCCACTTAACATGTTATCTGTAATAGTGGTGTTTACTTGTGTTGTTGAGACGCCTTTGGGCCCCCTCAGGCTCCATGGCCTGGTATCGATTGAAACCTCTGCACCCCCTATAACTATGCCCCTGTGTACCGATATTGTCATGACTCATGGCAGTCTCTGACACCCATCAGTTAAAGGGAAGACTCAGAATAATACAGTATAAGCCTACATTTACAGAACCGTGGTGCTAAAGGGCCATGAAAAATGTCATGCTTTGCACCTGAGGGACGAATATTTTCACAGATAACTCATACATTACAGTGTATGGAGCGGTCCATGAAAATGGGCAAAAATAGAGCCTGACCTATATTTTGACGGTCTGTGTCAACAGACTTTTGAAATATTGGTCATGTAAATACCCCCATTCAGAGATATTGAAATTAATGTCGTGTGAATATAGGGTAAATGTTTTGGGAGGAAACCCACACAAGAAGAACATGCAAACTCCATGCCATTGTGACCCAGGACTCAGGTGCTGTAAATCAGCAACATGAACCACTGAGCCACCATGCTGCCACACTACACTAGTTGTATACCCTGGATTAGGTTTATCTATGTAACTGTGCTGGCAGTGTTTTTGCAAATGGGTGCATTCCATTTCATCCGCATTGTTTATTTTTTGCACTGTTTTATAGCATGTTTTATCATCAGCATTAAATTTGGAGCAGGGAACATGCTAATCCTGTGGGCTGTCCCAATAAAAGAAAGTTTTTGGATATTTTTGACTGGTCTGAAACACACCTGATATTGTATTACTAATCCTGACAAAAATACGTTCAAAATCGGCAAAATCACTCCATGAGGACTGAAACATATGCATGAAACTGTTCACAAAGAGGTTTTCCATCCTGTAAGATATGAAATGACATGATCAGTGTATAAGGTTGATATTTAACATGTTTCCTTTGAATTATATGGTCATGTTAGTTGTAGACAACCAACCGATTATCCATCCGGCCATATAACATCTGAATGTAGCTCTGCTAGCTTGTCCTTTATTTACCCCCAAATTCTTCAGCGTTGTTATCACTCAAAAAGAACATTACAGCCCTGTTTACAAGGTTTGGTTTCCTATATGAAATTACTACATCATACCGATGTAGCAATTTTTAACTTGAGTTTCAATCTGATAACTTACTGCAGCATGCTAGCACACAATAAAAGCCATTGAAAAAGTTAAAGTTGGCTACGTATGTCATTGTCGTGTTATTTAATTTTAATGATTTTCTTATATGTTTCACTTAAAGGGGTTGTGCCATTATAAAAACTTCTCACCCATCCACAGGATAGGGGAAAGTGTCTGCGGGTCTGACCTCTGGAACCCCCAATGATCAGGAAAACAGAGACCAAAGTTCCCCCTGAAGCCTATCTGTAAAAGAAGCGCCAGCGCTACATTCACTTTAATGGGGCTACTGGGACTGCAATTTCTAGCAGCCTCATAGTATGGAATGGTCTCTGATCACATGCAAGCACGCAAGGGAATAAATGTTGCAACCCCTTTAACATGGTGCTGTGAAAGTTCATGAAATGTCAGGCTAGGAGACGTGACCATTACTCTGAGAAATAAACATGCATTCATGGTCATGTGAAGTGCACATTATGAGTGCGTAGGAAGAGACTGCTATTGATCAGATGCTCATTTGACCAACACCTATCTGATTTGCAGCTTATGAGTCTACATGCCATGTGATATATAGTAATACCATACTGTAATGTATCTACCATCTAATATAAAATTACATTTGTTTTATTTTTTTACTTACGCTTTTGTGTAGTTCAAGATAAAATCAACACCCTTTTCGCTGTCAAATTGAATGTCATGGGGCAAATCGCTATGGCAGTGAGCATCAATACTCAATGGGAAGCCTGGGTGCCACTCCTTCCATCTGTGGAACATAAGGTTGTTCTTGACATTAGAAAATATATCACTAACCTAAATGGGTTCATCAAGTGGTAAGTAAAAAAAAAAAAAATTCACTGGCAAAGTCCAAATGACATAATATAGAAAGATACAGTGGAATACATCTATGAATCTAGTGATGTTTCGATAATGTCATGTTACTGTATAATTCTCATATGTGTTACTCTTCAGGCCTTAATCGAGTATATGAGTTTCTTGGCTATGTGTCCGTAATCTATGAAAATATAGGATATGCTCAATATTTTCATAGATAGGTCCTGTGGGTCCATTGTCACAGACTTGACTCGCCCATTGATGTGAATTGGTTTGTGAAAATAACACATCCCATGCTGATCCGTGAAAAAAACAAAAATCCAGACTTGTCATAGTTGTGTGAATGGACCGTAACTGTTTGTCGGGACCCAAAGTTTCAAGCAAACGATAAATATCAGGGTCCAAAATTCACATCTATATTTAAGCCCATGTTCATACAATGTGCTCTTTGCTATCTTATATCACTTTTTGAAAATTGTATCCACTTTGGGGCATATTGATATATTTAAAAAGGAAAAGTAATTTTTGGAGCTCATCAGTATTGTGTCAAAGATTGTGCCTGTAATAAACCATTCTCAGATGACACCCCACAGTGCAGACCCATCTAATGAGGTCCACAAAGAACCAGAAGTAGATTCTTCAGTGGGGTGAACTAAATCCAATACTGTATTGACTACTCTCATCGGGCAACGTGTCTTGTGGGATGAAGTGGACGGGATATAGGTCTATTGAGGAAGGGCATGGCCTTCACAACCCGACTTATTTTCCATAGTTAAATAGAAGTAATACCTGAAATCTACTTCATCTCCTACTGCACATTATTATTAAGAGGCTTGAGAAATTTTTGCAACAAAACTGGAAAGTGTGAATTCATTCTTATCATACACGGTAAATTAATCCATCACAGCTTTGGAGCATGCTGTTCATAGTTTTACCCTTTAGATGTGCCCTGCCCACAGCAGCTCACTAGCAGAAAGAAATTATTGATAGTAAATTAATCTTTTAGTATACCTGAACTGTTTTTGTCTGTCTTCCAACTCCTTTCTTCTGTGTTGCTTGTGAATTTGTGTTACGTCATGTGTAACTAATTTTGCTAATATAAGGAAATAAAATGTTCTTGTTAATCATATTTGTTGTACATAGAATCACAGCCCCATAGCAAATGTCAAAATTACACCCCCCGGAAAAAATAATAGGGCCATATAAGTCTCTCCATGGGCTTGGATCACCCAGGTTTGCCCACAAGCTGAGTGGGACCTACTACTTTAGGATGGGATTTAAAAGCCCTGCCCCTTTTCAGACAAGGACATGCCCAAATTTGCCAGGACTGTTGACCGCTATGTGCAAGAAGTGGTGTGACTGACTTTTACTTAGACCAAAAAATGGTAGCAAGTACTAGCTATAGAGGAAAAAAAAACAAACAAATATGTAATGAGCTATGGGGGCTCAATGTCTGCTTGTCGCCAGGACACCATTAAGTAACAAGGCCTGTCTTTGGCTGGGGTGCGCTACTACATATGAAGCAATGCATAATGTACTGTATGCACAGAAGGGGTGAGTAAATAAGGCACAATTTGTTTGCCAGGACTAGGGGAACTCTCTGTATATGAATTCATCACTAAATTCAATGGCAGCTGATGATAAATGTGCAGTGAGCTCTCCTAGTGGTGTCTGCAGGTAGACAGAATCTTATCATGTAACTATTGCTGTGTAAAGTGAATTTGGGGGACTAGTATAAGAAAATCAGAGCTTTAACCCTTGTACATATGGTTGTACGCTTTCCTGCCCTAAAACGCCACCATTTACCCTTTCGCCATTCTAAACCAAGAAATAATCATATATAGCTATTAATTGTGATCTAATAGACCACCATATAGTTCCAGGGAAATCTAAAATGTTAAAAGGGTTTTATGGGACTAAAATATTGATGGCTCATCCTTCCGCTTCCCAGGACATGAGACACCACATGGCCAGTTTCCAGTTCAGTCCCATTCAGGTGAATGGGATCGAGCTGTATTGCCCCGCACAACTGCTCTAAAATGTATAGTGTTGTGTCTAGTAAGTACTGAAGAGGAATCGCACATCTGAACACTGTGGTCTCTTCAAAAATTTGATTGGTTGGGGCGCTGGGTGTTGACTTGACACTGATCTTAACTAATATCCTGCTACCTCCCCCACATGTAATATGCAACCCTATCAAGGCCTCCTTCTTCAGTCTAATCTTATTCACTCTTCACACAACCACCTCCAAGACTTCTCCCGTGGATCCCCCATACTCACCACCACATTACATAAGGCTGTCTCTCTCAATCACAATTTCACTTCTTGAGGAAGTCTATGACCTTAAATAACCCCTCTGCCTCCAATCCACCATCTGAACAGTTTCTTTGTTCACCTACTGTCTCCCTCCCACTTTCCCTTTGATTGTAAGCCTTTCCAGGCAGGGTCCTCTCTCCCACTGTACCAGCTGGTCACTAAGTTATTCTATTGTACGTGTATTTGTATTATGTTTGTAGATCCTCTTGAAATGTAAAGCCCCATGGAATAATAGTGCTCTAAAAAGAAAAAAAAATTATAATTTATTATAATGAAGACCTATCTTAAGGAAAGATAATCAATATTTTATATCCAGAAAACGTCAGAGGTTTTCTGGTTTTGCAATATTACATGCATTAGGATAGGTCATCAATATTAAATCAGTGGGGGTCCAACTCTTGGCACCCTTGCTATTGTTTAAAACAAGTGCCATAGAATCTTCATTTTTTTTTTCATAGGTTTGTTATCTGCATGCTGTCTACTGAGTAATGGTGTCACATTCAAAGCCATAATACCCTGCACTGCTATACCTATAAGCTTTAAAAAAAAGTTATAAAAGTTTTTAACAGTGGTCTTTATCTTTAAAGAAGAACTCCAGTAAGAAAAAATGTTTCCGCACTTTGAAATTAACCTGTGTTTAGTGTACTGTTACTGAGTCACTTATTGACAACTTATTGGTGAAGTTATGAGCTCCCCTCCAGACCACAGACCTCCTCTCTGCTCCTTTGATGTATACAGTGTTTCCTGTTAATATAGGAAACTCTGTACGTTGGAGGAGGTCCGTGCTCCAGAAATGAGCACATAACTTCACAATAAAGTTATCAATGAGTTATACAGTAACCTTATACTACACACAGGCTCATTTTAAAAAATAGTAGACAAGTTCTTGGGAGTGTGGTTGGATCATGACTGACGTTATGTACATTTACATTATTCTTTAAATAACCTGAAGTTTTTAAATATCATCAGGGTTCTGACTGTCGTGACCACCTCTAATGGCAAGACCAAAGAAGCTGCCACTTCTTCCCCTGATGGCTTCCTCCAGGAGGTGCCATGGTTAGTTTGTCATATATAAATAATTTGCTGGTATTATCATCACAGGACTTACCTGATCCTTCACGAAGAATTATTTCCTTATCATTGGTAATCCACCTGTAGCAGGGGAACTCCAAGTATTCTCCTGTGGGAGTTTTAAGTGTTATGTGCCGGCAATACCAATCGTCTTTATACCAGTATTTATGTTTATCAATTTTAATTAACTGGATGTCTCCAATATCTTCAGATATTGTAATATCATAAGAGTCAATCTAAAAATGACAGAAATAAATAAATGACTGAAGGGATTTTCCGGTTTCCAAAAAATTAACTCAAAAACCTTAAACTATGAAAACACATAAAGTATGCATTACATTTGGATTGCGAATGTGTATGGTACAGTCTCTGATAATTGGTGTCCAAACTGACAACTAAGCAGATGGGGGACTTTTCCACACCTTTTACTGGTCTGTGCTCTATACAGAGATATATGGGGGTGAGGGGATTGTTCTTTGTTTGGTTTACAAAAGTGTTGTGACTTGTGTCCAAAAATGTCCAATCCTGAACCTCCTTGAAGTTGTAAAGGAAGCTTTTAACAGGATGTTTTGTCCAGGAAGTGATTTCTGTTATGCTGATGTGCCTATGTTCTATTCTATTCTATGCTATTATAGAATGTTTTTCTATAATATTTATTTATATTTAATATTTTTTTCTATGCATTTGTATAACTTTGTGCCCAAATCTGAGTTGTCTAAAGTGGCTGCCTGTTTTTGCCCATCCTACTATGCTGCTGTGGGTTACCTCTTAATACAGCCGGTCCCACGTAGACGTTTCTCACCATGGTGTTTCTAATGTTACTCCTAGGCGTTTCTTACCAGGGTGTGTCTAGTGCTATTCCTCTATATTCCACCAGTGCACTAACTTTACAGGACTGCAACTGACTGGAAGCCCTGTGACCTTGGAAGTGGCTTATCTGCTACTCTACTCTGGTTGCTGTCTCTCTCTCTGTGTTGAAGCCTTAAGTCCACATGGACCCAACTATTTTCAGTGCTGAAGTCTCAAACAGGCCTCAACTCTGAGAGAAAACTCCTCTCAAAACTGGCCTCTCACAGCACACATAATCTCAAAGACCTTTAAGGTTACCGTGTCAACCTGGGAAGCTTCTGCAGTTTCAGACGTTTCCTGGGTTGATCCAATTAGCAGCTGAGGAGGCCTATATAAGATCCCCTCCCTCTTGACAAAGGTCGCCGTTATAATTGTTTAGTTTCTCTAGTTTGGCTACCTGATCATGTGTGTATTTGGCTGCTGTACTGACACTTGGCTTGTTCTTTGGATATCGATTTTGCCTGCTGATTCTGCCTTTGAATGTACCCTTCTGGATTTGACCCTTAGTTTCTGCTGGATATTGCTTTTGTCTCCTAATTCCTACATCTGATGTCTTCCCCTGGTTTTGACTTTTTGGCCTGGACGAGTATTCTCCTGTTTCTGATCTGCCCTGTAAATCAATTTTGGGCTCTGATTTGGGTTTCAGTTTGCAGATCATTTATTATTTGTACAGTCTCTGTTTAGTGACATTTCAGGCTGTCAGATTCTGCAAGGTCCATCTGACTTCGTGGCCTGTGCTGGTGAAGGCGTCTAAGGGTCTGTGTTGTCTTTCAGTGCTGTGTGGATTTTAGATAGCTGGTTCTACTGCTCGCTGTTATCAGCCAGCTCTTGCTTTTGCTTTTGTTTGTACTTGCATCTCAACCATAATACACCCATTTATTTCTAGATGCACTTTATTTTATTTGTTTATTTACATTTAAAAGTTAAAAGGCTTCGATCACCTTTCTTAACACTTCAAGCTGCCACCATAATGCTGTAAGTGCTGTGACATGCTTCCATATCATACCTTCATTATGTGTCACAGTCCCATGGATGCCAAGAAATACATTTTCTTTATTAAGTAAATTAGGTACTCAGAGCACAGGGGGCGTTCCCAGAGATCTCCGAGCACGGCTATCTCTGTTGAAAACCTGTCCCTGCATGCTTTGTTCCACCCCTAGGCTAGTGGGAAACGATGGTCCCATGTGATGTCATCGCCTGCTCAGTTAAATCTCGTGCATGGGCACTAGGCACTTGTAGTGTTTAGCGTATATGAGCATACAGCTCATATGTACTTGTGCATTGAGATTCGTGGCGCATGCTGCACATGTGTGAGGCTTCACAGACCAGATGATGACGTCACAGCAGCATAACTAATGTGTCCCACTGGCCAGGGTGTGGAACAAAGCATACAGGGACGTGTTTTCAACAGAGAAAGCTGTGCTTGGAGATGTCTGGGAATGTCCCCTGTGCTCCTAGCACCTAATTTGCATAATAAAGAAAACTTCTTTTTCTTGGCATCCACAGGACTGTGAAACCTAATGAAGGTATGATATGGAAGCATGAAGCATATCTCATACTAGCAATATATAGATGTTGAAATTTGATAGTCACACAATCATTTCATAGCAGTTAACTGTTACATATAGGGCTCACTGTACTCAACCCGTTTACAGTGTTCACAATTCAGCTTTTCTCTAAATATAACTATGGTTAAAGACATGCAAAGTCAATTTTTTATTTATTTATTTTTTTTTATGTGAGATCTAAATCTTATCTTTGTGGAAGTCTCTGTGAACCAAATTAACGAAAAGCACATGAAGTGCAGCATTTATCTCCATATCAGCTACTTTTAAAGCCTTCTAATATGGCTTGACTACAGGATAACCAAATAAACACAAATGTAGTAAAGGAATTTTAGGAGTTTATTTTGGAATGATTTATTTTCTAATGTTGGATAAACCTGTTCAAGAAGATTTCTAACATGCAATGTATTTAACGTAGTTGTTCAGGATTAGAGAAAAAAATATCTTTTTGATATTGCTGTTCAGCTCCATTCATCTAAATACTGAAGAACTGCAAAATCTAACAGCATGCAATCGAAATGCTTCTAGAGAACCAGCAGATCCTGTTTTCTAGTCCTGTGTATGACATGAGCATGGGTGACGTGAGTTTCTTTTAGAGCAAATACATCAAACTCCACTTGCTCATAGATACTTTGTCTAGTTTACTGTTCTAGCACTGTACCCTGGTAAAGGCAAAGTACAGTTGCTTGCTGCTGCCTTCCATATCTACTCTTGGAGATGGCTACAGGAAAAAAAAAGTCATCAATATGTCAAAATGATAGAATATTTTACACTCTCAAACACTAAAGCTTCTTTTAGATAGGAACAAGAGCAGGGTTTCCCCGAGAGTGGCAACATATGTCAGTAGACTCCCTTATTAATAAGATTTGGAACCACTGGTTAGTCCAGTAAATGGCAAATACAATTTTTCGCCTCTATTACAAGTAACTTGGTCTCAAGAACAGGGTTCTCAGACCCCATGTCTTGCAGCCACTGTGAGTGGAGGGGCACACTTAGCTATTTTCAGAACTTTTTATACCTGTTCACATGGTGGAAATGAAAGAGGGATTTGTTGCGGACTTCCACCACAAATTCCTCTGTATTTTCCGCCCCTCTGGCTTTCTGCTGCGGCTTTCACTTGCTGATTAGGCTCAGATAAATGGGGCTAATCAGCAGAGTGGATCGCACCACGGGCTCTGCGTCAAGCACAATGCTATTTTTTTGTATTTTTTATTACAATGAGAGGCAGATTCAGGGTGAAACTTGGCGCTGATTTTGAAGTGGAATCAGTCCTAAATCAGTCCCATGTGAACATACCCTTACAAAAACAGGGTCTCCGTTTTAATAGTCAGCCAGGTTGGATTTAGGTATGACAGTATTAACGTACTCCAGACTAAACAGGCCATGTACAACACACCGGACACTAGTATAGGTCTTACTATATCTGTGATCAGATTCACAACCCTGCAATATTAATCATCTGAACAAAACTGAGGAACTTTAAAAAGGAAGCAAAGGCTCCCCTGAAAGCTCTATTTATATGCGGTATGTGTGTGTTTCTGACAAGCCAGTGGTTTTCAGCTGCAGTATTTTGCTTACTATGCTAGAACAAATTCCTCTTCCTTAGGATGGTAAACATTTCTGCTTTTACAGTGTGAAAGTTTCCTAGAATTGCTGCAGAGAAGACAACATACATGTCACACATTTTTATGCTTGCTGTGATATTGCTGTAGTTCTCAGATGTATTATTAACATGGTAGCCTGTGCATTAATAAGGCCTTAAAGGGATTGTACAGAATTAGAAAAGCATGGTAGCTTTTTCCTACAGAAAGTGTAGCATATCCCAGCTCTGCTTCATTCAAAGGAGATGACCAACAACAGCAGACGTAACTAATCAGGTGTGGTGTTTCGTTTCAGGGGGTTCAGGACCAAGATTTGTTTCGGGGGGGCAAATTTAAGGCTGTCAGCCTAGTTGAAAAGTGGTGAATAATTGGCATTTAAAAAAAAAAAAAAAAACAACCAAAAATGATCCCGTTCTAGGAAATGATGTGAAATGAATTTTTTTTTTTTTTTTTTAATGCCATTATTGTGGCACCAACAAGGTGGAATAGTGGAATGTGATGGTGGACCAGGATACAGGACACGTCTGGCTGAGCAGTGGCAGTGGTGGTAGCCAGAGGCGTAGCTAGGGGTTCAGTACAGGGGGGCGAACATGTCCAAGTGGGCCCCCAACTTAGGTATACCGATATTATCACTACACGGTGACCGTATAGTGGTATGTATCGGATCTACACAGGGCTCTGCAGACAATTTAGGCAAATACAGTGTAGTAACATTTAGTGACTTACCGGTGACGTCTCCGACTAATCGTTCACATTCCCCATCTCTTTCATCTGAACCGCCATGACCATTTCTTCCAGTCTCTGTAAAGTTTGCAGCACATACATTTTTGGCTCCTCACTTTTCCAGGCACCTGACCCACATTGTCCTCACCTGCACACCCATCCTGCTGCTACGCCCAATTATAAAATATATAATATAACCCCCCCATAATAATACCCACAAGTGCATCTTTAAATTAATAACTTCCCTGTGTACCCACTTTAAATAGTGCCCCTTATTAATAATGCCCCAGGTGTTTCCTAATTAAAAAGTAAACAAAAGGTAAAAATAATTAATGGGGTTCCAATAATCGGGACCCCCAGGATCCGCCGTTTGAATGAATCGGGGTACCTGTGTAAGTGCTGTGACCCATTCTCTGTTTACACAGTGTCATTCATCTCATAGCAGCCATGTCATGTAACTACAGCTTCGTCCTATACACGTCTATGTGACAAGGCTGGAATTACATCACACGGTCACTATAAACACACAGCGTGTGATATAAACAGGTGCCATAGCCCCTTCATACAGCTGATCGAGGGGAATCACTTATCTCTTATTGATGATTTATTCTGAGGATAGACCATCAATAAAAATGAGCTGGAAAACTCTTTAAGCCTAAGGCCCCATGTGGCGTCCCGCAGCAAAAAAGCGCTGTTCTTCATGCTGCGCTTTGTACAGAAAGTTCTCATTGGTTTCCTCTGCAGACTTTCTGCTTCAATTATATCTACAGGGAAACCGGGAGCGTTTCCATAGGAATGCTTCGATTTCCAAAACCACGACTGTTTTGGAAATCGCAGCATGTCCACTGTGCATATTTTACCACAAAGTGGGGATGGGGCCCCACGTGGCAAAATCGCCATGGGAAAAAAAAATGTGGCATTTTACAGTTCCTGCAAAGTGGATGGGATTCTAGCAAATCCCATCCACACATTATGGAAAAATGCATGCCGCAGACACTTTGCGATTTCGAAAACCGTTGCGGTTTTGGAAATTGCAGCATGTCAATTATACCTACAGAAACACTGGTGGTTTCCCTATAGGTATAATGGAAGCCGAAAGTCTACACAGGAAAAATCTGTGGCCCTTCTCTGGAAAGCGCTGCGGGAAAAACCGCAATGTCACTGCCGCGGTTTTTCCTGCAGCGCTTTTTTGCTGGAGCCCGCTACGTGGGGCTTTAGTCTTAATAAAGCCCAAGTGTCACTTTAATTAAATTAATTGCCCCTTCATATTATGCCCCTGATTACCCCTGACATAAATACTGCACCCCTAATGACCTCTTATATCGATGACCACCCCCTTATGTTCATAATACCTCCTAATATAAATAACCTCCCCCATTGTACCCTGTAATAACCCTTATATAAATGACGCCCCCTTATGTTCCTAATGCCCCCTCCCTTATAGTTATATTTCCCCCCTCCTAACAACTCCTTTATACTATTAAAATACCCACAACTAAGCTAAAACAAAACAAATATAAGTTATACTTACCTACCAGCGACTATGACGAATGCACCCGCCGCTTTCTCTTCTTGACCCGCGCTCTGTGCGCAGGGTCCATGCATAGGAAGTCAGCGTCTCAGCGTAGGAGGCGCGATGTTGTGACGTCATCGCGCCCCCTGTGCTGATGACTGTGTTTTCGTTGTCATGTAAATCGCAAGCCTGAAGTGGCTTGGTCCAGGAAAAATGGACCAGTCATGAAGTGGTTAAAGAAAAATGTTTTGTTCTGTTTTCTTGTACTATTAATTTAGGAAGTAATTTTATAATTAGGACATTGCAAGAACATCTCTGGCTGTGGAAGGCTTAGTACATTTTTTTATTTCAGTTTACATTCCAACTGCCACTCCCAAGCTATCGATTCCGTGAGAAGGTTGTCGTAGGTGGATAAACTCAGTAACTGGTTAAGAACCACATGACCATACAAGGTTGAGGGCTTTCAATCTCTACATGAGAAAAAATAAAAAATTGTCTCTTATTGGGTCCCTGCAGTTCTCTAGCAGCAAGACAGACAGTTTTAATAAGCAATAAGTGTATATCCAGGGTTTGCAACCTGTGACCGTGTGGAAGATCCTGCCATACTAAAATATTACAGTGTGCATAAGCTAAAAAAAACCAGGTCAATACAATTGTAAAATGAGTGAATCTGTAAACTTTATAATTTTCAGCATTCCGCTTTGGAGGTCTGTTTATACGTTAGTTTGCATGTTCTATACATAAGCTTTCAACATGTGTGGTGCAACATTTTGTAACAAATTCCTCATTACCACATCTTCCTATTATGTTACATCAGTCTCCTCCAAGGAAACGAAGCACGTGCATAAATCTAAAGTAATAATGATAACTTTTCCTCTTTCTTTCTAGCTTTTTGTTTTTCCTCATTTTTATTAGCATGATTTTAGCATTACAGAATAAGGCCTTGTCACAGACTTGTGCTCTCTTTGTCCTTGGTTGATCCAATTTTCATGTTGGTTAAAAACGGATCAACCATTTTTTATAAATTAAATTACTATAATTTATAATGTTTTGCCATCTCTGTGCTCTTTAATTTTAATGATCGTGATAGAGGAAAAAAGTTTTACCACAGTTATAGGCAGGGATTATTTAAAGTAAGAGTGGTGAGACTATGGAACTCACTGCCACATGATGTGGTGATGTCTGATAACTTATACACATTCAAGATGGGTCTGGATGCCTTTCCTGAAAGTAAGACATAAATTCTGGGATAAGATGTTGATCCAGAGACTTGGTCCAATTGCTATGTTTGGAAGGAATTTTTAACTCTGTTGGGTCAATTGGCGTCAGCCTCATGGGGGTTTTTTTTGCCTTTCTCTGGATCAACTTGGTAGGTTTATGGGTTGGAATCGATGGACTTGTGTCTTTATCCAACCTCGTCTGCTATGTACACTATATAAACTATTTCACTGAATCACGGACGAAAATAAGTCATGCATGATTTTTTATTTTTTTTTTCTACAGATCCGTGGTCCACAAACCCCTCCCCACCCCCCCAAAAAACAGATGTTTGAATGAATACATTGAAAATCAATAGGACAGTGAGCTGTCTGTGATGAGCATGGACTACACAGTCGCTAAATCACTGTTGCGTGAATAACCTAAGTTGCTTTGTTTTCTAAAGAAATACACTGTTTTCTAAATTATATTGTCTAGTAAAGTATTGCAGAGTATTGTACCAGAGAGCAAAACTTTATATGTTCAAGTTCCCTATGGAAATAACAAGTAAAAAAACTAGTGAGAGAAGTTTTAAAAATCTAAAAAAAAAAACCCACAAATATAAAACACCCTGTAAAAAAAAAAAAATAATAAAATCAGGAAATGTTCAAGATATTAAAATAAAATAGAATATGGTTTATTCTGCAAGGCAAATGCTGTCATGAAAAATATTGACAATGACTGAATTGTTTTTGGGTCATGTCACCCACAAAATAATGGAATAAAAAAGTAATCATAAAGTTGTATTTACTGCAAAATCAAAAAGTTATAGGTCTTATAATAAGGTGACAATTTTTTCTGATCAACAGTATAAAGTTAATAGGAGAGGAGGATTCACCATTTGCATAATTCTTTGCCCCCTATTAGCTGTGTGCCCCTTTTTTTGAATTTTATTTCCAGGTGCCTAATTTATTAAAAAAAAACAAACAAAAAAAAAACGCAAGTACGGTATGTAATAAATCTTGTGCAAATTCACGGCAAATAAATTATGATTCTACTGCTGTCAAATATATATTTTTATGCTTTCCTTGTACTGGAGTGCATTTTTTTTCTCCACTTTTCATGATTGGGGAAAAGTAAAAAGCAGAGTGGCTAGCCTTTGTCAAAACACGTGATAAATGGGGTGGGGGGAATTTACTAAGACTGGACTTTGTCTAAATAAAGGTCATGACTGGTGGGAGGCATGCCTGAACTGTCAACAAGCTCCAACCTTTTATTAAATCCAACACACGCCCCTGCGCCAGACACAAGTCAGGAGCTGATATAGATTTTCTTTTAGTTTTCTGACGTGAGTTAAATATGTCGGTCCAAGGCGTACTCGGTATGCCCTGCTCCGTCCACTTTGGTACATTGTGGGTACAAGTAAAGGACATGTGCCAAACATGCCCCACAATATAAAACTTTAAAAAAAAGGGGCAGAATGAGAAGAAAATAGGGGCATTAATAAAACCTCTTGCTTCTAAAGTGTTTTTTGTTTTTTTTTTCATTGCACAGTGAATGCTGAAAAAACATAGCAAAGAAACCCAGGTTTAACAGCTTCTCAGTACATTAACATTAAATAGCGCCACTAAAATTACAACTTGTCCTGCAAAAAGCATGTCGATGGGAAAACAAAAAGTTATGGCCCGGAAGAGCGAGCAGGAAAAAAACAAAAAAAGTATCAGGAAAGGGTTAATCAAACCTTTCATTATCTCTAGCCTCTCAAGTGATAAAAATGAAGAACGGAAACTACTTGAACTGTGGTTAATACCATTTTATTGCATAGTAATATGTACTGTAAGTTTCCTTCCTAAGAACAGTCTTCACTTGGTGGGTTTTTTTTTTTGGTTTTTTTTGGTTTTTTGGCAGAGTGACTTGGTAAACATTGAAAACTATTAATGCTATACTAAGCGTGATCTAATAATAATAATAATAATAATAATAATTATTATTATTATAGTATGTGTCAATTACGTTATACATGTGTGTATATTTGATTACAGTATTGTGTATGGGTATAAAATTATTTAGTAGAGAACAAAATTGAATACTAATAAAAAAAAAAAAAAAAAATGTTATGAAGTGGAGTTATACTAAGCACAAGTACACATTAGACATTGTAGATTAATGTCAGGCACTTTAGTCATTGCACATCACATGCATAGATTATGCACCAGAAATATGTAAGGGGCTGAAACCTCACTGTCTATGTTCCCCTCTATCTCAAGTGTCTGTCTGACTCTTGCTGTGAGTTACAGTTGAGACTTCATATGCTATTTTGCCCATGTTATTTTACTACCAAAACACTGTGTAATGCTTTGTTCTGCAAAGAGTAAAGTGGCATTCCAGGCTAAAGTTATTGGTGACCTATCCTAAAGATAGTTCGCTAATATCAGGTTGGTGAAGGTCTGAAACTCCCCACCAACATCGATCAGCCATTCTTACCAGCTGCTACACAGAGAATGGAGCAGGAAGCAAACATATCCGTTCTCTTTGTAATGGCTGCCCTGAGTCTCCGCAGCTTGGTGGAGATAATCTGCAATATCTGGTTTGGTCACTACAAAGAATACAGAGCTGTCTGCTTTCTACTGAGTATCAGCTGCTGAGAACATCTGATCAGTCGGGATATAGTAATATACTGTTGTCACATCAGATGAAGCTAAAACGGTCCCACTTGTTGAAGCTTGTGGAAGATGCAATGTGTCAGGTAAATGGGACTGTGCTGCAGAAGCACACACAACCCCACTTGCATGTATGGTGCTGTGACTATGAAGTAAAAGCTGGGCTCACTGCAGCATCTTCCTTCTGCTGATCTGTGGAGGTCTTCAATATGTAGGTGTAAGATGGTCAAACAGCCCTCATGTTGTGATTGTACCTGTTTCTGTAAATAAGTTTATTATTTTATAAACTGACATTTTGTTGTTTGACCATAAGAGGCCACTGTTGCCTAAGAAATGGGAAAAGACTGTACTTCCCTGGAGTAGTGACATGGAGACCCTATTCTGCAGGGGTGGAGCTACGAGGAGGAGCAGAGTGTGTGTGGCAGCCATCTTGTGAGGGTGCTCTGAGCTATGAGGAGGAGGACTGGAGTGTGATACACATGTAGAAGCATCCCTAAGGGATCAGAGCTACAGCAAAGTGGAGTTGAATCAAAGACTGTTCCAGAGTTGGTCCAGACAGCATCCTGAAGGAGAAGATTGCCATCAAGGACTCGGCTGAGAAGTGGCACTGTCGGTGAGACCGCATGTTTTCTGGATGACACACTGTATACATGTGTTAGACACACTAAAAATGTGTATACATTTTTGGCGCCAAATTGCTTGGGACTGAGTAAGGGCCTGTAGTTAGGCATACTCATCTTCACAGGCCACACTACTGGTGAATTATCTACCTATTCGATAGTAAGGACTAAGACTCAGAGAGTTCTATAGACTTGTAACTCCCAGAGAGGAGCTTCTGAGGAAGTCTAGAGGCTACATTTTATACATTGTCACATTTCTTTGTCTTGCAAGCTGACCTACTATCATATTTACTTGGTTGTACTTTGTTTGGGGGTGAATAGGGGTATTTTGATAAGTTTGTAAGCTCTTGTGTTATACCGCCGGTGCCCCTATCACACTCACTGAATTATTCCTGTGACTAGGGTGATAAAAAGTAACAAGCGGCTGGTTAGTTGCAGCCTGCAGATAGGTAAAAGCTTGGAGTGTATTGGAGGTGCACATTAGAGTGCGCCATGCTGTACAACACCAGGGCCTCAGCTTCCTGGCTGAGTGTATGTAAATACACTAAGATACACTAACGTATCCAGGTGTTAGAATGGCCAAGTCAAAGTCCAGACCTGAATCCAATTGAGAATCTGTGGAAAGAGCTGAAAACTGCTGTTCACAAACGCTCTCCATCCGACCTCAGTGAGCTCGAGCTGTTTTCCAAGGAAGAATGGGCAAGAATTTCAGTCTCTCGATGTGCAAAACTGATAGACATACCCCAAGCGACTTGCAGCTGTAATCGCAGCAAAAGGTGGCGCTACAAAGTATTAACTTAAGGGGGCCGAATAATATTGCACGCCCCACTTTTCGGTTTTTTATTTTTTACAAAAGTTTAAAATAACCAATAAATTTCGTTCCACTTCACAATTGTGTTCCACTTGTTGATTCTTCACCAAAAAATTAAAATTTTATATCCTTATGTTTGAAGCCTGAAATGTGGCAAAAGGTTGAAAAGTTCAAGGGGGCCGAATACTTTCGCAAGGCACTGTATCTGGGAGTGTTCTTTTTGGTAAAGGGGTGTTAATAAACTAAGTAAAATCTTGTTTTTACTAAAACGAATTGGAGTCGCTTCCTTTGTTCGTGACTTCGCTGTATCCTGGGGAGCCCACCCCCGGTACACGGCTTACATAGGAACCAGATAACTCTTAATGTTAAGTACAATAACACTATACTCTCAGTAGGATCATATTCCTAGAAAGAAAAATGTCTAAAAAAAAAAAAAAAAAAAAACTGAACACAACAAAGTGAGATCTCATCTGCAAAAAATGTTTGATTTCTCACCACAGGAAAAGAGTGGCACAGATGTGCACCACTTTCTGACAATATATTTACTTTTGATATATTATGCTTTATTTATTTTTCATGGAATATTCTAGATTTAAGTTCAACAAAAAAATTCAACATTCTTCTAATCTTAATTTATACCAACAACCTGCGCTAAATATTACTGCATATGACTGTAGTATGTGCATTCATAATGGAGTAGACTTACTGTACTCATACCGTTTACACTAGACAATCTTAAAATGTAACAGCTTTATCATAGTGTCTGAGGCTGAATAATAAATCTGTTACATTATTAGACTTCCTAGCCTGCCTTTATATCACCTATTAGTTTGCTTAGTTTACATTAAAAAAAAAAGTGCCAAAATTTTGGCTCATATTTCGCAAATTGTGTAGCAATTTAGACCACATCCATTTCCTGCTAAAACTTGTCTTACACATAATATAAGTTTTTATATAGGTTGTTATATAGGTTTTTGACATAAAATACACCAGAATTCTGGTGAAGATTGCGTAGTAAATCTCCCCCAGTATATGCAGCCTTCTTGACAAATTTTAACTGTCTGTCCTTATGAGGCCCACACGCTGCTCTTCAGTAAGGATCACTATTCTGTATATTTCTATCACTGGTGTGAATGTTACATTATCTGTGTCATGTATTCCTATTAGGTTGTGGCAAACTAGGCAACTTTTCAGGGCCCCCAATTGCATAGGAGCTCTGTGAAAAGGGCCCACCAATAACATGAGTAAGGACCTAATGGCCAGAAACGTCAGAGATAAGGGGGGTGGTGGTTTTCCATCCTTGCGTCACACATTTTTACCCTCTTTTTCATTTTGTTATTTTGGCATTGTATTATATGGACTCTAAAATTATTTGTGCACTGTTATGGGGGCAGTTTTTTGTAGTATCAGTTAGATACTCTATAGAGGTATTATTTAGGCCTTGTATGGTAATATTTGGTTTTTCTATGCAGGTTTTAGTATTCTGTGATCTATATCATGTCTCTATCAGAAAAATGTATTCATAATAGGGTATTTTAGCTTAGCAGTATACAATCCACATATTATAATAAGGTACTTGACTGGGATACCCATTGCCTGACTGTATTGGTTATTTACCCATTGTACATAACTATTACAGTAGAACCCATAGGAGATTCTACAGGATTCACATACGTGCAAAAAATTTGTTCCTCTTTGTGGGAGACTTGGTAAATTTCTGCTGTCTAGCCTTACTTTCTTCTGCTTTTTGCAGATGTGATCGGTGACACTACTCTCCATTCTTTGCTTGCTGCTCAACTAAAAATGGTTACTGTAGTTCCTTATAGTTACTAGATAGTGGCCCATTCCTGACTTTTGTTATGGGGACCTAGGATATGAAATTACGCCCTGTCAGCTGCCTTTTTTATGATGGGTATGATATCCAGGAAAAACCTGTGAATCATCAGTTCTTGGTGGGAACCAGCACCACAGGCTTTCTCTGAGTCATGGCCAAATAAAACCACTTTTTATTAAAAAAAAATAAATTACTATTTATATCCCCATGTACAAGATTTTCCCCTATATCATATACATCCTGATATAGACTAGTAAAGGAGAGCAGTTATCTACTTTGTTGCTTGTTTATCCAGCTTACTAAGGCAGTGTATTTCAATACACAGTGGCCCACATTTCCTATTAGCTAGACAGTACAAATGTAGACAGGCAGATTTATCACAGTGACTGATGCTGGATGATAAATCTGGTGTATCTGTAGACTGGATAGGCTGCATTTATACCACCCTTTGTTGGCTTAGTTTGTGCCAGAATTTTTGACACTATTGTGGCACATTTAAGCCACGCCCCTTCTATATGAGATTCCACGCCTACATATCGAAAAATTCTAGCCCAACTTAGATGCACCCAGATACACCACATTGTGCCAAAGATGCACCATGTTTACGCCAGTGTCTATTCGTATCAACAATAATAAATCAGGGGCCGCTGACTTTAATTCCAACATCATTCCAAAATATACTTCTCAATATTGAATTCCCAGATGGAATCCCAGATGCACATTTCAAGATCTGCCCCATTCCATAGGGAATGTACAAAAAAGGACCAGAAACGCATGTTTTTGGAGCAAATTAGCATACACAGGCTCTCAAAAATTAGCAACATGTGGCAGATTTATTGCAGAACTGCTACAATATATCTATATGGAGTTGGTAAAAATTCAAGCACATGGTGCAGAAACAATCCAATTGAAATGTATAGGACTGACCTTCAGTGGCACAAATTTAATCAGAAACGCACCTGTCAAAAGTGATGCATTTTGTAGTTCCAGCAAAGTGAATGAGGTTTTTCACTTAATGTCATCCATACACTGCATAAAAATATTGCTGTGGAAAATGCACGTGTGTGTATTTTTGGAAAAAAAAGTTAAATGTTATCTCTGTTGTTTGTTTGGTTTGATTTTACACTACTGCTTTTTCACAGCGTTTTTTATGCAGCTTCTCTACAATGCGTGGTTTCAGGTTAAGTTCACATGGCAGAATTTGCAGAAGCTGAAAAACGCTGCATCAAAACTTCAGAAGCAAAGTATTTTGGGGCAGAATCCGACTACATGTAAAAATACTCTTAGGCTATATTCAGAAGACACTGCCATTGTTCATAGACCTAACATCTGTGAAAACAACCCTGTCAGCCCTTTCAAGTCCACAAAAGGGACTTGGGGCTGGTTCACATCTGCGTTCGGACTGACTCCTCAGACTGACTCCTCAAAAAGCTGTTTACCTGGGAAACCACACGGACCCCATAGACTATAATGGGGTCCGTGTGGTTTTCGCATGTTTTGTGAGGAAACTGAGTGGAAACCACACGGACCCCATAGACTATGGGGTAAAAACACTTTTTATGCGTATAGGTTTCCGTTCGGGGGGGTCCCCAAACAGACTCCCCGAATGCAGATGTGAACCGGCCCTTGTTCACATGGCAGTGAATAACAGCCATCACACGCCATTATAGAACCCATGTATGTCAGTGGGTCCATTCACACGACTCTGTCTTTGGGGGGTGTTTTATAAATCTGCCATGTGTGAATATATCCCCCTTTTTTTTTCTCATCCCATAGAAATCGATAGGGGGAAAAAATGCAAGTAAAATCAAAATGCTGCATTATTCAAAAACGCACATTGCTAAATTTTTTTGCAGTGTGTTTTCTCCCTAATTTGTAGATAATAAATACAATCTCATTCACTTAGCTGATACTGTAAAATGCAGTGAGGGGAATTAACCGACCCCTCTGTTGATATAGATGACATAGATGGGTGATAATGAGCCTCATTTTTGGTGCTCACCCCTTTCTTGTGCCAAATGTGTGCCACATTCCCTGTTCTGCACCTCACTGGCCACATTCCACGATTGTGAGCAGGGGGAGAGAGTAGTGGGCCAGGGCAGGTACGCCTTGGCCAGACATATTTATTATAAGTCGCACCAGCTTTCTGGAATGAGTTATAAAAGGAAATCTACACCAATTCATACTCATGAAGATATCTCGAGCAATGGTTTATCTTGTGTAAAATATTTGCATATCAGGATTATTTGCCTACAAATAATAGGCATCTGTATTCTCTGAGGAAATGGGTTAGTCACAGTCATGCAAAGTACCATAGAAAACCTGAAAAAACACAGTAGGAGCCATTTGTGATATAAAAAGTGCAATTTCCTTTTTTCCTTTTTATACATTTCAAGCTCACAGAATAGCTTACATGGTGACACAATACAGGTCTCCGTGTGATGCCACAAAAGAGCACTTTACTTGAGTGGCATAGTACCGTGTTGTCCAAATAATGTCAAAAAGTACTAATAATATGGCCACTTATTGCACTGTATATTGTCAAAAACTGTAAAGCAAAGGATTTGTTGATACACCCATTCAGTCAAGAACCTTTTTTTTTTTTTTATATAGGATCTGAATATATTGCTACTTTCTGAATATATAGCTAGATAGATAATTAGGAATTCATTATCACTTAGTACGACCATAAAGTGCACCAATAAACGTCCTGTACGACACAAAAAAAGTGCCTTCAATACAGCTAGTGAAAAGTGCTCCATAGTTTAGATTGCAGAAAATAATATAGAAAAAAAAAAAATCACTTGGTATCAGCAGTCAGTACTTAAATAAACCTCCCATGCAACACAAAAATAAAGCCATACAATGACCTCAATACAGCTAGTGAAAAGTGCACCATGGTTCAAAAATAATACTTCTATACAGTACCTACATTCTATCATAGTACCACAATGGACAGTTGGTGGTCATGAGTGATATTTTTATTTTATTTTTTTTGTTCTTTTTAATAAGACAAATCTACACTGAATCATTTTACTCCTGCAGAGTAGTTTTTGGTATATATGGTGAATCATAATGTAACAGGCTAATATTTTTATAGGAGATATAAGTGATACTTACCGCGCCCCTCTCAAAATCATTGTAGAAAGGTTTGTCCAGCAAATTCTTTTCACTGTTGCCTTTTGATCCGATAAGTGTAATATAGATATAATCATCGGTGCCAGCAAACCACTGACTGCCTGTAACCACAGTGATGGTGTATGATGGCATCTTGTTAGTACCAAGGAGACAAGAGTATGCCTGAGTGATCAGCTCAGCAGGAGCTGTGAGGTTATACCTAGATACACACTCTTGTACTTTGCATGAACCGTACTACTTGCTCAGCTTTCCCCGCCTATTCTCACTCTTCGCTCTCTTTAGCCCGAGGTTTTAACTTTTGACTTCCTCTTTTGCTTCAGTGGCTTTTTGTTGCATTCTGTTAGGTATTTTTATCTCTGTTTTATAATTACAGGTTGTATAAGCCTGGTTTTCTATCAGTTGTTTACATAATTTTTATCTATTTTCCCTTATTTTTTGGCATACCATAGCTACAAAGTGAGGCATCTGTGGGCAGCAGTTTTACTCAGGTAATTTACAATCGTGCGGAATTTTGCAATACCATGAGATTTACCACATATTTTTTTTGTTTTTAAAGTAGAGCTTTTTTATGCAAAATATATATATATATTATTCATGTATATATAGATATAGATATGTTAGTGGTATTTTGCATGGCCAAGTCATTGACTGGGTTTATACTTCTACATTCTTAGTTTTCTGAGGAAAGTTATTTGGCAAGGGTTAAGTGCTATCCCTAGTCTGATGATGTGCACCTGGCCACACCAGGCTGTGCTTTTCACATTCTCTCTCACCTGGGGAGGGGGAAAAGCCAGATCTCTGAGGACACTGATCTAAGGCTGTACAAGGAGGCTGCATGTACATATCTCAGGTGCTAAGACTCTTGATGTTTTTGACAAGTATATTAGCTCTGTCTAATCCCAACAGTCAATGACAAACCTTTGTTTAGTTAGTGACTGAACAAGGTTATTCCATGTTCACACTAGTGTTCCAGTCTCCATAAGAGAATCCATCCTAGATTCTGGTTAAATTCGGCAGAGAATATGTCTATGGGGTCTGGGGGTTTCTGCGTGTAACTGCTTTTCATGCAGACAGGGTCTCCAACTTTCAGGTACCCATGTGGACCTGAAGGATGGAAACCTGAACGCTATTGTGAACCTAGTGTTAGGGTTGTCTTTGTGTTTATAGTGTGTGTGTGTGTGTGTGTGTGTGAACTGCAACCTGTGAAATAAAACTGGCAAGTAGGTCACAGATATATTTGTGTCCTTATTCCACATTTAATGCAACAAGTAGACGAAGGAAAATGTGATACCACAAAACTGGCTGTGACATATGGTAAAGGGTGCAGGTGTCTTTGTGTCTTGGGTGTCTAGTGTCTTTAGCCACAAATATGGAGGACATGTTAAAGGTTGTGGTGCAAGCAGGGGCGAAGTGAGGCGGCCGACCTCAGGTGGCGCTGTCTGTGACTGCTAGGGAGGTGGCATTTTCACTGTTTATTTTATACTAAACAAGCCCAATACAGGTTGCTTTAAAAAACACACCAAGCAGGACTTGTCCTGGGCTGGCTTAGAGATGTAGGCAGGGGAGGAGAAAGGTAGCGGCCGTGTCGAGACAGCGCTGTGTCTGCACCCACCTATTGGCAGTGGTGCTATCTTTGTGGTCCACTAATGAACGTCCACTTGGCCTGCTCCTCTTCCTGGATGATCAATTACGCCGCTCTCCGCCTCTGCTGACGCTGGGTAGCGTCAGGTCACATCTCTCTGCTGGTAAATTGACCTGATGTGACCCACGCAGCCCAAACCACTCCTAGGCTATACAGTACGGCTCCTGCGGTCTCACTGTTCTTGCCCTCAAGAAGGATTTTAGTGCTACTGCTGGCCTGGTTGCTGCCTTCTTCTTGGATCTGGGGAACTCTACCTGTGCCCCTTGGCTCATCACCAGCTGAAGTAAGAGTTTTATGTTAATGAAATAATGCATATTTACCCCCTATCCATACTGATTGATGGGGGGGTTTGTCTGCTGAGACCCCCCACTGGGCATGAAAATTGGGTCTGACCGGCTGAATATAGACGTGTCACTTGGTGGATGGACGAACCCACCATTTTTTTGTTGTTTTGCCGCTGATAAAAAATTTTACATCTAACAATAGACGTTCCACAAAATGGTGTAACTAAAAAGTACAACTGGCCCTCCAAAAAAAAAAAAAAAAAAAAAAAAAAGCCCTATGCATCCCCATAAACAGAAATATAAAAAGTTATGGGTGTTGTTTTTTTTTTTTTTGCAAAGTTTTAGATTATTGTTAAGGGGATAAAATGTTAATACAACTATATAAATTTGGCATCCCGAGGATCATACCGAGTGAATGCCATAAAAACGAAGCCTGTAAGAATGTCGCACAAATGCACTTTTTTTTCTCCAATTTCACCCAATTCAGAATTTTTTTCAGCATCCCAGTACATTATACAGAATATATGGCACCATTATGAAGAACATTTTGTCCCCCCGGGAAGGGAGTTAAAGGAATTGTAAGAGATGTTTTAAAAAAGATAGCCAGGATTTTTTTTGTTGTGGATTTTTTTTTTTTTTTTTTTTTGGCGGGGGGGGGGGGGGGGGGGGGGTGGACTTTCTATGGATTGCCTCAGGCACCAGAAAGGCTGGGTTCACTGGGTGCAAGTCACTCCAGCCCAACAATAGGCAACTAAAGTGCAGCAAGAAACAATTAAACAGACCAATGGATATCCTGTGGCCTGGCATGACTGCTCTAAAAGAAATGTAAAATAAGGATTGTTCTGTTTGGGCAGAGGTCGTGCAACACCTTGCAGAAAGAACTCTACAACCTACTAAGAGTGGACACTTTGAGATAAGAGCTACATGTGCTGGCGACTACCTGCAAAAGATGGTGGTGACAAATCATGTGAAAGCTTATCTGATGGCCTTTGGGCACATGGCACAGCATGAAGTGGTTAGAGCCATTTGTTTCTTTAGAGATTGTGAAATGTGTTGTGGACAGATATCTGAGAGCTCTTCCACTAGAACTATGCCAGTGGGTCATGCATGGTGAACAAAAATGATGGATGAACTGGTTCTTCTAGCAGAAAGGTATGTAGCATTTCAAGATCTGATTAAAGAACTTCCATGGAACACAAGCAAATACCCAACAGTTGGTTTTCCCTACTACTGAAAGTAAGACTCTGCCTACAAAAAGGGGTACAAGGTCAAGGCTTGGAGACTGGTCAGAAAGACCAAAAACTGACCTGAGCCTATTAAATGCTTCAGGCCTAAGGGTCCAGGGCATATTGCTGCTAACTGTTCTTTAGCTTATGGCCCCACGTAGCGAGCCGCAGCCGAAAAATGCTGTAGGAAAGAACGTGGCGGAAGTACGTAGCATTTTTTTCTGCACCATTTTTCACAGAAAGTCCGCATAGTTTCTGCTTCTATTATACCTATATGGAAAACAGTGGCGCTTCCGTAGGTATAATTTACATCCTGTGATTTGCAAAAATGCTTGTGTTTTTAAAGCCGCAGCATTTTCGCTTCAGATTTTTTTCTGCAATGTGCGGATGCGATTAGCCAGAATCCCATCCACTTTGCAGGTACTGTAAAATGCAGTATTTTCGCAACGTGGGGCCTTGGCCTTAAACACATCCTGCACCAAGATGTAATACTATCGATAAGTTATAGGCACCCCAAAATGGTGTCATTAAAGTGTGTCTTATCCAGCAAAAAAACAAGCCTTCATATGACTCTGCAACTGCATCATGGCACTTGAAAAGGATTCTGTCCCCCAAAAGCATAATGATGCTTCTCAACTTCTTTGCCCTGCTATGTGCCAAAACAGCAATTTTCATCCACATGTGGGGTATTCCTGTACTGTACTGTGGAAAGACTGTGTGATAAATTGTGGGGCACGTTTTCTCCTTTTAACACCTTGTGAAAAAGAAACATTTCGGACAAAAGAGACGTTATATTCGGGGAAAAAAGTCATTTTTCCTTTTCGTATCCCAATGTTAAGAAAATCTGCTTTTGAGGTAAAAATTCTTACTATAACCTTGATAATTTCCATTTCCAGGAGTATAGTTTCCAAACTTGGGTCACTTTTGGGGGTTTTCCATTGTACTGGTACTTTGGGGGATCTTGCAGAAAAACTATTCCTGCAAAATCTGCCCTCCAAAGCCAAATATAACTCTTTCTGTTCTAAAGTCCCATACAGCAGTTTATGACCACATATAGGGTACTGCCATTTTCAGGAGAATTTGTGTAATACACTGCGGGGTGAATTTTAATTTTTTTTTTCCTTTTTAACCCATTGCAAAAATGAAAAATTTGGGGGATAAAGCAAGGTTTTATTGGGAAAAGAAAGTCATTTTTCATGTCCCAATATTAATATTAATTAAATCTGTGAAAATGCTCACTATACCCTGTGATAAATTCCTTGAGGGGTGTAGTTCCCAAAATGGATCACTTTTTGGAGGGGGGGGGTGTTCCATTGTACTGGTACTTTTGGGGCTATGCAAATGAAACATGGCATCTGAAAACTATTCCAGAAAAATTTGCTCTCCAAAATCCAAATCGTACTCTTTCCATTCTAAGCCTCGTCATTACTCATACAGAAGTTTCCGACCACAAATGAGCTACATGAAAATATTATTAAAAAAAAAAAAAAAAAATCTAAATTTCACCTCTGTTTTGCTTAGCGAAGAGTATCCCTTTTGACTTAATTAAATGGGTTTGAGAAATTTGGAGAATTACTCTTACATTTGTAAGCCTTCGAATGAACAATATAAATTTATGCCAACATAAAGCAGAGAGATGGTAAATTAATATTCATTAATTTGGCTGGTATGACTATCTGTCTGAAAAGCAGAGCATTTACCCTTTTTGAGAATTGAGAATGTTTCCAAATTTTCACCAAACTTTACCACTAATGAACTATATGTGTTATGTAACAATTTTCAAAAAAATATTTGTTCCCAGTTGTTAAGTGTGTTTTCCTGATTGTTTGTACCTTAAATGAATAGAAAAAAGTTATTATTCCCTGTAAACTTTGCTTTTGTGGTCAGCACAATGATATTTTGAAATTGGTCTATTTTTAAGGATATTCGCAATATTTCAAGATACTTAAGAAGCTTCTGGAATTGTGAGAACTATCAAGAAGTTTCTAGAACTGCCCAGAATTATCTAGAACTTTCTGGGACTGTACAGAATTGTAGGTAGCTGTATAACTACAGTTATATAGGGCCACTATAGCCCTTCCTGAGAGACGGAGAGACAGGATCTAATTGATTGGGATTGCATAGTAAGTGGGCAATGGCCATCACAGACAAAGGGGAATTGACCTAGACAGACAGGTGTGAATTCAATATCTATTCAGATTCTGATAACGACAGTATTCACACTTCACCCCACACCCATTACAGGAGGAGCTTAGGAATGAAAATGTATATATTGTGTGTTACTCTGGTACCGGGTGATCAATCTTGCTCTGCTGAATCCTCAATACACTCTTGAACTTTAATACTGCATGGAATAAAGACCATTTTTATCAAGTTTGGAGAGACATCCTTTTTCCTTACAGTTCACAGCAACTTAGTCAATTTAGATGGCATCAAGAGGTTGCATACATCCAGCAGACGCATTTTGCTACGTATGTGGCCAGTTTATAAAGACAAGAGCGAAAAAGTACTCTGTGGAAGCATCTGCTAAGATGTGTGAAGCCTACAAAGCATACTTCGGCATGCCTGTTGGTGACCAAGACAAACCATGGACTCCTCATTTCACATTTGAGCACTGCAAGAAAACTCTTGAAGGTAAGTGGATAAATGCTACTCTCTTAAATAGCAGATTAGTCATTAGTGTGAAATAGGCCTAAATCAAATTCTCAATCCAAATATTATTTTGTTTGCTTAGAGGTTGGTACAGGGGAGAGAAGAGAACCATGCATTTTGCTATCCCAAGAATTTGGCGTGAACCGACTGATCACTCAACAAATTGCTACTTCTGCATGGTGGACCCTTCCAAACGTCGCACTGGCAAAAATGCACCGCCTGTAACGTATCCTGACATTCCGTCATCTATTGCCCCAGTACCACACTGCCCTGAACTTCCTGTACCAACACCTCCAGACAGAGCTACACCACCTTCAAAAGAAAGCAGCAGGTCAGACATCGAGGAAGACGTTGAAGATCACGATTTCTCTTCATATGCAGAAGAGGAGCAGAAGCCATACTACCCTAACCAAAAAGACCTCGACGATCTGATCAGAGACCTTGGTCTCACCAAGTCCAACGCTGAGCTTCTGACATCAAGGCTCAAGCAATGGAACTTATTAGATGAAAGCGTCCAAGTCACAGATCAGAGGAAGCGTCACCAAGTTTTTTCCATCTTCTTCAGTCATCAAGATGGACTGTGCTTCTGCAACAATGTGGCCGGTCTATTCAAGGCTATAGGTATCACCTGTAACCCGAATGAGTGGCACCTCTTCATAGACAGCTCATGCAAGAGCCTCAAAGCCGTGCTGCTTCACAATGGGAACAAGTATCCGTCTCTTCCTGTAGCTCACTCGGTGCACCTGAAAGAGGAATACACCAGTGTCAAGATGTTGCTAGGTGCCTTGAAGTATGATGAGTACGGCTGGGAAGTTATCGAAGATTTCAAAATGGTGTCATTCCTGATCGGCTTCCAAGGTAGTTTTACTAAGTATCCTTGCTTTATTTGCCTTTGGGAGAGCCGGGATACTGAAGCGCACTACCACAGGCGGGACTGGCCTCAGCGGACAGAGTTCACTGTGGGGAAGAACAATGTAAAGTGGGAACCACTGGTGGACCCACGCAAGGTGCTGATGCCACCACTACACATCAAGTTGGGGCTCATAAAACTATTTGTCAGGGCTCTAGATAAGGAGTCCAGAGCTTTCAATTACCTCCAAGATCTTTTACCTAAGCTGTCTGAAGCAAAGATCAAAGCTGGTGTCTTCGTTGGACCACAAATCAAGAAGATCATAGCGTGCAGTGAATTTCCCAAGAAGCTGAATAGGAAGGAGAGAGCAGCTTGGAACAGTTTTGTCGCAGTGGTTCGCGGCTTCCTAGGCAATCATAAAGATGAAAACTATGTACAACTGGTTCAGACTCTGATAAAGAACTATGCTGCAGTGGGCTGCAGGATGTCACTCAAAATCCATATCCTTGATGCTCATCTTGATAAGTTCAAAGAGAACATGGGAGCTTATTCAGAGGAGCAAGGCGAGCGCTTTCACCAGGACATTATGAAATTTGAACGCCGTTACCAAGGACAATATAACGAAAACATGATGGGCGACTATATTTGGGGATTGATTCGTGAAACTGATTTGCAGTATATTCGTAAATTTCGGAAAACTGCACACTTCTGAACAGTTTTTGGTAATCTGTGTAAATTTGCAATGCATATAGTGTTCTTAGTCTGACTGTATAAATGAGAAGATGCAAAATCATCTGTTTCTATAGTAAAAATGCATAATTTTCGTTGCCGTGGTCACAAAAGCGAAGTTTATGATGAATGTAAGCAATTTTTAATTTGTTTTAGACATAAGCAATTGGAATATAACATTTAAAAGCTGGGAACAAAATTTGTGTTACATCATATAAAATGACACATTAAGTTTGAAAAACGGGGCTTTGTCCTTAAGGAGTTAAACTCTGAACCCATGCAATGTGATTTGAGTGTTGTGCAAAATATTAAGGCTTTGTTTATCCAAGTAATTTGTTCTGCTGTGTCAATTGAAAATGCTGATAGACGTGTGTACAGTAACTGTAGAAGAACAGGCATTGCAAGGTCCACGTGATTCTGGCACTTTAACCACATTGGATAAGGCCTGTTTTGTAAACCCTAATAGGTTACAGCCCCATACCAGCAGGAACACTTGCCAAACAATGCTCCTCCCCCCCCCCCCTTTTTTTTTTTTTTTTTTTGAAAACTCCCTTGTCATCCATTCTTCAAACATAGATTTAAAGAAGTTGTCCAGGCATTTTTTTAATGCCTGGATAACTGGGGGACGTGAAAAACATAATCACCTCCCTGATGCTCCAGTGTCCTCCCTGGCGTGTCCCAGTTCTTCTGCTTCGGCGGCTTCTCCTGGGTCTCTTTCTGAGTTCCAATGATTTGGCCTCAGCGGTTACGTGACCGCTGAGGCCAATCAGTGGCCTCAGCAGGCCTCAGGAAGAGATCCGTGATGTCATAGGTAGTGACATCGCAGGCCCTTCACTGAGGTTGCTTATTGGGCAACCCCTTTAAACTATATAACTCCAAAAAGTTTCCCCTATCCCATACTCTATATTGAAAAGCCAACATAGCGACAATATGCCCTTTCCTATGAGTAATCCCCACCTCCTACACACATATCTTGTATCTCCAGTCAGATCCCTGAGATGCTAGCCGCCCGCCACTCCAACATCTTCATCCTTGTCCCACCAGTGGAGCTGCTGTAATTGCATTACAAGGTATTATATCCACGCATTGGGAATTGCCAGGCCATGGCTTCTTTATCCCTCTGCAAAGTCTCAAGATTTATTTAACAACCATTAACAAAAGGTTAAACAATACAGAACAGTGAAAAAGAATTGACATTTCCTTTCTAAAAATGGGATCAGGGCATATCTGAGTCCAGGACTAGGGATGGGCACATCTATTTGTTTAGAAGGGGATTCAACCTGAAAATTCCAAAAGTTTTAGATTAGTCCAAACACAAAACTTCTGTAATTCATCACCCAAGTAACGCTATTATATTCTGGGGTCTGCTCAGACTCCTTAGTGTAATAAGTGGAGGTCCAGGGACGGTGAGAGAAAAGCAACACACACTTGCCTCACCTCTCCTGGGCATCTTTGCAGCGTCTGACAGTCTCCATTGTCCTCTTTAGGCCTCTTCCAACCTCCGTCTGACATAATGTGCCTCAGAGGCACCGCTGAGCCCTGTGATAGGGTCTCAGCGGTCACATGTGGTACACCTGCCTCAAAGGTGCCCAAGAGATGTGAGGCAAGGTAAAGGCAAGTGTTTTATTTTTCCTCACCTGGGTCTCCACTTATATTGTGCGCTCTGATGAGACCCCAGAGTATAATAATATTGATGAAAATGATAATGAAGTGAACCGGAGGGCCAAACCTCACAAATAGTCACGAAACGAATCTCATGATGTTAGCCCATCTCTATCCAGGACCACATGATATCCAGAGACTTATCCCTAACCTCTGAACTTTCGTGGAGAAATCGGGATACATGAAGATCCAACCCCACTTAATAATAGGCAAACACAGGTAATGTACACAAATAGGATAAAATATTCTGTAATATTATAATTGTGAAATAAAATATCACTCTTGGATTAAAAACTAATCTTGCCTATGTTTCTGGGTAACCAGATGAGCCACTTATTATATCACAATCACAAAATTAAAATTGATGGCCCAATGCAGCTAAAACAGATTGGTTTTTAACACGATCTCAATGAATTCCATCATATCCACTGCGTGGTCACCATTCTTGTCAGCTGCTTGTAGCATCTCGTCCAACTCTTTGTTTAATAACTGGATGCCAGCTAATTTAGAGGCTTCACGTAAATCTTTTGCTGTTATTTTGCCATCTTTATCTGCCAACAGAATATGAGTATTATTATACCATTATATTTAAATTATTTATAATAGCACAAAAAAAGTTGAAACCTTCAGATCTACAGTACACTCCCGTACAATTTGTTTCCAAAGCCAAGATTTCAGGGACCACAAACTGTGTCCAAACTGACTCTTTTTTTGGATATATTACATACATAGATTACATACATGTCTAATTGTAGGATATTTCTAAGCTCCATTTTTAGCCACAATAGTCAAGACGTGGCTATTTTTTTTTAATTAATAGAAAAGTATCTAAATCTGAGAGAACATATTTGTGACTGAAACACAGCATACCTCACTTTTAAATGGTCAGTAACTTTTCAGACAACATAGTCTCATTTCATAGAGCATGTGATTCTGAACCAAAATGTAATGCACTTTAATTAAAATGTCTCTGCTTTCTGCCTGAAAAACATCTCTAAAGTTCCTGCCACTAGGTGTCTGCCTTCTAGCTAAGTTGAGGTTCACTCCTTTGTTACTAGGGAAGTACATCCCTAGATACGAGGATAAAACCAAGGCAGGTCACAGTGATTGGAGTTAGGAGGTACATTTCCCTCTTCACACAGTGAATGCAGATGAGAGGGGTTGGTTCTCTTCACAGGACGTCTGCAAAGTGCTATGTGCAAAAGGACTGCAGATTCTGTAGTTTACAATGTAAGAAAAGTCTACTTATGTACTTGTATCTACTTCTGACTGCTTGTGTGATAACAGATGGGAAATTGTTCACAGACAGCAAGCAGCTTTCTTGACTGTGGTCATAGATTTGTTTGTTTTATTTAATTTCCTGTTTTAGTTGTTCGCCTACATGTATTTACCCTGTATTTTACAGTTCAGTGTTCCTGCATCTCCTATATTATGGTAATTTGGGCTTTTCTCAGCTATTTGTTTGCTACTGTATTCCTGACAGAATGGCATAACATTATCACTAATGGATACTGGATGGGGGCAGACTGCACCTTATTGTACATGTTCCCTGCCTGAGGGAGGAATGTAAAATGTGTTTCAGCCATAATGTGATTATTTGAAATTGTCCCAGCACTCCTTATCTTGTCATGGCAGGGTGCCTGTGAAAGACGTGTTACAGTCTATCAGTACTTGAGTAAAGTATCACAGCACTCCTTGTTCCATGACCTCAGGATATAGTGGTTTTATTAATACATAGCATATTTCAGTGAGGAATATGCATGAAGATATTCAATACATAGGACATAAATTCAGTGAGGTCATCACTGATTCACTGGTCATCAGCAATTATCTAAAATAAGCCTAAAATAACTAAGCTACCAATCATGTAACAGGAAAAGTGCAACAAGTCAAACCAATTAAATGAACCAAAATAATAGTAAATCAGGCATATGCAAAATCTCATATGGGTAAAAGTGTATACAGATAATGGGATAAACAGCCCAACTTCAGTCATTATGCAAAAAAAGTGTTATATTAAGACTGCTCTAGCAGAATCATAAAATGATATGCAATCAGCAGAGAACAGTAATACATAATGTATAGCATGTCACTAAACCAGGAAAAGTGTAGCAGAGATAATAAGCTAACTTGACCACGTACTATGTAAGCAATGACTAAGAGGAGAAGTTTGTATCAGAATAGAGGCCATGTTGCAGGGAAAACATGTGAGGAGGAGATTACTAACCTTGTATAGACAGGTGCCGGAGCTATGCAGGTGCAGGATAAAGCATATCCTGCTGGTGAAAGGTGGAGGTTTAGAGGAGGGGAATGTGGGTATAGGATGGGTGGGAATTTGGCAGGGGAGGGGGGTTGCGTTCTCATTCATAAAGGGATCTGTCAAGTGGTGATAGAATATCATTAGAAACAAGAAAGTGTTGTTACATATTTATGCATTAATAAAAATAAAAGTCACATTCCCGGTTGAGTCCTTGTGGAGTTAGTATTCAGTTTGCGGATCCACAGTGATTCATGTTGCTTGAGCATATGTATGAGGTCACCTCCCTGTCTGGGGGGCCATATCTCCTCTAGCACGTGTTAAGGTAGTTGAGAGACATTGTGGCCCATTTGGATAAAGTGATGTGGAACTAGCAAAAGGACATGTTGCGACATTTTATGTTGGTTTTATTTTTGGAGATGTGATAAACCAAAAATGAGGAAGCACATGTAAAGAAACCCTTTATCTGGTATTGCTTGCCTGAACGAGGGTGTGTAACCGTATCTCCTCTAATAACATTGGCAGCAGTTGAGGCACGGATATGTTCTACGTCTCAGGATGCTCAAAAACTGTTGTTTGGGGACTCTGTTGATTGCACCTATATCCGCCTTTACCAGCTTATTTCTTATGTTCTGGTACTTCTTATAACATATGAGATGTGGTATCTTGAATTCGCTAATTGAGGCATAGGCCCTACCCAGGAGGGACCAATGCTTGCGAAGGGCTTGATGAATCTTGGGTAAAATTGGATGATAAGTTGTAACACAAGTTTAGATGGTTTCAGTGCCTTTACCGTGACATTAAGTAATGGTCTGTCATGGTAATGGTCAGTAATTGACCTTTACTATGCACATGAGCCCGAATAAAGTAAGCTTCTTGGACACTCTGGTTATTATTGATGAACAAAGGCAACTAATGATAGACCTCTATTCATATCCCACCAACCGCAATAGCTTGTTACATTACTAGAGTTGTCACCCTCGTCCTACTAAAATTTCTTTGCCTAGGTCACAATTTAACAGCGTAACACAGATTGTGTCCAACCCTGACAACCTTTCCTCTAGACTCAGTGACATGAGGAATAGGTTCTTAAACAGATGGTACCCAAGACATCTACTCCAACAAGAACTTGACAGAGCATTACTTAGCGACATGGTAAAGGCACCAAAACCACCTAGGCTCACTTGTGTTTAAAACTTATCATCCAATTTTACCCAAGATTCATCAAGCCCCTCGCAAGCATTGGTCCCTCCTGGGTAGGGCCTATACTTCAATTAGCGAATTCAAGACACCACATCTCACATAAGAAGTCCCAGAATATAAGAAATAATCTGGTAAAGACGGATATAGGGCCAATCAACAAAGTTCCCAAACAACAATTTTTGAGCACCCTGAGATGTGGAACATATCCGTGCCTCAACTGTGGCTAGTGTTCTAATATCATTAGAGGAGACACAGTTACACACCCTCTTTGGGCAAGCGATATTTTCATGTGCTTCCTCATTTGTGGTTTGTTTATTGAAATGTCCGTTCGGTCTCGATATGTTGGGGAGACCACTCAACATGTGCAAAACCGCATCTCCAAACACAAATCCGACATACGATGTTGCAACACCCTCTTGCCAGTTCCACATCACTTTATCCAAATGGGACACACAGTCTCTCAACTACGTTACCAAGTGTTGGAGGTACCTCCCTCCAGATGGGGAGGTGACCACATACATATGCTCAAGCAATGTACCCTATTTCATCATTTAGTACTCCTCATAGACCCTTCCATTACATACTTTAGTACCTATATCCTCTCTTGCATCCCCCATGTTCCACAGACTTCCTGTTGCCATGTTGTCATGGCAACAAGACGCTGACATCTTGCATAATTTCTTTCAACATGGCCTCTCTTCTGATACTAACTTCTCCTCTTAGTCACTGCTCACAGGCTGTGGTCAATATAACTTCTCTGCTGCTCTTTTCCTGGGTTGGTGACATTCTATACATTCTCATGTATTACTGTGCTCTGATGATTGTATATCATATAAGTTAAAGGTATTCCAGAAACTTGTAGCAAAGAGGTGGCGACCTGAGTGGATTCTCCCCTCAGTTTTCACCTGCCTGTTTCAGTTAAAGAAAAGTTCTGGAATGATGAATTCAATGATTGATTCTCCCTCTTGCCTACTGCTAAGGATTTTGTTGGGTCTGACAAGCAGGATGATAAATTTGAGTTCTGTTTTCTGGGCAAAAAACCTTTTTTTTTAAAAAAAGGTCTCTTAGTGCTATTAATGGGTTAATAAGTGCACCCAAATACCTTTTAGCAGTGTTTCTGGGTTTCTCTGGGAGCTCCTGGCATCTTCTGCATATGTTTACATGCGTAGCTTCCTGCTTTCTTATGCTACAACTACCATGATGCATTGCTCTTCCCTCAGATCCCCCTCTCACTCACTGCCCCTCCCTCTCTCATACCCCCTCCCTGTTTCCCTAGCTAGCCCGTGAACTACTAGCTCTACCTAACTAACTCACCCCACCCCATAATACTTGCCTGTCTTCCTGTTCTGGAGATCATTTTCTTCTGTGCTGCCAGCTCCTTCTTCTCTTGACTTCTGCCGGTGCCTGCACAATACAGCCGGAGTTATTGCGTAGGTGCTGGCAGAAGTGAAGGAAGTGACGTTTTGTGCCCAGAAGATCAGGACATGAAGACATGTAAGTATGATGGGGTTGGGGGGCGGAGAATTGGTGACGTCACCGGAATATCACAAAATGTGCCTGGGCAAATATACATTTTTTATAAAGTAAATTAGAAGTTAGGCTGGGGGAGGGTGTTTAGTTTAGTGTTAAATTATTAAAGAGCTTCAAGCTGGTAGAATAGCAGGCTGCTTTGTTGACCCCTCATTTTGTTAATTTTAGAGTTTCCCCATTAAGTATTGTTCTCACAAAAGAACCCAATTAATTTTGTTTTATTCATAATCTGTCATTTCCTTTTGGTTCCTCCTTGAATTATGAGATTGATAATTCTGTTGCTTCTGCCTTTTAGGCTAAAGCCCCACGTAGCAGGCCACAGCAAAATATCGATGCAGGGAAAATGTTTTTTCCGCAGTGCTTTTACAGAAAGTTTCCTGTGCAGACTTTCTTCTTCCATTTTACCTATAGGGAAACCGCCAGTTTTTGGAAATTTCTGCGTTTCCACTGCATATTTTTTCTGCAATGTGTGGATGGGATTTGCTAGAATCCCATCCACTTTGCAGTGACTGGAAAAGCCTGCTGGTTCTCCTGGCCTTTTTACCGGGATTATGCCTACAGGTAGGATATTCTTCCAGCGTTTATCCTTGGTTATTGCTTGCTTTAGAAATACATTATTGCATGTTCGTTTGTGGAAGGAGGATCTTGTGATTTGGCTTGAATTTTTCCAACATTTTAATGGATGGGTGATCTGGCACTCCGATTTTATATATATATATATAATGATTTTTTATTTTTTTTTTATTATTATTTATTTATTTATTTTTTAAATATTTAATGAGTTTCAGTTGTACACTATTGCTGCAGGTTGAGTTGGGTTTGGAGCATTTTTCCTAGGGAGTTGTTTTACTAGCTTTGTGGGGCAGGGTTTTGCATATAAGAGATTAATTCTGCATATTGATAGCAAAGCTGGTCTTTTTGAGGTTCTCTTCTAAGTCTGTTCCTGTTATTCAACTATTCAGCATTCGGTTTTATTATTTTTAAAGTTGAATATTTGGATTAAGGCGTTTCATATTCCGGGTTGTCTCTGGTTATATTTCTGCCTGGAATAGATAGTTTCATCTCTCAGCTGGTCCCCATAAGTAGCCACTGAGCGGGTTGCGGTCGCATTTTGTCTGTCTTTATTTTTATTTCAGAATGGGCTGACCCACTCTACTGTATGTAAGATCTTGGCAGGAGTTTCTTTTTTCTTGAAGATTCTGGGTAATAAACTGTTATCTGATTACTGTATTGTAAGACAATTTTAAAAAGTTACAGGAAGTCGCATTTTGGTAACCTCAAAATACTTGCTAACAAGTGGTTCTATATTTGTGTTTTAGTCCTGCCCGTCTAAACACTTAAAAAATAAACTTTATTAAATTATCATTAAAATTGGAGCTATATACAAAGCCACCAACGTGTATCCAGTGTGATGACTGAACTGATCTAGAGATAAAGATATGGAAGGCAAGGGGTTTACTATACTGAGGCATTCATATAGTGGTATCAGTGCCTCATATCTCTTGTTTTAGTACATATAATTAGGACATATAATTTTAAAACAAGGATATTCCCTATGTTGTAAGGTAGGGAATATATATATATATATATATATATATATATATATATATATATCTTGTATGCACAGGTTATAAATACCCAGGTTGCCAGTCACACAAATGTAGTAATGTTAGGAGTCTATAGGGGTTAGTTGCAATATTGGTTCATACAGTGTATATATCTATTAGGGCTATGTCTGTGTCGGCCCATAGATGTTTTGTCCCCTGTTTATCTCTCATCTTGATCCTATATACACATATACAGTCTAGGCTAGGGCAAGGGTCTATACATAAAGACACAAGCTGGCTATACTGTAGATCGCCCTCTACAGCTCAAAAATATGTCTAGATAGAAATTTACATCCATTTAGGTAGATTCTTATACGTAACGCACTTCTCCCCTGTCAGATTGTTAGGAGGGGTTCATCAGAGGTGTATAAAGAGGGTATCTATAACGATATACTGGAGACCACATGGACAAGTTGCTAGATATGACTCCAGTCGTTTTGCAGTTTATAAATGTTCGGTTTGTATATATTTTCCTAAATATTTTGCTTGCTTCAATATTCTGGCATGCCGCATGTGCCCTTGGTATTGCTTGTTAGCCTTGTTTCTTGAATTGGAGTGGTCAGATGACTGTGGACCAATTTGTCTTTCAGGTCACGGCCTCTTCTATATGTTGTAGTTCTCCAATATCTGGATCTATGTTCCAATACTTTTGTAGGATACATTTCACTTGCTGATGTTGAGCATCAAACGTTGCTATAATGTGACATGTTTTTATATCTTCATCCTTTGTTCTTGGATGCAGTAGCTTGGTTCTATTTGTTGCTAGGGCATGATGGTATGCCGTTCAAAGTACGCGATATTTTCATGTGCTTCCTCATTTGTGGTTTGTTTATTGAAATGTCCGTTCGGTCTCGATATGTTGGGGAGACCACTCAACATGTGCAAAACCGCATCTCCAAACACAAATCCGACATACGATGTTGCAACACCCTCTTGCCAGTTCCACATCACTTTATCCAAATGGGACACACAGTCTCTCAACTACGTTACCAAGTGTTGGAGGTACCTCCCTCCAGATGGGGAGGTGACCACATACATATGCTCAAGCAATGTACCCTATTTCATCATTTAGTACTCCTCATAGACCCTTCCATTACATACTTTAGTACCTATATCCTCTCTTGCATCCCCCATGTTCCACAGACTTCCTGTTGCCATGTTGTCATGGCAACAAGACGCTGACATCTTGCATAATTTCTTTCAACATGGCCTCTCTTCTGATACTAACTTCTCCTCTTAGTCACTGCTCACAGGCTGTGGTCAATATAACTTCTCTGCTGCTCTTTTCCTGGGTTGGTGACATTCTATACATTCTCATGTATTACTGTGCTCTGATGATTGTATATCATAATATGATTGTATAGTAGTATAATGTTGTACTGTGTTACCCATTGAAAGTAGTGGAAGAGTGAAGTAATCAGGCGATACCTTTTAGAGGCTAATTGAGTATATTTGATGGTAAGCTTTTGGAAGTACTAGCTCTCCATCAGACATGGTGTTATACAAGAAACTGAAAATTCACAGATTTTTTTTTTTTTATACCCTAAACATATGGACCTTCAAAGGATCTTAGAGTCCTTAAAAAAAAAACAAAATGCAATCTAAGTAGAGAAGTTATTTACAACCAGTCAAAAAATAAACAATCTGGAAAGATGTGGTGCGTGACGGAGGGATCACTAATTCTTGCTGTTTGCTGTCACGTGGTGATTTGTGACCCTCACAGTTCATACATAGTGTGACATGAAACTGGCATGAATGTTAAGTCCAAATTGCAGAGTTTGAAATTTTTGCATTAACTTGTATTCCCATTCTTTCCTCTCCCTCTGCTTCTTAAAATGTCCCATTAAAACCACCCCCCACAAATCTTCAATAGAGTGGTCTTCTCCGGAGAAATGTGCGGCCACTGGTATTGTATATCATTATATGATTCTGCTAGATCGGTCTTGATATATGTTTTTTGCATAATGACTGAAGTTGGGCTGTTTTATCCCATTTTATCTGTATACACTTATATCCATATAACATTTTGTATACACCTTATTTACTATTATTTCTTATGTTGGTTCAATTTTCCGCTTTGACTGGTTGCATGATTGGTAGCTTAGTTTTTTTACGTTTTTTTTAGATATTCGCTGATGAAGTTGATCTCACCGAAACGTCCTATGTATTGAATATCTTACATATATATTCTTTACTGAAATATTGAGTTGCTATGTATTAATAAAACTAAATGCGTTGCTCTAATAATGTGATTAATTAGCAGCAGAAAAACTGATAGGACACCGTATATGAGGTCTTATATAGTCATAGAATAGACTGCCCAGCAAGACCCTTTTTATGAAAAGGTACGCTTTAAACAAACTTTGCATAAATCAATAGTACAGTGTGTGTGTATATAAAGAGTATCACTATTTATGGCCATTATGTGCCTTGTATTCTGCATTATTTAGCAGTTTTCCCCTCTGCAGACTCTGTTACCTTTCTCTCTAACCTGGTATGTGGAGACTAGCTGTCATACACTGCTCACAGTAAGTAGAAGAGAATTTGCTCCATGGCTCAAAAACAATCCAGCACATCATATAAGCATTTGCTGACATATACTGGTGTAAATAAAATATTTTTGGTTATGGTAGAAACTTATTTAGCTCCAGCATTAAGTTTAGCATTTGTTTCTGCTGCGCTCTCTCCTTCTGCTCACTCTTCTCCCTTCCCACTGGTGCAGTGCTTGGAGGGTGTATAATGGTGATAGTAGTGTTCCCCCCCCCCCCGGCACATCGTAGTGGTAGGCCTCCCTGAGTTTGATGGTGGAGTGCCCTTGATGGTTATTGCAGGAATTAAACATTTTAGACACTGTTGTAAATGTGGAAACTCATTTTACTGATGAAGAACAGGTGACCACAAACTAATTCATCCAGATGCTGCAGGTACAGTGCTTGGGAACATCCACTGAGGCTGGAGCTGAGGTCTAAGATGGGACTTCCAGGTGTCAGTTTGTGTCTCCCTTGCTTCCTCTATACAATGTGCTTCTAGACTTTCAGTCGTCAGACATCTACAATATCCTGACTACAGGGTGCATATCTAAAAAGGATTGTCCTGCCTGACCTTTGGCTAACAAACAGGGTTATTTATACATTGAGCCTGCATTATTTTATTAGTATGCCCGTATATTTGTGTATACCTATTTGGGGTTTGTCATTGTCCTCCTATTGTTTCCCCCGCTGACATACTACCCTGTTTCTCCAAAAATAATCCCTACCCCAAAAATAAACCCTAGCTTGATTTTGCAGGGTTTTTGGAGTAGGCTTAAAATATAAGCCCTACTCCAAAAATAAGCCCTACAGTCAATGCCCCACTACTAGGTTATGACACGTGACGTCATGGACACAGAGAATAGGCATACCATAGCTCCCAACCGTTCTGGACAAGTGCCCTGCTACCTCCTGCCACAACAGGGCAAAATCAGCTTACCTGCTCCAGAGTCCCGCCTCCCGGATGCTACTATGCTGTGGGCTGGGCTACCTACGTGGTCAGACGTCAGGTGCTACCCCTGCTCGCTCCCACAGATGCAGCCACTACACTGCAGCAACCTACCATTTAGCGTAAAGGAGAGGAGATAGAGAGGGCACGTTGCCACTGCCACAGCCACACAAAGTGTTTAGAGAGAGAGTGGCAGTAAGTTAGTTTAAGACCCACTGACTCTTCACCATCAATTGTGATGGTGCCTGAAAAACAAGGCCTATCTCAAAAATAAGCCCTAGCCCTTTTTTCGGAGATAAAAATAATATAAGACCCTGTCTTATTGTCAGAGAAACACGGTAGTAGGATATTCCTTGCTACTCCCCAGGAGGAGAGGGCTAAGTATCTCAGGTGGTGGTGTTTTTATTCAGCACTTTTCTCTGTAAACTCTCCATTTGTTTACCTATATGAATTTTTGTACGTGTATTTTACAACAATAAACTTTTTGTGATTTACAAGGGTCGTTTCCATATTTTTTTCAGATATCTACATGTTTTACATAGTCTGGATAAGAGGTACAATGCAGTAATGTCTTTAGATTAACCACTACTTAGAAGCTGTTGTCAATGTGTTTTTCACACCTTTAGGTGCTGCTCCTTATCTTACCCTTCCTGCCTGTCGCTGGTTGGTCAGCCTGTGTTTAGTACAATATCACATTTTTCAAAATGATGGAAATTAGTCAGTTTGCTGTTATACCAATATCTCAAGTATATTGTAGTGTTATTTTCTCACCAACGTCAATAACTGAAAATCCATTTTTGAGTTCTGTGTAGAAATCTCGTGTTACACCGTGCCAGTCTGTAATAAGCTTCTGGAATGCCTTGAAGTTGAGAAACCTAAAGTGGGTTAGATAGGGGAAGAACATAAGAGATACATGGCTATCAAAAAGTAGCATGCACATCTAATAATAAGGCTGGGACTATGTACAGACTTCTAACAACTAGTAATGTCACTTGTTCCATAGCATCAGTCATGTGACTTGAAAATAAGCCCTACCATTAAATGCGTTCTATATTGGTGACTCCTCGTCCTGCTACATCTACTTCTATCTAGCTTGTAAGTAAGCTTGCAGAATAGTGCCACCAGGTGGATATTTGTAGTTCGCTTCATAAAATAAGTAAAGCTCACACCTTGTGTTGAATGATTCTCTATGGTTTATTAGTGTTTACAGTAATGAATGCGTAGGTATAAGTGGCAAACACAAGGGGGCAATTTCGGGGTTGAAACTGGCCCTTGTTGACCCTGGCTGACCACTGCTTTTCTGAATGATAATGATCATCTTTTTCATCAATGGGAGAGTGGTGGCTCATTGGTTACAAATGTGCACTCCTATCAGTAACTTATAGAAGTGTTCATAGGTTACTGGTGGGACCAGGGGAGTGAGCGATGACTACGATTTTCAGTACTCTCCTCTCTCAGGACTTCCTGCTCCTTTTATGCATCGACACCAGGACCAGGGAAGGTGTGGGGAAGAGTCGTGAATATTAAGAAAAATACCATGTGTCCCTTATTGTATGCATGTTTGGGGCAATGGCATTATACTGTGTGGGACCTGGGGACATTATAAGTTTAGGGGCACTTAGGGGACAATATACTTTGTAGAGTCACTAAGGAGAGCATTATACTGTGTAGGAGGTACTAAGAGAGTGTTATACTGAGTGGGAAGAACTCCCACTATATCACCGCCCCTGGGTAACCTCTTTAAAAAATCCTGTGCCCCTGATGGGTATAATAACACATAATTGTTAAGGTAATGTATACAGCTCACGAACACTAAAAATATACACAGTAGCCATTAGGATTTTGATTATATTTGTTATGAGTTATACTTGATATGAATGGAGCTCAGCTTACAATGAATTACAAAATATGCTATACTTATCTTCCTGAAAGATGGACACTGCCAGAGGAGTAACTTGAATCTCCTGGACCCCAATGCATAATCTGTAATGGGACCCCTAACTACCTTGTGAGTGACCCCTATCATAACAGACATTAACGGTACCAACTGATGTTAATGTGTCTGTTTTTTTAACTGATCCATTTAATAGACACATTAGCATCAGTTTGTGTCTGTTTTTATAGTGTCCATTGTTTTGCTTTTTTTTTTGTTTCTGCTCTCTGAGTATGCACAGAAAAAAATGGACAGTATAAAGGACACCCGTCTGTTACTGTTTGTTACCAATAGACTTTAATGTTAAAAAATAACATTAAGGAGGGAGCCACATGGGATTATAGACATCCCAATATGATTTTACCTCAGAAGGTTTTGGCGGGAAAAATTTGTTTCTCATTTTGGCAATGGCTAATGATTGGATGGTAACACACAACCAATGCGTCACTGTCTCCGAGGTAAGCTTTCCTTAGGTCACAATGACAGGTGGGGGGGGCAAAGAGATTGAGGGGGTGGAGTCTCAGGTTGTCACCGCTTCTGTACTGGTTAAAGTTAAAGGTATTCCAGAAACTTGTAGCAAAGAGGTGGCGACCTGAGTGGATTCTCCCCTCAGTTTTCACCTGCCTGTTTCAGTTAAAGAAAAGTTCTGGAATGATGAATTCAATGATTGATTCTCCCTCTTGCCTACTGCTAAGGATTTTGTTGGGTCTGACAAGCAGGATGATAAATTTGAGTTCTGTTTTCTGGGCAAAAAACCTTTTTTTTTAAAAAAGGTCTCTTAGTGCTATTAATGGGTTAATAAGTGCACCCAAATACCTTTTAGCAGTGTTTCTGGGTTTCTCTGGGAGCTCCTGGCATCTTCTGCATATGTTTACATGCGTAGCTTCCTGCTTTCTTATGCTACAACTACCATGATGCATTGCTCTTCCCTCAGATCCCCCTCTCACTCACTGCCCCTCCCTCTCTCATACCCCCCTCCCTGTTTCCCTAGCTAGCCCGTGAACTACTAGCTCTACCTAACTAACTCACCCCACCCCATAATACTTGCCTGTCTTCCTGTTCTGGAGATCATTTTCTTCTGTGCTGCCAGCTCCTTCTTCTCTTGACTTCTGCCGGTGCCTGCACAATACAGCCGGAGTTATTGCGTAGGTGCTGGCAGAAGTGAAGGAAGTGACGTTTTGTGCCCAGAAGATCAGGACATGAAGACATGTAAGTATGATGGGGTTGGGGGGCGGAGAATTGGTGACGTCACCGGAATATCACAAAATGTGCCTGGGCAAATATACATTTTTTATAAAGTAAATTAGAAGTTAGGCTGGGGGAGGGTGTTTAGTTTAGTGTTAAATTATTAAAGAGCTTCAAGCTGGTAGAATAGCAGGCTGCTTTGTTGACCCCTCATTTTGTTAATTTTAGAGTTTCCCCATTAAGTATTGTTCTCACAAAAGAACCCAATTAATTTTGTTTTATTCATAATCTGTCATTTCCTTTTGGTTCCTCCTTGAATTATGAGATTGATAATTCTGTTGCTTCTGCCTTTTAGGCTAAAGCCCCACGTAGCAGGCCACAGCAAAATATCGATGCAGGGAAAATGTTTTTTCCGCAGTGCTTTTACAGAAAGTTTCCTGTGCAGACTTTCTTCTTCCATTTTACCTATAGGGAAACCGCCAGTTTTTGGAAATTTCTGCGTTTCCACTGCATATTTTTTCTGCAATGTGTGGATGGGATTTGCTAGAATCCCATCCACTTTGCAGTGACTGGAAAAGCCCTGCTGGTTCTCCTGGCCTTTTTACCGGGATTATGCCTACAGGTAGGATATTCTTCCAGCGTTTATCCTTGGTTATTGCTTGCTTTAGAAATACATTATTGCATGTTCGTTTGTGGAAGGAGGATCTTGTGATTTGGCTTGCATTTTTCCAACATTTTAATGGATGGGTGATCTGGCACTCCGATTTTATATATATATATATAATGATTTTTTATTTTTTTTTATTATTATTTATTTATTTATTTTTTAAATGTTTAATGAGTTTCAGTTGTACACTATTGCTGCAGGTTGAGTTGGGTTTGGAGCATTTTTCCTAGGGAGTTGTTTTACTAGCTTTGTGGGGCAGGGTTTTGCATATAAGAGATTAATTCTGCATATTGATAGCAAAGCTGGTCTTTTTGAGGTTCTCTTCTAAGTCTGTTCCTGTTATTCAACTATTCAGCATTCGGTTTTATTATTTTTAAAGTTGAATATTTGGATTAAGGCGTTTCATATTCCGGGTTGTCTCTGGTTATATTTCTGCCTGGAATAGATAGTTTCATCTCTCAGCTGGTCCCCATAAGTAGCCACTGAGCGGGTTGCGGTCGCATTTTGTCTGTCTTTATTTTTATTTCAGAATGGGCTGACCCACTCTACTGTATGTAAGATCTTGGCAGGAGTTTCTTTTTTTCTTGAAGATTCTGGGTAATAAACTGTTATCTGATTACTGTATTGTAAGACAATTTTAAAAAGTTACAGGAAGTCGCATTTTGGTAACCTCAAAATACTTGCTAACAAGTGGTTCTATATTTGTGTTTTAGTCCTGCCCGTCTAAACACTTAAAAAATAAACTTTATTAAATTATCATTAAAATTGGAGCTATATACAAAGCCACCAACGTGTATCCAGTGTGATGACTGAACTGATCTAGAGATAAAGATATGGAAGGCAAGGGGTTTACTATACTGAGGCATTCATATAGTGGTATCAGTGCCTCATATCTCTTGTTTTAGTACATATAATTAGGACACATAATTTTAAAACAAGGATATTCCCTATGTTGTAAGGTAGGGAATATATATATATATATATATATATATATATATATATATATAAAACTTGTATGCACAGGTTATAAATACCAAGGTTGCCAGTCACACAAATGTAGTAATGTTAGGAGTCTATAGGGGTTAGTTGCAATATTGGTTCATACAGTGTATATATCTATTAGGGCTATGTCTGTGTCGGCCCATAGATGTTTTGTCCCCTGTTTATCTCTCATCTTGATCCTATATACACATATACAGTCTAGGCTAGGGCAAGGGTCTATACATAAAGACACAAGCTGGCTATACTGTAGATCGCCCTCTACAGCTCAAAAATATGTCTAGATAGAAATTTACATCCATTTAGGTAGATTCTTATACGTAACGCACTTCTCCCCTGTCAGATTGTTAGGAGGGGTTCATCAGAGGTGTATAAAGAGGGTATCTATAACGATATACTGGAGACCACATGGACAAGTTGCTAGATATGACTCCAGTCGTTTTGCAGTTTATAAATGTTCGGTTTGTATATATTTTCCTAAATATTTTGCTTGCTTCAATATTCTGGCATGCCGCATGTGCCCTTGGTATTGCTTGTTAGCCTTGTTTCTTGAATTGGAGTGGTCAGATGACTGTGGACCAATTTGTCTTTCAGGTCACGGCCTCTTCTATATGTTGTTGTAGTTCTCCAATATCTGGATCTATGTTCCAATACTTTTGTAGGATACATTTCACTTGCTGATGTTGAGCATCAAACGTTGCTATAATGTGACATGTTTTTATATCTTCATCCTTTGTTCTTGGATGCAGTAGCTTGGTTCTATTTGTTGCTAGGGCATGATGGTATGCCGTTCAAAGTACTCGTTCAGGGTATCCCCGATTGTGAAATCTGGAGCATAGTTCCCAAGATGCTTTTTTATAATCGCTGATATTTGAACAATTTCTTCTAATCCAAAGGTAGTGCCTCTTGTTTATACCTTTTCTCAGGGGTTGCCACCTGTCCCACCTCATTAGATTGCTGGTAGCTGTGGGCTTTCTGTGCAGGTTGGGGTATAATCTCCCCATTGTTGACTTGAAGTCACATTCTGGGTTGATCGGTCACTGTCCAATTAGCCCTGAAATTCTTCTTAGCCTATTATAGTATTTTCTCCTCTGCTTACATGTTCATGTCCTTTGGAGAGTTGCAGATAGGTGAGCTATTGCCTACAAGCAGATCTGACTGTTCAGGTTGGTTGTTTTCCCATGTTTTCTGTTTTCATGATTGTGTAAATCTAAATCAGACCAGGATGGCAGGGGTGTGTGGATAAGGATGGGTGCAGTCTCTTCTTCCAACATCTGTCCGGTAAGTATGTGTGCTTCTTTATCTGTCTGTCCGTCCTGCTGAGTTCTCCAAATTTTTATTTCATCAAGATGGCTTTCCGCTTACACAATTTCAGTTTTGTTTGCTTTTGTCCAAAGATATTGCTTTATTGGGTTTGAAGGAAAGGTTTTTCTCCTCCCATTCTTTTGGTATTAGAGCAGCAAATGAAGCAATTTGTCTGGGTTTTACAGAGAATGATACTTCACTGTTAGGCCATTGGTCATCTAAGTGCTATAGTGTTTATGTTCGCCCTTCTCTTTTGTAACTAATGTTTTATTCTTTTAGTTCTAGGACATGTTGTCTGGATCACTGGACATTCTTTTATATACTGGGCGGAGAAGAGAGCCGATGCTAGTCCTTATGGACCGAACTTATCTACGCTATCTGAATCTGTGCAAGTTTTTGGTCATGTATTGGGTCTGCTCTGGTGTGACGTAATTGATCACATTATGTGTTGGATTTCTTTCCTGAACCAACTCTTATTGTTATCCATATGGTAGGTAACGATTTGGGCAGGAACTATGGATTTAGTTTTCCATATGAAATCCTTTTTACTCACCATTAAGAAATGGTGTCCTAATGGTCAGATTGTATTTTTCCGAAATTGTCCCAAGGTTGTTATAGTTACAGTACTCCATGTTTAAATGTCTGGAGAGGATCAAGAAAAGGTTTAATAGACTCATGGCAACTTTTATACCATTCATTTTGGGATTTTCATTCTGCCACATGGATTTAGAGGGTGGAGTGCTTGGCCTTTTTTTTTTCACTGATGGTATTCATTTGTCTGAAACTGATCTTTGATATCTTTAATCTGAGCCTGAAAGCCATGGTTGAGCTGGATTTTGGTGGGGTGGGGCCTGCTTCACCTTGCTAGGTGGCAGGCTGTTTGGTGTAAAATTGTGTCTTTGAAGCGATTTTCTAAGGGGGAGTTCACACTACCATTACTAAAGTCCGCTGCTGTCTTCCGTTATAGGACTTTAGCTGTCACAGACTGATTCTGTTACCGTTCCCATTGACACTAATGTAAACAAACATGACAGAAGATACCTTCCCGCCATGTTGTTTACATCAGTGTTAATTGGAAGGGACACAGAATCAGTCTGTGACAGCTAAAGTCCTATAACGGAAGACAGCAGCGGACTTTAGTAATGGTAGTGTGAACTCCCCCTAAGCAGATTGTGTAATGCAATTATTTACCCTTTAAAACCATGTAGTGATGTTATATTTATTTTTAGTTAACTTTGTTTGAGCTTCTTTGTTGTATGTTTTATAATCCCATGGACACTCCTTAGGAATGCTCAATTAGAGTGACTTTAGAGATAAAAAAAAAAAAAAAAAAAAAAGTTTGAAGTATATTACAAACGTGTACCCCTACACATTACAGTGCCTCTCACATGGTGTCATCATCACATGGTGCACTGTAGGGTGCGTGATAATAGATTTCACATATTTGCATATTATTACAACACAATTTATATTCTTTATTTTAATGATTTATTCAATATTGCAGTTTATGCAATATGGTGTTGACTAAACATTGACTTTATGCGGATTTACAAGAATAGGAAGGAAACTGTGGTCAGAGCTCTTACTGGCAAAGTTTATATGGAAGTGTCACTGATGTATTAAAAAAAAACAATTTTTTTTGATAGCATTACACTTTTTCTACATTACTACACCTGCAGAATATTCCAGACTTACCCGTCATTAGAACCAAGCTGTTTCCTTATATATTCTTTGCCCTCTGAGTTGAATACAAATCCAAGAAGTTTTAGAGCACTCTGCACTTCATTTTCATTAAGAAAGCTAGAAAGACACATGTATAATATTATATCTGTAATAGTGAAATGGTGTTCATAGGTGAGCCTACACTTTAGTTGTTTTTTTTTTTGTTGTTTGTCCCACTCTGTTTTATGAAGAGTGACCTATCATAATGGCGAAGTGGGAGAACAACAGAGGAGGACCAAGAATCCCCAAATATGGCCAGCCAAACATTTTTAGCAACATTGCTAGCAAATGGCCCCTGAGCAACCTACACATTTAATGGGGTTTTCTGGGACTTTCTAATTGATCAACTAGAATAAAGATCTGTGGGGTTCCTACACCCGGGGTTGAAGCGGCAGTGAGTCCATGTGATGAGCTGCAATACCTGGCACAGCCACTATACAAATGTATGGTACTGTGCTTGGTAAATACTAAAGAGGCTGCACCACTCGCCAGAACACTGCAGTCTCTTGGCCAAGAGCGCAGGTGTTGGGTGACCTCTGTCAAAATTTAATTGATGACCTATGCTAAGAATATAATTGAACACTATGATGCAACAGGTGTAAAGGTACCTGTCCCACCATTATTTTTCCATAGGCCATATGCCCATTCTTCAAGATGCTGAGGCAGTGTATAGACTATTGCAGACCCACTGCAGACAGTTCAGGCAGTATGATACCATAGCCCACTGTATGGAATATGAGTTGTTCCACACAATGTTTGAATGGGGTTCAATGAGTATTGGGTTATGTTATTTTTGTAGGCATGAAGGTGGGCACTTTTTTTTTTTTTTTTTTTTTTTTTTTTTTTTGTGGTAGACACAGGGAAAATTGTTACTGGGGGGGAACTATTATTGTGGGGAACAAATAGTGACAATGACAAACATTCATACTGAGCTTTTCTCACATAAAGGATTCAAAGTGCAGTAAAAGGGTATTAATACTTTGGGGCCACAAAAGTATATAAATTTTTTGGGAGCACAATTTCCTTCTGAAGAGTAATATGAGGGATTATTACAAGGCAGGATTATTAAGAGGGTCATAAAGAGGTTATTGCTTTGGGGGTGCTACAAAGGGAGACAACTATAGCTTTGTGAAGTGTGAAATATGGGTATTACTACGTTAGGGCACAATATGTTGCTTACCTAGGAAAGAGCTGGCAGTGTGATGTTCTGGGCAATGTTCTGCTGTCTTTTGGCATTCATGTGCATGTTACTTTGACATGTATCACCTAACTAAATATCCATAGGATGATGTGCTGAAAAACAAGTCCAACAAAGGCCACATCTCACAATTTACAGGACTTGCTAAGGCCAAGTTCACATATGCGTCAGAGTCTCTGTAGGAAAATTAGACACTCGGCGGACCCCATTATACCACTGTTTTAGTGTATGTCTCTCCGTTGTTCGGGTTCCCCAGTGGACCCAAACGATAGTGAGCCCAACGCTAGTGTGAACCTAGCCTAAAAAATTACCAAATCTGCTGCTAATATCTTAAATTCTAATCTTTAAAAAAAAAAAAAATCCTAGCAAGGCCCCTCAAACTCTTTAAAAAAGTTAATAAACCAGCCCCAGTACCTTTTATAGTGCTCAGAGCCGTGCCCACATTTCTGTAATGTGTAGAATAACTGCTTTATTTTAACAAAAACTGCTTTTTTTATTCCTGCAAATGAGTGCAATGAGGTTCTTCTTGCTCAATACTCCTTCCAGCAACACTGACCTAATCCAAGCTTTTGCTGAGTGGGGTATTGAGCGAGAAGAAGGTCTGGCTGTGATGTTCTGTGGTATTGTGGCTGCTTTAATATCATTTATGGTGCTGGAAGACTCCCTTTAACATCTGGGGGCATATTTCATTACTCTGAATAGCAAAACCTGTAAATCTGTAATGTTTCAATATTAAAATACACTTACTCCTGAAAAGAGAAGAACATAAGAAATATGCATGTAGCAGTTTTTTTAAGATTTAAAAAGATTGTCCAGGTTTTAGACAAGCATTGAGAGCCAAATGTTGTTGTTTGTATAATGAAACGTTGCACAATTTTCCAATATACTTTGTATCAATTCCTCACAGTTTTCTAGATCTCTGCTTACTGTCATTCATTCTGCTTACTGCCAGTGGATAAAAATCAGTCCATGGTCATGTGATGGACACACAGGTGCACAGCTCGTTACCAGGCAGATGTCTGATTACTGTGCTGTGACTGTAACGAGCTGTACACCTGTGTGTTCATCACATGACCAATGACAGATTTTTATCCACTGGCAGTAAGCAGAATGAATGACAGCAAGCAGAGATCTAGAAAACCTTAAGGAATTGATACAGAAAGTATATTGGAAAATTGTGCAACTTTTCATTATACAAATAATATTTGCCTCTCAATTTTGACATCATTTTTAAATCTGGTTTATGGCTAGCGTGACTTTTTCTGCCAGCTAGAAGTCGTAGCAGGAGCTGCTCATCAGTTCAATTGAATCGCCTCCTCTACCTCTGGTGGGCAGTATTTTAAAAAAAAAAATCAATTTGGAACCATGTGGCTATTAGCCTTGCTATGGATCAGCCCATTGACCATGTTTTTATTTATTTTTTTACCACTGTGCCACCAATGTGAGTATTGTCACAGTACAGAGTTAAATCGTAGCAGGGCCACTGCCGCTATGATCCAGACTTCTAAATTTAGTCCCAAAGCACTTGCTTTGTGGTTAAATTCACTTGAACTAATCACTATCTTGCTGATGGCAGAGTCAGCGATTCACAGATTAGTCCATTTAAATTTATCCCAAAATCTGTAAACAGTCACTAAATTGAAATGGCCAAGGGATAGAATCATGCAGGGCTGCGGCAGCTGATGACCGAGGCCCCCCCCTATGGCAATTTTTTTTTTTTTTTGTTATAACATTGCCCATCAATTTAATTGTCATTTATGTACTGTCTATGTTGCTGTGATATATAATTTCTCCACTGTGCCACCCATGATTTTTTTCATTATAGGCAGCAGCAAAGAGGGTGGAAGGGGTGGATGAATTTCTGGTAAGGGCAAGCAACGCTAATACATGCAGGGTACGTCTGGTCAAATTAATTGCCTGGCAGTGCAAAACAACAATGCAGCCAGATCACAATAGTGTGATCCACCTGTGATTGTCATCTCTGCTACATCTTTAGAAGTCTCCAGGCCTGAGACCTGATGCATTCTGTCCTCTGGATTCTTTGATCCCTGTGCCATGTCCCTCCTCCTGAAGCTTTGATTTAGGCCTAATTTAGTGCATTAGTTTTGCCTGGAGTGCTCCTTTTAAGACCTCTGAATATTTTTAGCGGGACTAGTTTGTAAGATTATGTTTAGAGATGAGCGAGTCAAAGCTGACGAAGTGGAATTCGATCTGAATTTCAGGAAATATTTGATGTGTTCATTTGAGGTGTTTGCAGCCTCGGTAATAGGAACAATCCTACTACACCTTGCTGCATTGACTGCCATTATACTGCTGCTCATTGCAGGTTTGCAATAGATCATACCTGTGTAATTCAATTTATTGGGGTCTTATTAGTCCTTGTGTGGCGCAGTTATATGTTGTAAAGCCTTTTCTTGGTGTTTATTAGTGGGGAAAAAATAAGTGGCTTATTTGCCGTTGATTCACTACCACAGCAGACTCCCTATGCGTGTTTCTGCAAGGCACAGTATTCTACACCACTATACAGGCTCTCTGCAGCCAGGAAATAGCTGTTTTTGGATGCGATTCGCCGCTAATTTAATATCGAATCGTTTCAGAAAATTCGGCGAACCGGCCGAACCAAATTTTTGAAAAATTCGCTCATCTCTAATTATGTTCATAAAGTAATTTTAAACTCACCATTTATTGTCAGAATCAACACATTTGAAAACAAGTTTTATGTCTTTTCTACTTCTTTCTAGTACATTGCTTTCCATGATGTAATGGATCAACTTCTTGTTTTTCATTCTTCCACTCTTGAAGAGCTGCTAGTAGCTATAAAATATATAACATGAGTGTCCGCTGCAGTATATGATAAATCCTGAATACCCACATACAATCTATACTAACAATGTATTTTATTATATTTGCAATGTGCAAGTGTTGCTTGCACATTGCAAATATACTTGTCACTTACATACATACATACACTATAGTAATAATTACTTAAATTCCATGCTCAATACATAATGTGTATTTCTTTGTTTTCTTCACGCAGGAGTGAATAGGCTAATAGTTATGTATCAAATAAATCCCAGTAACTGCAGTATTAATAGCTTATGCCATAACAGAATATTGGAAATATTTCCAAAACTGTTCTTTCGAGAACCCCTTTTATTTGAACATACTATTAAATTATTCCTACCTTTTCACCTGGAACTGGTGGGGGAATTTGTGTAAAGTGAATCACAGACTTTAGTACATCAGTTGTTTCAATACAAGTGGCTTTTTTACCATTTTTTTTTTTCTTAAGCTTCTTTTTAGTTCCCAGCATGTCTGTTATCACTTGGAAGTTTTTGTTAGTCCCACTGGTTGTACTGTTTGTTTGTGTTTCTATGGGCAACTGAATGGCATTGAAAGTATATATGGTAAATGGCCACTAGAGGGAGTGCTAAGTCTTTGTATAAGGAAATTGTACTTTGTAATGGTGCTATTTAACCAGGGGCGCACCGCTAATGAGGCGAGGTGAGGCGGCCGCCTCGGGCGGCACTGTCCGGGGGGCGGCATTTTTACTATTTAATGTAAACCAGCCCAGGACAGGCCGCTTTAAAAAAAAAAAAAAACCAGAGCTGAGCGCGGCCTGTCCTGGGCTGGTTTACAAGACGTCGCATCTCAGCACAGGCGGCGATACAATGACGTCATCACGCCGCCTACGCTGAGACACAGACGTCGCGGACAAGAGGAGGAGGCGGCGGCTGCATCAAGGCATCGCAGGTGAGTATAGCTTTTTTTTATCTATATAAATAGGCCGTAATCTGTTGGAGTATCCCCGGCAGGTCAGGGCCTATTTACCTACCCCACGTCTGCTCGCCCCCCCCCCCCCCCTCTGCTATGGGCCGCAGAAAGGGAAGCGGATGCCGCTGTGAGCGGCCACAAGCATCGGTAAGTTAGGCCGCGGGCCGAAAATACTACTATTATTATACTCCGGGTCTATTTAGACCCCGGAGTATAATAATCGGAGGCCTTGGGTTGGTGAGGGAACATAAAAAACAGTGTTACTCACCTCCTGCGATCTGATGTAACTCCGAGCAGGCTTGAGGCCTGTGGTGACGTCAAGCTGCAAGGAGTGCACCGGTGTCCAGGATAGGTAAGTAACTCTGATTTTTATGTTTGTATTCTCCCCTGGGTCTACAATCATTATACTCTGGGGTCTGAAAAGACCCCAGAGTATAATAATAGTTCATGGGTCGGCCACTATGGGGCATAATACCCTGTGCAGGGACCACTGTAGAGCATAATACCCTGTGCAGGGACCACTGTAGAGCATAATACCCTGTGCAGGGGCCACTCTGGAGCATAATACAAGTGCAGGGGCCACTATAGAGCATAATACCGGGTTCAGGGGTCACTATGGAGCATAATACCGGGTGCAGGAGCCACTATGGAGCATAATACCGAGTGCAGGGGCCACTATAGAGCATAATACCGAGTGCAGGGGCCACTATAGAGCATAATACCGGGTGCAGGGGTCACTATAGAGCATAATACCGGGTGCAGGGGCCACTATAGAGCATAATACCGGGTGCAGGGGTCACTATGGAGCATAATACAAGTGCAGGGGCCACTATGGAGCATAATACCAGTGCAAGGGCCACTATGGAGGATAATACCAGTGCAGGGGCCACTATAGAGCATAATACCGGGTTCAGGGGTCACTATGGAACATAATACCGGGTGCAGGGGCCACTATGGAGCATAATACCGGGTGCAGGGGCCACTATAGAGCATAATACCGAGTGCAGGGGCCACTATAGAGCATAATACCGGGTGCAGGGGCCACTATAGAGCATAATACCGAGTGCAGGGGCCACTATAGAGCATAATACCGAGTGCAGGGGCCACTATAGAGCATAATACCGGGTGCAGGGGCCACTATGGAGCATAATACCGGGTGCAGGGGCCACTATAGAGCATAATACCGAGTGCAGGGGCCACTATAGAGCATAATACCGAGTGCAGGGGCCACTATAGAGCATAATACCGAGTGCAGGGGCCACTATAGAGCATAATACAAGTGCAGGGGCCACTATGGAGCATAATACCAGTGCAAGGGCCACTATGAAGGATAATACCAGTGCAGGGGCCACTATGGAGCATAATACCCTGTGCAGGGGCCATTCTGGAGCATAATACAAGTGCAGGGGCCACTATGGAGCATAATACAAATGCAGGGGCCACTATGGAGCATAATACCAGTGCAGGGGCCAATATGGGGCATAAAACTGTGTGCAGGAGTTGCTGCGGAACATAATACCGTGTGCAGTGGCCAATGCGGGGCATAATAACGTGAGCAGGGGCCACTATGGAGCATAATACCGTGTGCAGGGGCCGCTGAGAGGCATAATACAGTGTGCAGGGGCCGCTGCGGGCCATAACACTGTGTAATACTGTGTGCAGGGGCTGCTGTGGAACTTTATAGTGTGTGTAAATGGGGCGCTATAAACATGGGCTATGGCACCTGTTTATATTATACACTGTCTGTTTATAGTGACCGTGTGATGTAATTGTAGCCTTGTCACATACTGTAAACATGTACAGGACGAGGCTGTAGTTACATGACATGGCCGCTATGAGATGAAATACACTATGTAAACAGAGAAGCGGTCATAGCGCTTACACAGGTACCATTCAAACAGCTGATCAGTGGGGGTCCTGGGTTTTTGAACCCCACTGATTAGTTTATTAATGACCTGGAAAACCTTTTAATTAGTTAACACCTGGGGTATTATTAATAAGGGGCACTATTTATACAGGGTACACACGGACATTATTAATATAAAGATGCACTTGGGAGTATTATTCATTATGGGGGGTTATATCATATATTTTATAATTGGGGGTAGCAGCAGGATGGGGGCTTTGTGTAGGTGAGGACAATGTGGGTTGGATGCCTGGAAAAGTGAGGAGCCAAAGATGTCTGTGTTGCAACCTTTACAGAGACAAGTCACAGCTGGAAGAAGTGGTCATGGCGGTCCAGAGGGAAGAGACGTGAAATGTGACAGATTAGTCAGAGACGTCACCTGTAAGTCACAAAATGTTACTGCCCTGTATTCACCTAAATGATAGAGGATAAATATCTGAGTGATGGGGGTCTGTCTGCTGAGACCCCACTGAGCCTGAGAATTGGGTTTTTTCCCCCACTAGGTGGGAATACAGCCTGGCTGCAGCCATATATATAGGTGTGTCACTTGGTGGATGGACGAACCCGCGTGGCTCTCATTCACTTCAATGGGAGTGCCAAAGATACCCGAAGTCCAGTACTCAGCTATCTGCGGGGCTCCTATTATAGAGAATGGGGGCCACGTGGGCTCGTCCATCCACCAAGCAGAAGATATGTGAAGTTACTTTCATTGTTAATGCCGTGTTGTTGATCTGATACTGAAGTAATACAGTAAGAAGAATTCTTATAAACTGTTTTATAACTTTGTGTATTGTGTATATTGTGCGACGATAACAGTGTGTTAAACTAGTAGCATGGAAACTCAGGTTTTTTTTTTTTTTGGGGGGGGGGGGGGGCGTCTTTCTATAGTCCGCCTCAGGCAGCAAAGAGGCTAGGTTCACCACTGTATTTAACAATATTATTCAGGGAATCTCATTTAATTTACTTTTTATGTTTCTTTTAGGCTATACCTGGTGATTTCAAGCTGGTTCCAACATGTGACCACAACCAGCCCCTTTGTTGTTCTGCCTCCTCCCTCCTCTCCCTTTTTTCACAGGTAGGTTTCACAGGTTACCTGTGCCATGGGACTGTCAGACTATAGTAAAGTTCACCATATGGTAATAGTTTTATATGTTTATAGCTTGAGCATTTTTGGTTACAGGAATACCTAATGTTTTAATTTATTTATTTTATATGTGATCTTGGGAAAATAGGTGTCTTAAAAAATAAATAAAAATAAATATGTAAATAAATATATATACACTTTATTAACCTAACTTCTCTTTAATAGAAAACCGGTTGTTCTCCATAGCAATGCTCTATCTAAACACCTGTAGTCGTAGCAGGAAGTAGGGCTGTAGCATTTGTCAAAGTGGGATGGTCACTTCAAATGGCTGCATCTCTGGTTTTACACCACATGCAGATTGCAGTACTACCTAAAAAAAGAACTAGAGATATCACTAGTTAAAAACAGTCAGGAATGTGATTTTTAAATGCAGCGGTTCATCAAACCCCCCCCCCCCCACGCAAATTCCCAACTGTGTATTTAACTATGGGATATCTTATATTGTTTTATATCTAGTACTGTAGAATCTCAGCTTTCATGTGATTTTGGAACCACTTTTCTAGCTGGAGATGCAGCTAGAAAACCCCGGTCACATAGCTAGTAAAAAGACTCTTGTGTTTCATAGGAGTCCCTTCACTAGCTCATTCTGGCACACCGACCTTTGGGATGATACAGAATTCTCCAGGTCCTGTGTGACAGAATAGAAACCATAGTTCATTGAACAGTGGTTTCTTTTATTTTTATTATAAAAGAAAGAGAGCAGTAAGTGAGTAGTTTTGTGTTTTTTGTTTTTTTTTTCATACTGCTGTTTTTTGTTTTTTGTTTGTTTTTTTCCTTTTTTTTTCTTTTTTTTTCCTATCTATTTTTGAAAAACAAAACAAAACACCGGATCCCTGCTAATTTTTCGTAACCAGCAGCAGTCTGACATATTACCAAGGTGATAATGACCACAGTTTTTGGCCTTCCCAGCCTAAAAATACCAGCCTGCGGCCGATCCATCACACTGACATCAAATTGGATGGCCAGGTATTGGACAATACCCAGCTCTTCCCTAAACCCCAATGGCGTTCGGTACCAGGGTAATAATTGAGGAGTTAGTGCTATACTTTTCACTGGCTAACACTAAGCCCCACCTCGGTAATAGATGCTGATAATCAGACACCAACCATTACTAAGGCAGCAATAAAGTATTAAAAAAAAAAAAACACGGACTTAAGAATTTTTTTTTTTTTTTTTATTAAACTTACAACTCCCCCAGACAACCCTCTTTGACCATTTTATTAAATAAAAAAATCATCAACAAAGACCAACCAATCCGATGTAAATCAAGCCATCCAGCGCTATGAAAACTCACCTACTGCTGTCTTCTATCTTCTGTGATAAATGAATAAAAAACAGAGTTCAATGAATTGTCTCATCCCAAAGGCCTGTGTGAATGAGCTAGTGAAAGATCTCCTAAGATATGAGTCCCTCAGTCCCTTCACTGGCTATGGGAGTAACCCAATCACATTGAGGTGGGTTTGGGGGGAAGCAGGAACTGCCCTGCTATTCATATGAATTGACATGCATTCATTCATTTGAAATATCACACCTGCATCACTTTATATCTGCAGCTATGTATGTGTGAAGAACAGACAAAACACAGATGATGTCCTTGTGCTCTCCACTGTTTTTCACAGTTTCATTGACCTGAATGGCCAAGATGAGTAGAGAAGTGAGAAAATAGTATATGCCACAATTTTTTTTTTTCTCAGTGTGTGTATGTGAAACAATGGACGTGTTAAAGCCCCATTATAATGGATTCATGTACTGCCCAATTTTTTCAGGGATAGCACATAGACAGAAAAGTAGTTAGTATGAAAAGGCCTTTACTCTTATTCATGGCTCTTAGTCAAGAGTTAGCCTAAATATTTGATGCATGCATATTGTTCTATCACTTACCCACAAGTTTTTGAATATGTGAAATAAAGATATTTTATTTTAACCCTAATAGGGCAGGACCGATAAAAATCTTCCTTTGCATTCTGTGCACCATCATTGGCTGTACTTCCAACAGTCTGGAGAAATATATCCACAATGGGTGAGCTGTTCCAATCTTTATACATATTTGCCTGTGGTTATCTCTGTAGTTTGCAGTTCTTTCTGAGTTGGTAAGTAGAGACTAGCTGCCATACACAGCACATATTAAGTAGAGGAGAATCTGATCTATAATTGTCTCTTCTCATTCAGAATCAGCCCTAGAATCATGCAGGACATATATAGAGAAGTACTGACTTACAATGATGTGAGTAAAGTGCTTCGGTTGTGAAAGAAAGCTTTTATTTAACTCCAGCATCAATCTAAGCCTGTCTTTCTACTCTTTATGTGATCTGACGTCTCAAGATAGATATATTAATGAACGTTAGTTTAGTAGATGGAGGGGGGAATCAGGAAAAGCTCCTAATAAGAGCAGAAAGAAGCATATTTCTCTGGTACGATATATTGAAAGGTTTATCACTGCATGTACTGAGATTTAAGGCAAATGTTTTTGAAATGTTTAAAGTTTTTATTTTTTTTAAAAAGTTGTAAACTAAACTATATAAATTTGTTAGTGTAATTATACTGACCCGCAGAATAAAGAGAGATGTTTTTTTCAGTATAGTGAACTTTGTCATACCGAAACCCATTAAACAATGGCACAATTACTTTTTTTTTTCCAATCCCACAAATCCAAATCCAACCCCACAAATATATATATATATATATATATATATATTATTATTATTATTATTATTATTATTATTATTATACAATACATTATTCAGAGAATTAAATGGTGCCATTACAACATAAAACTTGTCCTACAGATAACAAGCCCTTGTACAGTTATAAGAACGAAAAAATAAAAACGTTTTGGCTTTTGGAAGGTGGAAAGGAAAAAACAAACATGGGGGGAAAAAAATAAAAATGGCAGCAGCTGGAAGGGGTTAAAGGCGATTTCGAGCAAGGAACGCTAGTTTAAATAAGACCTGAATATGTTCTAAAATAACAAAATAAATCATACTCTCCTCCCCAATTCCCGTTACTCCGATTTCTCTGATGGTCTCTGGTCTCCCACCAGTCTCCACTTTTTGCTCTAGTGATGATATCACAGTACAGATGTAAACACTGCAGTCAAACACTGGCCTCACCGGAGACTTGTTACAGCCAGTGATTTGGCTGCAGCAGTAACAGCCCCATGGTAAAAGGAAGTATTGGCAAAGTACCCAGAAAGGGTCAAAATGTGACGGGGAATTGGTAAGGAGAGCATGTCTTCTTTTATTGTTACAACATGCTCAGTTCTTTTCTATATATTTTTTAATGTTCTCTAATAATTTTTCTGACTAGACAACCCCTTTCCATCAATAACATTTATAATTTCAATACTGCAATATTACCACCTTAATGTGCCACATGGCCAAAAGTATGGCAACATCCTAACATCATATTTGTATGTGTTTATTGAGCATGTGCTATGGGGGCTGACTAACCTGTGAAAATGGGAGAGAAGAGAGGAGGTAGAGTGATCACATGACCCGGAGTCAGAACCAGCCTGGAACCCCCAGATACAGCATCAAAAAAACCCTGGAGGAACTAGGTAAAAAAAAAGACTCCCTGGACAAACTCTTTAATTCTATGGCTCTCTCTTTACAGCCTCTTTGCTTTTCACTTGGCTTTTCACTTGGTTCCTAAATATAATTCATGTTAATTTCTGTTCTTCCCAAAGCTTGATGGGATTGAGACCTTACTTTGTGCAAGTCATTCTGACATAGAAAATGTATTCACCAAACAACCACAAACTTGAATCACTCGATTCTACTGAAGTCTCTAGATTTCCTCTCACTGTAACCATAAAGAAGCCCTATATCATCATTCCTTCGCAAAGTGTAACTCGCTTTTTTTTTTTTTTTATTATTATAAAATAGGCTGTAACATTCTCCTTCGCAACCCTCTAACTGAGGCTAGGTTCACATCTGCAATGAAAATCGGTGGAGAGAAAAGTCCTTCACGGAAACGGGCCACCGGTTTCAGTATAAAAACAGCGGACCCCATTCTAGTCTATGGGGTCCTCAGGTAACTGCGGTTTTAGCAGTCTGGATCCACCAGGTACCTGTGTAAGATGTGAACCTAGCCTGAGCTATTACTAGGAAAAGTCTATACACAGTTTTATTGTAAATATGCAGAGCTGAAGCATTTAGCAAAGGGGGGTGGTCACTTCAAATGGCTGGCTGTTTGGTTTTATACTACCTAGAAAAATGGTTTAGGTATCATGAGCAAGATGAGATTCCCAGCTTTCATATGTTGCCAAGATTTAGGAACTATAACTATAACTGTAAAACATAGTCGGGATTTCAACTTAATATGCAGCAGTTCATGCTGGATATAAAATCCCATTCCCAACAGTTTTTTTTTAACTAGTGATATCTCAGATTCTGTTATAGTTAGTTCTTAAATCTTGGCATCATAAGAAAGTGGAGAATCTCGGCTTTATTATGAAACCATTTTTCTAAGTGGTATAGAACTGGAGATGCAGCCACTTGAAGTGACCAATCCCACCTTTGGTAAATCTTCAGCTCTATGTTCTACATTGAGTACATGTGTACAGACAGTCTCCTGACATTGCTTAGTTAGAGCATTGATAAATAATGGGAACTTTTACAGCCTGTTTTCTTTTAAAAGGAAGTTTTCTAGATTAAGAAAGAATATTACAAAAATGTTCACTAAATATGACCAAAAACAACATCGTTTGATTCTCTGGCAGCATTTGTGAGGGGAGGGGGAATAAAAACATTCGAAAAAATTTGAATAAAAAGTGATCAAAGCAATAGACATTCCTCAAAATGGTAGATCTAAAAAGTACATGGAAATATATAAAAAAAAAAAAAAAGTTACAGGTGTCAGAATATGGCAACTCTAAGGTTTTTTTATTTTTTTGAAAAGTTTTGGATTTTTTTTAAGGGCTTAACACATAAATAAAATTATAGAAATTTGGTATCCCCAGAATCATACCGACCCATAGAATACAGGTGACATGTCATTTTGGCTGCACAGTGAATGCCAAAAATGAAGCCAGTAAAAGCTGCACAAATGCACTTTCTCTAATTGTACCCCATTGTGAATTTTTTTATTCCAGCTTCCCAGTACATTGTGCAGACTATTAAATTGTACCATTATGAAGAACAATTTGTCCCACAAACATTAAGCCCTCATATGGCTCTGGAATGGAAAAATAAAAAAGTTATGGGGTTTGGAAGGCGGGGAGTCCAAAACAAAAATTAAAAAATACTTGCGGCAGGAAGGGGTTAAAATTTTTAATTTCAGTTTTTGTAAAATAACAAAATATGTTGGTTCACAATATTCAATTTGAATGTGATATATTTAGCTTTACTTATATTTCCATGTAATTTATTTGTGAGATATCTTGTTCTTCTTTGCAAAAATATTGAATTTAATGTGCACTTGTTTTTCTTAGATACTGGGAAAGTTACTTCTTCAAAGGAATCCAATATTGCCTAAATGGTTACGCGTGTTTACAGGTTGTTTCACAATCTACTATAGTTCTTCATTGTCATCAATTTATGTGTTATGATGATATGTATAGTTTATGATGTTTGTTTTTTCTTTTTTTTTATCTGTATGTTTAAACATCTATGCTAGAGAAGTAAAAGAAAACCTGCTTTTTTAGTTAAATAGCTTTAGAATCTCTTAACTTGTCAGTAACATTTAATTGTTTAAGCCTACATTTATACAGAGGAGTGAGCTATCATTTAGTCAGTGTCTTACCCTTTGAAGGGTGTCTGTCACCAGACCCCCAGCATATCAACCCAGTCTTGCAGATAGATAGGTTAGGGTGACCTGAATCTAACAGTGTTTCCCCCCTGTGAATCAATGCCTCTGTTGCCGAGATATCCCAATTTTTGTCAATATGCAAATGAGCTCTTTGGAGCAACAAAAGAATTACCACTTACCTCTTTGCAATAGCAATATAGCCTCATTGCTCTGAAGACAAAAATTGTGATATCTCAGCAACAGAGGTAGTGATTCATAAGGTGAAACCACTAAGATTCAGGTAACCCTAACCTGCGGGGCTAGATTGATATGTTGGGTTCTAGTGGCAGACTCTCTTTAACACTTTATTAATCAAGCCAAGAGCCATCTCCAAAAGGAAGATGGGACTCCACTTTCAGACAGCTGTTTTTAGAGTTCCTGTCACTCAGTACATTGCCTGACTAATAATTCTCCCTATACCTGCTATGTTGCTCTCCACAACACTTAAAACAATGCATACAAGACTGTCATGTAGCCATACAAGCACCCTTCACCATACTAACAATGGATAAGAACACCAAAGCAGCTACAGTGGGGAAAAAAAGTATTTAGTCAGCCACCAATTGTGCAAGTTCTCCCACTTAAAAAGATGAGGCTGGCCTGTAATTGACATCATAGGTAGACCTCACCTATGAGAGACAAAATGAGAAAACATATCTAGAAAATCACATTGTCTGATTTTTTAAGAATTTATTTGCAAATTATGGTGGAAAATAAGTATTTGGTCACCTACAAACAAGCAAGATTTCTGGCTCTCACAGACCTGTAACTTCTTCTTTAAGAGGCTCCTCTGTCCTCCACTCATTACCTGTAGTAATGGCTCCTGTTTGACATTGTTATCAGTATAAAAGACACCTGCCCACAACCTCAAACAGTCACACTCCAAACTCCACTATGGTGAAGACCAAAGAGCTGTGGAAGGACACCAGGGGAGGCCGAAACACAATTGTAGACCTGAACCAGGCTGGGAAGACTGAATCTGCAATAGGCAAGCAGCTTGGTGTGAAGAAATCAACTGTGGGAGCAATAATTAGAAAATGGAAGACATACAAGACCATTGATAATCTCCCTCGATCAGGGGCTCTACGCAAGATCTCATCCCGTGGGGTCAAAATGATCACAAGAACAGTGAGCAAAAATCCCAGAACCACACGGGGGGACCTAGTGAATGACCTGCAGAAAGCTGGGACTAACATAACAAAGGCTATCGTCAGTAACACACTACGCCGCCAGGGACTCAGATCCTGCAGTGCCAGACGTGTCCCCCTGCTTAAGCCAGTACATATCCGGGCCTGTCTGAAGTTTGCTAGCGAGCATTTGGATGTTCCAGAAGAGTATTGGGAGAATGTCATATGGTCAGATGAAACCAAAGTAGAACTGTTTGGTAGAAACACAACTCGTCGTGTTTGGAGGAGAGTGAATGCTGAGTTGCATCCAAAGAACACCATACCTACTGTGAAGCATGGGGGTGGCAGCATCATGCTTTGGGGCTGTTTCTCTGCAAAGAGACCAGGACAACTGATCCGTGTACATGAAAGAATGAATGGGGCCATGTATCGTGAGATTTTGAGTGCAAACATCCTTCCATCAGCAAGGGCATTGAAGATGAAACGTGGCTGGGTCTTTCAGCATGACAATGATCCCAAGCACACTGCCAGGGCAACAAAGGAGTGGTTTCGTAAGAAGCATTTCAAAGTCCTGGAGTGGCCTAGCCAGTCTCCAGATCTCAACCCCATAGAAAACCTTTGGAGGGAGTTGAAAGTCCATGTTGCCCAGTGACAGCCCCAAAACATCACTGCTCTAGAGGAGATCTGCATGGAGGAATGGGCCAACAGACCAGCAACAGTGTGTGCCAACCTTGTGAATACTTACAGAAAACGTTTGACCTCTGTTATTGCCAACAAAGGATATATAACAATTATTGAGATGAACTTTTGTTATTGACCAAATACTTATTTTCCACCATAATTTGCAAATAAATTATTTAAAAATCAGACAATGTGATTTTCTAGATATGTTTTCTCATTTTGTCTCTCATAGTTGAGGTCTACCTATGATGACAATTACAGGACGGCCTCATCTTTTTAAGTGGGAGAACTTGCACAATTGATGGCTGACTAAATACTTTTTTTCCCCACTGTATCTGCAGTTGAAACTCTTCTTCCTTTTGGAGATTACTTTTGGTTTATGTAAAAATCCTTAGGCATGTTAAAGTGTGGAATATTGTCTATAAACAGCCTACTACACTAGTTCTCATTACAGAGATGTCTTGCTTTCTTCTGAGAGAGAGAAAATCTTCCCACGATTTTCCCATGAAGTGTTGTCTGGCCTATAAGACTGTACAACTGTCTTGGTGCTCTCCACAAGATCTTCACCTTCAGTTCTGGATTCTTGGGTGTCTTCACATGGGAGCGTCTTTTAGTACAGCTAAACCTACAGGTCCTATGCTGCAGTTACCATGAACAATCCAAGATTCTGTACAGGCAATCACTTTCTGGACTATTATCCCAGTCTCCACTGCAAGGTAATAGCTAAGTGGACAATAGCAGAAATATTGTAGAATGCAATTTTGCACTAGCTTGATCTCCAATATGGCTGAAGATGCAATCTAAAGCTTTGAAAACATATATCCTGTGGTATCCCCTCTGCGAATAATTCTACTTCTACTTTCTAGGCATCTAATGTCAACATTCCCTACTCTACTACGCTACATCCATGTCTCTCCGTGATGGAAAATAATCTGTGATTCCACAAAGCAGCAAACCTTTTCCCAGTTTTCACTGGGTAATACTAAGCTTATCCATAATAAGATAAAAACACCACTCTTGTCTATTGCTTTTGCCAGAGATTGCTGCTACTTGGAAAAATCTCTCAGTTGAGCTTTAGATACTTTTGACCATTCTCATTACTACTTGTTTCTCATCTGGGAACTCATGTGCTTCTGCCCACATGACCACTGTTTATATTTTGTTTTGTGTGTTTATATATGTATGATTCCAGGGTTCAGTGACCATCATCATCATCATCAGTGTAAGACCAATTCTGGGGGCCTAACCGCTAACAACCTCTAGGAAGTAAATCATCGTTTTCTTCAAATTTGGGTATCTTCTGTTGTCCATTATTGTAGAAGTGCCTGGGCCCACTGGAGAATCCTTTTGATATTTTGGTGGGCCAGTGCGGTCCGGGTTTCTCGGTCCATTGATGATGTGTGGCGGAAGTCCCAGCCACACGTGACCACTGAGGCCGCTGATTAGCCTCAGCGGTCACGTGATCACTGAAGCCAGTCAGTTTCTTGTATGGAACTCTGGAAGAGACCCGTGAGAAGATGCCAGAGCAGAAGTACCGGACCGCGCTGGGAGGGCATCGGGGACAGGTGAGTGTGAGAATATATATATATATATATATATATATATATATATATATATATATTTATTTATTTATTTATATTTATTTTTTTTTTTTTTTTTTTTAAATATGCCGGTGGAAGTAAAAAATAATAATTTAAAAAAAAATAAAAAAAAGCCTATTTTTCTGTTTAAGATACAGGGAACAACATATTACCATCAGCATGTAGCTATTGCTAAAGTACCCTGACCACTTCTTTATGTCAACCTCCAGATTTCTATTCCCCTTTGCCCCCATTAACAATATACCCCTGTTAACACAATTTACAATGAAGAGAATCTTTGAAATGTCATCTACTGTACATTTACCAATCTAATAATGACAGATTCTCAAACTTCCATCAGATTTTATATAATTAGTAATTGATGAACATTCTCATGACTTCTTCCTTTTGTTGACGATTCTTATGCAATCAGTGTTTTTTTTTTTTCTCAGTTTTGCGACTTTTATAGGAAGTTGTATGATAGCACAGGATTGCACAGGGCAGTACCAACCTTGCTTAATATACACCATATTCTTTAAACATTTGTTTCACTGAATGCCTCCAGTCTACATTTAATGATTTATTTTCGTCACTAACCACTTCTGATATTACCAGGATAGGGGTTTAATGGAATAATTAGAAAATTCTAAAGAAAAAAAGTGTGGAAGAAGGATCAAAGCCAAACAATCTTTTCCAAAAAATGTAAGTAAGGCTGTGTTACTTAATATGTATATAATAAATGTAATAAGAATAACTATAACCAGTACGAGCAGAGTCCCTTCATTAATACACATATGTTTCATTTATGGAAATTTAGGGTAAGTTAAAGGAAAATTATTAGAAGTTGTATCTGTTTCTAAAATTAATTTTAGACTTTAACCTGAAGATTTCTTTAGGCTTTAAACTATTAAACTTTTCTAAAGTAATCATAGATTTTATGATTTCCTTGAATTTCCTTTTTTTGTGTGTGTGTGACTAGTGCAGATTTACATAAATTAACATTTTTAAATATTTTTAAAATCAGATTATTTTAAAACTTATTGAATCACATTTTATATGGAACTAATGTAATGATATAAAAGTCAGTTATTTTAAGGAATGCCTTAAAATGTAAACAAATGTAAAGGTTTATTATGTCCTTAGACATCTTGTATTTGCAGATTATAAATCTGTGTGTGTGTGTGTGTGTATGTGTGTGTGTGTGTATATGTATATGTGTGTATATATATGTATATGTGTGTGTATATGTGTATGTATGTATATATATATTATAATATACACACTTGAGGTCCCAAATGTTTTATAGGTGGGAGATACTTTCTAACCCTTTCAAACACAACTAACCCTGGCCAATAAATTTAGGGCATAAAAAAATAAATAAATAGATAAACCTCAATATTGTCTACAAAGTTTTCCTCAAGCATCTCAAGATTTTAATATAAAATTTTTCAAAAAACATGTAGATCACACAGTACTGACATAGGAACGGTGTTTTACATGAATCCAGGTGAAAAGTTATGTATTAGAATAATATTAAGAGATAGCAACGTAAGCAATAGTGCAGCATCAAAGAGGAAAACAGGATTAACAGTGTAGAAAAGAAATCAAATGCATCCGTCTTGTTAGAGAAATCATCAGTGTGATTAGAAGCCCCACACACATATCACCCCATCAGGACCCCTGATTGGTTTCTATTTGGTACCCTAAATATGCCTAGAAATCTGATGATATAATGTATGCTTGTGTATTTGGTGTTCACTTGTGTCATTTGTTATCCTTAGTCATCAATATCACATTGATGGTAGTCTGACACCCAGAACCCCCACTGATTTAACTGTTGCATTGCTCTGGCTTCATAGGCCAGTGATGTCATGTCCATGAGTCACATGGACTGTTTGCAGCTCAGTGCTATTCGAATGAATGGAAGTGATCTGCAAAACTCTGCCGAGTACAGCTCTGTACATTGTATAGCAAACAGTACATTATACTCAGCATTCATCTGATCGGTGGGTGTATTGTATGTTGGGCCACCACTGATTTGACACTGATGACCTATCCTAAGAGGTCATTAATATCAGAGTCAAGGAAAACCTCTTTTAATGCTGATGCACTATATAGTTTTGGGTCCCGAAATCCATGTGACAAAAGAACAGGGTGAAAAGATCTGTGGCATTGCAAGGTCAACTGTAGCAATTCAGGTATATTTATATATTTTATTTATATTTTATCCTGCCACATTCTGTCCTACACACTACGTATTATGAATATAAGTTTCCTTATGTTCACTCTGTGTAATGAAATATCTATCCAGTACGGTGTTAAACTAAAGTTAACAGACTGCATAAAAGTGTGAACAAGCCTTAACAGAAAGAAACTGGATCCTATGTGGAGAAAAATACAAGTATATTTTCTTGAATTTTCTTTGTGTGTGTGTGTCTGTATAATGTAATATGTGTGTGTGTGTTTGTTTGTTGCCATTTCAAGATGTGGCCTCTTTTCTCAGGCCCCCATATATATGCATTTTCTATTTGGATTTCTTTTATAATTTTTCTCTGTTTTTTTTTCTTCTTTGGTACCAGAGAATATCAAATGATCAAAATTCAGACATGAATGAAGATATAGGAATATGTGATGATTGTGAGCAAACTATATCAGGTATGTATAATGCTATATGAAATGCATTGTCCTGAAATGCTGCAAATAATAAAATATATACAGTCATATGAAAAAGTTTGGGCACCCCTATTAATCTTAATCATTTTTAGTTCTAAATATTTGGGTGTTTGCAACAGCCATTTCAATTTGATATATCTAATAACTGATGGACACAGTAATATTTCAGGATTGAAATGAGGTTTATTGTACAACAGAACATGTGCAATATGCATTAAACCAAAATTTGACCGGTGCAAAAATTTGGGTACCCTTATCAAATACTTTTTACTGACTTACTGAAGCACAAAATTGGTTTTGTAACCTCACTGAGCTTTGAACTTCATAGGGAGGTGTATCCAATCATGAGAAAAGGTATTTAAGGTGGCCAATTGCAAGTTGTTCTCCTATTTGAATCTCCTCTGAAGAGTGGCATCATGGGCTCCTCAAAACAACTCTCAAATGATCTGAAAACAAAGATTGTTCAACATAGTTGTTCAGGGGAAGGATACAAAAAGTTGTCTCAGAGATTTAACCTGTCAGTTTGCACTGTGAGGAACATAGTAAGGAAATGGAAGACCACAGGGACAGTTCTTGTTAAGCCCAGAAGTGGCAGGCCAAGAAAAATATCAGAAAGGCAGAGAAGAAGAATGGTGAGAACAGTCAAGGACAATCCACAGACCACCTCCAAAGAGCTGCAGCATCATCTTGCTGCAGATGGTGTCACTGTGCATCGGTCAACAATACAGCATACTTTGCACAAGGAGAAGCTGTATGGGAGAGTGATGCGAAAGAAGCCGTTTCTGATTGCACGCCACAAACAGAGTCGCCTGAGGTATGCAAAAGCACATTTGGACAAGCCAGCTTCATTTTGGAAGAAGGTCCTGTGCACTGATGAAACAAAGATTGAGTTGTTTGGTCATACAAAAAGGCGTTATGCATGGCGTCCAAAAAACACAGCATTCCAAGAAAAACACTTGCTACCCACTGTAAAATTTGGTGGAGGTTCCATCATGCTTTGGGGCTGTGTGGCCAATGCCGGCACCGGGAATCTTGTTAAAGTTGAGGGTCGAATGGATTCAACTCAGTATCAGCAGATTCTTGAGAATAATGTACAAGAATCAGTGACGAATTTGAAGTTACGCCGGAGATGGATATTTCAGCAAGACAATGATCCAAAACACAGCTCCAAATCTACTCAGGCATTCATGCAGAGGAACAATTACAATGTTCTGGAATGGCCATCCCAGTCCCCAGACCTGAATATCATTGAACATCTGTGGGATAATTTGAAGCGGGCTGTCCATGCTCGGCGACCATCAAACTTAACTGAACTGGAATTGTTTTGTAAAGAGGAATGGTCAAAAATACCTTCATCCAGGATCCAGGAACTGATTAAAAGCTACAGGAAGCGACTAGAGGCTGTTATTTTTGCAAAAGGAGGATCTACTAAATATTAATGTCACTTTTCTGTTGGGTGCCCATACTTTTGCACCGGTCAAATTTTGGTTGAATGCATATTGCACATTTTCTGTTAGTACAATAAACCTCATTTCAATCCTGAAATATTACTGTGTCTGTCTATCTCTATATTAGAGATATCAAATTGAAATGGCTGTTGCAAACACCCAAATATTTAGAACTAAAAATGATTAAGATTAATAGGGGTGCCCAAATTTTTTCATATGACTGTATTTTAACATGACTAAAAACCTCTTCATTTTGAATACACTATCACATCCGTTCAGAACAGCAGTCACATGGATCATAGGACACAATAGAATGGAGATGTTCCATGATATCTATGGTAGAGTTTAGAAGTCTGTTCTGTAACATGTGCAGAGGTCATTGTTTAGGACAGGGTGAGTGGATGAGCTGTGACCATCGCCTATTGTAAATGGTGGATCCTGTATTCTCTATAGATGTTACTTGTTCATTGTAATCCTGCCTGCAGCAATGATCAGATGACCACTGAAAAGTGATCTCTACAGAACAGGAAATATCAGACTATTATTAAAGGGAGCCTGTCAGCAGAAAAATAAGTATCAAACTAATGACAGTACCTTGTAGGGATGCTTATACGCTTTCCAAAGACGCCTTTCTTATTCTGCATTGCAGCTCCATTTTCATGAAATCAGCATTTTATTCTTATGCAAATTAGCTGAAAGACTTTTAAGGGCATTTCTTCTCCTGGTGGGGCAGATATCAACAAGCAACTGGGGGTAGGGCAGTTAGGGGCAATTATCTAAAACAGAAAGTGAAGCCCCAGCAGGATAAAATGCCCCTAAAGCCATTTTCAGCTAATTTGCATACAATAACAAAGGCATTTTTAGTGTAGAAGCCACCCTACAAGGTACTGTCATTAGTTTGATACTGATTTTCCTGCTGACAGACTCCCTTTAATGTCCAATACACCATATCTATCAACCAGAATTTTCAGACTGCCTGTCTAAATTTGGACTATTTACCTCCTAGTATATTAGTATATTACTTAATGTCTTATGATGCCCAAAAGCATCAACTTTATAATAACCTACTATTAATAAAACTTTATTTAATAATCCATCCTCTTTTTAACAGGTGATGTGACTTTCCATTTGCTATATTGCTATGTGCCTACATCATAACACCTCTTGGTCTACAGAGCCCCAAACAAGCAAGAATAGATCTCTTCCTCAATGAGAGGATTGTCGATCCTCTTGAAAAGAAAGGTTATAATTGCTACTATGGGTCCAGAAACATTACTGGAGGTGATTCTATCATTCAAGCTATGAGTTACCCCATTACTATAATTCCAACAACCATTGTACCAGTATACAAAGATAAAAGTTTGCCAACCTGCGAAACCTACTCCTGGGCCGGTTATTTGGGCGGGTTGTGTTTCTCTTATTTGATACCTCACAAATTTATCCTTATGCAGTATCAAAGAACTGTTACTCATTGTCTGTAGACGATCCTTATCTGCTACCAAAACTGATCCAAACAATTGACATAATAGGAGAAGACCCCTCTGCTTCAAAGGAAAATAAAGTATGAAATGGGCCAAGATTCTGGTGAGTATGGTGAAACTATGGAATAAAGTGTGCACAGAATGCCCTTCAAAGTAAAGTGTTCTATATGCTTCAGCTTCAGAGAAAAAGTAGACATTAAAGAAGACCCAAACCTGGGTCTTATTTGCATATTGTGAAAATCACCATTTGCATACAATGAAGCATATTTGGAAACCAGAGAATCGCCACTTCCTCCAAGTATGTTCAACTGTCACCACCATATAACAGAACACATTGCAATGATAAACAACATATCTCTGTTATGTGTGTCACTTTTGTAGATTTGGAGAAAACAACTTTGAAGCCTTATGTAAATGAGGCAGTTGGTGCACTGGGGGCGGGCCTTCAGCTTCCTGGAAGGACTGCTTGGCCACTCTAACCCCTACCATCTTCTGCCTGTGCCATCCTGTGCAATGGGATGCTTCACCCATCCTACTTGAGCAGCAAAACAGGCACTCCAAGGGCTGAAGGCCCACCCCTAGTGCACCAACGTCCGCTTTTGCATAAGACTTCAAAGTTCTTTTTCTCCAAATCTGTGAGTCTACTGTATTTCTTGTCCTCCTCTTATTTCTGTCATTCTGTCCATTAGGAGAATTTGTCTCTCCCTGTAGTATACTTACTTTATGAAGGGCTGTATATTGAGAGGCATATCTGTTATAATTAACTTTTGGTGCACCCAAAATCTATAATCAAAATTACATCTGTACAGAGCACTTATAATGGAGATCTACTGTGTACAGGGAAGTAAGTCCTACTCAATCCTCCCCTAAATTCAAGTTTTATACCTCACTTCCTATATTATAAAACTAAATATTAAATACATTATTAACGTTAAATCTTGTGGTAATAAATAAGTGGGTTTGTTCTGATTTTTTTCAGCTTCTTCAGTATCTTCTATTGAAACAGAAATCTGCAGAGAGGTGAGTATGTACTTAGAATAATTTTAGAATAATGCTATTACAGTGATCACATTTTCATTTCACATATTAATGGGTTTTGTGTGAGATTTTCAAAACAGTTGATGCCTTTATAAAATAGCGCTACTCTTATCTATGGTCTGTGTCTGGTATTGCAGCTGAGCTCTATATAAAGCATACCTCTAGTGATCCCCTTCAAAAAAAAATTTTTCGAATAGCTACTTCGGGTGTAAATTCAAGTTTATAATCTTGAACTAAAAACGAGGGCTCTGTGCTGCTAATACAATTGCAGAATGCACACTCAATAGTCAGGGCCGCTTCAACACATTAGTGGGCCCCCCTCCATAATTTAATGTCCCCGCAAGTAGCTCACATAGAATACCTTTTGCCCCCTCAGTGACCATTCAATTGATACTATGTCTTTGACTTTGTACTCATTGTGCTTCCCTTCCAAAGACATCAGCCAAAGCCTGAATGGTGGCGCACGGACTCAGAGTTGAAATCACTACCTGCCACCTGGAACAGCAGGAAAGCACCTGAAATGTGGGTCAGCAGAGGGGCTCCCACCACCATAGGGCCTTGTGCAGATGCACCATTTTCTTGCCCTGTGGTTAAAGTGGCTCTGTCCATAGTAATATGGGGTGAAGTAGGGGATAATGACATACCTACCTAATGTACAAGAAGCTGAAATTCACACATTTGGTAAATGTACCCCTTTTTTTGGAGTGCTGCCATTTTTGTGCTCTATTCATTTAAATGGACTTGGTCCAAGTTCTGTGATGTGCATCTAACCATAGTTAGATGCACGTCCCAACCTACTTGTAGACATATGAAAACCTCACCTAAACCAAGAATTGTAAGCTACCTGAAGAAGGATCTTGGTGGCTGATAAAGTTCTGTTTTCGCAGCAGCATCTTGTGTGCGTTATATGTTAAATTTTTATTGTCTTTGATTTATTGCAGGAAACTTTCAGTCGTCTCTCTTTGATATTTTCAGAATAGGTAACAGAATTTTGCAGATTTTTAACTTAGCATGTAAATAAGATATTTTACTCTGTCATTTAATGTATCTCTTTTTATTACTATATCTTTCTATATTTTGGGCATTCTTCTTACCCTCACTCTTAGTGAGTTTTATACTTTTATGACCATAGAGAGATTGGGAGAAAAACCTTTAATTTGTGTTTTTATTTTTATGTATTTCTTTTTGTATAAGGGCGCCTCTTTCATGGTAGAGACAGAGTGAATAGTCCTGACTCCGCTTTTCATGAAGGTTTGTTTTCTGTCATTGCACACTCAAACACTCATAGGGTAAAAAGAATCATCGTAAAAATACATTTTTCCCATTGATTTTGTATTTTTAGTCACTACGTTGGTTTCCACAAGCTGTAAACAGTAGTGCCTAATTCCTAGAAAACCATACTTGCCGGTATTTGAGAACCAAATCATGGGGCATTTTGTCCAACCTGTTGACCTTTATGACCAAGTCCGACCCTCTTCCATAATAATGACACTGTTGACAACTATGGAAGACACATTTTTTTGTTTCTTGAATTGACATGTGTTTGACATGATCTAGCTGGCTATGTGACAGTATTGTTACTGTGTCTTCTATTTCTATTTTAGGAGAAGCACCTGATTCTATACTATCCCCACAAATGCATCAAGTTCAACAACCAGATGCTATCCAGCTTCTTTTAAGTGGGTTTGTAGTAGTAGTTTCTTAGTATTAATATCTACACATGGGTCAGCACCATCAGCACTTCCATTGTTTGAAACTCCCAACATGTTCGTTCACTTCTATGGGGTTCCGACGCGTCCGTACACTGCTGGGTTGTGTTTCCACGCTGTGTGTAGGGTTACTGACCCAGAAACTGTGTATGGGAAGTGATGTCTACATATGTGGAAATACAGTGTGCCACGGATTTGCTTCTGGGTTGTAATTTATTTTTTTTTTTTTTTGAGTAGCTGGAAAGCTTTAATAATAACCAACTAATTGGTTGGGTCCCTTCCCCATCCATCAGTATAATGTGCCCCCTGTGGAGACTGCGATGTATACCTCCTATTCTCGGGTTTAGTTCGTAGTAGTTGGTCCAATCAGATGTCTTAGCATATTCTTCGCCTTTTGGGGTTTCCATCTAAGATCTTTTATACTGTGACCTATCTATAGCTCATCGTTGTTGGTTGGTCTGATACCTAACCCCGAACCAATCTGTGTGGTTGGGTGTTTGTGTAAAATCTCTTCTCTAGAAACCTCTTCAAACTCTTCCGGCTTCATTTCAGATTTTTATCTACCTGATAAGAAATGTACTTACCCCTGTAGTTCTAGAGCTTTTGTCACTTTTGTGTAGAAGCATAGATGGCCTAGGGGCTGAAAACCTTCAACAGCTGTTGGCTGAATATTTGTTCGCTACGGTTTTCCTCCCAACCCCTCACAACTACGTGCTTTCTGGGGTGCTTTCTCCCCGATATAGGTTGGGCCTACTTCAAATGCCCAATCTTTCTTGAACCCCATACACATCAGCCACTCCAGCTGAGTTTGTGGGTTTGTTGACTTAATCTATGTGTATGTGCACCTATAGGGTGTCTGATTTTGCCATTTCATCATTCTTCTTACTGGCGTCACTGACAGCCTGGGCCACACGTGACCCCCAATTCTGCTGTGAAAATAGTGGGCTTCCCTGATTTAGCCTATTTTACAGAATCTGCTTTTGTGAGCCTCTGTTCGTAGCCTTTTTTGTTGCGTTTTTGGCACTGTTGTTTTTTACTCCTTTTAACACTGGCGGAAGTGTGTACTGTGTGTTCTGTTTCGCTTTCACTTTTTTCTGTTACAGTCCTGGGAATGCGTGCTTTTGGTAATGTTTCTCTCTGTTTTTAACCAGTGATGGCTCCTTGCTGTTCACTTCTCCATGTCCTCTTGGTCACTTCACCACTTGATAGAAATCTGTCATTTTGCGCTCAACTTTGACAAAATAATCCAAAGTATTAAGTTTTATGAATGTCAATCTGCTGGGTTTACTGGGTCGGATGCTGTTGGAAAAGTTACTAGATTGTGAATACGTTACTTGAAGTTTACTTCTGGTCTTGCTGCCTTTACTTGATCTTGTGCTGTGTGATCTGTACCACGTGAGACTCTGACCTTGAATGGTACGCCCCCCAAACCCTTTGAGAAACTATATCACATTATCTAACTCCCTTTCTTTGCTCGTCTTGGCCAGCTTGGTGCCCCTGTACCTACTCTCTCTTTCTGGTCTTTTTGGGCCACGAGTCATGGACATGATACGTGGTTAATATTTGTCCGCTGCCTTGGATATAGCACATCTTTGTTGTGATTATTACTAAGGTATGCTTTGCTGTTGTGTGTTATGAGACTTCGTACTTTTTCGGCTTTTTTTTTCGGGAAGGTATAAAACAGGGACATAAACTCCCTTCCCAACCGCCTTTCTTTTTTCTTTCCTTTTTACCCCCTGCCTTCTCCGCTTTTTATTTTTCCTTCCTCTGAGCTCAGTTTTCGGACAATTGCCCTTTTTGGCCTTTTTTCCTCTGGCTGCCTTCCCTTTCCCGTCTCTCCGTGTCCTTTGTTTTCTTTTTTTTCTTTGGTACTAAGCCACGTTAAATTCCTTTGCTTACCTATTGTGACAGTATTTGGGTGTATTTTTGGAACAGTTTTAGTTTTATTGATACCTTTTGGGAATGTTGTGTTTTTGACTTTTTATACTTTTTGTGGGTTGAACCAGCGAAAAAATGAGATTCAGCCAATTTATTTTTTCGCTTGGGTTCCTGTTGGGATAATTATTTTTTTCTGTTCTTTTTTTCTTGGATGCCTTTTTTTTTTTTTTGTATCTGTGGCGGTGTCTGCTGTTGTTGTCGCTGTCGTTTGGGTGGGCTCACTTCTGGCCTGACACCACGTGTGTAGTCTGTTTGGGATGGAATTGGGACCTTTCAGGTCCTCATGCACTGTGGTTTTATATACCCTGAAGCCGACAGTGCGCTGTTCCGCTCTGTCCTTTCCCATTCTGTGCCCCGGGGCTGGTTCGCCGTTCCTTCTCGCCCACTGTCGTCTTCCTCGTCTGCTGGGCTGTGCCCCCCCCCTCAGTCCTCTCCCCCTGTACTGGGGGGGGCGTTCCTCCGCTCACGTCATCCTGGGTGGTATCGCCCTCCCTGACTGTACTCGTCCCATGCCTGTCTGTCGGGCTTCCTTCGCCCAGTGATGTCTGCTTCCCCCCTTCTCCTTCCCCGCCCAGCTGATTTCCCCTCTCGTGCCGTGACTGCCCCTTTCCCCTGTTGGCTTTCCTTTCCGCTCGGGACTGGGCTCTTTCCTTTCTGTTGGTGGTACTTTGGTTTTTTTTTCTTTTTTTTCTTTTCTTTTTCCTTAGTTTTCGGTCCCACCACTGTCTCCTATCTTCTTTTTCTTCCTTTTGCTACTTTGTGTTTTTTTCTTTCTTTTTTTCTTCTTTCCAGTCTGTATGTTTTTCTTCTATCAATCTGTCTTCGTCGAGACAAGCATCAGGAATGTATCTCTGTGTGGACGGGTACTGGTTATTCACTCACTGTAACCAACTAAATACTACACACAGGTGTTGGGATCTTAGTGCTTGCCGTGTCCTTTTCTCTTTTCCTTATCCTTCTCCCCCTCCCCTTCGTGTCCCCTGTCTGTCTGTTTCTTACTCTTTGTCTGTTTCTTTTATCGTGTGGTGTCATCTCCCTTGATATAATACTTGATGTCTTTGGGGCTACTATTTTTTGTCCCCTTATCTTGTTTCCGTGATTGGTACACATGTACGTCACTTTACATTATAGTATGTGGATACAGAGACTCAGCTGTTTTACATTTTTTTGATGGCTAAATACTGTGCTTTTCTCATCTCGGGTCCGGGGTTGTTAGTTTATGGCTGAGCTCTGCTTCCCGGTGTCTGTGTGATACACTATTATCAATGCTGCGATACCCACACAGTATACTTTATGGTAGTCTGATATTCTAGGATCTGGGTTCCGCGCTGTACACTGTTCCACACTCAACTCTGTATGTATATTTTACTGCATGTGTGGACCATTGAGCTGTGATGAAAAAATGGTGCACAAATGAGAGAGGTTGTTGCCGCGGGTGTAACCGTGGTGTTTCTATTTATCTTGTTCTCGTTGTTGGACAATAATTTTTTTTGTTTTAAATTTCAGGAGCTTTACCTGGCCTAAAACTTCTTGAAGTCATGTGGGATTTTCTCAGGATGGAAAAAATAATGAAACTGCTGACTATCCTTAAGCATTTTTTAGTTAGTCTACCACCCAGTGACTGATGTCAGAACTTTGTTCCCACTGCTCTTTAGTGAGGACATTAATGGTATTGACATGTCTCAGTTGGGTAGCAGTTGTTTCATTGTGGATGAAGAACTCTTGGAGACATGCATCCGTGAAAGCTAGCTCTTAACTACCCAAATATGGTCCTTCCGATACAGTACCAACAACTGCTGAAATGTCTTGTTGTTTGATGCAACGATGCCAGATGGGAACACTCTGGTACATTTATTCAGGCGAAGACGTTGAATGATATCCTGCAAACAAATTCTATTGATAGTGCTTATCAACGGTTTCTAGAAATATCTAGAGCAGTCACTATATGTCAAGGACATGGGAACATAGTAACGTTGAAGAGCCTTATTTCAAATGGTGCCTTACCCTTGTTTTTGGTTGGTATGGAAAACCTCTTCTACAGTTCTTACATGAGAATGAAAACCAGCTCACTTGGTCCCAAATGATTGGAATCCTTATTGATATCCGTCAGCTGTTGAGCATTGCCACAAAAAAAGACCATTCTCTGTGACATCACTCCAGCTAGTTTTATAGTCACTTCAGGTTCTGGTGGCCACTATATTACAAAACTGTCTAATTTTCTCTATTCAAGATTCCTTCCACAAGAGGAGATAAATGTTCTTACAAGGTGTACACTGAAGAGTATGATTTTATCTGCGTTGATGGTATGACAAACTATTACTAAATATTCACGTTAATCATGTAATTTGCTATATAGTTGTGATCAGTAGTAATGTAATATGCCCTTTTAATGAGAACCTTTCACAATTTCCACCAACTTCAACTCTTTGCATCCTTCAATGGTGGCACACCACTAATTGAACAGTAGTTGGAATTTTTCACTGCCCCCACCATTCCCGAGCAATTGTTGCTGTTAGTTTTAGCATATAATATGTAATTAACCTCTTTGCTTTCAGGTGGATGGCCCTAGGCTGCCTGCTTCAGTCCAGGACTTCCCACCTGATAGTAAAGTAGTAGCATGTTCTTAAACTAACAGTACATAAATATAACTGGAATTGCCTCTTTAAATTAGATGAAATTTGGTTAAAGAGGACCTTTCATGTCCTCATGCACATGCGGTGTATATACCGCTAGAACGCCGACAGTGCGCTGAATTCAGCTTCGGCACCGATCTCTGCCCGCTATTCCTAACAGTCTAGCTGAGCTGTGAGGAACACCCCCCCCCCCGACAGTACTCGTCCATAGTTTTGTACTGTCAGAAGGGGCGTTCCTTACTGCCTAGCGTAGACGCTCAGTTGTGAGGAAACCCCCCCCAATACAGGGCTATGGACGAGTACAGTAAGGGAAGAGGCGTTCCTCACAGCTCAGCTAGACTGTCAGGAATGCCCTTCTGACGGCAGGCAGAGATTGGTGCATAAATTAACGGCACCAATCTCTCCAGCCCTCGAACACATAACGGGAAAGTCCCACACAGTATAAAATGCTCCCAAGAGCCCCCCTCGAGCCACTTCAGGTGAACCCCATGAAATTTGTTTCAAAGAATATTCGTGAGGTTCAGCCCGGTATAAGTGGAGGCACAGGAGACGTGAGTAAAAATAACACACTTATACTCACTTTGCCTCAACCCTCTTCTGGGCATCCATTGCTACATCTGGCTCTCTTCAGCATACTGTTCGTTCCTCTTCTGTCTGCGACTGAGGGCACGGGCCCCAGAGGTCACCGCTGGGACCTGTGATTGGGCCTCAGCAGTCACATGGGGTGCATGACCTCAGTCACAGGCCAGAAGAGCCCCAAAGAGGATGCTGGGAGTGTCAGAGTCCCAGGAGAGGTGAGTATAAGTATCTGTTAGGTGCACCCTATCATTCGTCTCTCCATCATTCAGGTCCACATGGGGACCTGAAAGACGGAGAGTCTGTCCGCTAAAAAAGCGATTAGTTGCGGACTCCATAGGCTATAATGAGGTCTGCCAGTTGTCTGTTGGGTTTCTGCTGGTGAGAAAACTCCTTCGTACAGGACTCTCTGCCGACTTTAGACGGAATCTGCGGTGGAGACTCCAACGCAGATGTTAGTCTAACTTAATCACCTCCCCTGGTCAAGGGCATGTACAGACATCAAATAACACCAGGCCCCTTTCCATTAAGGAGATGTATAGCGGTCGGGGATCCAGGCTTTCCACAACCGCTATCATAGTGCTGCGGGACATCTCTAGCTGGCTGCAGGACCCGTACCACCTTGGTTCGCCGACCATTACACCACTGGGTAAAAGGATTGGGCATGTTAAACTTTAAAGGGAGTCTGTCAACAGAATCCAGCCCTGCAGATTAATTGGGTAGGGGTTACCTGAATCGAACGAAAATGGAAGCAATTAAAAAACAAAAGCACAACTTAAACATTAAAGTTATTTTGTGTGCCAACTACAAGCAAACCACCAGAAAATGACACACAAAATTCATAATAAAAATACAAGATATATAGATAAAAATATGTAAAATGGTGATAGGTCACATGACAATAGTGTTGAAGCTGTAGTGTATCAAAGCAAGTGCATAACAATTCATAAGGCCAAGCAATATTAACTACATAAAATATGTGCACATGTCTACAATATTAGTGCAAGAATGGAATAAATGTGCATCATATATTAGCACATAGAGACCACAGCTGCCTGCCTCAATGCACCTTTTGCTCATACGCTTCTTCTGGGGGGGCCAAACAGAATCCAGCAGTGTGTTCCTCTTGTGAATCTGTGCCTAGATATCACAGGTTTTGTCAATATGCAACTGAGCACTTGGGAGCAGCAAATGCATTGCAGTTTACCTCTTTGGAACAACAGCAACGCCCTTGATGGCCCAAAGAGCTCATTTCCATATTGAGAAAAACAGCTATATGTTGATAATTGAGGCACCAATTCGGCAAGCTGATTGTGTATGGGGAGGTCGAAAGAATACCTGTATATCTGCCAAATGCTCAGCCATTGAAGGTGTTTGGGCACTTTTAGACAGTTACTGTATATATCTTACAGCATGGACAAGCAGTGTGAAAACCTAACCTGCATATACTGTAGCATTCCCTGAGAAATCCTCTTCAGACTGCTCTAAAAGACAAAATTAGTGCAATGTTTTATGCCCTGATTCTCAGGTTAAACTACTGAATGCACCTCATATGTCCCATGAATGTGGATTTTGATTTGTAACATATTGTCCATTGTTCTTAAGGTGAATATAAGCAACCACTCGCTGCTTATTTTAGTGCTCCCGAAACACTGACATGGAACTACTTTTCCGAGTCCACAGAAGTATGGATGCTTGCTGCAACTTTTTATTCAGTTCTTCTTTATGGCAGACTACCATTTGAAGAGTTGTGTCATCTGAGAACCTCTTGTTTTGTGAGAGAGGTATGTTAACCATTCCATACTGCCTCCAAGATATCAAAGATAATCGTATCCCAGAACATGATCTAGACGTTCATAAGGCTGTGTCAACTTCTGCAACCAATGTTTCCATTGCCTCAATGGATCTAAAATATAAAATGATACAGCCTTACAAATAGCTGTGATCATCAAAAGAAATAACTGTGTATACAGCTCCTAGGGAAAGGGAGAAAAGATATTGGAGTAACAATTGGCCCATTAACAATAAACACTTTTGGCCCACATTTGCTAAGTTCCCTAGTGTAAGTTTTGGTGCAAAATAGTTTAATTTTATTATTTATTTGCACCAAAAGGAAATGATTCTTGGACCTTGCTAGACACTTTCCACAAGGGTCAGCAGGGCTTTGTTGAGTCTTAAAATGTGCCAGATTTATAATGTGCCAGTTATCTGACGCAAAGTACACCAACAAAGAGTTCCATTAAAAAGAGAGGTATATCTAGCCAAATTTGTTACATAGCGCATGTCACCATGATGGATATCCCGCATCTTGTGACTAAGTCTAAGTTTACGCCATCTAACCTACAGACTGCATAAGTAAATGTGGGTCTTGGTGTATAGTCTGAACTTGCAAAGAAACATAAAGAGACATATATATTGTGTACACAAACTTATAAATTAAAAAAGTATATATATATCTACAGTTCTTATAAATAATTAACATAAATATGTGTGTGTATAAATGTATTATATATGTATGTTGGGAAAATTATGGATTCCCATAGTACTGCATATGAAGTTCTTTAATAACTTTTTTCCATTGCACAGATCACTTCACACCACACACCTCAGAACCCTGGCTATTTTCTCCCTGCTTTGTGGAATATTATAACTGCCAACTTAAATCATAAAATAAGCAACCGTATGCTGATCCGATCAGTACTGGAAGAACTGGATACATTGAAAAGTACATTGGGTATGTTCAGGCTCAAATTGGTTCTGGTGAATCCCCTGGTTGGCCCTTATGTCAGGGTGGCCTCTGAACCAGATTGCACTCCCAGTCCCCTGCATAAGCGGCACACGGCAAAATACATTCATTGTACTACAGTCATGGCCAAAAGTTTTGAGAATGATACAAATATTAATTTTTACAAAGTCTACTGCTTCAGTTTTTCTAATGGCAATTTGCATATACTCCAGAATGTTATAAAGAGTGATCAGCTTAACAGCAATTACTTGCAAAGTCAATATTTGCCTAGAAAATTAACTTTATCCCCCAAAACACATTTCAACATCATTGCAGCCCTGCCTTAAAAGGACCACCTAACATTGTTTCAGTGATTGCTCCATTAACACAGGTGTGGGTGTTGATGAGGACAGGGCTGGAGATCAATCTGTCATGATTAAGTAAGAATGACACCACTGGACACTTTAAAAGGAGGCTGGTGCTTGCCATCATTGTTTCTCTTCTGTTAACCATGGTTAGCTCTAAAGAAACACGTGCAGTCATCATTGCACTGCACAAAAATTGCCTAACTGGGAAGAGTATTGCAGCTAGAAAGATTGCACCTCAGTCAACAATCTATCGCATCATCAAGAACTTCAAGGAGAGAGGTTCCACTGGTGCCAAAAAGGCTCCAGGGCGCCCAAGAAAGACCAGCAAGCGGCAGGACCGTCTCTTAAAAGTGTTTCAGCTGCGGGATCGGGCTACCAGCAGTGCAGAGCTTGCTGAGGAATGGCAGCAGGCAGGTGTGAGTGCATCTGCACGCACTGTGAGGCGGAGACTCTTGGAGCAAGGCCTGGTCTCAAGGAGGGCAGCAAAGAAGCCACTTCTCTCCAGAAAAAACATCAGGGACAGACTGATATTCTGCAAAAGGTACAGGGAGTGGACTGCTGAGGACTGGGGTAAAGTCATTTTCTCTGATGAATCCCCTTTTCGATTGTTTGGAACATCTGGAAAACAGCTTATTCGGAGAAGAAGAGGTGAGCGCTACCACCAGTCTTGTCTCATGCCAACTGTAAAGCATCCTGAAACCATTCATGTGTGGGGTTGCTTCTCAGCCAAGGGAATCGGCTCTCTCACAGTCTTGCCTAAAAACACAGCCATGAATAAAGAATGGTACCAGAATGTCCTCCAAGAGCAACTTCTCCCAACCGTACAAGAGCAGTTTGGCGCTCAACAATGCCTTTTCCAGCATGATGGAGCATCTTGCCATAAAGCAAAGGTGATAACTAAATTCCTCAGGGAACAAAACATAGAGATTTTGGGTCCATGGCCTGGAAACTCCCCAGATCTTAATCCCATTGAGAACTTGTGGTCAATCATCAAGAGACGGGTGGACAAACAAAAACCAACAAATTCAGACAAAATTAAAGCATTGATTCTGCAAGAATGGACTGCTATCAGTCAGGATTTGGTCCAGAAGTTGATTGAGAGCATGCCAGGGAGAATTGCAGAGGTCCTGAAGAAGAAGGGTCAACACTGCAAATATTGACTTGCTGCATTAACTCATTCTAACTGTCAATATAAGCTTCTGTTACTCATAATATGAATGCAATTATATTTCTGTATGTGATAAAAACATCTGACAAACACACATAAAAACCAGAGGGCAGCAGATCATGTGAAAATATAATATTTGTGTCATTCTCAAAACTTTTGGCCATGACTGTACATATAGATAGACTCCATACAGTGTCTCAACCAGCTAATATATCTATACAAAAAAAGGGTAGATTATTTAACAATCTACTTAGTTTACTATTACATAGAAGCATCAACTGGCTTAAACATCTATGTGGAAAGGCTGCCCTACTAGTTTCGTTAGCTTCCAGGCTCAGCCTTTTCATTGTCGCTACGTAGGCCCCAATCGCCAACACTCTTTCAATGTCCTATGCTCCCAACATAAAAACAGTCCAAGTCACAGAACTAATCTTCAAGCTACAGTTTTAGGCCAGTTTTAAGAATTTGTAAACTGTCAGGCAATATTTGCATGTAGCTGTACAGTGGGCCCCCAGAATGAATTTTACTGGTGGGCCCTAGGCACTCCAATCTAACACTGGGTATGTTTATTGTTCCCCAGTCCATTAAATTTAAAACATATTAAATCTATTCTCTAGCTTGTATACAGTCACCATATTCTGTAGTGATTGTCACCATTACCGATCCTTAGCGGAGCTAATTTCACTTATTCAGACTAACTACTAGTCGGAGTAGGAAAAAAGTTACGGATTCCGACTCTAGCTTCAAAATAAAATGATAAATTATTTTTAATTATATAATTATTGGTATTGTAAGTTTAGTTAAATGCATAGTTTGTGCCATATTTACTTTCATAGGAATTCAGTCACTAGCTTTTTCCGCTCCAAGGATTAGAGGAGCTTTATAGCTTTGGCCATAACAGGAGTCAGAGTTGGAGTCTGAGTAGGAGTTGGGCTGTGGAAAAATAGAGGAGTTGAGTTGGTAGATTGACCTACTGACTTCACAGCCTTGCACGCTACAGCCAAATTCGTAGGAAAAGTAGGAGTAAACTCATACAGACATGTTAGAACATACAAACTCTATACAGAAGTTGGACTTGGTCAGATTTAAACTAGGGACCCAAGTGCTAATTTTTATTTCTGTTTTTTAGGGACAAAAGGTGATGAAATTTACTATGTGAGATCGGTCTGTCCTTGTATTAATCCAGAAGATATACAAACGGTATAGTAAAACCCATGTCTGAATATTTTTACTGTGAAATTGGATTTTCCACTCTACTGGCATACTCTATAGTCTGACTAAGAAATCATAAACCTAGTTTCAGGAAAAATAACCTAAACATATATTCTGCAATACTATATAAAACCCAAGATATCACATTGTATGTTATTGTGATGTGCCAAATAACAAATACAGCATTACTACATCTGTACTATATCTGACCATATAAAGTGATTGACTACGCTAAGTATTCATCCATTGGAGGAGTTTGCTGAAAATAAGCTATGGCAGCTACGGACAGAGAGTATATTATCATTTGGAGAGGTTTTCAGTATGAGTATTTAGGTCTGCATCCATAGATATACTATAAATACCTGATACCTGTCTGATGAAAGTGAAGAGAGAGGGGCCATACTTGAGTTCATTTATCTATTCATTTGTATGGGAGGTACAAAAATAGCTGAAAACTTTCGGCGACAGACAGTTCTCAAAATAGATGTGGGACTCTCATCTATCAGGTATTTGTGGTATATCCTATAGATATAGCTTTAAATACTAAAATGGGGAAAACCCCTTTAACTCTATTGTTATGTAAAGAAAAGCAGATTTGTTCACTTTAAGTATGGAATTACTTTCCAATGTAATTTGTGTGTATAAACAGTATTATAGTACAGTATCAAAAAGCATAATGAAAATTGTATTTTACTATACTTTTAATTTTATACATTTTTGAATATTTACTGTTTTCCATATTAATCGTTGGTTTATTTTGCAGGTGTACAGGGATCGAAAAGGTAAAATAAGCGTAGTAATTCTGACTTCATTTACCATATGCAAATTATTTGCTCCTTTGATGTGAAAATGTATCATGTTGGCTGTAATGTCTATTGATTTAGCTGGACTAAGTGCAAGGCCATAGCCTGTGTATTACACAAAGATAGTCCAATCCTGGATAAGGCGATCCTAGGTTTCTAAAGCTTTTACAGAGGACCTGTCACAACTACTAGCATTTCTGATAGAGAAAGATGGACAGCACTTCAAATGAGTTTTCTGAGCTTGCTTTTATTATTACCATTGTAGCATTGTCAGAATCCATGCAAAGTATAAAGCTACATAATGAATATTACATAATCATAGGACTTGAGCAATGTTTTGAGCTATGAAGGTCCTTCATCAGGAGAATTGGTAGCCTTATGGTAGCTGTATTCAGCTCATCCTCCTGGGCGGTGGGGGGATCAACTCACACTGCCCAGGAAGGCGAGATGAATGCAGGATGGGCATGTTTAGTGATGATGCAGCAGTGCTCAGTAATAGAAGAAAAATCCTCCTGTGCTCTTTCTTAAGTGCTTTTACTCCGCATCCCTGGGGCTCTGAAACATAAGAAAGGTACCATTTTTATTCTGCTAACAGCATCTTACAGCACTATGGGAGTGGTTTAAAGTAGCTGGGGGTAGTGATAGACTCCCTTTAAAGGGATGTTTTGAGATTTATGTGAATGACAGAAAACTCTTTTATTGTGCTACATTTGTAGGAAAACAAACATTTCTAAAATATCTATGCAATGAAAAAAGAATGCTTCCTCCACCAGTTGCCAGTTTAAATACAATGTCCATTGAAATTTAATGTCACGTAATACTGGTAGCTCATAGCACATCACTGTGTGTTTTTGTCTAGAGAGCCATGCCATGATTGGTTGCTAAAGTCATGTGGCATCATGGACTAGAGGTCACTTCTAAGCATTTTTAAGCAGGTGAAGCAACAATTTGTGATGGAAAAAATATCATAATTGTAACACAAAGAAATTTAGTAAATTTTGTCTTTTATTGCAGATTTTTCTTTGTGAGGAATCTGCATGTGCTGTTTTATATATATATATATATATATATATATATATATATATATATATACTATCTATCTATCTATCTATCTATCTATCTATCTAGATATAGATATAGATATAGATATATATATATAGCATATACTTGGGGCTGTTCAGGTGTTTTACAATGGCGGCAAGGTTCACAAGTGGAATAAGGATTGGCTTTATGTTGTCATGTGTGCTGGCTTGAACTCATTACAAATGTAATCCTAAACTGAATGCTTAAAAGGATTATCTAGGATCTGAACATTTTTGATACTGATGACCTACCACAAGATAGTTGTCTGAGATTGCAATAGGGCTATTTTATGCATGGGTTTTGTTTTCCTTTGCAGGTGATTTTATTAAAGAGAAGGAGGAAGATTCACCCAGAAAAATATATAGGGATTACTGCAAGCGGGTAAGGAGGAGACTATACGGTATTAAAAATCAATTCAGAAAGTTTGTCTACCTTAGCAAATGAAGAGACTGCTGCAGAGCTTCATAGTCCCCCAGCTGTTGCAGCACCCCCTTGAGAAAGGAAAGAGCAGCAACAGGTCAGTGGGGGAGTTTTGTGAAGACTGGCATATTCAACACCTGTCTTAATATTCCCTGCACTTATGGAGGGTGTGCCACATTTATGAGAAGAAACACCCCTCTTCAGGCCTACCCTAATTACAAAGCATAATCTGCCCCAATAGCTTTATTGCACCTGGACCTCTCTTAGTGCATCCAGTAAACTGACACTGCCATGCAGCCTAAAATAATGGGTCAGATTTATTATGACTTGTACATGTGTTTTCTAGCTTCCAAAGCTTAAAAAAGTTACAATTGGATTTTTGCACAAAAAAGTTTGACTTTTTTTTTTTTGGTGCACCGCCAGTTTCATGGATTGGGGGTCTTCAAGCTGATTAGTGAAGAGACGTGTACCTCCTTAAAAATGGGGCACATCCTCTGCAAGTGCAGGGAACATGAAGACTGGTGTTGAATACGCCAGTTTTCATAAATCTTCTCCAGTCACTCCACTGAATATTGGTGCAACTTGTGCAGTTTCTGCATAAATTGTGCACACTGGTATTAGAATATGCTGACTGTAAACATTCCCTTGCATCCTCAAAGTATCAGGATATTGTGATGTCAGAAGGGGACAATTATAAAGGCACTGGAGGATATTTCACATTGGCCTTCTTATCCCCTGCACCAATGGATGGTGCATCTCATTTATGAGGAGGTGCACCCTCCACCGGCCTGTGCACATGCACACTGAATTTTATACCAGCTTTTGCGACGGTAAACTGGTGTAAATGATAATAAATTTGGCACTGCTCCCACACCATGCCCCTGTCCATGAAAGTGGAATGTGCAGCGCGAAATGTAAAAAAATTGCCAATTTTTTGTCCAAAATCCAATTTGTGCAAAAACAGCTTCTTTTTTTTTATGCTTCATGTGCCAGAAAACTGGTGTAAAAGGCATAATAAATCTGCCCCACTACTTAGATGCAGTATACCTCAGTAGAAATAAAAATGTAAGAACCAATAGTTTAGAGTTGCACAGCCCAAATATATTTATACAAACTGGAAAATACTGTTATTTTACCATCCGAATGCTGGAAGTAGTACACGGTATTCTAACCATATATGGTATTTTATAGAAAGATCAACTGAATGAACTGGTGACAGTAAGAATGGGCCAGAAATTAAGAAAAGCTATAAAGACTCTGAACCATGTCAATATCTTACCTATTGAAGAGATTATAACTGATACTTATACTACAAAACTGGTAAGTGACAATCTTATATGTGTGGTATGGTGACCTTATATCTGACAATATGTAGCTTTATTGGCTGTAGCCTTCATTTTTAAAGCTTAAAATTTGCATAATAGTTATTCACATTTCTAATATCCAGTGTAATTTTTTTTTTTAATCTGTAATTTTATAAATTCATAGTTCCTATGACTGATCTCTTGGCAATCATAGTTGACCTCATCTCTTGGGTGGCAACTGTCCTTGGATTCTTTTCTACACATGGGACATAAATTCATGGATGAACATCTAAATATCCTGGCTAAGATAGTGACTTATTAGCCCCCTACTAGCACTTGGTACCCAGCATTTAGGGGCATATAATCCACCAGTCCCTCACTAGTTATGTCCCTGTATTCAACAAAAATACAAAATCAGATCACGTTCATTTACCAGCTATCCACTTTATGTCATATATTATGTTCTTTTAATCAATATTGTTATATTACTTCTATCTTGTAGGTTTCTGTTCCATTTGGCTCATATTCCTGCATTTTAAAGAGAAATGACTGCAATATTAATCTGGATGAGCTCTTGTCTTACTTTGAACAGATTGTCATTGCATTGGAGTATTTACATTCCCAAAATATACTGCATTGTGACTTACGCTGCAGTTATATGTATATTGACCCACAAAAGGTATGTTTTTATGCTGTACACAGTTGGGTAATAGACTATGCAATATCCAGGCTGTATAGATATTTCCTTCATTACCTTCCTTCATGACTGGAGAGGTCCTGACGTGTGTCACAAGATGATAATCTTTTTAGAAAATGTTTTTGTGATTCCTTTTTAAAAAACATGTTGTATATGTGAGGCCTCCCAGTGGTTGTGTTGTATATAGCAGCTTGTTAAGGATCTGACTAGCATGTTGCCACATTGTATTGAATTGCTTTCATGAGAAACTGGAGACTCCAGATGAAGTGGTTATCCAAGGACTTTCTTTGTACTTACTTTCTGGATAAGCGTTCTTGTTGACTCCATGTCTCCTAATTCAGATATTTTTTGGTGGCATTGTACATAATATTAGGCTAGCGGGATTATAGTGGATTGATGTCATTTTTCTTGTTTTATTTACCTATCCCATTATTGCAGAACAGGGGTGTAGACAGAATTCATAGGGCCCTATGGCAAAATTTTAATTAGCCCCACCTCACAAATAATGTCAATTATGTGGTGTCGATAAAACTGGGGTGGTTTTGGGATACATGTCACCTTGGAAAATAGGGGCTCAGAAGCTTTATAAATCTGACATTCAGCCCAAACACCATATTTAGTGTGGGTGGGAATCCTCAATAAACAGACTAAATATTAAATGTATTGGTATGTTCCTGCTTTGTAACATTGTGTCTATTTTAAAGAAAAGTTTAAGGCTTGGACACTTCGGAAGAGCAGTCTTGTTGGAGGAGAATCAACATTATGTCTTGAAAATGATGCCTTCTGATGCCGCATCATGGTAAAGTATTATTCTGTAGATATCTACTGGATTAGTTAAAGGTTGCTAAAGTTGCTTTCACTTGCCCATATAGCTCCTAAACTTTCTTTAGGAAGGTTCTATATGCCATCTATGCATAGACTCTGCATAATATGTACGGTGTTTACAAGGATATATCTGCTCCAAAAGGATAGATCACATCAAATATTGATAGGATTTAGATTTCTCTTTTGATCATTTACTTAGTTTATTCTTGTCAATTAACAATATTATTAACACTTCTGTTTTTGAAAGCATTCTTGCGTTGTTGCATTTTCCCCACACATATTTAAAACTTGTGCACAATACTGTAAATCAGACATTGTAGAACATCTCAACATATGAGTACTGGCGTGATCTTTCATTACAATACAGCAGGAACAGCCATAACATTAAAACCATTGAAAAGAAGGCAACAGTAGTGATTATCTTGTTACAATGGCATTTGCAAGTTTAAGATAAGCAGCAGGTACAAAGTCAGTTTTTAAAGTTGATATGTTGAAAGCAGGAACTTTGCAAGTGTAAGGATCTGAGCGACTTTGACAATGGCCAAATTCTGATGACTTGATTGAACTAGAATGTCTCCAGGTTCAGAGATCCTGTGGGGTGTTATAGCGGTTACTACCTACCAAAATTGGCTCAATGAGGGACTACTAGTGAACCAGCAACAGGGTTGTAGGTTTTCAATGATGCAGATATGAAATGAGGGCTAGCCCATCTGGTCTGATCCGATAAGTCTTTTGAAGTCTACGCCCTGTTGTGTCCAAGCTGTTTGCAGACATGAAAGGACTTATATGATATTAGGTAGGCGCTTTTAATGGTATGGCTGTCCAGTGTCTATGTATTCCACGGATACCAGCTTCATAATTTTAATAAATCAATCCAATGCATTTCATCTGACGTAGAATGTCGGTATTTTCCAGAGTATACTTTTAAAACGTTATAAGGTAAAATTTTCCTATCTTTGGATCTGACAGGTCAGCGCCCGAAGTGAAAGCTAATGGGATGTACTCATATGCATCTGACATCTACAATTTAGCATTAGTGTTTTGGGAAGCCTTGAACACCCAGAACAAAAATCTTCCTTCTTTACAAGATGGTTCTAAGGTAACCTGTGTAACTTTTTTTAAGGCATCATAATTACAATTTTGCTTTTCCATGTACAAATCCACTTGCCAGTCCACAATATCTTCAGTGTATCCTCTGTAAAATTGATGCAGGATTTGCCTATAGCAAAGTCGGCCCATGAGAACATATACAGTATTCAATAAAATGTATCCCTTTTAGCTATAAAGTTTCTACAAAATTGTAAATGTATAAGACCTTGCCCAGTAATTGTAAGGTGTGAATAGTCCTTAAAAGAAAATACTGAAATAAACCATTGCAAAAGAAACACAAAACTGTTTAAAACATTCTACAAAGTAGAATTGTCTATAAAAGATAGGAGTTTAAAAATCTAAAATCAAAGTTGTACATTTATAGGACCTAAAATAGGTAATACAAATATATAGATTTGTATTTTTGTACAGAATTAGTTGCCAACATTCCGGGAAAATGGGCTGGATGGGGACATAACCAAACCATAGAGAGGAGGGAAAGAGCAGGGCCCTGTAAATTTCTCCCAAAGTGGGAAGCTTGTGGGTATTTCCTTTCTGTATTAGTTTACTAGTTTACATTTGATACTGCATGTAAGTCAAGCCAATGTGAAACCAATGGTTATCAGATACCATCAGTGCTGCACCATCATAGAAACATACCAAGGAGTAGTGAAAGGTGAAAAATTCTAGTGACCTTAAAATGTTTGTAAAACAAATATTTATCCTTTTTCTTTAACAGAGAACATATGAAAATCTTTTAGAACTTTCAAGTTCATGGAAGGATTGCATGAATAAACTGATGGCGTGTATGAAAGAATGCTGGAACGCTAATCCTACAAAAAGACCTACACTTGATTATATTGGTAAAGTCATCAAAGAGTTAAAGCAGGAGGACCAGAGGTATGTGACATATATAAAATATATATGTGTGTGTGTGTGTGTGTGTATTTCTGTTTAGAATATATGTGTTCATACATATATAGACTTATAAAAGGACAAAAACTTATTATATATGAAGACCATTGCATTTGCCTCATGTCAGAATGGCTTTAAAGGGGCTATCTCACTATAGACATTTGATGGCATATTGCTAGAATGTGAAATTCATTGGAAAGGAAATCAAAATTGTAATATGGACTTTTTCAATGATACTATATACCTACTGAAAGATTGAAGGGGATGTATAGGACCTGAAGGTAATTGATACTGATGACCTATCCACAAGATAGGTCATCAGTATCAGATCAGTCAGGGTCTGACACTTGGACCCCGTCCCGATCAGCTGTTGCATCCAACAGAATCCATATACTAGGTATATGGCCAGAAACAGCCCTGCTTCTATTCAAGTGAAAAGGAGCAGGGCTGCTTTCGGCAATATACAGTACCTAGTATACAGCTTCCAGTGGCTGAAACGCCTGATTGGAACCGTGTCCAATTACCTTCAGGTCCTGGATAACGCCTTTAAAATTCCTGTTCATTGCAGGATTCACCCAGACCCCAATGGTATATGATGGAGACCGCACATGTGCAAAATACTGGTGGGCATCCAGTCACATGGCTGTGATCAATTAGGGGGGTGGATGCTTTGTATTCTGAATGCACATAGATAAGACTTCTATAAAGTGCCAGTCATGGTTATGTGTAGTGTACCATGCTTTCTAAAAGCCTATCGGTCACAACCATATTATTAGATTACGCTGCCTGTCAGAGCTGTGAAGTTGGTAACCCAGACTCCCTCTAATTTCCCACACAATGACCCTGACTCCTTCATAAATACTAATAATATAATAATAGTACTAATAATACTATAATAAATTTAGTGTAATAAAATGGTAACATCAGGCTTTTTATTACCGTAAAGCATCAGGATAATATAGAACATGCAACCCATAATGCATTTAATAAATGGAAAATGGTTTCTATTAATATTTATAATTTTTAGCACCATCGTATTCCACAGAACATATAGAAACCTAGCATTTGGCTATAGTTTACAATTACCTTTTATATTTAGCATTCTTAACCTACACCCGTCAGTTTGGTGACAATTTGTTACCAACATTTTAACTGAGTGTCGATTGTTTGTCACACTTTGTCTGCAGTTAGGGGCACTTATCTAAAGCATAGAGCGAAGCCCTGGCAGAAGAAATGCATATTGTGGAGAAACATGCACAAAATCCTCACTTATATTCCATTCCACTTCCACATAATTTTTAAATACATGCAGGTTTTTTTTTGGTTTTTTTTAAATTAATCTACTGCTGTAGATTTTGTAACATATTTTTAGCAGATATTTTGTTTAAAATTTCAATATGGAATTTCAAATAGCATTGAAGACATACAGGGCATATACAGAAGACACAAAGTGGGTGAGAATTAAACAAGTTTCACACAAAACTGCACAAAAAAATTCACAAATCTATAAACTGACCTGTGGTGTTGCCATGTCAATTTATGCTGCGGATTTTCACTACAGATTTTATCCTTTGCAATGCATGGAAATATTTGTCAAATACGATGACCAAATCTCCAAAAAAATGTTGCATTTTCTTTGTCATGTTGATACATTGGGGTTCCGCTTAGAGACGTTTATAAATATCTGAATGTCTACATCTGAAAAATATGCCATGTGTGAATTTCTTCCTTACATGTCAATATCATTTCAGGTGGTCCGTCAGCGATACATGTTCATATTCCTCGTTCTATGAAGAAAGAGGCGTAACTTATGAAGACGTTACCCCCAGTGCCAACAATACTGATTCTTGTATTGTTTATGAATGGAAAAATGTTGTTAATGAACTAGAATCAGGAATGGTAAAAAATACATCACTGCTCTCTAACGCATATGAAAATGTGCACACTGACTGCAGCAAACCTAGAAGCCGAGCCCTCACCTTATAGGCATAATATGAAGATCTTTTTCAGCTTGGAAAAGAGACATCTTAGAGGTGATATACTTTAAAATGTATTTGAATATAAATATTTTATATTATTCTGCTTTTTTTTGGTAATTGAAAAATCATTAAAATTAATGCACTGCATGGATCCATCGTTTTAACCTAAAGTTAATGGGTTGAGTTTAAAAATGCATGTTCTATATTGCATAGTTCACATGTGTTTTTTGTCGCCTAGATTTCTGCAACATTACAAAAACGGAAAAAAAACATCCCTTTAAAGACCTGTTGAAGAACTACTATAAAGGTGCTAGAAATCTTACGATTTCCTGTTGTAGCTTTGTGTCTGTGCTTGTTTCTTACTCACTGGCCTCCTCCTCCCCTACTCCTTTCTATAAACTTCTACTTAACCTGGTCTGTCTGTAAGAATTCATTGTTGACCGATCTGATCTCTCAGTTAATAGAGCAGTTTAGCTGACAGGAGGTGCTTTACACTGATAATCTTACAAAGCTTCTTCTATTCACCTCACCTATTCATTTATAAAAACAAAATGAAATGACAACTACTCTCTGAACATTAGTCATCACTTATACATGTTTTTACAGCAGTCACTAAGGGCTTTAGGCTAGACTGCCACCTTTTTATAATGGGTGTCCTGTGCCAGGTATAGCAGGAACTTGGTTTTGTAATTTACAATTTGTGGCTATTTAACCTCTTTAAATCTAAGGGTTTTCAGGGGCACAGAACTCCCTATGCCTTCCCCATCAGTGATTGCAAGACACCAAAAGGATGCCATGGAAGCTGGAAGCCTAACAATGGCCTCAGGGTCTGGCGTGTACAAAACCCTAGTAGACCCTGCCAGAGGCAGGACATAATAGGCTGCCTGTCAGTATAGCAATAAACAACATAATATAGTATATTACACTAGAAAATATGTACACTAGAAAATAAAAAAGTAAAAAAACACACGCAAATGTTATTGCAACATTCATAAATACCTGAATTAGAAAATTATCATATAAATAGTAAATAAAAAACACCGTCAGCATTGCTGATTTTTATTCAGCTGTCTCTCAAAAAACAGGATGAAGATCAATCAAAAGTGTGTATGTACTCCAAAATGCTACCAATGAAAAATACCACTCCCACAAAAATAAGCCCTCATACAGCTTTCTGTTAATAAATGTCTAAGGCAAAGGGTAATAAACTTTTCTCTGATTTACTTTATGAAGGGAGCGGGCATTTAATGCTAAAACTGTCTGCACGTTTTTTTCTTAGCAACATTGTAACTGAGCATTGCTGAACAGTGCCAATACACACACACATTGCTGGCTCCCTGCTGAGACACAGCAAATATCCAGGAAGTAGGTGATGGTGGGGGCTGGCAGAGGAGCAAGTCCTGCTAGCACAGTGTGAATGCAAAAGCAGTTTCACTTTCCTGTGTTCACTATAAAGAGTTAAATTTTGTAGATAAAAGTGATGATAAAGGTCCTAAAAGCTTCTCTGAAGTTACTGTCCCAGTGTAACTCTGGGACAGAAACTTCATCATAGAGATGCACTTATCACTTGTAGAGGAGCAGCTGTAAATCACACGTGTTTGACTTTAATTAACGTGACTGCAGCACGGGTGACGTAAAAAGGCAGATTGGCGACGTCTAGGGGTTAAACAATAGTACAGAACAGTATTGATAGAAATAAAACTTACTGAGCATGATGAGCGTGTGACTCTACTCCTCTCTATGGGCAGTATGTAATCTGATTTCTCTGTGAGCTGACATTCCGTCTTCTGTCCCATGATGGAGCAAGGAATTCCAAGTGAGTTACTCCCTCCCCTTCCTCATGAACTGTTAAGTGGAGAGCACTTCTCTCTGATGCGATATAATGATTAATGCTCAGTTTGTTGAAATGACCATGACCATTTAGCCCTTGTGGATACCTGCAGTTACCACAAGAGGGAGTCAAAGAACTGTGTAGCTGTAACTTTAAAAAAGCATAGTAATTGTAGAGTCTGTTTCTCGGGCAGATGAAATGGCCTGGATTGGAAGTTGTTCCTGGCTGTGCACATGTGTGCAGTGTGTGTTTGAGCCACACATGGCTAGAGCCTGGGCACTGCTGTGTCTAATGTAGTGAACTGAGGTTAGAACTGGAGAAGTCAAGTACAGTGCAGTGTACAGGCAGTGGAGCATCAGATACTGGAGTATCTGGTGGTCAGTAACACTTTTATATTGACCAGAAGCAGAAAAGCGATGGCGCCATTGCAGAGCATATACACATCACAGTACCAGCACTCAGATGCTCAGGAGAGGGTGCCAGGTGTACACACATTCAGAACTTGACTGTTCCGTTATTCACTCATATACATAGATATTCCAGCGGACTGTGAAGAGACCTAATACTAGATTAGTATTGAATTGTATAACTTTGTTGCAAGTATTACAGAGACTGTTAATCATCTTACATTGAGCTCAGATTTCTACAAGTTACTGCAGTCACACTTAAAATTGTTCATCGTATTTACTTCAGCTAAGTCCATTTGTCACCCGTCATCCTGCACACCCTAAACCTTCATGATCATTCACTGATGGCCTAATCTTAGAAATGTATACTAGGAAGGACAAGATGAAATTTCCCAGGGATTTTCACCACACAATGCTTTTTACCACTGTTCAGATACTCCTAGCAGCCAGACTTTGGATTTTTAGCTCAGTGTCTACTATATTACATGTTACATGTATGCCTGGGATCCTATGCCTTTAATAGTAAAGCTAATCCAATGAAAATATGTACATGCAGCTTCATGCTGCACACAAACCGCAAATATACTATACAAAATCCATTTCCACATTGCACACACTCCACACACTATTCACTCATAGGACACATGCTGCAAACAAACCATTTATTTATATCATATGCTGCAAATGTCATATTATATGTAGAACATATGCCACACATTGCACTTATGAATAGGACACATGCCACACACGTACTGCAAACATGCCACTTATACATAGGACATAGGCAAATGCCATTTACACACATGCACACACAATTGCAATGACATGTCTAAGGCTACAGTCACACTAGCTTTGTGTGACCGTTCAGGGGCTCCATCACCCCATTCCGCTTAAAATATATGGAGATAAAAGTCCTGCAAGCAGGATTTTTCTCTCTGCCGATTTCAGGCAGAAACTTGACAGACCCCATTATAGTTTTATGAGGTCCGTGGGATTCCGCAGGTAACCTCTTTTAAAAGCGAACAGGGTTTCTGTTTTTTGGGTTCCCAAGTGGACCTGAAGAATGGAAACCCCCAACGCTAGTGTGAACCTAGCATAAATGCTTTCTTACAGTAAAACAGTAAAAGCTCTTTTTAAGGCAGGAAATGGCCTTAAAGCGCACATACCCACACAGACATCAGAGATCAGGTATTGCTGGATTTCTTTTGTAGAGTTTTCCAGGGTGTCTTGTTACTTTTACGTGTAGTATACACTGAGTTGGAAAAACCCTTTGAGGATATTTTCGGTTTCCCTAAAGTAAATGTCATGGTAGTATACTGCTGCTGGGTGGTGCAGATAGATATTAAGGCTAATTTTTTGTCTGACCCCAATATAATATTAACCTATCCCCCCCCCCCCCATAACTAATCTATATGGAGAACGCTGTTGCCTCTTCATTGTTTACATCAGTCTATACACTAGAATGCTATACACTTATTAGCAGCTGTGTAGGGTAGTGTACATCTGTCCCACTGGGCAGTCATGACTAAGCGTATGATGCTGTGGCGTATGGACGAATGTTAACAACGAAGAAGATACAGCGGCGCATAGTGTCCCTTTCATACAGAGGAATGTGAGGAGGGAGATCGTCAGATCCCCCATCTATGTGATATTTATTGGCTGTCCTAACAATATTGTAATCTCAGAAAATTCATTCAATTTTATGTAACTCCAGACGTTGTCTATTGGAGTCAGAGGTAGTCCAAAATCTTTTCTTATACTATATTAGAGGCTCAGGCTGTGGCTATGTCACTCCTCCATACGTTATATATCATCTATTCACTGCTTGGTTTCAGCCCAACTCCATTACACGGAGACCTGACTTTCATGTCTATTACTGGGTAATGGTCACATGGACCAATTTAGCGTAAGGGACGTTTTTGGGTAATAGACACACGGACAGTTATGCTGCCATAAAAACCATATGAGGATGAAAACAGCTGTTTGGACACAAAGCAGAGCACAGAAGGTGAGGAGCACCATTAGGCTCTGGAGGAAAGAATATTTTTCAGGTGCCATGACATTTGCAGTACCCCTAAGGTGCCAGTGCAGTGACAAGTACCATGAAGTGACCTCAGTTTGAAAACTGCACTCTCAAAAAATGCTTTCCAAGGAAAAAAATTTACAGTGCATGGTGCAAAATGAAAATTGAAAATTTCCCAGATATATTCAGATATATTTCATTGCCCAAAATGTCATGCCCAGATCATGGCACTGTGTAAATTCAGCCCTCTAGATATTATGCTCTGTTTCCTGATTTTGGAAACTTCCTACCTGCGGCCCTAATCTTTTTCCCGACAGGGCTCAGAAGTGAAAGAGCACCATGTGCATATTTAAGACCTAATTTGGTAATTTACATTGTGTTGGCGGGCAATTGCAGAGGTTCTGAGGTAAATTTAAAAAAATTGACCACCAAAATATGTCCCCATATTAGAAACTACATCACTGAATTTATAAAGGGGTATAGTGAACATTTTGATTCCTAGATTGCTTTCCAGAAATTAATGTTCAAAGTGAAAATTGAAATTTTTAAATAAATATGCCATTTCAGTGCTCAATATGTCATGGGTGTAAACCAGTAGCAGAACTACAGCCGTTGCGGCTGCTACGGGGCCTGTGACCTTAGGCAGCCCTGGTGGGCTCCTTCTGCTTTTTTTTTTTTTTTTTTTCTAACAGGCCATAACCTGCTGGAGCGGGGTTGGTAAGTAAGGCCAGAGTATAATGATTGGTGGCCCAGGGGAGGTGAGGGATCATAAAGACTAGTGTCACTAACTTCTCCTGGGCTCCAGCTCTGTTTTTTGGGCCTCTTCAATGACGTCACAGAACGCATAATGACCCCAAGAGGCCCGCAGACTGACCCTGGAGCCCAGGAGAGGTGAATAAAAATGTTTGGGACATTATACTGTGTGGAGGGGCCGCTATGGCTTATTATACTGTGTGGAGGGGCCAGTATGGCACGTTATACTGTGTGAAGGGACATTATATTGTATGGAGGCCATTATGGGACTTTATACTGTGTGTGAATGGGGTGTTATACCGTGTGGGGGCCAGCAAATGGATCATTTTACCTTGTAGCTGCCAGTTATGGGGACGCTATGCTGCACTTTACAAATCAGAGGGTACATGAGAAGGCAATATTTGACATTAGAACGTGACAAAGAAATTAACATATCAAACAATAGGAGTGAGGGCCCTGCTCGCAAGAGCTTAAAATGTATGAGATACATTCATTAAGGAGAAATAATAATAATTATATATAATATTATAATGATTCAGTAATAACACACACAAACAAGTATTTTTAACTCTGGAGTGTTGAATTAATTTAGTTTCAAGAAATGAATGTGCAGCAAAAGTGAGAAATTAAAATTGCAATTTTTTTCAGATCTACACTATTTCAGTGCCCGATGTGTTGTGCCTAGCTTGTCAGCAGAGACTCAAACTCCAAAAACAGTTAAAGGGGTTGTCCAGTTTCAGATAAATATTGAGAGACAAATGTTATTGTTTGTGTAATGAAAAGTTGAACAATTTTCCAATATATTTTCTATATCAATTCCTCATGGTTTTCTACATCTCTGCTTGCTGTCATTTTGCTTACTCCCAGTGCCATAATAATACAGCATGTCAGGTATTAAACAGAGGAGGCCCAGTGGCAATGCCCCAATCAGTTCCCGTACTGATCATAGGCATTAACTCCCCTGAGGTCTCGGGAGGTGCGGCACATGGTTGGCATCATTTTGGAGAAGATTGCTGGCCCCTGAAATGAGGCACTGTAATAAAAGTGCCATGATCTGACAATGCATCAATACATCAGCATTGAAATGTATTGTATTAATGATTAGACCCCCTGGTCTTCAAGACCCAAAAGTATATAAAAATTTAAATCACTCCTCTATCCCTAGAGCACCCATAAGTAGATAAATAAACTGAAACACACATTAGGTATCCCTGTGTCCGAAAACGTCCAGACTACAAATATGTTTCCGATACAGTGAACACAGCAACAGGAGAAAAAAAAAAAAATCAAAAGAGCCGGATCTGTTTTTTTCGCTGTTTTGACTCCCATAAAAATTTGGATAAAAAGCAATGAAAGCAATAGACACTGCCTTAGGCATCAGGTATCGGAGCATGGAGACGCCAAGAAATTTTTTTTTTTTTTTTGCGAAGATTATTTATTTATTTTTTTTTAAGGGGTTAAATAATGTAACATAAAAACATATATAAATTTGGCATTGCCACAATTGTAACAACCCATAGAATACAGGTGATGTGCCATTTTGGCTGCACAGTGAATGCAGTAAAAACAAAGCCAATAAGAAGGTTGTGCAAATGCAGTTTTTCTTTAACACCATTCTAAATATTTTTTTCCAGCTTCCCAGTATATCCTATGGAATATTAAATGGTACTATCATGAAGTACAATATTTCTCACCAAAATTAACCTCTCATGGACCTCTGTGAATGGAAAATGGAGAGTCCAAATTAAAAATGTCTATGGCAGAGAAGGGTTATAACAGCACTTGTGAAAGCATTCTTAGGCGGGATCCCTATATTGTGAAAATGCAGCGTTTTAGCCAAAGCGGAAACGCCAAGGCAAAAAACACTGCGTTTTACATTACCTGCAAAGTAATCCCATCTACACATTGCAGAAAAGAATCTGAAGTGGAAATTTTTTTGTAAATTGCAGCATGTTAATTATACCTACGTAAATGCTGGCGTTTTCCGTTTAGGTATAATAGAGGCAGGAAGTCCACAGCGGAAAGCTCTGTGGACTTTCTGTGAAAAATGCTGCAGAAAAAAAAAGCAATGCTTTCTCACAAGCTTTTTTTTTTACAGTGAATACTGGGACTTATACTTCTGGCATAGGCTCAAAAGACTGCATCACAACTGCCTCTATGTTTCCACCCTAAGGCTAGGTGCATAAAGTACAAATAGGGAAATTCCTCAGTGTTGCCTCCTACGAGCCACAGTAGCAAAAATCACCTGAAATTTGGTGGTTTTTGATTCTGCTCATCTGTAAATTTCAGAGGTTGAAATTTACAGCAGTAATATCTTTAAAGGTTAAACCTGTATGCAGGTCTAGTAGTTGCAGCATGTGGATGATATTTGAAGAAGCTTAGATTCACACAACCATGGTAATAAATGGCCATGAAAAGTGTACATTTTTCACAGCCATTTTGTACCTGAGAGACGCTCGTTTTTTCAGACTCCTCATACTTTTGAGTGTATTGAGGGATCCATGAAAATGGACAAAAATAGGACATGACCTTTTGATCATTAAATCAAAGCATCCAAAAAAATTGATCATGTGAATGGCCCCCATTCACCTATATTGAATTTAATGCAGCCATGTGACAGGCGATTTTTACTGTCATGTGAATATAGGCTAAATCTCATCCCTCATGTAGATTGCAGAGGATTATCGACCAATGAATTCACAGCAGCTAACCTGCAGCAAACTTTACTCTCCCTGTGTTTCTCCAGCCTGTTTACACAGTGGAATTTGGTGCTGATTTTGAGGCCTCAGTTGTCATGTGGGGCACACTGACATTATGATGCTAGAGCACATAATGTAACCGCTGGGGCCCAATCACAGGCCCCAGCAGTGACGTCAGCTACAGCCCAGAAATGGCCAGAAGATAATGCAGGTTCGCAGGACGCCCAGGAGAGGTGAGTAAAAATGTTTTGTTATTTTTACAGACCTCCCCTGGGCAGGCTTCTATTGGAAAGGGGCCCTGTGGCAATTGCCCTTTGGGGACTGAGCCCCTGGGTAATTGCCCAGTCTGCCCCCCCAACGCCGGCACTGCCTAAAGGCACAGGGCCCACCGGGTGATTCACCGATACCCTGGTGGGCCAGTCCAAGCCTGATGACTATGCTGTAAAGTATCTCTCTTTTAAGATTAGTAGGTAATAAGTTACTGCTATACAGCTACTAGGTGAATGCAGGGCCACTTTAACCATAGGGCCAATGGTGCAGTTGCACTGGGCCCTATGGTAGCAGGGGCCCCCTTTGGACAGCAGGACAGACCTACATTTGCTGTCCTGCTGTCCAGGGCAGTGGGTCTGGGCTACCGCAACTCCAGAGGACGCCGATGAGTTGCAGACAGTGATGAAGCAGGGAGCGGACGGCACCCTACCTCATCACATGGCTGTTTTCTTTGCTCCTGGTGTCCTGGGAGCAAGAGGCGCGATGTAGTGACGTTACTCACATCGCGCCTGTAACACCAGAGAAAGCAGTGAACGGGGGAACGGGGAAAGGTGAGTATTAAGGTTTGTTTTTTTGGGGTGAGGACATGATACTGTGGGGGCAACCTGGGGTGAGGACATGAATCTGTGGGGGACAACCTGAAGGGGGACATAATACTGTAGGGGAAAGCTGGGGTAAGTACATGATACTGTGGGGGGCAAGCTGGGGTAAAGACATGATACTGTGGGGGGCAACCTGGGGTAAGGACATGATACTGTGGGGGGCAACCTGGGGTGAGGACATGATACTGTGGGGGAAACTTGGATGGGGACATGAATCTGTGGAGGGCAACCTGGAGGGGGACATTATAAGGGGCATATTGTATGGGACCACTAGTGAGCCATTATACTGTGTGAGAGCCACTAAGGGGTGTTATGAGGGAGCATTATAATTTGTGCAGGTCAGATATTTCTAGGTGATGGTGGGCTTATGAAATCTTTGTACAGGGCCCACCAATGTGTTAAAATGACCCTGGGTCAAGGGTTCAAGGGTTTGTTCTATAACAAACTCTAGATTCTTTTGCAAAGATTTTTTTTTTTTTTTTTTTTAAAGCAAATTCTTGGTAATTTGAAGACAAGAAAATATTTATTGTTCCTTTACATGTACAACAAGAAAGTTGAGTTAAGCTAGGGGAATCCAGTCAGTATCGGTGTAATATGAGCTTTATGAATCTTTAGTGATACAACAGTAATCAGTGAAAGATAGTAACATCAAACTCACCGACATTTCATTTTGTAAATATGGGGCATTTGAAGGAAGACAGCAATGGATATTACCAACAGTAGTGTCAACACCCCCTTAGTCATAATGAAAGGTCAAAGTACATTTGTTGAGCCATGTCTTGCTATCAGTCTATGTATGTCGGATTAGAAAATATATTTATTGCTTCCTGGAAATTGTGTTTAATATCATAAATGACATATTAGTTCATGAAGTCATATGTAAAACATAGCAGGAACACAAGGATCTAATGCCAAGACCCTCACAGTCATTTGTGGCACAGTGGGACATTATTTTTTGTGCAAGTTTTTACATCCAGATCCAATAGGTGGTTTACAAAATGGAGAAATAGATTTAGGAAAAAATAAACAAAAGTAACATTTACTGTATATTAGTAAAACGTACCTATCTGTTCCTCCTCTGACTGCCCTGCTCTCCTGCTGATGTGGACAATGCAAGTATTGGGCAGAAGGGAGAATTTTTGTGAAGACAGAATTATACCAATTCCACTGAACACAAGAGGAGTTAGAGAAAAGAGTATTTAAAGACATATTGGGGCAGATTTATTAAGACTTTTCGCCAGTCTTATTAAAGGTCCCAACAGATGCATGGCAGCCCAGATTTATGAAAAGGCCAGGATAGAGATGTATGCCAGATAGGAACTAGCGTAGATTTCCAGTATAGATCACACTCGAAAACTGGCGTTTGTTATAATAAACATGTCTGCCCACTTTTACAGAAAGTGGTGATTGAGGCACAGAACAGAGATGGGTTGCATCATTGACACAAGAGGTCGTCTTGCGCCAAACATGTGACACATTTGCACACATCTATGTCAGAAACCTGGGGTAGATGTATTAATGGATTCCCCCAGAGGACGCTGATTAGTTGCAGACCGTGATGAAGCAGGGAGCGGACGGCACCCTACCTCATCACTCGGCTGCTTTCTTTGCTCCCAGTGTCCTGGGATCAGGAGGCGCGATGTAGTGACGTCACTTACATCGTGCCTGTTACTCCTTGAAGACTCCGGGACCAGAGAAAGGAGTGAACGGGGAAAGGTGAGTATTAAGGTTTGTTTTTTTTATTTGATATATACAATGGGGGACACAACTATGGAGGCAACCTGGGGGGCACATAATACTGTGGGGGCAACCTGAGGGGGGCCATGTCAGTGTGGGGGGACATGATACTGTGGGGGGCAACCTGGGGTGAGGACACGAATCTGTGGGGGGCAACCTGGAGGGGGACATTATAAGGGGCATATTGTATGGGGCCACTAGGGAGCCATTATACTGTGAGAGCCACTAAGGGATGTTATACTATGAGGGAGCATTATAATTTGTGCAGGTCAGGTATTTCTAGGTGGTAGTGTTGGGGGGGGGGGGCATGAAATTTTATGAAATCTTTGCACAGGGCCCACCAATGTGTTTAAAATGGCCCTGCACGGAATCTAGTGTAAATTTACCAAATGCACAGGTACACAGTATATGTATACCCATGGGTAACAGATGCCACCTAGAGATTAAAGGGATTCTATCATTGGGGAAACATGTTTTTAACTGAAGCCACCTTGGAATAGCCTTTATAAAGGCTATTCTACCCCTACCTTTACTTTTCTTCTCCTCGCCGCCGTTTATCTAAAAAAAAACATTTTATTCTCATATGTCAATGATGCTCAAGGAGAACAGGGGGCATTCCTCCTGTGCTCCAAGCAAACCATCGTCATCCCCACAACCCGCCTCCAGCGCTGCTTTTTCACACCCCCTGCATCTTCTCCTGTTCATCTTGCATCTTCTTCTGTTCACCTGCGAAAGAAAAATGGCCGACGGAGCATGTGCAGTCAGCCCTGCCACTTCGGGTTCAGGCAGAGCCGAAAGCGCATGTTCCATTGGCCATTTTTCTGCAGTACACTAGTGTAAGAAACTAAAGAAAAATGGCCGACGGAGCATGTGCAGTCGGCTCTGCCTGAACCCAAAGTGGCAGGGCCGACTGCACATGCTCCGTCGGCCATTTTTCTTTTGCAGGCTATTAGCAGGAAGCTGTTGGGTGGGCCCCCAGAACAAGTTCCTCTGGTGGGCTCTAGGGCTTCAGTCTGACACTGATAATCATGGTCATAGGCAATAATAGTCTGGAGCTGACTTCTTGAGGTCTATGGAAGAGTTTACTATGCATGCTCTGTGCAGGAAGGGGGTGTTATATGGTGTTACTTATAGAGCTGTTAGCACCTCTATAAGCATTACAATAGAAGATATCTACCATTGTTATGCTGTAATGGTGTGACTGCTGCAAAGAAAACCCCCTACAGAATTGGGAACTGTCAGTTTATTATTAGGGTTAGTGGCAGATTGAACACACCCTGATTCCCACCTTCCCTTCTTTGAGTAGGGCCAGATGAACAGGAATGATACTGAGACGCACATTTGGCATAAGGCCCTTTCTTGCACCAAACGCGTGCCACAAGTCCTGATCTCCATCTCACCTGCCACATTGTGTGAATGTGAGTGGGGTAAACTCCTTGACCCAACTGATTTATTATAACTCATGCCAGTGTTCAGTCCGAAAACCAATTATTTTGGGATTAGCCAAATAAGGAAACTACAACTTACCAGAGACGTGTCTAGGATTTATTTTGATACACACTATTATTCGCTTCACCATGTGTACAGTTAAAGGGTTATTTCAATCCTAGCAAATCGCAGTTGAGATAGAAATAGTCAAGCTCCCCTAGAGGATAATGGGAGTGTTATGATAGTGTCTCTGGAGAAAATATCAGAAATCGCAGGAATTGACTGACAACAGATAGTAGTAGAAATAGCTGTTTAAATCTTATACAGTGCTGAGGGATGGATCCTAGACACCCAAACACCTTCACCAGTGTCAGCCTAGAAGCCAGATGGACTTGTGCTGAATTTGGAGCCCAGGTTATCACCACAGACACTGGTACAAGAAATAAACCCTCCACAATCAGAAGTCAAACCAGAACCAACGATAAACTTAGAAGTCAGATCAGAACCAGAAGATTATATTTAGGAGAGTAAATGTCCAAGCCAAAAGTTCACCAAGAGGTAATGTCAGAGCCAAAATCAGAAGACATGCAGATTTACAGTAACAAGCCAAAGGTCAATATAGAGCAGTCCAGCACAAACAATCAGGATATGGAAGCCACACTAGTACAACCAAATAGTAGGCACCTGGCTGAGGAGGAGGAGGGTTTAAATATGTCTCCTCAGTTGCTAATTGGATAAGTATAGGAGAATCCTGAACACTGCAGAACCTTCACAGGTTGACATAGTAACCTAACAGCAACAGCAGCTAAACTGAGATTCCTGACAGGGAGCTACAGTAACAGTGTAGCACATTTAGCTACACAGTTTCCTTAACTGTGAAGCTACAGAAACAGTGAATCTCAGCTGTGCTACGCTGTTTCCATAACCCTTGTTCTACTCTATGGAAAGATCGATAAACTTGAACTCATAGTAATACAGCTATAAATCCAATTGTTGATAAAATGTCAGAAATAAAAGCATAAAAAATTGGGTAATATGATAGTAATCTTATCACTGATGCCAATATTATAGAGAAAAAAAGGCAATGTATATATGCATTGCCTAAATAGTGTGAATAAAAATGTTATGAAGGAGGCTAAATGGCTCCTTGACTGAGGGGAAAGAGAAATTTAGCAGCATGAGACCAGGAGCAAGAGGAAGGGAGTCCCAATGGTGAGAGGAAGTTAGGAGATTAAATGAGGAGGTGATGGCAGGAAAACTGCTAATGGCTGTAAGCACAGAAGACAGCAGAGCATGAGATGCATCGGCAGTGAGAATGAGAAAGCTAGGAGATGGGGAAACTAGTGCATGTGCCTGGGATGGTGCTGGGCAATGCATGGGGAGAATAGGACAAAAAGCAGGGCATTAGAGAGAGAGGACATGGCTGACGGAGGTGGAAAAAAAACTGTTGGCCCACTTTGGGGCCTTTTTCTCTTCTCAGCATTTTGGGGTCATACTACACCATGAGGCACCATCTTCCAATTTTTTTATTTTGTCTAGATTGAGGAACAGCATAGGAACAGGAACAGTGAGTAGTGTAAGGGTTAGGACAGGGGGTAGATGTTCCTATCTTGGCAGCAATTTTCTTGCAAAAATCGCTAAACAAGCAGCCTCTTTTTGGAACCCTTATATTTGAAGAAACCTCTACAGTCATGAGCAAAACAAAGCACGCCTTCTTAATATAAAGAAATCTAGTCCTTTAGAAGGTCTTAAAATTAGATAAATTCAACCTCAGATGACCAACACCACATAACAGAACCCACCATTTTATTATTTATTTAAATGGCCAATAACTCTTCAGACAACTTAGTCTCATGTAGGACCAAAATGTAATGTACATTATTTAAAAATGTTGCTGTTTTATGTCTGAAGTTTCTGCCTCTATGTGTTTCCCTCCTTGCTAATTTGCTTTTCATTCCCTGTTACTAGGGAAGAGCTGTCTTTAGAAACCAAAAAGCTCAAGACAGAAACACAGAAAGTAGATTGGGCAGGTCTCTCTTCATAGCCTGTGTATGTTTATACACAGCTTTGCCGCTCTTGTGCTCCCTGCCTGTACACTGCTCAGAGAGGAATCTGCAACTTCTCACAGTGAGAGTTAAGAGAGTCTATCTACTTCTGACTAGCTGCTTGTATTATTTCTAGTGTAATTACTCGGAGACAGCAAGCAGCGTTCCTTGTGGTGCTCAGATTTCTCTATCTGTTTGCGGGATCTTATTAGCTGCATCATAACCTGGATTTGGGGTCCAATGCCCCTGGATACTTTATTTATTAGACCCCCTTGGGGTCTTGAACCCCAGGGGGTCTGATCACTAATGCAATGCATTACAATGCTAATACATTGCAAAATACCATCATTTGTATGACAGGCTGCACTGGTAAACCCACCCAATTCAAAATATCCCCACAAACTGGGTGTATCAAATAAAACTAAATGTACCACTCAGTCTATATAGGTTGAATGATTATGGTGATTAGGTGGTGATGCAGGCTGCCGTCCACCTCTGCACTAACACACTCTTAAGCTTGGACAACCCAATTAATGCAATATTCCCCCAATATAAAATTAAGTTTCGGATTTTTTCATTCATGTCTGTGATTTGGAGCATTTCAATTGGGTTGAGGTCTGGAATTGCTATTGCAAAACCTTGATTTTTTTATTTTTTTTTTTTTCATTTCAAGCCATCTTGTTGTAAATTTGCTGGAATGCTTGGAATTATTGTACTGTAAAGCTAAGTTTTAGCTTTTTTATAGATGGCCTTACTTTTCACTTTAGAATGACTTTGGTATACAGAGTAGTTCATGCTTGACTCAGTGACTGTAAGATGCCCAGGTCCTGTGTCTGCAAAACAAGTCCAAATCACCCTTTCACCACCATACTTAACAGTTGGTATGAGCTATTTGTGCTTAAATGCTGTGTTTGGTTTTCACCAAATGTGATGCTGCGCTTTTTGGCCAAACATCTTGGTCTCATCTGTCCAAAGGACATTGTTCTAGAAGTGTGGTGGCTTGCTCAGATGCAACTTTGCAAACTTAGGCAATGCTGCAATGTTCGTTTTGGAAAGAAGCGGCTTTCTCATGGTAATTGTTCCAAACAAACCATACTTGTTCAGTCTTTTTCTAATTGTACTGTCATGAGCCTGAACATTTAACATGCTAAATCAGACCTGTACATACTAAGATTAAGCTCTTGGCTTTTTTTTCCCCACTTTCTCAGGGCATTGTACAGTCTGATCTAGGGGTGAATGTCCTGGAACTTCCACTTATGGGAAGATTAACTGTCTTGAATGTTTTCCATTTGTGAATAATCTTTTTCTCTGTAGAATGATGGACTTAAAATTGCTTGTAAATAGATGTATAAGCCTTCTCAGATTGATGGGCAGTAGCAGTTGCTTCTCTAAGATCATTGCTGATGTCTTTCTTCCTTGGCATTGTGTTGTTGCACAACTGCATGTTCCGCAAATGTCTGCTTTTAAAGGGTGGTTACATTTGCTGATGATCAATTAATCAAGGGCATTTGATTAGCAACGCCTGGCCGCTCCTTACCCTCTTAATTTCTACTGAAGCAGTGAGGGCATACTTAATTTTTCACACAACAATTCTGCATTTTGGCCTATTTTTGTTAAATAAATAACATGCATTAATTTGTCATGTGCTGTTCATCTCAGGTTGTATTTATCTAATTTTAAGACCTACTATGGACCAGTTTTTATTCTTTTTTTAGTATTATGGTACATAAGACCATGGAATTAAAGAAGCTGTGCTTCCTTTTGCTTGTGACTGTATATAGTCTATCGTGTGTGTGTGTTTGTGTGTGTGTAGGTTTCTTCAGGTACTTTGATATACTATGCCAGATGAAGAGACGTAAGTAGTCTTTAACACTTGCTGGTGAACATCTTTTCTTTATTTTTTTGTTATCCATTAAGTAGTATCACATTTGCAAAAATATTGTTTTGTCTGTCTTTAGAGTTATAACACTTTATCTGGCTTATTGGGATAAATGACTTTTATTGTATGCCTTTTAATACAAACATATTCCAAAATCCTACAAAAAAATGCACAGAAAACATTCAATGATAATATACATGTAAAATTTGAAAGAGCAAGATTCCACCCTCAGGTGTTTGCTGACACATCTCTTTTTGAACAGAGTAGTAAATTTCCTATGCCATTGCTCCACATATGTTACTTCTATATATTGGCTGAACTTGACTATTTTGCAGCTAAGTATTAGCATTACTTATGTGAGGGGGCTATTACCTATGGAGGGGAGCACTATTATTATTTGCAGGGTGACCCTGCAACTGGTCCTTGGTGCAAAAACAGTTGGGTTCCGCTGTTCTGATGAGTCTTGCACCTATTTGACCCTCACAAAACCATGTACAAATTATTATCCATTAGGGGGCATTCAAACTACCGTTGGTGACCATCAGTAGTGTCTGTAGCTATTGTCCGTTACAAGATTTTAGCATCGGACACTAGCAGAACCGTCAGAAATCCGTTAAAATTTCCATTCATTTCAATTGGTTTTTATATTGTGTCAGTTTGTGTCCGTTTACACCCAATCCTTCAGAAGTCTGTTTTTTTTTTCCGCGAACAAAAAATCCTACATGCAGGACTTTTTTTTTTTTTGTCCGTTTGAAAAAACAGATTCTTGACGGACAGCAAGTGTCCATTATTTTTTTAACATTGAAGTCTATAGGTAACAAACTTATAACGGACAGTAACTGATAGCCATCAGTTACTGTCCATTATTTTATGTCCGTTTTTTTTTCTGCACATGCTCAGAAAGCAGATACAAACAAAAAAAAACAAAAACGGACAGTGTTAAAAAAACGGACGCTAACTGATGCTAATGTGTCAGTTTTTTAACTGATCCATTAATTGGATCAGTTAAAAAAACGGACACATTAACATCAGTTAGTATCCGTTAATGTCCGTTATAATAGGTGTCCGTTTTTTTTTTTTGTTAACTGACACCTTTATAACGGAATCCAACGGCAGTGTGTTCCATCTGAATGACTGCAAGCCTAAATATTGAAGATTATGTAAATCTGACATGTTAGTAAATTGTATAACTCAAAAAGTTTATTAGTAAATTGTATACATTATTGTTATACAATAGATAAGATTTACTTGCTGAAACTTGGACACCCTTTACCTACTTTGAAAATCTGTAGGTTTAACCCAGTGTTAAGATTCTGTATTCAGTGCATGAGGTTTCTGTCTGCACAGAAAAACCCTTCCACTACCTTGCTTCTTTGTCTCATGGCACTTAAGGGTGTGTTTGTATACTATTTATTTTCTTGATTTGTTTCCTCAATGACCATGAGAAGCAGCAGTTTGTATTGAGCTCATGCTTAAGAATGTTACTTAGCATGTCATGAGGAAGTGGAAGAAAACTGTATAAATACCTCCTTCAAGCCGGGTGTCCACAATAAACGCTAAAGGTTGGCGTGCAGACAGTACACAGTGCATGAGCTCTGTGAATGTACCGTAAGTATTACTACTTATAAACAAGTTCAGGAATGCTTCATATGTAACTGAGGTCTTGTATTTTAGTCACAAGCTTACATTTCAGAACCAGATATTTTATTTTGGTGGTGCGTGCTCTTCTAAGATTCTCTGATGTTTAATTATAGTAGTTTTACGGTGACTGGTTGTGTTAAAAACCTTGCTAAAGAGTGAAGATGTTTTCTTTTAGGTCAAGCTCCAGTATTAAAGGCGTTTTCTGGGCAAAAAAATCTTCTTTTTTTTTTTTTTAAAAGGTCTGTTAGTGCTATTAATGGGTTAATAAGTACACCTATATACCTTTTAGCAGTGTTTTAAATGATTTATGGGTTTCTCTTGGAGCTCCTGGCATCTTCTGCATCTGTTTACATGGTGTAGCTTTCTGCTGTGTAGCTTCCACACTACCTCCCTGTCATTGCTCTCCTTCTCTCTCACTCCATTACACCCCCCTCCCTGTCTCCCTAGCTATCTCACCCACTACTAGCCCTTCCCTTCTATCTAACTCAGCCCACCCCCCCCCCACCGCATCATACTTACCTGTCTTCCTCTCTGGGAGACGAATCCTCCTTTTCTTTCACTGTGTGAAGGCAGAGATACGTAAGTATGATGGGGTTGGAGTAATGGTGACATTCCATTTCGGAAACGGGGAAATGGAACATCACTGGATTATCAGAAAGTGTGCCACGGATTTGGGTAATTTTATAGATTTTTTTTTTTTTTTTTTTTTTTTTTTTTTAATGTAAGTAAATTAGAAGTTAGGCAGAGGGAGGGGGTTAATTTTTAGTTCATCCCGGACAACCCCTTTAAGATAGAACACAATTAGGTCCTCTGTAAATGGAGAAAGTCTGTACATCAGCCTGAACCTAGTCAAGAGAACAGGACTCCAAGCAACATACTGATCTATGATGCTTAGGAGCCCTTGCCTCCCCACAACTTTTCTGTACCATGTTATAAACAGCATGTCTCTGTGGAACCAGGAAGAGGCAGGAACCTCTGGACCAGATTCAGCCTGAAAAATGTGAGCAATATACAGTCTGGATTTTCTGGACTGTATTTGCCAGTGTTCATGGGGTCTTAAAGGGAAGGTGTCACTTAGATTATTTTTTAAATATCAACAGATACTGAATCATATTATTCTCTTTTAATCTATTTAGATTTTTTTTTTATTTTCCATATTTTATGATCATAAGGGTGACTATTTCGTGTAAGAGTGTTATGGGCATGTTCTATGACTTATGCAGAGGTCACTGTGCTGGAGGGGACCTATTTCCACCGATTATAATGGTAGATCTAGTGTTATCTACTTCTGGCTTTATAAGAGTCTATTCCTTTCACTGTAATCCTGCCTGTGATAATAGTGAGATGGCTACTGACAAGTGACCTCTACAAAAGATGACATGTAGACCTATTGAATGATCAGAAACCAATGCGAAAACTGCAACATTTCAAGATTTGGTTTTTTTTTTCTACTTATATAGAAGGCAATGTGATCAAACCCATCAATTGAATTATATAAATATTAGTGTATTGCACATAAGCTTTATAAGTTAGAGTTTATGTTCAGAGATAGTAAATGGATTATTCTATACTATTCTTTTCCAATTTACTATAACCATGTTTTCAATTATTTCCATAAAGGCTAAAAAAATGAATACCACAGATTCCGACTTTTGTCGAGATTGTGAGCAAAGAGCGATTGGTGAGTATATTTCCAGCATATTGTAAAATACTAAGAATAAAAAAACAAAAATGTGTAGGACTTGCCTTACAGCAATGGTTTCCTAACTGTTGCAAATCTGCAATTGCATGCAAGCCCTGGTGGCTACAGGCGATCAGGACATGGACCAAATGTAGTAGCTTTTCAATTACAGTGTAATAATAGTAAAAAGCCTAAATTTCCTTAAAGGGGTTTTCCAAGAGTATGAAATTTGTAGCCTATCATTACTATTGGACATCAGATCTGTGCAGCACAGTGCATCTCAGTTCTATTCAGTTGAATGGGACTAAGCTGAAATATCAGACAGAGCCACTCTGAAAGGTACCTACAGAGTTGTGCTTGATAAGTAGTGAAGAGGCTATATATGAGCAACATTTTGCCAAAACGGAGGAACTGTGCATCTTCATGCTCAGGAGGAGAAACAGCCGTCTGGTTCCCAAATATTAATTAGATGTACCAGACTTTTATGGCATATCGAATTGCTTTTTTATAATGCAAATTGTAGGGATCCCATTTAACTCTTAAATGGACATTAAGATTTCAGCAAGATTTCAGTTGTTTCTTATATGGTAATAATGACTCAATTTTTCAGTTCACTTTGTCTCTGTTTTTTAAAGATTAAGATCTCTCAAGCAGGAACTTTCACTGATTACTTCCAGTTGATAAAAAAAAAAAATCTGTCCTAGTCATCTGAAAAAATGCACAGGAGTAGTGGCGTAACTAACATCTTGTGGGCCCTGGAGCAAAGTTTGACCAGGGCCCCTACGCCCTCCATACAGCATATTCTTGATAGTGATTCTTGACAGGTGCTGCAGCAGAATCCCAGAGACTTGAAAGGGACACAACTATAGTACTCACAACTGCTGTTATCAGGAATACAGTGAGTGAGTAGTGCAGTGCCTGGCATGTAAACAATAGTGGGAGCTGCGTGTCTGGGGAAACAGCTGATCTGCAGGGAGACCTAACAGTTGGATCCCTGCTGACGTAAAACTGATGGCCTATATTGATGATTGGTCATCAATTTTTAAAAGGTGGATAACCCTTTTAAAGTGGTATTCCAGTTCGCACCCCCGTGCGACCGTATCATTATTCCCTTGGACCAGGGTACTTTTTTTTTGAGAGCCGTGGCCCCTTCACGATTTACATTGAGTAGTATCTTTGTTATAGCAACTGTGCAATGTAATAACATTGCACGGCTGCTATAAAACAGATGGCTTGTGATGAAAATAGTGAAGGGGTCATGGGCACTTGCATAAGTGCTGTGGTCCCTTCAAACAGTTGATCAGTAGGGGTCCCGGGTGTTGTTCTGGGCTAGGTACCAAATATCATGTCTCTAGAATAAAGGTTATATTATAGAGCCAGATGTCAGCCCCCATGAGTGCCGATCAACAAGAATCCCATTGTTCAGCACTCGTTTTCAGCAGCCTTATTACACAGGCCTATGCAAACTAAATGGGAAAGGAACAATCTCTACTGTGATCATTCCTCTCCCATTCAACTGCATGGATTATTGACAGTACTGCCCAGCTTACACAGAGCAATATGCTGTCCATAATCTACATCTCTTATCCTGCTTTCAAGATACCATCAGCTGCTCATTGGTTTGCTGATCGGCAGCTATATTACACAGGGCAGTTATCGGCTACAAGTGTGCCTTGGAGTGCTTGTTGAGGATAATTTCCCTGAATATCGGCCCATCTTATAGGGCCTTGAGGGTCTATGCAGGCAATGGATTAATGAATGAATGTATTTTTTATCAACCATAGTCCTGTACTCTTAAATACAAAAAAAAAATCTTACTAAAATAAGTTTTAGGAACTTAAAGGAGTTTTCCAGTCCCAAATTGAATTTTCATACCTATCCAGGTCATCAGTATGTGATCTGTGGGGGTCTGTCACCCAGACCCTGTACAATCATCTGGTCTAGTAGCCTCTGGGTGCCGGATGCAGCTAGTTGGCGGGCATTGTGCACACTCCACCTATACAAGTAATAGGAGCGGTTCTGCAGTTACAACAGAACCACAGCTATGCATAGGATGGGACACAACTACATCCTGTAGCAGCTTCTGCCACCTGGAGGCTACTAGAACACATGATCTGTGCAGGTTTGGATGTCAGACCCTGACCGATCTCATACTGATGGCCTATCACGTAGGTCATCAGTACGAAAATGTAATCTAGAACTGGACAACCCCTTTAACTACTTGATACCTCTGGAAAACCCCTTCAGATTGTGACGAGTAAAGATAAGGCACAGGTGACAGTTTCATGATGTGTATAGCGAAGACTGTTTGCACACCTTTTTATGAAGTATGCCAAAGGGCAGTAAAAAGTACAAGGCACTGTACGGTACAAAACTGATATTACACGTTACACTTACTAAATTGACACACCATATAACCTGCTACAATAGGTACATATATTGTAACAAATAAAGTGAAACCTCCCCATATGACCACATCTTTGAGAAGACCATCCCATTATTCAGACCAGATTTCCTATGACAGATATTCAGTTTCACCATATATAATGTAAACTGGTTATCTTCTTTCTGATGAACACTTTTCAATGCAATTTTTGGTAGTTGTCTCAAAGAAGTTTCACTCTGCTACATGCTATATTGTGTTAACAGTTTTATCCCATTTTTTTTTTTCCAGAAGACTATAATATTCTCACACTATATACACGATATCTATCCTATCCTATACCTATACCTATCCCTAAAGGACTAGGGTTTTGCGGTTTGCAGCCAATGAAGGCAAACATAATAAAGATAAGAAAATAAAGTTGGCCATCTCTGTAATGGGCTCACTTCTGAACAGGTCTGCTGAGGCAATCTAAAAGACAAGGTCAACCTGGCACCATTTATCTTCTAAAACTTTTCTTTATTTGAATCCAGATAAAAGAATTATAGTAGCGTAAAGTGGCACAGCAAGCAAACCTAAATGTCTTATTGCTACGCTATACTTTCCTGTACGTTTCTGGCGTGTATTCATATCTCCTGGTACAGCTCAGAAACACGTCAGCCAAAGTATTTACCGTGCTACACGTATGCCGCTTTATCTGAAATAAAGTAAAAAGAGATGTTGCAGAAGATATATGGTTCCTCAAGCAACGGCAATCCAAAAAAACACACTGTAAAATATAAGGCTAAATTCTCATCTGTGACATTTTTGTGTTCCATCATAGGAAGAGAAAAACAGAATGAATGCTAAAGACAGATCTGTCCAGTGACAAACATCAGGAGCCTGACAGAGCCCTCTGATTATAATGGGTTCTGTCGGGTATCTCTTATAGTGCCCATCATTTTGTCAGGACAAAAAGTCCTCCTTGCAGAGCTTTTCCGTGTAGGATTTTTGACAGAATCTGTGCCGGAAGTTCCTGGCAGAACCTCTAATGCAGATATGAACCTAGTTGTATATGATTAATAACACCACCTAAAACATATATCACCTATCCACGGTATATACGTGATAAGTTGTAGCTCTGTGAAGGTCTGACTACTGAGACCCTGAATGTGTTGTGATTTTGCTGTTTCAGTCTGTCCCATAGGCTTTGATAGGAGCAGAAGTGTGTGCATGCTTAACACCTGCTCTATTAAAACTCCTTGCCAGGTAGTGCAGCTTGGGGGGCAATGATCATATCGCTAATGATCAGTGTACATGTTAAGCAGATAAGATAATGCTCATTAAATTTCAGTAGGCCATAATAGGTCCAGACATCATGACGTTGTCTGCTATGGGTGCCCAGAATGGAGTGGAGGAAAAGTGAGAAGCATTCAGGCATAATCTGCAATGGGCATCCAGGAAAGGGGGCACTGATGAAATCTTTGCACTAGGTCCACTAATGTGTTAAAACTAGGGCTGTGGAGTTTGAAGTAAAAAAAACAAAGAAACAGAAATAGCCTACTGATCTAAAGGGAATGTCACATTAGAAAAATCAGGTGGCCATGATCAGGTGATCACCCCAGGTCCGTCTCTGGATCCTAGGTCTGGACAAAGCAGGCATTTACCCTGCAGTGGGGAAACGGTGGATGGATATTCTTCTTACCTTAATAGAAGTATATTATATGAATCCATTTAGAAAAATGAGTAGTAAGCCCAATTGTGGCCCATCAGACAATATGGTCATAGGGGTACTTCAGCATCTTTAGTTAGGATCAGAATTGTAAACTAAAAATTTCCCTCTATTTTTTTTTTTTAGGGTCTTTAATATTTCATGAACTTTACTGCTATGATTTCTATGTTGTGTCAGCACCACATCCACAAAATCAGAAGCAAGGCCAAGTTGATATGGAAATGCATGAGAAAATTGTGAAACCCATTGAGCAATGTGGGTATAAATGTTACTTTGGATCCAGAAACACATCTGGTGGTGACTTTGTTATACAAGCATTAAGTAAACCAATGACCATCATCCCAACTACAGTTGTGCCTGTCTACAAGGACAGGCATTTCTCAGAACTTCGGAACCTTCTTATAAGACCAGATTATCTGGATAGAATTGTGTTTGTCTGCTTTGATTCTACATCCATTGAACCACAAGCCGTTTCTAAGAACAGTTATTCGCTCAGCATTCGTGACCCCTACCTACTATCAAAACTGATTAGAACAAATCAGACGCAATCTGCACAGACTCCACTAAGTTACCGCAAAAGAAAATATGAAATATCCAAAATGTACAGTGATCCTCGTAAGTACTAGCATGGTAAGCTCATATTCCCATGTGAATAGTGAGAATAATACTAAATGAAAATGTATGGCTTGTCATGTATTTTTACAGTACCAGTGTGCATTTAAAGGAATTCTCCACCTTTTTAGATGACATATCATTAGGAAGTAACCATGATGCCCCACTACCATGGCCACTTTTAAAAGGGTTGGTCACTTGCAGATCAATATTGAGAAACAAATGTTGTTGTTTATATAATGTACAAGTTGTAAAGTTGTACTATTTTCCAATATACTTTCTGTATCAATTACTCACGGTTTTCTAGATCTCTGCTTGTTGTCACTCTGCTTACTCCCAGTGGATAAAAATCAGTCCCAGATCATGTGATGTACACACAGGTGCACAGCTTGTTACAGTCACAGCACAGTAATCATACATCAGCCTGGTAACGAGCTGTGCACCTGTGTGTCCATCACATGACCATGGACTGTAAATCACATGATCTTGGTCAGAATTTTATCCGCAGGGAGTAAGCAAAATTAATGACATAAAGCAGAGATCTAGAAAACGGTGAGTAATTGATACAGAAAGTATATTGGAAAATTGTACAACTTTTTATTATCCAAACAATAACATTTGTCTCAATATTGGTCTGAAAGTGGCCAACCACTTTTAAGCAGCAAGTTCAAGACCTGAAAAGTGTGTGATTGTTTGTTTTGGTCTCCACATCAAACAGGGATAATACACATAGTGATCTTACAGTAAAGACACAGTGATGTGACAGTACAGTGATAATAAACACAGTGCTGTTACAATACACGAATAATGCACATGGTGATGTCACAGTACAGGGATAATAAATAGGGTGATGTCACAGTACATGGCTAATACACACACAAAAACACCACTGTGACATCACAGAAAAATAAGAAAGGGTAGTATAATATAATAATAATAATATAATGATATATAATGAAGAAAGAACTATCATGATGTCTCATGAAAGCATTTTGATGTCCCACTAAAGCAATGGATTCAGTTTTACACATCTCCTTCCATCACCTATAGTTATTATTGCTCTTTAGGTTTCAGGAAAAGAGCCCCCTAAGAAGTTGACACCATAGCACCTGTTATGTCTGCTACTCTGATAGTTATGCCCATGTTACAGCACTTCAGTATGGGAGGGTGCGCTGCTTATTCATTTTGATTCATTATAATTTAAGGTTTATTCCAGTCTAAAACGTTACTCATCTATCTCCTTTGCAGCACGGTTGCAGTGGAGACTGAATAGAGCGTCAATGAACATGTTCCGCTCCATTGAATTTTTAAAGTCTATGACATTGATGTACACAGCCAATGCTGTGCAAGTAAAAAGCCCTGTATTTTAGTTCCCTGCATGATGGGTATCAGGTAGCTTCTATATTCTGAGGCTTAAAGGGGTTGTCCAGGCAAAAATGGACAACTCTTTTAACGTTTAAATCAGCTGAAGGTAGTGAAAAAAAAAAAAAAAAATGCATACTCTCCTGTCCCCAATGCTCCGGTGTCCTTCCGTGCGTCCCGGTTATTCTGCTCCGGCAGCGTCTTTCAGAATTTCACTGAAGCCGCTGATTGGCCTCAGCAGTCACGTGACTGAGACCAATCAGCGAAGGGCCTGTAATCTCACTACCTGTGACATCACAGGTCCTCTTGCTGAGGCCGCTGATTGGCCGCCGAACGCCGAAGAGACCCAGGAGACGTCACCGGAATTGAGGAAACGGGACGTGCGATAGGACACTGGAGCAACGGGGACAGGTGAGTATGCATTTTTTTTTACTGCCCCCAGCTGATTTAAACATTTAAAAAGGTTGTCCATTTTTGCCTGAACAACCCCTTTAAGTGTGAAAAAATGCTATAATAAAAGATTTCTCTTTTTTTTTTTTTCCCTTTTTTTTTGACTGAATCTATTTGATTGAGGTTAAATTTACATACACTGGCCACTTTATTAGAGATACCTAGTGGCGCTTTAGAGCTTCATAGGCCTTCAGAACCAAAGCAATTGATTGTGGCATACACAGATGTTATCCACAAGAATCCCACGCTGTGTCCCTGTCTCTAATAAAGTGACCATTTGGTGTATACTGATGTATGTCATCTTGATATTTTTATCATGTTGAGTGTATGGATGATAGGATTGTTTTGTCAGTCGCTGTTACATACATCCATGGAACTGTCTGCAAATGAGGAGGAAATCAAGGTGACCGGTTGACATGGAACTGCCAACTAGCTAGCCTGAAGAGCTGAAGGTGCTCTTCACAATTTAGTTTCCTCTTCTATCATTAGCTAAGGTCTGAGTAGAAACTCACTAGCTAAAGACTGGGGGCTCCTAGAAACCACCAAACTCCATGTACCTTCTAGAAACTCAGAGCAGAAGTCACTCCTTTGTGCACAGCAACACAGGCCTGGCTGACTAACTGCAGAGTACCAATAGTAATAAATAAACAGTGCAAAGGTGGATGTTTTGGGGAACACTTCATTCATACAGATGTGTCCTTCCTTATCTTTCCTCTTGGTTGGATACATCCATATATTTGTGCCAGAAGATGAGATTTTCAAAACAATAATGTTGTGTAACCATGTATGCGTCTTTGTGGCCTCACAGTAGTGATGTTGGGATTAAGTCTATTAGGGTTTGGGTTGGTCCTCGACCAAACTTGAAGTAGGGTAATGGTGGACGCATCTGTATCTTGCTATAATTTTAGAAAACCTATTTGTTGAACTCTCTAGTACATAGTCAATGATATGTGAGCTCCCCTGACCTCTAGCCTCTGATTGACCGGTTTCTCCCTATCATGTGCACATGGGAATACCTGTCCATCCACAACCGGAAAGGGGGGGGGAAGTCCACATATTGACCCGACAGGTTACCATAACTGTATGTCAACATTTCTCTTAGGCTGTTTTTGTCCATGATGGTATATTAACTCTTTAAACTTTTGAATTTCATTCTAGAATCAACTGTATCATCTGCTCAGTCTGATTTTCACAGGAACAGTAAGTATTCTCAGACTGATGCAGTATTTTTATACTATTGATTTCATGTTATTACATGGTCTGTATAACCATATGATTGATATTTGCTTTACAGTTCCTTTCAGGAGATCAGACTTATCTAGGGTTTCTTTCCGAGTAAGACCGTTGCCAGTGTCTCTTAGCTCAGAAGGTATTTATTTTCAGTATTTAAGTTATTTTCAGATAAGAATATAATATTGGGTGTTTGTTTCTTAAACAAAATCACATTCTTACAGAAATACATTTTTGACAGAGATGTTAATAACGCCACCCAGTGGCGAATGAATTTTTAATAAGAAAGCCAGTTGTAAAATGTGCCTTGGATTAAAATGTTCCATCTATACGATAAGAGTATGTATCTAATTATTTTATTGTTTTTCTTCATTTAATTTAGCACCACGCCCCGCAGCCTTTGTGGAAGTACTAAGAACATGTAAGTGTCCACTTACATTGCATTTTGCAATTGTTACTAGAAACAGGGCTTAAGGATGTTAATAAACTTTAGATAGTTGCCAGATAAACACTTCAGCTAACAGCTACCCCTCCCAACCCTCACACACATGCATGCTCAACTCGGCTGAGCATGCTTGTGTTCTGAATGGAGAGGGGGAAGAAAGCCACTGTCAAACACTAATAGCAATCTTTTCTCCTGGGAAGAAAAAGGATCAGGCATGTTGAAATCCAACACCCAGATTTTTCTCTCTGCTGCTGCCGGGGAGAGTTGGGTGGATCCCATACACATAAAATTATCAGACAGTCCGACTGAAGTTAGCGGGTTCTGACAATATTAATCTAATGTGAATAGCCAGCTTAAGTGACACTAGTACTGTGGCTCAGTGGTTAGCCTTGACAACTAGAAATCCTACCAAGAACAACAACATATGTGTGGAGTCTGTAGGTTCTCCCCATGTCTGCGTGGGTTTCCTGGGGGTAATCCAGGTTTCTCCCACACTTCAAAGACATACTGATAGGGAGTGTAGATTGTGAGCCCTATATGGCACAGTGACTGACAGCGCTGTAAAGTGCTGCGGAATATGATGGTGCTATATAAGTAAGCATAATAAATAAATAAACACTACATGTGTTGGCTCCTTCCAGGTTCTATATAGTCACCTGTTGCAGATTTGTTGAGAAACTTCTACAATAGAAAACCAATTGCATTCATCTGAATGAGGTTGTTTTGGCAGAAAAGACTTGGATTTCTTTAAAAAAATGCCACACTGTCAGAAATTTAAGCAACAATTCTGCAATATATGTATATATCCTTTACCTGTGGACACACATTGATTTTTTATTTTTTTTTTCTTGTCAGTAGATGGAGATATTTCAGTCGAAACGGCAAGAAAATTAACTTCTCCTGATGAACTTCTTAGTTGTTGCTATAACACCAATGAAAATATTAGGAACTGTGCCGCCAAACGTCTAAGAAAATTAATCCAGCAAAATTTAGTAAACTTTTGCAGTGATGACCATTTACAATTAGAAACCTTCGAAAAGCAAACCAGAAACTTGATTGAAAAGAATGACTCCATAATGTATATGAAGCTGTATTTCTGGATTTTAGCTGCAATATTTTTTAGAATATACAAATACAATTGCTTAGATTTGAAGAGGTATATGAAAACTCTAATACTAACAAAGTATAAAGTCAGCCAAAACCCTTTCGATCGACTCTGTCAACAAGTCTATTTTAACCTCGCTACTTCCCTACATGCTACGATAAAGGCATGGCCAAATAAACTGAACAGCAACAATCTTTATGTCAAAAAGTTTGAAACTTGCCTTGCAAAGATAGATGTTAAATCACTAGATAAGGAGAGAAAACCATCAGACGCTCTGATGAAGAATTTAGCCACCCTACCAGAGGATATGAAGCACATCTTCATAGTTGCCATTGCAGAAAAGGTATGTGACCAATAGAGAAAAATTATTAAAAAAAAAAAAAAAAGGCCAAAAATAGAATGTTTCCCTTTCACTACTTATTATTAAATTTTTCTAGCTATTTCGAAAGAATTACGAACCATCGAATGTGTCCCTTTTCTCAGAAATATGTTATGTAATTGGGAGAAAACACTGGAGTGTGTTCATTGAAGTGCTTGAGAGCCTAACAGAGTATATTCTAGGAAACTATACAGAAGGTAATTATTTTATTGCTGTAAGTTTTATTTATATTTCCCTGTATACCAAAATCCTTTTTAAAACCTATTTCTATTTGATATTCTTAGATTCCCTTTAAAGAGTGATCTATTCACATACTGTCACCAGCATAGAAATCCAGCCCACCAGATAGATAGGTTAGGGTCAACTGAACCAAACAGCTTCTCCCCTTGTGAATTGTGCCTCTGTTGCCGAGACATTGCTGTTTTGTCAATATGCAAATTAGCTCTTTGGCGCAACAAAGGTGTTACCTTTGCTCCAAACAGGTAAGTGGCAACATCCTCGTTTGCTCCAAAGAGTTCATTTGCATATCGATAAAATGATGATATCTCCACAATGGAGGCACTGATTCACAAGGAAAAACAATGTTTGATTCCAGTCTCTAACCTATCTCTCTGTTGAGATGGGTTGATATGCTGGCTTCTGGTGAAAGACCCCCTTTAAGTAACCCTCTAAATGTAAAGGGGTCTTAGGCCCCATGCACATGACCTAATGTGCTTCTAATGTGGGGCCCGAGTTTGCATCAGAGTGCATTCCATTATATATTCCTGTCTATGGGGGCTTCCAATCCAATCCATTTTAATGACATGGATGATTAGCAGGTCCTATCCTGCTCCGTGTTATTGGAACAGAATGAATTGGAAGCCCCCATAGACATGTATACATAACGGAATGCACTTGAATGTCACTCAGAGTGTCATCCAAGCGCTTTCCGCTGCAAATTTAGACCCACATCTGATGCACACTCGGTCATGTGCATGGGGTCTTACAAGTTAAGGACACTGATGATCTGTCCTCAGCATAGGCCATCAATATAAGATGGTGGGGTTTCCATTATTAGCACACTTGCACATGCACTGAGGCACTTTCAGACAGCTGATCAGTGGGGATGTCAGGTGTCAGATCCCTGCCAATCTGATATTGATCTTTCCTGAGAACAGGTCATCAAACAATATCCTGAACCCTTAAAAAAAAAGAACCCCTTAACTACTGTCATATCACAGAAACATGTAAAAAATTGGAAACTCCACTGATCACTAAACGAGAAACCATTGTTCTTCTGAACATTATGTTCTCTTAAAACTTCAAAAACAATAACAATGATGGCCAATCCTTAGGATCATCTATGTTTGATCAGTAGGGATTCCTACCTGAGCAGCATAATGGAGTCATAAGTAGCTTACCTATAAAAGCCGATGTGCCTGGTATTGCAGCTTGTACTAGCGATCCAACATGGAAGGCGTATTCTAATAACAGGACATCAATGTTATAGATACACAGTTCCTTGTGAGTAATTTGTAAGTCGACAATGACATCCCAACAAATTAAATGAAACTAGTATATTCAGGATCAGATTGCCACAAAGAGGAGCACAATATCCTCAGCAAGTTAGGGTACTGATATTATAATGAAGCTAAGACATAAGGTTGCCCATGAAGTGTATATGTTTTACCAGTAATACAGTAGTGCTTATTGATCATGTTCAATGGTACAGCTAGTATGTGGCCCACTGTGGTCATATCCTCTGGTGAGCTTGTGATAACCCAATCCAAGACAGAATCTGGTTCTTAATTAAAATTTTATGACCATTTGAGTGATTTTGGTGATGTAGAATTTCAATTGTAGAGTTTGATTTTTGACATTTGTTATTAACTATTTACTGTAGGTTCATTACAACCCTGTATGAAACTCCTCTTTAGTATTATTATCTGGACTTTACAAAGACGCAGGAGGAAAAACAATCCACTGAGTATTGTACTTAAACACTTCCTGAGAAAACTCGTCTATCATCCCGTTAATCTGGTCAGACACTACGTCACTCCGTTGATTCTTGGTGAAGACTTTGCTTCTTTCGACATTTCTCAACTGAGTAACAGTTTTGTCAAAGTGAATGAAACCATAGTGGAGATGTGTATACAAGAACACTTGCACTATACTTGTCCAGAATTAATAATTGATGATGAAGTACCAATAAGATCTTTACATACTTCAGTCTTTAAAGCAAGAACTCCAGAAGGTGATGCACTGGTGTATGTCTTTAAACAGAGGACGTTGAACGATGTCCTGCAAACCAACTTTACAGATGGTGCCTATAAACGTTTCTGGGAAATGTCAAGACTCGTTCAAGCATGTCAAGTCCATGAGAATATTGTAGCAAGGAGAAAAGTGTCAAGGAACAGTGTACTGCCATTCTTTGTGGTTGAGAATGGGGAACCACTTTTGCAATTTTTGCATGCAAAGGAAAACCAACTGACTTGGTTTCAAATGATTGAAATTCTAATTGATATCACTACAGCCATACATCACTGCCACAGCAACAATATTATACTCTGTGATATTACACCAGCCAGCTTTATAATCGTCCTTACAAAAGATGGATCTTTTAAAACTAAGCTGGCCAGTTTTCTCCATGCCAGAGGAGAAGCTATAGACTCGAGCAGCACGGATTACATAGCGGATAGTAATTTCCTTTGTATCCAGGGTAAATCCATAAAGTTTATGTTGCTATTTAACTATATTATTTAGTAAATGAAAATCTTAAAAGTGCATATATTACCTACTGTGTGTTTGGTATGGTGACAGTCATAATATACTGAAGAACTGAAACATGAGAATATAAAGCTGGGGCTAGTGAATGGGATTAGATTTTGGCAAATGTCAGATGGGCTGTTGCCTGGAGTGGACTGCTCCCTTCTTCTTCTGCTGCATTCAGCTTCCTCCCTCTCTCACAGTTCATACATAGTGTGACATGAAGCTGGCATGAATATTAAGTCCAAATTGCAGAGTTTTACATTTTTGCATAAACTTGTACTCCCATTGTTTCCTCTCCTCCTGCGTCTTAAACTGTCCCATTAAAACCACAACCCACAAATCTTCAATAGAGTGGTTTTCTCCTGAGAAATGTACGGCCACTGGGAGATCGGTTCTGTGCATGTCATTGTGTATATGTGCATGTATATGTAACAATGTGTCATGTACTGTATATTCAAGTATCTATATCTATATGTCTTTGTGTGTGTATGTACTCTATATGTCGTCATGTGTGCATAACTATGTTGATTTACTGTGATTTGCTAAAGTTATATGTTGTTTTACATAGTTATATATGCTCACTGTTCAGCTTTTATGCTGTTAACATAGCACGTAATTCTAATACACTTACTGTTGTTATAAAGTGCAGTATTTGATCACAGTAACAAGATATGGATGATAGATGGAACATGAACTGGGCGCTGTATGGCAGTATTAGATTGGATACTGATTTTGTTATAATTTGAGCACTGCATGAACATTGTCATTTCTGTCCAATATGCCATATTGCAATGCTTTTGGAAAGTCGTCAGACCCTTTCACTTTTTTCACATTATGTTATGTTGAGGCCTTGTACTAAAATAAAAAAAAAAAATCAAGTTTTCTCCATCAATATGCACCCAATATTCAATAATGAGAATGTAAAAACAGGATTTTACTTTTTTTGTAAAAGAAATATTACATGGACATGACATAAGTATTTAGACTCTTTGACACTTGAAATTTTGCTTAAATTTCAAGAACCCAATAGGCACTCTGTCTGAGCGCCAAATATCCTGGGTGCAGATGACAGAATCTTCCAGAATGTCAACCATCACTGCAGCACTGCAATAATCTGGTAGATTAGCCAGAAAGAAGCTTCTCCTCATTAAAATACATATGAAAGCTCAACTGGAGTTCACAAAAAACACCTCAAGATTTACTGCTCTGATGGAACCAAGATTCTGGAGGAAACCAGGAACTGCTCATCACCTGCTCAATACCATCCCTACAGTGAAGCATGGTGGTGGCCTGTTTTTCAGTGGCTGGTGCAAGGAAGACTCATCAGGGTTGTGAGAAAGCTGAATGAAGCAAAGTATAGAAATATTCTTAATGAAAACCTGCTCCATAGTGTTCTGGGCTTCAGACAATGACCATATGGGCACAGCCAAGACAAACACAGTGGCTGTCCTTTGATGGTCCCCCTCCAACCTGACCGAGCTTGAGAGAAGAATGGCAGAAAATCACCAAATCCAAGTGTACAAGCTTTGTGGCATCATAATGGATGAAGACTGGACATTGTGATCACTGCTAAAGGTGCTTCAACTAAGTACTTGTGTCAATGCAATATTTTAAATTAGCAAAGATTTCTAATGTTCTCTTTTCATTGTCAGTATGAGGTATTGATTGCAGAATAATGGGGGATTTTTGTTTTTATTTTAGCACAAGGCTCTGACATAACAAAACGTGAAAAAAATGAAAGATCTGAAGACTGCATTGCTTTCCAAATGCATTCTTATATGGCTGCAGGTACACGACCGAGTGTACCTTCTGATGTGGGACTAAGTTTGCTAAGCGCTCAGAATCACATCCTAGTGCATTTTGTGATGTACTTACCTCTATGGGGGCTTCCGATGCATTCTGTTCCAATGACACGGAGCAGGATAGGATGATTTTGGTGGCACTCACTGTCTATATAATGTATATGAGAGTGTCCTGATTTTCCCTCACTAGGTGTTAAGATAGGGCTATTTGGTTCCAAAATATCCAATCCATTTGTTCTCAGGGAGATAAATCACTACCAGAGGTGTTTGGCAGTGGTTTACTCCTCTCTCCCTATCCAGAACGCTCAGATGTTTGCCTGAGCCGAGTTTGCATGTACATATTGGTGTTCAAGTGTTCAGGCAATAGCTTATGAGCAATTTACCAGGTTACCTGGAGGAAATCTATGAAAACAAAGACCACATCCAAACTTCATGTAGCCGGTCTGGGCCACTGCCCCTACTATAATGGAATCCTCAGCATGACGGCTCCAGGCACTACCAATTTAGAATTGACAAACTTTTCAAACTCCTCTCTCCATTAATAGATTGCTAGATTACCCTATTACTGCTCAAACAGGAACAAGTAATATATGTGGAAATCCTTCACTATTCCTAATGGATGTAGTTGTACTAATATAAGTAATAATAGGAAAATAATCTATTTTAATATTTTTCTTTATCTTAAGGTGCCAGCAATGAGAATATTCCACCTTATTTTAGTTCTCCTGAAAGCCTATCCAACAAAACTTTTTCCAAATATACGGAAGCATGGATGCTTGCTGCAACCTTCTATTCAGTCCTGTTATATGGAAGACAACCTTTTGAAGAGCTGGCTCATCTCAATGTTTTTAATTTTGTGAATGAGGTACCTTTTTTTTTTTTTTTTTTTTTTTAATGACCTATTCTTAAGGTAGTTTAACAATGAAAGATCAGCAAGGGTCCCTGGTGTCGAACCCCCCCACTGATCAGCTGTTTTTGAAAGGACAGTGTCAATTGTGCGAGCACTATGACCTATTCACTGTTTACTTTGCACGCCATTTGTTTTGTAGTGGTCTGATCAACCTATCCTGAGGATAGGTTATCAATAAAAAAAAGAACTGAACAACCCGTTTAAGCTGTTGAGTCATAAAAACCATAAAATTCTGATTTTACATGAATATGAATTTTGTACATTACAGATTGTATCAAAGCACACTGCAAGTAAGCCAATGTCAATTCCTCCTGATTTGTGGAATATTGTAAAAACTAATCTGGATTTTTCCATCACAAATCGCATACTAACAGAAACAGTCTTAGAGGACCTGAAAACATTCCAGAAGAATTTAGGTATGTGGAATATATTACAGTATGTTGTTGGTTGCTTACATTACTTCTGTAAGATGTATTAGTTTGCAAATTTAGATTAAATTTTAGGCCCAGGTCACACTTTGTAGTTCTGGTGAACTCTTCATGTTTTTTTTTTTTTTGTTTGTTCTTTCCCCCTCAAATTCAGGAATGGAGTCTACTGTTTAGTAAAGTGTTAGTTAAAATTTCTGGGTGTGTTGGTTTTAACATATATAAATAAGAAAAAAAAGGGGAAGGAAAAGGCAGTGGAAATAAAGTGAAATAAAATATAACTTTTATTAATTATCCCTAAAATAAAATACATATATGTTGTATATTTTTATATTAAAATTACTTCATATAGAACTGGAGTGATAAGTGCCCTCTTTATCACTCCACTCCTCAGGGATTAAGTAGAGGCTGTGCAGAGGATTTCTATTATATATATATATATATATATATATATATATATATATATATATATATATAATATCATCCATTATCATGTTATATATGATGGTTTTTATACTTAATATTTGTACAAAATCAGATACGGTATATATCTGTATAGTATCTCAAGTATTCATGTGTCGGTAAGGCTAGAGCTCTATTTGCCTATTCAATCACCTTTAGTCTCATAAAGAGGGAACTTATCACTCCACCTCTATATGAAGTTATTTTAATATAATAATTTTTGACAGCATATATGTATTTCATTTTAGTCACAAAAAATTTTATATTAAAATGACTCAGTATCAGGTCCTGACATTTCTGGGGTGTACAACTGATGTGTCAGGAACTGAGAGCCCTTTTGTTATTTGAATTTACTCTCATGTAGTCAGAGAGTCAGGATCATCTGATAGCGCTGCTATCAGGAGTTACACATGATAAAGTGGAGACAGGGACTTAAGGTAATAGCCTCACTGGCACCACTTGTAATATAATGTTGGCAGTACACTGTGGTTGGAAAGAGTCTGTATCAACATAATACAGGACTATAAGAATCAGTCCAACACTCTAACTGGCAATATTGGGCGTATTCAATACCCTCCATTTCAAAACAAACATTTGGGGCAATTGTATGCCATAAAACGTTTATTGGCATATTTTTGCTTGGTGACTTAACTCTATTTAATCCCTGAGGAGTGATAAAGAGGGGATTTATCACTCCAATTCTATATGAAGTCATTTTAATATAAATAATAAAAATTTTTGACAACATATATGTATTTTATTTTAGGTACAATTAATAAAAGTTATATTTTATTGCACAGTGGACACATTTGATTTTGTATATTTATATGTGAAGAAGTCCCTTCAACTCTTAGTAGATAGATCTATGAATTGGATTGAAAATACAAGTTCATTGGTTCTCAAAGGAGAAAACTACTTCCTCTTATTGCCAATACTATTGTCTGCTAAATTGGTCTATTTATAAACTTGTCTTTACATAAATGGTAAAATGAATTTGTTTATACATTTTCACAACATTAGTCCAAAAACTTTATAGGTTTTTCCTTTGTGCTTAGGAGCCAAAAGCCATGCATGTTATACAGTTACCACCATCAGCAATTATATAAGTCCAGAAGACATACAGAGGGTACAGTATTCATTTTCTTCTTTTTGGTGTACTGGCACATACTGTAAATGTAAAAAAAACAATGATATGTAAAATACCATTTATGTGACTTAAAAACTATTATAACCATATATTTGGTATCCCCATATGCATCAAAATGTATACTATAAATATACTAAATGTAGTTAGCTACTTTTTATAATTAATTAAATTTATACAAATCAAACACTAACATATACAGATGTAGCAGAGATAACCTGAACTTCTGCAACTGGTTAAACTGCTACAGCATATCATCATCACAAAAGACAACAAAAAAACAAAACAAAAGTCAATGGAAAAACATTCTGCAATAACACTGCATTGTTTTTTGTTATCTTTTGTGATCAGAGATCACACTGCAGCAGTTTAACCAATTGCAGAAGTCTGGGTTATCTCTGCTACCTCTTTATGTACATCAAAGTGGTACATATACAAGCTACAACTTGTACTACAAAAAGCAAGATCCCATATTGCTGCAGTGATGCAAAAAAAAAAAAATAAATAGTTGGAAAATACACACATTTTTCTGTGATTTTGAAGGCCAGAAAGTGCCTAGTCCTTAAAGGGGTATTTCCACGAACATAACCATTTTTAAATTTGTAGATAATTAAAAGTTAAACATTTTTGTAAATATAAGTAATTAAACATTTTGCAGAGTTTTAAAGATTTTCTCTCAATATCTTGTGGTCAGAAGCTGTTGTCTTGATCAGTTGCCAGTGGATACGACCATGAATGCAGGACCTTTCTAACGTCAGAAAATCAGCCATGACTTCCTTATTGTGGCCGGGATATCTTCTGATACATGTAATGTCCCTGCCTGATAACCCAGCTACAATAAGAAAATCATTGCTAGATTCCCGGAAAGTCCCATACCATAGAAAGTTTCTGCATTCGTGGTCGTATCCATTGGCAACCGATCAAGACAGCAGACTATCACCACTAAGATAGTTAGAGAAAATCTTTAAAACTAAGCAGAATTTTTAACTACTTATATTTGCAAAAATATTTAACTTTTAATTATCTACAAATATAGGTATGATTATGTTCATGGGAATACCCCTTTAAGGCCTGCCACACCGCAGGTTTTCCTTCCAGAAAATATGGCCTGTATATCGGCCATATATCCCAGACTGAACACTGTCTGAGAAATGATAAACACGTACAAAAAAAGACAGCCAGTAAATTCCAAGATATCAACACCCCATGGTACACAACAAATCATAAACTCCTACACCCCATACACCCCAAAAAGCAACACATTAACCACTGGATAAATTGTAAATTCATAAATTTTATTGAAACTGAGAAATATCACAGGTTAAAAAACACAGAGACAAACACGCATTTCATAGAGAAGCTAAAAACACCATCTGGTGGGGAAAGCACATGGACTGATCAAGTAATAAATGTCAAAATATAAACCTTAAGCAACCAATTCATAATTCACAGTGCAACAAGAAATAATATAAATACAAAATATGCTAAAGGTCAGTACCCAGACATCCACTCATGGTCCAAGGCACCATTTTTGGGGTACATAAACTTGTCAATCTTCTTTATTCCATTCTTTGGCAGAGAATTGAGTAAAAACAGCAATTCCGGTGTTGTATTTTAGTTGCTTTTCTTTTTTATACAGTTCACTGTGTGACATACTGTAAATAATGTTAGTTTGATAGTACTGGATGTTATTGATCTGGTGAGACCAATTACATGTAAAGTTTGAATTAATTCTAAAGAGGTTGTCCGGGCAAAAAATGTATTTTTTGAATAAAAAAAAAAAAAATCATACTCTCCTGTCCACGGTGATCTGGTGTCCTCCCAGTGCGGTCTGGTCCTGCTACTCAGCTGCCTTCTCGAAGTGAAATTCCTCACCATCTGTGACATCCTGGATCCCTTCCGCTGAAGTCGCTGATTGTCAAGTGCAGTGGGGACTTCCGCCGCAAGACAACAACGGACCGGCAGGACCATACCACGCTGGGAGGCACTGGAGCAATGGGGAAAGGCGAGTATGATTTTTTTTTTTTTTTTTCACTTCCCCCAGCCTATTTAAAAAAAATAACATTTTTGCCCTGACAACTCCTTTAATAAAGCCAACTTTAATAAGACAACAGATACACTCATTGACAAAAATTGGACCCAGGTAGAAATGTTGGATTGCTGTGAAACTCTTCATGCAGTTATGTCTCGGGAAGATATGTAAATGAGAACATGTGTGATCTGATTAGACAATAGTCTTACTGCAAGAGGGCATAAAATATATCTCGTCTCCATATGAAAAGGCTTTGAGACTAGTTTTGGGTAGTGTACCTCTTAGTGAGAGATAGTTGACTGCTAGACATGCCTCTGCTACACACTTATATATCTTGCCCAGTTGACAGTCTTTGAGAGGGAATGCATAATTGGACTGAGAAGCAGGATCGCCATTTTAATGTACTGCCTGTCATCTAGGCCATTTTGACCTAGCTGTTAGGAGGTGTTGGAAACCATCTCCAGATGGTCCAGACAGAACACCAGAGTGGATTGTTTGATCCTTTGACTATCATGAGCTACTCCCACAGTTTCCTTGTCCACCATCCTGACACAGATTGCACCTTCATTACACACCCATGTCTGGCCAGACCATTTCCAGGTGCATAGCAGAAGAAAATTTGGTGTCACATTGCCGATTACTTGTCCTGTTATTGGCAGCCAGCCCCCGTTGTCTTTGTTTTGCATTGGTGTTGTGAATGAGAAAATAAAATTACCAGTAATTCGGTTTCTAAGACCGTACCATCCTCATGACCGCACCAACTGAAAAATACCAGATAACCACCTCAGAGTGGCACCACTGCTTGGAAAACCTTCATCCCAGAGGAGAGGTCCCTAGCAGAAGACAAATCCAGTCTATAGTGTTTGATGAAAGTATGAGGAGATGACCAGGTGGCATCTTTGCAGATCTGTTCAATAGGGGTGTTAGCTGTTTTAGCCCAGGAGACTGCTACTGCTTTTGTGGCATGAGCTCTGATTTTTGATGGGGGAGTTAATTCCTGAGAAGAGTAACACTCCGATATATCCAGTTGGAAATTGTATTTTTTTACACCTTCTTTCCCTTAGTAGGACCCTGAAATTGGATAAATGATGATTGGATAATTTTTCCACCATGATTTTGTAGCTTCCAAGTATTTGAGGACTCCGTCCCCCATTCCACTTAAAATAGGCGGTGAAAAAAGTCCTGCAAGCAGGACTTTTCTCTCCACCGATTACAGTATAAAATCAGCGGAAAACCTGGCGGACCCCATTATAGTCTATTCCACAAGTAACGGCTTTTTAAGTGTATAGGGTTTCTGTTTTTCAGAAGTTAGTGTGAACCTAGCATAAGAATGCTCTACAGACATCCAAAAAAATGGAATTCCAGTACTTTTAAATTTCAAGATCCAAAGAGGGGAAGAATGGTAGTACATGGGGACCGAAGCCTGCTATTTCTTATCCAGCATAACCAAGAAGGCGCCAAAGGATGAGAAATACCAGTTGCAGGATAGAGGAAGGAAGTCTTTCAACGATCGCTGCTGTCCCAGTCAAATTATTAAACCTTAAGATGAACAGTCACTGATCCACTCCTCTCTGTAGTGCCCCATAGGGACAGGAAACACTGGCTTCCGAAGGGGAGGGCTCTTGTTTTTAACTGTATAGTTATGATACAGCATTATTATCACTTTGCTCATGACTTTTTTTTTCTTTTTTAATTTACAGGGCTATTTGGATGATACTGGTACGTACTGTAGGTTATATGTCCAGTCATTTTAGTCCAAGACTACACAAATCGCATACTAGATAACAGCCAATGTAAAACTACAATTAAAAAAAACTATTAAAAACAACCTACTGTAGCTTTGCAATGGATAGAGCAAATGCAGGCTCTGAAACAGTATGTGTTGGGAAGAAACACTCTTCCTCATTGCACTTTTTTGTTGAGTAGTTACACTGATGTGTGTTATATACAGTACATTGTGATTAACATCTGACGCTAGGTTCACACTAGCTCTGTCTCTCCATTGTTCTGCTAAAACATCGGTTACACATGAAGCCTGGTGGACTCCATTGACTGTAATGGGGTCCGTCGGGTGTCCATTGATTTTAAACTGAAACTAGCGGGGGGAAAAAGTCCTCAGTGTAGGACTTTTTTCCTTTGCCGATTTTCGGTGGACTCTGTGATGTGATGTGAACGTAGCCTGATGGGTTACTAGTATGTATGGTCAGGGTGATCTGTTATTTATGCGAACAGTAAGTCTGTAGTTGTGATGATCTATAATATACATTTCTAGCATACACTATACTTGGTGTGGTAACAAACCACATATTGATTGATGTCTGTTGACATCTGATTCTGTTTCGCAAGATTATGTAAGTTAATGTATAAGCATCATTTCGCTTCTTTTTTCTTATTATGTCGGGGGGTGTTATGTGAACGTTTTTGTAATATAGTATATTAATCTATTTTACTTCGTTTTAGTCGAAAAGAGGCTCTAAAGGTCTCACTAAGCATTGCCAGGGAGTCTGTCCCATATTCACTGGGGGGATTTCTTCAAAACTGGAGTATTGTATGGGGTCTTTATGATCCCTGTGCTGCCGAAGGATGTCCATAGGAAATGGTAGTTACACTTTAAAGTAGCATCTCAGTGGTAGGAAATATAGTTTACAGCAGATTTATTGTAGAATAGTTGAAAATGGCATAAATATATAGGAGGTGATTTCATTGTCCTGTGAGAATGCATTTAATGCATTAAGAGAAATTAATCTTTTTAATACATTTTGCACAAATCATTTCAAATGTAGTAAATGTGGGGCAATTTTGTTTATACGTCTTGTCCTTACTCCCTTGTGCTTATTTAGGAATACATGCAAGCTTAGCCCGAGTAACATGGGCTTCATCATAAAGTAAACGCATCCTACAGCAATGCAGGACACCTGAAGACTAGCATAGAGAGCTCCAGTTTTGATAAATCTCCTTCACTGAGCAGTAACTTTTTTCAGTAACTTAATAATTAGGAGGGGTGTCCATATATTTTTTTGCCATAAAGTGTAGGTTTTCTTTTACATCTTCTTCTTTTTTTTTTTTTTTTACCCTTTTTCAGGACACTTCATACTGGAAGATACTGAAGAACCATCAGAAAGTGATGTACAGGTGGACAGTGTAAGTTTGGTAAGATAGCACATTTCATTTATCACTATGCATAAATAATAATTTCGTCTTCTAGCAGCTATTCTCAAGTATTGGTTTCTTGGTGGCAATTGCTATACATGTTGCTATGTAGAAATTTGAAGAGGTAGCAACATTGGTTTTTCCAAAAAGTGTACAGTATAATGCCTCATTTACATACACTTTAATGTCCCAAAGTTGCCCCTCCTCACAGTATAATGTCCTATAGTGGCCCCTCCTCACAGTATAATGTCTCATAGTGACCCCTCCTCATAGTATAATGTCCCATAGTGGCCCCTCCTCATAGTATAATGTCCCATTGTGGCCCCAATGGTTTTCGTTGCAAATATTGGGTTCATACCAGAGTATAATGATTGGAGGCCCAGGAGGTCACAAACATAAAAACCAGTGGTACTTATCTCTCCTGGGCTCCGCTGCAGTCCTCTTCAATGACGTCAGAAGTGGGTTACACCGGTGTCATTATGCATCGCAATGCTGACCTGACCCATGTGACATCTGTAAAGAGGCCGAAGACTGCATGGAGTCACGCCGGAGAGGTGAGTAACATTGGTTTTTATGTTCGCTCACATCCCCTGGGCCTCCGATCATTATATTCTTGAGTCTGAAGAGACCCCAATGTATAATAACAGCAGTATTTGTTGGGGTTGATAAAAAAAATACTCTTGCCACGGACTCGCGGCCTTACTTGCTGATCCCCACTCCTGATCACGGCCACCTATGCTTTCCCTTCTTCCCTCCAGTGGACCCCAGCAACGTGATATGAGATGCATGGGGCCCCCTGCAGGGCAAAAGCGGAGGCGGCCATGAGGAGGAACGGAGATCAGTAAGTAACCTGCCTGTTACCTGCTGGGGTTATTCCAGCAGGTAGCGGCCTATTAAAAAAAAAAAAAAAAGAAGGGGACCACTGGACCCTGTGGCCGCCGTTACAGCTGTTATTGTGGTACTTACGCCACTGCTTTTAATATACATGCCAGAATAGCTTGCAGCTCATGCGTCAAACATATACATAGGCCTCATTGATGTTGGGGTCCTATAGATATGAATTGGCATACCTATTTTACTGTGTTGGAAAGCATAGAAAAGTAACTTTGCACAACTCGTTGGAGGTAATCGGAGGATGGGAGTACTAATAGTTGTAAGCGGTGGCTAGTAAACTTTCCACCATCTTTTCTAGCTGGACTTTTAAGGTAGGGTGTTGATAGTTCCCCAGGGCACTTTCCATTGGTGACAGTCTTTAGCCTTGATGGTATGTGCAGGAATGACTCATGAGACAGCAGCTCCATTTTAACAGCAGAACAAACTTTACTGAAGAAATGCAATGAATGCAGCTTTCAAGCAGGGCACCAATGCAATGGGAGTTCCACTGTAGGATGTATGTATGAGCCAGGCAACTGTTTTTAGCTAGGGATGCCCAATAAATAATGTCTAAATCCAGCCTATCCCATACTTCTGTTTATCTATGTATATGTTCTTTCCTATCCCACTATATGTGGGCTGAATATATAAGTCCCATGGATGCACTTTCTACCTGGATGCAGGGTCCAGACTGTGAAGCTCTTGGAAAATCTCAACTTCTCCTCTCTCTCTGGCAGTTCTCTGTAGGCCGACAGTAATGATTCCCTGTCTCAGGGCTGTAGTAGTAATCAGAGATGGGCAGTGACTCTCTTAGTATTTTAAAACTTTGCTTCTAATTGGATATTTTTAATGACAAACATAAAAAATACTTTGTGTTGCCAATAGGTGACCCAACTATAAGGGGCATCTTCTTGACCCTTTATCCTACTCATTACATACAGACATTCGCTGTATATGGGCATCAGGAATTGTAAAAGTTGAATCTGAACAGATTGACTGACTGAATCTTGACTGAATTTTGCAGTTTTGTAAATAATTTCACCCATATGAAGTAGATATCATTTATAGTGAATCCAATATGACATATATTCCCTAAAATATACAGTATGTGTAGTAAGGAAGTAAATAATTGAAGTAGATATCATTTATAGTGAATCCAGTATGACATATATTCCCTAAAATATACAGTATGTGTAGTAAGGAAGTAAATAATTGAAGACTCAAAATGTAGTAGATTGTAATGTTTTAGAAGTTGTAAAGGAACTGGAATGGATTTTATTAATAAAATGGTCATGACCTATTCTCTATACTAGAATATTCAAAAAGGCAGGTAACATAGGCAATGTTCTCATGAGAAAAATAGGTATATTGCACTAGTATAATACTTGGCATAAAGTTATTGGGTTCCTAGGGATGTGGATCTGGAAAAGGTTTAGGCTCAGATGACTGCATATGAGGTTATGGAGCTTAGTCAGTTGACCATAGTCAATAGTTTTAAGGGTTGCTTCACTGAAATGGTCTTGGGATGTTTTGGAAATATACACTGCAATAGTAGGCTGGTCGTGCCAATTTTTTTTTCCAGTTGCACTTTGTCCGTTTTCTAACTTGCTGACCAGTTTTGAGAAATATGGGCACTGCAAGGTTTTAGATCAAGGCAGGGCAGGCAGATTTACTATAATTCACGCCATAAAATTGACATAAGTTATAAGTTATGTATGAAATTTACACCAGTCTCTGAATTTATAAGATTGAATTTTAATATTGCAGGATCACCATCTGGTACAGACGGTGACAGCGAGAATGGATCTCAATACAAAAAGGAAAATCTTGCAATTGAACCATGAAAATATTTTAAAAGTGGATGAAATTAAAACTGATTTGTATAAGACAGTATTGGTAAGTTATCTCGCAGTATAATTTTATTATTTGTAGAGGTACCAGCATGATATAAGCACTGTGAATCATTTTATTTCATGAATACCATAAAATAGCAGTCAATAAACACATGCACACTTGTGGAATTGAGCTTATTTCTGTTGCTAGATGAGAGATAAATTTCCTCCATCTGCTACATCCGCATTTCTCTAGCAATCATGTTAACAAAATAGGACTATAGTCACACTTATGCCAGAGGTTCATTTTGGATCCTGTTATGTTGGTATGTTCAGACTTGATGGGAAAAATAGCACAGCATGCAGCAATATTCTTCCTGAACTTCTTGTCATTATACTAGCTAGGCATCCACTGATATTACAACAATTTATGTTCAGTCATTAATCAAGTCTCCTTATCCACAGGATTCCATATGATATATTTAGCGCTTACTAAACACTTACGCACAATACTTTACACTAATATTGCAGAAATATGATGTTATATTCTGATTCATGGTTTCTAATTCTCATTATGCAGGTGTCAAAAGCTTTCAGTGGACATATATATACTCTCAGCGGGATTAGCCAAGATATTTGTAGAGACCAGCTCTTTTCTTACTTCAAACAAATAACTCTTGGTTTACAGGAGCTACACAAGCTCAACATTGTACACTGTGACCTGAGATGTAGCCACATCTACGTCAACCCATACATGGTACCGTGTGTCATTTTATACAAACAGTTAAAATTATCACTATATATGCACATAACCTTTTATTTTTATATATAAATGGATTTTTAGGAAATTCACTGTTTAAAAAAATCATCCATCCTGCATGTATGCAAACTCACTGATGTAAGAGAGTTGTGTAATGCTTTATTTCACCTGTGGAGGAGGTGTGGAGAAGTTGTAAACTTGGTGCCATGTTTGTCTACAGCTTATACCTTGTTGCTAAAAAGTCTTGACCAAAGCTGACTTTCCAAGTATCTAATTCCAATTAAACAAAATCCAAAACATCAGTAAAACACAGTTCTGTTCAATACTTGACACAGTTTTTGATAAAAAAAAAAGGCCACTTGATGGCAATAAATCATCAGTATCCATTCTTTTAAAGGTTACAGAGCACATTAAAATGATAAACTACATATCTTTGTTATGTATGTCACTTTTGTAAATTTGGAGGGCCTTCAGTATTGCTCTTGCTACTGGCGAGATGGCAAAAGGTCCTCTTTAGCTATACTGATAACTGAAACTTTTAGTTACAAAAATAAAGGCTGTTTTTCATTAATCTATGGAGGACATTAGAGGTGTTTCTTAAAGGGGTTGTCCTGTTATGTCCCGTCATTTAAGCAATAATTACAGTCCCAGCAGCCCCATAGAAGTGAATGGTGCGCTGGACACGCAAGCACACTGGCACTCACATTCACAAGGAAGCTTTCGGGAGACTTTCTGTCCCCCATCCTCCTGATCACAGGGAGACCCAACATTCAGGCCCCCAGCAATCAGACACTTCAGGACAGGGAATAAGTGTCCATAATGGCAAAACCCCTTTAATGAGCCCTAACTAGGTGTCTAATTTTCTTATGTAATGAATATGGCCATTGCTACATTATCACATGTCAAACTGTCATTTCATTGACTTTGCTTATATTTTATAAACCTCAGGGCACCTTGAAAATCGGCCACATTGGAAGGGCAGTGTCTTTGGATGATACATCAACATTTCCGTATGCTATAAAATTGATGCCTGCAGATGCCAAAATATGGTATAGTCAATAATAATGCTGATAACTGTATAATAATGATTTTTTTTTTTGTACATGGTGCAAACATTTTTGAAGTAGAGGATATTATAAATTATACCTGAAAATTGAGAGTCAGACCAGAACTAATATTCTTAAATAATGGGCATGAATTAAAGGTAGATTACTATTAGGGAAAGGGCACATGCTGCGACAAACGCATATGGTAGAATTACCATGACGAAGAGTGGGTTTATCACTTGAAACAAGTAGGCAATTTGCTTCTAAAATGAATCTGCATTTCAAATGGTCTTCATTGTGCAGTAGACAACTGAAGGAAATGTTTATCTACCACTGGGCCCTGTGCCTCTCCACCCAGTAGTCTGAACCTGTAGTTATACTCTCTTCCATATGTCCCCTACTATTTTTCAACCAAAGGAAACTATGCCAAATAGGCTGCTGCATGCTTTTATGTCATATTGATAAGAAGGCCCCAAAGTTCATCATTTACTTGCGGAACAGCACTTTCTAATTCATGTTAACAGAAATAAATGGATAGATAATAGATGCGAACATATAAAATGCTTGGTGCAGTAAATATTGTATTGACTGTATTACTGAGAATACATTGTTTTCTCCACCAGACGTAGAGGATGTCCCCTTGTCGCTGTCACTGGCCTAGGAGTAAAAAGATCATTAGAAAGTTCTTTGTGCTGTCCCTTCATGTATTTGTACATTGTTATTAGATCTCCCCATAGACGTCTTTTCTCTAAACTGAATAACCCCAAGTTTGTTTATCGTTGTACTCCAATCCACCCATTCCCCTAATAATTAATGGATCAGTTAAATAAACGAACACATTAACATCAGTTAGTGTCCATCAATGTCCGTTTTTATATTGTCCATTTTTTTTTTTTTTTTGTGTTCTACTTTCTGAGCATGCGGGAAAAAAAAAAAAATTAACAGAGATAACAGACGGTACAACTGATCACTATCCGTTACCATTTGTCATTTGTCCATTAGCCATAGGCATTAATGTTAAAAAAAAAAAAAAAAAAAAGTAAATAATGGACAGTTGATATCTGCTATAGTTCCGATATTTTGACCGGAGCCAAAAGTCCTGCACCCTGCGTTATTCTCACTGCCAAAGTAATGTACCTGTGACGGATTTGGTGAAAACAGACACTTGTGGACAACAGATCATATACCATTGAAATCAACAGATTTTTGACAGATCAGTCAGTGTATATTGTTAACATTTTCTGACGGATGCTAACAATGGACATTAACTGCAGTAGTGTGAACAGTAATGCCACACCTGTGGTAATGACCATCTGATACACTACTACTTACTTAGCAATACTACAAGTATAACACTTAGGGAGCTTAAGTGATATACTTGTAGTATTGATAAGTAATTGATCTAATTATCTTTAGTGTATCAGATTGTCATTGCCACAGGTGTTCTCTATAAGATATCTTCAAATAATAAGCACTTACATTTTAGTACATCTAAAGTAGCTCTACAAAAAGAAATCTCCATGAAAATTACTTATCTGCCAAAAGATCTGCAAAAATAGTTCTATATCTGTCTAAGATAATATTAGTTAACGCATTGATGTGTTTTTATTTACAGGTCAGCACCAGAAGTGAGGAATAAGGGCATGTACTCTAAAGCGTCTGACATCTTCAACTTGGCAGCTGTATTTTGGGAAGCTGTAAGCCTCCATATAAATGCAGTTTATCAAAACCAACCCCTGGAGCCATTTCAAAGCTGCAAAATGCACTTGGTAATAAAGACATTCATTCTCTCTACTACATACACAATTTACTATAGTTATACTATCTCACATGTGGAATGTTCACACATGGAAGATTTAGATGGTTATATGGTTCTGTAGTAATCTATTTGTAGTAAACACACAAATCGTGTCTAATTATTTTGTCAGAATTATATGTCAGAAGGAAATTCCAATATATACCTCATATGGATTGCTGTGACATACAGTATGGCACTGTATATGCATAAAGTGGTTTATGTTGCCTATAGCTTCCAATAATAAAAATGAAGGGATGTATCTGCATAGAGTAACAACCTACTATGGCATTCTATGCAGTGAAAACATGTGTACTAGCCTGAAGTACTTTTTAGGTCATGAAATTCATACGTATCTATACATTTGAATAGATTTTTGGTAGCAAAATGTTAGCACAAAATTATGTGAATAGGTCACATAGGTGAATAGGTCACACACAGTTTTTAGGTCTAAATTTATAAAAATGATGTAATGAAATAATGTATAAGTTGGGGTCTAATATACAGTTAGTAACCAGAAGTTAGAGGTGATATGCCCAGCCTTCATCCAGACAACATTTCAAAAAACAAAAAAAAACCTCACATTTTGTTCCAAAGAAAAAACTTAAAAACCGGTATGAAACACATTGTAAAAAAAGACCATGTTCTTTCTAACAACCCACATGTAAGAGAGGCCATGGTCTTTTTCCAGGATGTTTCATGTTTGTTTTTAACTTTTTTCTTTTGGATAAATTGTGTGGTTTGGATTTCTGCTGGACACATCACTGATATCATCATATTGTACCCACAACCAATGTGGAGTTTCCAGCTGGTGCAGTCCTACTGAGGTCGAGCACATCCTCCTTCTTTTTTGCTTGTATGTTTTTGATCTTTAAGAAGAGAGACAGAAGGACTTGTAAGGTGGTTGAAACCCATTGCATACTGTCAATCTTCCCTTCCTTCTCTAGTATTCTTATTAATTATTATTAAGGGTTATGGTTGGACCTGTTACTTTATTATGTGCCATGCTATGTATATGTGCATTGTTGTAACTGATGTGCTGCTAAATATTATGCCTATTATGCTGGTGAAAATGTATGTGAATGACCTATTGCAGTTGGTGGAGCATGTGTGGGATTGTACATGTAATGTACATTGTACTTATAATTGCATAGGCCGCAACGCTGGACTGAGTTTAGTTCACATAAGTGTACTCTTCTATACACCCCATGTAGTGTCCTGATGTGGACCTGCTCTGTATATTGAGATGCCAATGCACACCTTGAGTAGAGCTTGTCAACTATGAGACCCCATGGAAGAGTAGTGCAGGTGGTGACTGCAGGGACATGTAATGCAGAAATTAGATACCTGGAGAGGTAAAGCTTGAACACCTGAAAACTTGAGGAAATCAACACCCGAGGCGCACTGACTATGACACCGCTAGAATGGACAGTGCATCACAATACTGCCCAAGTTGTATTGTGACTGGTCAGAGCAAAAGACTGCTTCAGACCTATGTGAGACTGAATCCTATGCAATGGGTGAGCGATGCCTGGGAAAGTGACCTGTGGTGACCAACCTGCCTCTTTAAAAAAGTACAAGGAAAAAGGTATCACCACCCAATAAGCCTGGTATGTAGAGACTAAAGAAAGTAGCGCAGCTTTGATCAAGTTGCGTACAAGCCATTGCCAAAGAATTGTGTGTGAGAAACCACTGTAAGGCCAGAGGAGTGTCGCATTGGCACTATAATACCACCTGAAGACCCTGCTGCTAAAAGTGTAACAGAGAAACTGTGGCCACACAGGTGGGCTGTAGAGAAGTGTGTACTGTGTCCTGCCGATACCAGTAACCACCAGATTTCTACAATAAGGACTGTTCTGTTAGAGGGAGTCTGTCCGGGAATCAGGGGTGGGACCAGATGCAGACATAGTCTTTTAGAAATGATTTACATTTTCAGATTGACATTCCAAAGGAGAGTCCGAGCACTTCAAACTGTCGACAAATTTGGCAAATCACACCTACCCCCAGTCCACTTGAATGTGATTTGCATTTCTATAAAAAGATGCTTATCTCTGCCTTGTTTCTGGCCACAAACATACATGCCACAATTATTGGTTTGGGAGGTATTTTGGACCTGACAGATTCCTTTTTAAGATGTGTTCTTCTGTTCAGATGTCTAACCACCAAGCCTATGCCCTCACTGAAAAGCTTTCTGTAATGACCATGTTTGTTGCCTCTTGTAAGACTATTTGTAACTACCAGGTTTTGTGCTTCATCTTGATTAAACAACTGTTCCAGTTCATTTGCCATGTCTACCTGTCATACCACTCTTAGAGCCAATAACTCTGGTAAAGACTGACTCCCTTACAAACCGCTCCTGTAAAAGAGACGTATGGAAGATATGTATGTTTCATTGATGAATTGTGGATTAAATATTGCCGTCTTGATTTGTACTAAATTGATTCAAGCAATAGTGATGTCTTCTGTATAGTCATACTAGATTTTAAGAAAATATATCTTCTGTGTTACTTTTCAGGAAGAATATTTTCAGTCTGTAAACTTTCAAGGTGAACGTGACCATTCAATTAATAAATTAATTAAATGTATATTGAAGTGTTGGAATCCCAACCCAACAAGGAGACCTACTTTGAACATGATACTTGATACCATTGAAGAAATGATGATGCACAATGCTCAAGGCTGGTAAGTTTGCCTTTCTAAGCATTTTGGGTCCCATGTCTACTTATTGTTTTCCAGTGGGGTTCAGTGCTCAGACCTCCACCGATATAGCAATGAATGGATTGCCCAAGATCAAATATTGATGACTGATACTTTTGATATGTCAATAATATTAGGTTGGTGGGGTCTGACTCCCTGCACCACCACCTGTCAGTTGACATCTGCACTGTGAATGGCAGCAGAGTTACAGTAACACAGCACTGCCCCTACACCGTGTACAGAGCCATCTGATTTCAGCTCTAAATACTGTGCAGATATCAACTGATCAATGGGGATGCCAAGTGTTTGTCCCCAATCTGATATTGATGACCTATCTTAAAAGGGGTTTTCCGGGCAAAAAAATTATTTTTAAAAAAGGTCTGTTAGTGCTGTTAATAAGTGCACCCAAATACCTTTAGCAGTGTTTTGAGTGATTTCTGGCTTTCTATGGGAGCTCCTGGCATCCTCTGCATTTGTTTACATTTAGCTTCCTGCTGTCTTAGCCTACAACTACCATGATGCATTGCAGTTCACTCAGATCCCCTCCGTCACTTCCTCCCTCACAACCCCCCCGTTTCCCCTAGCTAGCCCACGGACTACTAGCCCTACCTACCTAGCTAACTAACTCAGTCCCCCAACCCCCTCCCTACCCCATAATACGTACCTGTCTTCTCATCCTGGAGATGACATTTGTTGGTGCCACTGTCCCCTCTTCTGCCCGCACCTGGGAGCTGGCGCCTGCGCAATAGAACGCCGGCTCTTCACTTCTGCCGGCGTTCTATTGTGCAGGCGCCGGATCCCTTGTGAAGTAAGCGACGATCAGCAGAAGAAGAGGACGTGATGGACGGGAGAGAGAGGAGTAATGGTGACCGCCGTCTCCAGAAAGAGCAAAACGGAACATCACCAGGAAATCAGTAAATGTGCCTGGGGCGGTCACATGCATGCATACATACATTTTTTTTTAAAGGGAATAAATTAGAAGTTAGATGGGGGGAGGGGGTTTAGCTTAGTGTTAAAGTTTTAGTTTAAACCGGACAAGCCCTTTAAGTCTATAGTCTATCAATATCTGGTCATGGACAACCCATTTAATTATATATATATATTTATATTTACAGCACCCAGATATACATACATACAGTGCATACATAGTTTGTTGATTTAAGGGGAACCACATTAATTTAATATTGTAAACAGAAATCTATTTTGATGCTTTTGAGGCTGAAAATATCTATAGTAATACTGACTTGCCATAGCACAATGGCAGACAGACCATACTGACAGCAAAATTATATCAACATCCATTGTGTTTTCTTATTAGCTCAACAGCTGAAGATACACCTGAAGATACTGTACGTGCAGATGAAGATGAAGACTCACAGTCAGTTGTCTATGAAATGGTCTTTGACTATGAATTCTCCTTTACCTATGCTTGGAAAAATGTGGTTAAGGAACTTACAGATATTCATGGATTTCCACAGAACACCAAACCTTTCATTGAGTTAATAGAGACCTCTACTTATGAAGACATTGGTATTCCACTAAGGAACAGAACACGGTCTAAACAAGGATTCATTTTATAGACTCATTAAGGTCAGATGGTTTCTTATGACAAAAGTTAGCCATTTTTGGATTTGACTCAAGCCAAGACTTTTTTTTTTTTTTTTTAACTGTAAGACTCTCTGTAAAGTGTACTTATGTAGCAAATGTTTGTATACTAGTCTTTCATTTTCCATGAACTTGAGATATATGAATACACACATTTTCCCCTAATGATACACAGTGTATAAAAGGACTGATTTTATTTGTAATAATTTTTACATTTTTTTTTTTCTGGTTTACAAAAAAAGCTGAGGGGTCAGTCAATATATTTTTACATATGCATGTAGTAGAGGTGTTTCTTCAGCTTGGCACCACCTCCATTAACAGTGCAGAAAGCCAGTACAAAGATCTGTGCAGCTCATTGATTTCAATAAATGGTCACCAGTAATGCTTCATTTTCCAGGTATCGCGGTGGTAATATCTACTACAATTCTTTCACCACTCTTCCATTGATTAAGGAATTGTTATTGATGCTAATACTGTTTGTTGTCTATTGTATATCATTTTTTTTTCAAGATAAATATTGTAATATGACATCTTCACCTAGCGTGCTTTCCTGCATCACAATTCTTATTTGTACATGCACATATGTTTTTTTTAAGCGAACCTGTCATATTAAACATGGAGTGTGATCTTAAAGGGTGACCCTGAAGGCTGGGGAAGGTAAAAAAAAACAAAAACAAAAAAAACACACACCCACTCAACTGTCCCCAGTGGTCCAGTGTCTGGTCCAGAAGTCCACACCACACATGACAACTAAGGCCAATCAACGCCCTAAGGAAAGGACAGGGGACATCCTGAGTGGTCACGTGTGGAGGACTTCCGCCGCAACAAAGCGCCGGGAACAGGTGAGTATTATACACACACATGGAGATACCTAACATTTGTTTATGTTGTTACTTATATGTACAGGTTGTTTTTTTTTTTTTAAACTTTTTTTTTTTTTTTTTTGTTTTTTTTATTCTTTATTATAAACTTTTGAACTTCTGCTGCCATGGCAACCCCTTAGAACCCAGGATCTTATCACGGAGGATCTGGGGGGTGGCAGGGAATGGGGTCTATCAGGTCTCCTCTCTTTTCAAGAACATTCTTCATGTATTGATAGGGTTGAAAATAGATTCCTGGAGGCACAGTAATGAGAGACAGACCATGCAATGGCTATGAGGCCTATGGGAAGAAGCCCCAACACTGAGAAGCTTTTCTTGTTCCTTTCTAACAGCCTAACATTTTCCTGCAGCTTTCACTGGATGGACAAACTTAATACCCCTTTATATCTCTTAATGACAGAGGCATAACTAGAATCAACTGGGACCCAATGCAAAATCTTTAATGTGGCCCCTACCTACTTTGTACCATTCAGAATAGTGGTATATTTTTTGTGGCAGAGGAACCTTTGGGACCCCCTCAGGGGGTTTGGGGCCCTGTAGTGACTGCTATCTCTACAGCCCCTATATTTACACCCTTGCTTAATGGTTATTAGGTAGTTAGCTTTCCTGTTGGGGCTTCACCCAGCCACAGTTTTATCAAACAAAAGACCGAAACTGATGCCAGAGCAGATCCCATAGTATTCAACTCTGAGATAGTTGATCAGTGGAGGTGATGGGTGCAGCACCTATGTGAAAAAGCCACACTATGGCTTCTTCGCTGCTTATTGAGTAGAGCACCATATATTGTATAGTAACTGCAATTGGTATTGCAGCTCAGTCCCATTCACTTGAATGCGACTGAGCTGCAAGCAGGCCTTGTGACGAATGAATATGATGTCACAGTCCTGTGAAGCAGAAGCTAAGCCTGCCTGAGTGCTCTGGCCATTTAACAGTATCATGGTTATATGTATGATGTATATAATCTTTGAAATCTATGTAGAATGGATGCAAACAGATGCCTTTTTTTTCCAAAATGGAAGCATAGTAAAAACATGATGTAAACCTAGACTTATAAAACTTGAAAAAAAAAAAAAAAAAACAAGGCAAGGAAAACCAACCATTTCTTCAATTTGAATGACACGTTACTTTATTAAGCAAATACAAACAGGAGTTGTCACATGTTTGTATTTCAAATAGAACTACAGAACTACTTTACTTCTTAAATAAAAATATCTCTATATGTTTATGAAGTATTACAAATCTGAGCTCCGTAATACAAAATCAGTGACTGTTTACTTACAGATGTAACCAAGCTTAAAGAGGGCTTTTCAATGAGGCTGAGGTGTAAGGCCGGCCCCTCTGACTGTGCAGTGATATTGGTACGCTCTGCAAGCGGGGCAGATACTGGCAAAGCTGACAGTGCTCTAAATTCAATGCACTGTCAGATTTCTAGAGGTATATCACACGGCCAAATGTCAGAGGACATGAAAGGTGACTTAACCAAGTCTGCAATCTGAGTGTCTTCCTTTTTTAATGGAACGCACTCGGATTGCATTCAAGTATTATCCATTTTTTTGACTGTTCCATTGATTTCAATGGGTGGCTCGGATCAGTGAAAACAGATCTGAATAGTAAATGCTGTTTAATCATCCAAATGGACAACGAAGGAAAGACACATGGATTGCAAAATGGTTTGCACACTTCTTTACCGTGCTGTGTTTTCTCCTTTGAGTTGCATGATCATATTCAGCAAAAGTGGCAGAAAGGTATCTACAGCATTTTTCTCATATACATTACATTAATGTTGGGCAAATTTGCCAATTTCATTGGGATTTACCATTGATTAAATGTGTTTGGGGGCAGCTTGCAGCTCACAATAGAGAAAAGATGGAACTGGCATGTTTAATCTCAGAGAGAAACCTGTGACAACTGATTAGAAAATCTGAAGCCTTAGTGCCACATGGATTTTTTTTTTCCATTACAAGTGGATGGGATGTTTTAAACCACATCCACCTGTTGTATGGCCGTGGAATTTCATTGCAGAAACGACAATGAAAATGGGCAGTAATTCTGCAGCATGTGAATTCACCATTTGTGTATGGCTGGCTTAAGACATTTTCATTGGTAGACAAAGTTTTAAACACAATACTACCTATCTTTATTTAAAGTTGTCTCATATACAGAATTGTATGTTTGAAGCATTGTGTCATATACAGGTTCATTTCTACTAGGAATGGCAACATCATCATAATAATTACTCTGGGCTCTAGGAATAGTTGTATCATAAAATGAATCGGAACCATCGCGTTGGTCTTTCTGTATCTAGTAAAAAACAAAAACAAACATATTACAAATTGTAAATTATATGTTGGTTATTTCCTCATTTTTCTATAAATTTAAATCTCTCCAGTTTATTAAAGAGAACCTGTCATGTCCTCATATATATGCTATTTTACATACCGCTAGAAAGCCGACAGTGCGCTGAATTAGACTTTCCAGTTATGTGCCTGGAAAATATCGGTGGTCTTATTTCACTGTCCACCGTTAGAAGGGCGTTCCTGACAGTCTAGCTGGGCTGGGAGGAACGTCCTCCATGACTGTACTCGTCCATAGACTTGTACTGGGGGGGGTGTTCCTCACAGCTCAGCGTCATCGCTGGGCAGTAAGGAACGCCCCCTCAGACAGTACAGGGCTATGGACAAGTACAGTCAGGGAGGGCATTCCTCACAGCGCAGCTAGATTGTCAGGAATGACCTTCTGACAGTGGGCTGAGATCAGTAACAGCATGGATATCTCCAGCCCCGGGGCACATAACGGGTAAGCAGACAGTACGCTGAATTCAGCGCACTGTAGACTTTCTAGTGGTATATAAAACCGCATGTGCCTGAGGACATCCTCTTTAAGTTCCTTCTTTGTCAGGTTATTGAACGTTCTGCTTAGCTGTCTTTTAGACTTGTCTACTTGGTAACCACAATTAGGTCTCATGTATATGGCTGTATTATGGATCTGTGTTACTATGAGTTTGTTGTTTCCTTTGAGCCCACAGAAGTTTTTCATAGATCGATATTCAGTCCATGACAAAAAAAAAAAAAATGCTGTGTGCTCTGTCACATACTATTTACTGGTATCCTTCCCTAGAGGCATTAAAGGAGTTTTCAAGGACTTAAATATTGAGGAACTATCCTTAGGATAAGTTATCAATATCTGATAAATGGGGGTTTTGACACCCAGATACAGAGCTTGAAGTGGTGCTCTAGTGAGATCTGTATCCACTTCACAGGGCAGTGACCTCACATTCATTTTTCATATGGCCTGTTTGCAGCTCAGACCCATTCAATTAAATGTGGCTGAGCTGCAATACCAAGCATGGCCCCTATACAATGTATGCTACTGTGCTTGGTATTTAATAACAAGATCACAGTGCTTACAAAAACAGTATGGTCTCCTTCAACAGCTGATCTACAGGGGTCCCAGTTGTCGGACCCCCACCAATCAGATATTTATGACCTATCTGAAAGGTTGTCAATATGGAAGTCCTGAAAACCCTCTAATCCAAGTGTCTGAGTCCAGAATAGCCTTAGGCCTCATGCATGTGGTGGTATTATGACTTCGTTTTTTATGCATGAGGCTGCATTCCTCCATTACTGTACTAATTCAATTGAACAAAAAGTGGCAATGCACGATTAGATGGTGCATGTACAAAGATATTCTCCTATAGAAGCATTGCTTTTAAGGGAAAGTATTTAAGTACGTACAGTTGTGCCCTCTAGTGATGGGGCGAACCTTGCAAAATGCACTTTGTGAATATTTGCGAAGTTCACCAAGGAAAATTGTACTAGGGGGTCTCTTCAGGCCCAGAGTATGAAAATCAGAGTGAAGGGAAAGTGTGTAAAAATACAAAAAAAACCCCCTATTCACTCAACCTTTCGCCACGCTGCCTCCACAGCACCCTCCCGGGTTCTGACCCTCTTCCCAGGCTGTCCACCATGTTATTCATCCTCCAGGTCACCACTGAGGCCTGTACTTAGGTCTCAGTAATCACATGGATGTGACAACATCAAGACTGTTTGATTATCTCCTATTACCTGGGGCCGAATAAGATAGTGAAGGGCCCAGCAAGAGGACCGGAATGCCGGAGAATACAGCTCCCTAAAATGGATATGCAGCTGGTCACTATTTTGCTAAATTCATTCAGGTTTTGGAAAACCTGTAAAGAACCTGGTTACTAACTAGTTCACCCATCACTAGTGCCCACCCTTAACTCAGCATGAATCGGTTAAAGGGTTATTCCCATCTCAGCAAATTGCTGCCAACATGGGAATAACTGCTCCCATGTCCGGACCCCCAGGGGAACAATGGAGCCGTGCTGGTCATTGCTGTACACTGTTCATGTAACTCAAAGAAGAGAATAGGAACCTATGGAAACAGCATAGCACATTTAGCTACACTGCTTCTATAACACTGAAGCTATGGAAACAACTGTGCTACACTGTTTCCATACAGCCCATTGTCCTCTATGGGAGTTACAGAAATAGCAGAGAGCAGCACTGCTCAGCCCTTTCCATAAGTCCAGTCCATGGGGTCAGGAAGGGGAGTAGTTATTCCCATCTCAGGAGTGATTTCCTGAGATGGGAATAACCCCTTAAAGACTGCAATTGCTCATGAAACCAATCCCATACAATACTGCCACGTGCTAGCAAAATCCTTGACAGGCTGCAAACCAAAGAACAACCACAGAGCAATATAGAAGGACACATCTGTATGGCACTCAGCCATGCCAGTATGGCATCACAAAGGCTGCGTGGCTCTGTATTAGACAGTACATTAGCCTCTGTGTACTAGGCAAAATCCTAAATGGCAAATCCAATTCCAGTAGCTCTGTAGTGGTATTTATTGTAATGTTACATTATTTTCATTCTTTTTGGAACATCCACACTTAAAAAATATGTACTGCGTCCTTGAAGCCTGAATGTGTTTTACCTGAGGTGTTTTCTTTTTCTTGTAGAAATAGAAAATGGCTACAGCCAGTGCGATGATCAGCGCTACCCCACATGGTATGCCGACTGACAGACCAATTATTAATCCCTATAGGATGACAATAGAAAAATATAAACAGATTTTTTTTTAATCCAGAACACAGTGTTAAATCATGAACACAGTTAGAATTACTTTGTTGGAGAACTGCACCATTTTAAATGGGGTGCATGGTCTATTATAGGAACTTATTCTAGCTTGTCCTATTAAAAGCAAAGATTAAGATAATGGGTGGAATAACTGAGCACAGTGCATGATTTATTACATATATGGCACATAACCTATCTCTGGTTGATTCCATTGTACTTTGCTGTATTACCCCATTACAATGTACTACTCTCACATATACAACACTTACTTTCCCCCATTGCTACCTGCATTATCTATGGGCAAATGGATACACATTACATTCGTATTTTATGAGTCTTTGGAGCGATGTGAGAATTCAAACCCTGACAACAAATCTCTTGGGCTGCAGACAAGTAGGTAACATGGTTTATATTCTGCTCCCTTGTAAGTGGGTACAGAATAAAGCTACACTATAAGGTCAACTCACATCCCTATAGCTGCAGCTAGGCTACAGACAGGGAACATGCCATAGAGCAAGATAAGCCGACTTGTAATAGGAGATACAGATAATGGACTGCATTTGTATTCTTTATTCTTGATTTTGGCCTTAAATGGACAACAGACTTTGCACAAATCGATAGTACATGTGAATAAAAGAAACTTTGTAATATAGCTTATTGGAGAAAAATGCTTCTTTCTCTGCTTATAAGACTCTCTTCCTGCTTCTCCCTCCCTGCTAAACTGACTACTAATTGAAATCCCTATTAACTGGAGGACAGAAGCCAACAGAGGTGTCATATTACAGGTCACAATAGAAGTCTATGAAGAGAGGAGTTTTTCAGAAATGCATGCGGTTTTAATATAGAACTGCATGCATTTTTGTGAAGAAAAGCATGTGTGAACACAGCCTAACTGCATTTCTGTTCTGCATGCTTTTTCTAATTGCAAACACCATGCAAACCCAGCCTTTGGGGAGCAGTCAGTGATTGTACCTGACTTGAAGCAGGTATGAAGACGTCTGTGTGCATATGAGATAAACCTAAGCTGGCCGTGCACATTAGATTTTGGATGGCCATTATACAGCCCTCCAAGTGCACTGAGCCTGGGCAAGTTGGCTGTTTAGCGGTCTTCTTTTGGCAGACTAAAGTCTGCTGTTGTGAATAAATGTCTGCAATATTTAATGGTTGTTAGTCATCTGGAATGGCGGAAATAGAATTCGGTTGACGGAAATCTAATGTGTTTGGTCAGTTTTAGACCTAATAAATGTGTTCCTAGAATTGGTCTATGCTCGATTGTTTAAGAAATTGCACCACCTATTGTGTGTATTGAGCAAGAATTTTTGTAACTCTTAAAAAGGCCGTAACCAATACCCTCAAAGGCCATTGTTTTGTGTTCAGAGTTTATCTGTCTTAGTTCTTAAAGAGAAACCTCAAGAGTGAAGTGACATTATCCCACCCACATTAGACTACTGTGGGGCCCTTGTAGGAAGGGGGGCAACTCAAACTGCTGCTTATTACTTTGACAAAAAAAAAAAAAATTTAATCAGGAGCGGCTACTAAACATCGAAGCCAGACAAACTCACCAGACATGCAGCTGAATAGACATAGGGAAGATGTGAGATAATTCAGTGCATAATGCTCCAATAGGCAAGGTTACTAGATGAAGCTACTAAACTTCTGGCTGCCTGCAGGCGTCAACACAGAAGATTCACATGGATGATTTATCCCAGATTTTAGTGTGGAAAAAAGTTTTGCACACCAAAACCACATAAAACCCATGTATATTCTGCCTCCCATTAAATCTGCAATGTGTGAAAGTTTGCATATACAATGAAGGGAAATACTGCAATCTAACTGAAAGACTTACCAAGTTTTGTTCTTCTTTAGTAGGGGTAGTGGTGACCTGAGGGTAAGAAGCCACATGGTATAGTGTTAGATATCTGATTTATACTAAAGTGCTTCAATCATATTGTGGGATATATAAGAGATTATATATAGCATTTAATGTTGACATCCTAAAGTTGTGTTTTTTTTAATCTATTTTATCTACTCTATATCCAGTGTATAATATATAAATATGTAAATCAAATCTTTTTTTCAAATTGTGTTGCCAGAATGGCTCCTAAATCCAGGTGGACACGAGCCATTCTTTTGCCTCTATTTGGTCTTTTAGGCAGGATGAGGTATTGAGACAATATTTAAAGTTTTATTCCTATCATATTTCATGGTATATTGCTAAAGGCCCAACAATCCTGAGAATGAAGGGGATGCTTTGATATTGTGTCCCTCCTCAGTTTTCCCTCCTGGCCATTCCATTAACTGTTGTGCAGAGAACTGCAGCAAAGCTCAATGCTAATGAATAGTGCCATGCTGCAGCCCACTGTGTCACCTCGTAGGAATGCTGAGGGTCCCAATCTAACCCCCAGTAATCGGAAAGAGATGGCATATCTTAGAGATTGGAATAACCCTCTCAGTTGTTGCAGTAGCAAGTGGTAGAGATGAGAAAGAGGATCCTGTCCACAAGAGCTTAGGTGAGTTTTCAGGGTCCTCTGGAAGGTTGTGATTAAAGGGGGGGACAGTCTTGTATATCATGGTAGTGCATATTAGAGAATAGGAGATGCATGGGAAAATAAAATCATATAACTATGGACTTACATTAGTTGTAGTATTTAAGATGTCCGTGACCTGGAAATGATAAATATGGAACATTAGATTAGGAGACACAATGATTTATGCTATAGGTTTATATTATGTCTGTTTCTATATCATAAAATGGAGAAATGGTCACCACTTTTATCTAAGCTGTTGTCCAGGATTTATTTTTTTATGGTTTATCCTTAGGATAGCCCATAAATATCTGACCAGTGGGGGGGCCAACAGGCAATTCCCACACGGATCAGCTGCACGGGGCTGCTTTTGGACGCCCATACTATAGACAGCTTGGAGCTGGAAGCAGTTGTCTCTGATCCCTGTATCATGATTGTGTACTGGAATGGGTTCTCTCCAACTTTGGCAAATAATGCCAGCTCCAATCTGTATGGTGTAACCTGAGCCTGCCAGCGATGCAGCAGACATTGTTACTGTGCCTACTACATTGCTGCACTGGACTATTAAGGTGCTTAGCGTTACCTATACTTTCAGTGTGGCATAATAGTACAGAAAGGGGTTAAGTGAGCGATCAATCATTAGGATGACCATAACAGATGATCAACAAAATATCTGTGTGTAAAAGGCCAACTCAGACCAATTCCATTTTCTGATCATGATTGGTCAGAAATTTGTCTATGTAAACCCAGTTTAAGAATATATTGCAATACTTACAACTTCTGAAGCTGTTGAAAAGGCATATGCAGTTGTCTGAAAGTCAAATTATTACAGTAATAAATACTAAAATATAACTGTGTGAATGCATAAAAGTATGATAATCTAAAATGTAATTATCAAAAAGAACACACATCAACTAAGCAGCAAAAGGAGAACTGAAAAAAAAAGATGTAACATTGAATGGTTACTTTCGTGTCAGCAAACTTTGCATCAGTAGTACAGATGGTTATAAGAAACTTTGTAACATATGTTATCTAAGAAAAATGCTTTCTGCTCTTATCAGACTGTTCCCTCAAATAAATAAATAATAATAATATTTTTTTCACTCTAAAAACCTCTGTTCTATCAGTTTTGAGACGACTGCTGTTCACATCTTAGATTACGCATGTCTATGGAGAGGAGAGGGGAGGAGTGGGTACAGGCAAAAACAGATACAGAGGTCCAGATTTACTAATGTGGCACATCTAGTTTCAGCTAAAATTTTTAGACTTGCTGGATGTATGTGGATTCTTAGAAAAAAGGGGCATGACCTAAAAGCATTTTTTTTTTTTTTTTTTTTTTTTTAGGAAAGACACCTGAACCCACCAGGACCCTAATGTATTAAAGGTATATCAGATATTTCTCTAAAATCATCAGATTATTGACTAAATCTACATTAAAGCAGTTATTGGAGTTGGGAAAACCTTTACCATATATCTGCTTCCTCTCAGGGTTTCTATTGCTGGTTTTGGCAGCAATTCTGGTGTATGGTTAATAAAGTTCTGAGCAGGGGTTTTCCTTTGTCACACCTATATGGATAAGGATGGTCTAAAGCAGAGAAAGGGCGAACTGACTCGTACAGAGCCTGGTTCGACCCAAATATTCTAAAATGTGTTTTTTTTACGAAGATGAACAAATGGAGATTCATCTCTGGTGTAAAAAATTCACACTCACCATCCCTTATCACTTTTGAGCCTCCTCACAGTGTCTGGCTCTTTGCTGGTGAAGTGATGTACCCTGGCTTACTGCTGAAGCCTGTGATTGGGTCATCAGCGGTCATATGGGCATGCTTAGCATTATGACAGCGTAGGCCATGAAGAGGCCCAAAAGAGGTAAGACAAGGTGAATATGAATTTTTTTTTTTTTTTTTTTTATACCTCCCCTGGGCCTTCATCTATTATAGAGTGTAATAATGACACTTTCACTTAGACATAACTTTGGCTTTGTTTGCCTAAGGGAGATAGAAACTGGATAGTTAGGTTTCTAGGAGCCCTGACAGTGTTATACACTATATTTTAAGCCAATTTAAGATGTGGTTCATGCCGAACTTGTTTGACCCTAAACTAATCTTGGACAGCCTAAAGGTGTTTATACAGGGAAATTTGTTGGATATTCCATGTCGATGAATACAGAACACGCTATTAAATTCTGCTATTCTGTCCCTTCCATTAGTTTGTCTTTCTCTTTTCTATCCACACTGTACGATCTTATGCTTCACAGTATCTCCACCCTAGGCACTTCCTCTTGATTTTGCTCTTCTTGTTCCTTCTCCTACATTTGTTCTTTATTTATTATCACTTCAGATGCCTGTTATTTTATGATTATTTCCTTTCTTCACTTTCCTTGACCTGATACCTTTGTTTAAATAGGTCATAGTGGATCTATTGTACATTCCCCAGTTGCATCTCAACTTCTGAATAAGCCTGTCATTTTTGCTCTATGCCATATGTTGATTTACTCAGTTCTCTGATTATGATCATTTTTCTATCCATTCGGACAGCCTTGTGGTCTTGGTTAGGATCGAGTACATAACTAATGAATACTTAAGGATTAGTAAATATACCCTATTGTTCTTTACCTGGTGCAGATAAATGCTCTTTTATATCAATTTTATGTGTGTGAACTTTTTAGGGAAGAGGCAGTAAACATTTTTTAGTTCCGTCACGAATAAAAGGAATTTGTAAAAGTTTTTTGGCAACAAATGCACCAATTCACTAAGACAAACCATGCTTTCCCCTTGTGAATTGGTGTTTGAATTGTTTTATATATGCAAATGAGCTCTCTGTAGCAACCAGGGAATGCCGCTTACCTCTTTGGAGCAATGGCAACACCCTCATTGCTCCAAAGAACACATTTGCATATGGACCAAAACTGTGATATCACGGCAACAGAGGCAGATTCATAAGGAGAAAAATGTGTATTGTATACTCTGATTGGATAGGGGTTATATTTGTAGTATTAAATAATACTATAAAAATTAACACCAAACTTCTAAGAAGTATAATATATTGAAAATAAATGTGTTAACAACCAATATCTAAAAATAAATAAATAAATAAAAATGTTACAGTGTTTGAGGGTCGTGATAGGTGGGGAGTAAACAAAAATAGCGATATCTCGGCAAAGAGAGTACAGAATCACAAGGTGAAAACACGGTTTGATTCAGGTGACCCTAACCTATCTATCTGTAGGGATGGGTTGATATGCTGGTCTCTGGGGATAGACTCTTGTTAAGTGTAATGACTTTTTATAATTTTTTGATTAAAATATTTATGTATAACATTTTCTAAAACAAAAATGATAGTACATGTGTCATGATAGTTTAAAAAGAAACAACTCTTAAAATCGCGCAATTAATATACCACCATTCATGTACTGTATGGTTTGAATTGTATCTGAAATCATTCCAATAATGTGAATAGAAATCAACAGTTTCTTCTAAAATCTTCAGTCTAAAAGTTTGCATCACAAAAAGAAAAGTCACATGAACATTAAGAGAACATTTACCTCATTGCTGATAAAATCTGTAGTTGTCTACAAAGCAAACAATATTAAAAGTTAGAACGTCTTATTAAAAGCATCTAGAAATCCTTAAAAACAAAGGAAAAAAGTAAAACAAAGCGTGAACATGAAGCTTTGTTTTGTACAGTGTTCATAGAACATAAAATAAATGAAAAGATTAAAAAAACTTCTAGAAATTATGAAAAATAAGATCTAAAGAAGCATAATAATAGGAAGGTCATCAATACAACACCCGATGAAAAAAAAAGTTAAGAGGACCACCAACTCTTTGCATCTTTCAATAGGCACTCTATTAAAGCAGTCTCACCATTCCTGAGAAATCATTACTGTTAGCGTCTACACAATTATACTCTCAATTGTCAGGTGGGCATTCCCTGGCTGTCTGCTTAAGTTAAGGACCGCCCACCCGACGGTAGAGAGTATTAGTGTGCTGAAAGTAACAGAAGTGATTACTCAGGAATGGTGAGGACTAGAAAAAAAAATTCCAACTGTGCCAGAATCAATGAAGCAGCTCCTAATAAGGGATGCAAAAAGTTGTAGTTGGTGGAAGTGGTGAGAGGTCCTCTTTAAACCTAGGTCATTATTAATATAATATTTACCTCATATGGAATGCTTGTAGTATTCTGCAAAATAAATATTAGAAGATATAATTAGAACAGCTCTTTTACGTATTTATCAATTGCGCTTGGTTCACATTAGCGTTTGGGTTTCCATTCTTCTGGTCCACTTGGGGACCCAAATAAGGAGACCTAAGCCGCTCAAAAAGTGGTTACCCGTGGAAACCACTATAATCTATATTGGGTCCACCGGGTTTCCACCCAAAAAATGCGGATAGAAAAGTCCTACTTGCATATTTTAAACGGAATAGGGGATGGAGTCCCTGAACGTTAGTGTGAACTGACCCTTACATTGCTCCAGTTATCTTTTATAACTGTATGTAGTGCTCTGCATATATACCATATGTATGAAGGTCCTCTGCCATACATAAAGAACATTGCACATTTTGAAGCTCTCTCCAACTTTCTGACAAACTACAAAGTGCATTACTGAAAAGTGACAGTAAACACCACCTTATAAGCTCCGGCATTGTTCATCGGGGTGAACTGCATTCTTTTACATTTTCGTTTTCAAGAATACAGTGCACACTTTTTTTTCCTTTTACAGTTAGACATATGGCTCAGTTATACATGACCCTTTCTTTGTTCTGAAAATGCACAAGTTTACGTAAGTCTAATTTGCCGCCATTTCAACCAGTGTTCTCTTGTTCACCATAGAAGGGTAATAGTAGTTACTGTAGACTTTTGCATGGGGGCTTAATATAATTTTTTTTAAGTGTTTCTCATATGTATGTATTATTAGGACCCAACAGACCGCATGCCATAAATATAGTACTCTAGTTACTGTAGATATAGATGTGTCCTTCCTTACCTGTCCAGATTAGTGTATCACAAGTTAAGCTGATTTTTCTGCTACTCCATGTGCATGCATATTTCTAGAACGTGGCCTATTGTACAGCAAGTGTAAATGAGTTTGAAGCAAATTCACATAAAATGTGCCTAGAATTCAGAAAAGAAATCATGTACGCATATATACATATGTGTGTAACACAGTCTGCTCTGTGCCATACTATTACATTGTACTAGTACAGAACTGTTCTGTAGCAGGCACCAGAGCTGTGTCTACTTACATGGCTGTATAATGCTCTGACCCCAGTAGCTTAACCATTCATATAGTCAATAGCAATCACAGCATCTGGGTGGATAGGGGGCAAAGTGCCCCCCCTTTAACTCCCTCATGATTCCTGTGATGAGATTGTGGGGTCCAAGGGATTGCCATGGCCTCCCAACTGCCTTTACCTATTACACACAAGGAGGCTATGTACCATGTACTGCAGTACATACATAATGCAATATATTGTAATATGGATCAAAAGAGTCCAGGTTCAAATGCCCTTGTGGGACAGTAAAAAAAAATAAAAAAAATAATAATAAAAAAAAAATTTAAAGGATTAAAAACAAAGTAAACAAAAACTCTCCCATTTAAAAAAAAAAAAAAAAATACAAATATATTTAGGTACTCATGTGTGTAAATACAATAAAAAAAAGACTAAAAAGTGGTCAAAAAGTTGCACATACCAAAAAATGGCACCAATCAATGCCATAAAAACAAAACACAACAAATGACAGCACTGTACTTTTTTCACATGGACCCCGCAAAAACATTAATAAAAGTTTATAAAAACACTAAATGTACCCCAAAATGGTTGCAACTAAATGCATAACTCGTTGAATAATAAACCCTCATATGGCTAGGTTGACAGAAAAATAAAGAGGTTATACAATAAATAGGAAATAAAAATAAATAAAAAATGGCACATGATTCCTAAGTTCATTTTCATATTCCTAAACTAATACATATAGTCATATAGGGCACAATTCTAAATAAATATAAAAGGTTTCTGAAAACTACCGAAACGTATTCCACAAGGAAGTTCCAAAGTTTAGTTCTCAGTAAGATAACAGTATGCTTGGCAGGATGAAGAGTACACACCCGTATTTGCCATCTTAATAAAACCACTAATAGAATATACTTGCTGTTCCAGACACAGAGACAGTGGGGTATTAGTTCTGTACACAATGAACAATCTGTCCAAGCTTTGTTATTTGTGAAGAGTTCCCAAGTCATAGTGGAAATTTACCTGGTATCATCAGTTCTAGTTATAAATTAAAATCCAATTCTTTGTTCTTACTCTTAACATAGGGTCCTGGAATGAGCGCCCATCCACGATAAAACAAGTTGATCAGCGCTATTGTCCATCCTCACACAGTTTGCACCATTGTTGGAAGCACATTCTCGGTTTACCCAGGAAGATGTACTGATGATTTTTCGGTTAGCATTAAAGGTATGAACAGTTGGCAAACAATTGTCTGCTCATTCATTGTCTGATCGCAGGGCCTTTTACATGAGCCGATGATCAGGAATGAGCGTTCCTATGACCACTTGCTTATATAACTGCTGGCCCATGTATCTGCTGACTCTTAGTGGTCATCAAGAACCAAACTGGTTAGATGTAGTAGACATATATATAGAAATACTAAAATAACCTAAACCATAAAAGGTCCATATGGTCAAATATTAAAATAACATAAAAATATATATATATATATATATATATATATATATATTTATTTATATAGCACCATTAATTCCATGGTGCTTTACATATAAAAAGGTTGACTTCACAGATGCGGTATATTGTATTATATGACCTGCACTGATCTTGAGTTGAAGCCTGTAATGTGGTCTAGAGTTATGGTTGACCTTTTCTATGGATAGGTCATTTATTTTAATTTGTTGGACTCTCAACACCTCCGACAAATCAGTTGTTAAGAGGCAGCAGAGCTCTGGCAAACGAAACATTCCCTTCATTGTTTATTATGTACAGGTCTATACTTTCCACTATAGCTAAAGTGTTGTGCAAAAGTTATAGGCAGGCGTAGAAGAAAAATACTGTAAAGTAAGAATGCTTAAAAAAAACAGGTGTTAAAGTGTGACTAAACTTTTGATTTTCTAGCATCGTGTCATTAATAAATTTTGTAATATTAACAATATTAATATTAATTATTAATATTAATATTAATATTAACAAATTGTGACACTTTTGTAAAATCCTGCATTTTTCACTCTTATCCTTGCTTCTCATTGTGTTTGATGTAAGGGCTGTGTGAAATGGAGAGAAAATGAGGGTAGGGGTGGGCATTTCTTTTTCTAATCGGCCGCTACTTATTGTATTATTGCAGTAAGTAGCAGCCGAAACTTTTTACCCAGGATAGGTGAGTAAAAAGTATCGGTCGCAATAAGTGGCTGCTGATTAGAAAAAGAATGCCCCGAGTTATATACTTGGTGAGGAGGCATAAAAAAGGAGGTCATATACTGTGGGGGGAGCAAAAAAAAGGGTGCCATATACTGGGGAGGGGAAAAAAAAGTGGTTGTGTACCATGGGGGGCAAAAAAGGGGGCGTGTACTGGGTGTGGGTCCAATATGGGGATTTTTTTTGCTCTGCATATGGGGGGCGTGTCCTACAATTTTAATTAGGGGGGCTCCATCATGCAACCAAAGATAGCTGGGTTGGGTATCTTTTTTTTGGGGGGGATCTTTCTATAGTTTTCCACAGGCAGCAGAGAGGCTAGGTTCACCCCTGCCCCTACACCATACACAAGGAGAAGCAGGGGACAGGTCTCAATACAAAAGGCAAGGGGGAAAGAAGAAAAAAAATGCAGGATTTTACAGAGAGGATCCAAAAATTGTGAATGAAAGTATATTACACAAAAGCTACCAGAAAGTCAAAAGTTGTCGCGTTCTTTCAAAGACTGTATCTAGAAGAATAAGATACTGTTTTAAAGGCAATGGGTGATGTCACACCAAATATTGATGGGATTTAGAATTTTCTTTTGTTCATTCACTTTAAATAAAAAAATATTAACACTTCTATTTCTGAAAGCACTCATACTTTCAAGCATTTCTTCCACACCTGCCCAAAACTTTTGCATAATACAGTATGTTGCAATCAAGAGAAAGGTAGAGCTGTAATACCAGGTACAGCCACTACAAAAGTACAGCGCTGTGCCTGATATTACAACTGGAGTGCTGCGGCTCCTTCAAAAAGCTGAATGTCAGGGGCGACGGTGGATTGTTCTAGAGATATAAGGGGTACGCACTGCTGAGCTATTTGAGAGGTCTATATCATTGTGGTTCATGTAGAAGGAGCTGGCAAAGAATGTGAATGACAAAACAACACTGTACTGATGGCTTAATATTGTCACCAAAAGCATCACTTTACAAAGAAAAAATAAAAATATTTCTACCAGCATGAACATCTGTGCCAAGCAATGTAAGGGTTAATTATACAATAGCTACGCTTTCTAAACTTTTGTGAACAGGAACAAATACGTGAATACGCGATTGTTGAGGCTTTGTAATAGCTGATAACACTGCAGGAATCAATAAAACACACAATGACAAATACATATTGCTGCGTGCTCGTACTAAGATCCAAGTCGAGGAAGTACCAATGTGAATTATACTGAAATAAAGACACAAGGTTTATAACTATAGGTCACAGGGATCTAGTCTCTTTGCTTCGCAAATTGGATTGACACTAAATGTCTTTAATATAAAGAAACTACTAAAAAGTTTTTATGTTTCAGTAAATGAAACCTATTTGTTACATATAATGAAAATATACGAAACTTTCTAAAAAGCGACTGTACTTTATGCGCGTCAGATCCTCGTGGTTTTCTAGAGCTTGCTGTCACAGAATAGCAATGCTTTTATTCTAGTGGATGAAAATCTGTCCTTGTATGATGGTCGCACAAGTGCAGGAGTTATTAGACAGGGCTTGATATAATGGCATAACCACTAGGGTAGCAGGTATAAGGTCAACCCATCAGCTAAGTTAGGCGATGTTTACATTAAAGAGAACCGTCATCTGTTTTATGGCCACTAAACTGACGTCATAGCACTGTAGGGCTTTTCTACACTATTGCAGCTGTGTGCTTGATAAAATCTACAAGCGGCCAGCTTTGAAGCATAAGAAGTTTATTACTGCCATACACTACTGCATATGCTAATAGCATACCTGGAGGCCCTGGACTGCAGAGTCATGGGTCAGCCCTATAAGCAGACCTATTATTCCCTGGGTGATAATCCCCCTTGCTTACTGACATCAGCGCTAGCAGGCAGGGCAGGTGTACTATTTAACAGTCCACAAATTCCTTCACTTCTAAGCTTTTACTATTAAAAGCCAAAAACGAGAGGGTAAAAGAAGGGCATTGCTATGTGGGCAACAATAATCGTCTTGAATTGTCGCCTAAAGTCATCTGCCTATCCTGGGGTTTAACCCTGCTAGTGCTGGTATTTGAATAATCAACTTTTTATTGCATAAATATAGGAAAATGATTGCTATTTTAGTACATGTCATGGAGGAGCAATGTTCTATATGGTAGTGATAAGGCTGGCAGATATCCTTGTAGAATATACTAGAGGAGTCCTATTGGACTATTAATACAGTTGTGCTAAAAAGTTTACATTCCCCGGCAGACTTTTGGTCTTTTTTTCAGAGACTATGAATGATAACACAAAAACTTTTTCTCCACTCATGGTTAGTGGTTGGTTGAAGCCATTTATTGTCAAACTTCTGTGTTTTCTCTTTTTAAATCATAATGACAACCAAAAACATCAAAATGACCCTGTTCAAAAGTTCACATACCCAGTCCTTAATACCGTGTATTGTCCCCTCTAACATCAATGACAGCTTGAAGTCTTTTGTGGTAGTTGTGGATGAGGCTCTTTATTTTCTCAGATGGTAAAACTGCCCATTCTTCTTGGCAAAAAGTCTCCAGTTCCTGTAAATTCCTGGGCTGTCTTGCATGTCCTGCGCGCTTGAGATCTACCCCGAGTAGCTCAATGATACTGAGGTCAGGAAACTGAGATGGCCACTCCACAACCTTCACTTTCTTCTGCTGTAGCCAATGACAGGTCGACTTGGCCTTGTGTTTTGGATCGTTGTCATGTTGGAACGTCCAAGTACGTCCCATGCGCAGCGTCCTGGCTGATGAGTGTAAATTTGCCTCCAGTATTTGCTGATAATGTGCTGTATTCATCTTTCCTTCAACTTTGACCAAGTTTCCTGTGCCTTTGAAGCTCACACATCCCCACATCATCAGTGATCCACCTCCGTGCTTTACAGTAGGAATGGTGTTCCTTTCATCATAGGCTTTGTTGACACCTCTCCAAATGCAACGTTTATGGTTGTGGCCAAAAAGTTCGATTTTTGTCTCATCACTCCAAATTACCTTGTTCCAGAAGTTTTGAGGCTTGTCTCTGTGCTGTTTTGGCGTATTGAAGGCGAGATTCTTTGTGGCATTTGCGCAGTAATGGCTTTCTTCTGGCAACTCGACCATGCAGCCCATTTTTCTTCAACTGCCTCCTTATTGTGCATCTTGAAACAGCCACACCGATAGTTTTCAGAGAGTTCTGTATTTCAACTGATGTTATGTGTGGGTTTTTCTTTGCATCCCAAACAATTTTCCGGACAGTTGGGGACGAACTTTTGGTTGGTCTGCCTGACCGTGGTTTGGTTTCTGGGCATGTTATCAGGCCAAAATCAGCAGGGTATGTGAACTTTTGAACAGGGTCATTTTGATGTTTTTGGTTGTCATTATGATTTAGAGAGATAAAACACAGAAGTTTTGACAATAAATGGCTTCAACCAACCACTAACCATGAGTGGAGAAAAAGTTTTTGTGTTATTCATATTCTCTGAAAAAAGGCCAAAAAACCTGCCGGGGTATGTAAACTTTTTAGCACAACTGTATATTACACTAGATTTTGAAAAATATATCTGAAGTTTATGCCTAGCTTGATTAGTGTGAATTTTTTTTATGGAGAAAGGAATAATAAGGGAAAGAAGAACTTTGCCCAGTCACAATGTATACATTGTAGAGAGCTATTAATATGAATTATTAACTCACTTCAGTGGACTGTGATATCTTGTAGATTGAAGACCTATTGTCAAGTCTTATTATTAGGGTAATTATAATGTTTATGGTATTTCTGAGTCTTTAGTCTTAAAGGAATTGTCCAGTTTCAGCAAATAAATATTATTTGTATAATGATAAATAATATTTTTCAATATATTTTTAGTATAAATTCTTTGTGGTTTTCTAGATTTCTGTCATTAATTTGCCTTACCTCCAATGGATAAAAATCAATCCATGGTCATGTGATATACGGTCCACGGTCATGTGATGGACACACAGGCACACCCTTAGTGTCTGACCCCCATTGATCTTATATTAATGAGCTATCCTAAGGATGGGCCATCAATATTAAAGTCCTAGAAACCCTTTAATAATTTCCATGCTGACTGATTCCTTTTAATCATTAAATTTGGCTTTATTATTCAGCCATGTTGCCTCATTTGCATGCAGATTATGATTTTCACGATATGTAAATGAGAATGTGATTGGGTGTAGCCTGTCTGGGCTTCTCTTTCAGCACTGTCTTTCCTCAGCAGTATCCTGCCCAGTGCTGCCCTCTTGGAGTTGACCAACAGCCTCCCTGACTTCCGGCATGGCTACTGCTCCTGGCTAGTGCGGTTTTGTGAGGATTCCTCTTTGTGAAGTTGTTCTCCTCTTCTTGTACCGTGAAGTCAGCAGGCACACACAGTACAGCACCAGCCAGGAACAGTAGCTATGTTGGAAGCCAGTGAGGCTGTCAATCAACTCCTGAAGAGAGTCTCTAGGTGGGGTAATGTGGAGGAAGTAAAGACCCAAACAGGCCCTACCATGCTCCAAAACACTTAACATATCACAAAAACCACGATTTGAGTACAAATGAGACAAGACTGAATAATAAAGGTATGGTTGAAATCAGGAAAATCTACTCTACAAGGCAATGGGGGCTTGATGACTATTTCCCCATTGACAGAACTCCTTTAACCCTTCGTACCACAGCCATTTTCCATTTTTGTTTCCTTTCCTTTAAAGGGAAAATGTCACCAGGCCCCAGCATATCAACCTAGCCATACAGATAGATAGTTATGGTTAGGGTCACCTGAATAAAATGGTGTTTTCACCTCTTGAATCTGTGCCTCTATTGCAGGGATAATGCTTTTGTGTCAATATGCAAATGGACTCTTTGGAGCAATGACAACGCCCTCATAGCTCCAAATACCTCATTTGCATATTAACAAAAGTGGCAATATCTCGACAACATAAGGTTGCCTAAATCAAACAGTGTTTTGCCTTATGAATCATTGCCAGAGTTACCTATCTGCAGAGAATGGTTGATATGCTGGATTCTGGTGACAACTACCTTTAAGTCTAGCTGTAGTTTTCATTGGTACAATTGTGGGGTACATATGTCATTTTTAGGAGGAGAGAGAGAGGAAAGCAGAAAATGTAGATTTCCAATAAAGCATTCACTGTATATGATGAATACTTTTATATTTTAATAGTTTGGGTGTCATTTAAAGGTTGTGACACCCAATATATATTTTTTGCTTATTTTTGTGCTTGTAAATTGGGAAAAGGGTGGGGTTTTTTTTAGCTCTTTTATTTTACGTTCCCATAGGAGATTTCAACATACATCCGTTTGATCATTTATAAATGACACTGCAAATTTAGTATTGCATTGTATTATAAAAGTCATGTCTTCCTACTAATGGCTGGGTTTAAAAGCAATATTACACTAGCAGGCCCAAAGTCTTTCAGAAGGCTCCTGTAATTTGGTTGTGGGCAAGCTGTTTAAGAGGCCAGAGGGGAGACCCCTCCTTTTGATTGACCTCTCAGAAGTAATGGTTGCAATTGACCCTATGGTGCCAGGTGAACAGTATCATATTAAAAACACTGAATATCTACCATACCTGTACAGCATATGTTGGTAAGTGGGTAAGTAAAACAGAATCCTGTAGATCTAGTAACAATTCTGCTTTCCCCAATCATGTGGAGGAAGAGCCATTACACCACCATACACATTAGATAGTTAGCCAATTCCCCTAGTATTCAGGTTCACTTGACATAACTTGAATTTGTTTGGGCATCATAAAGACTGCAATGTCTAAACATACCAGCCACACAAACTACAAAAAAAAAAAAAAAATAAAAGTCAGGAATGATTTATCCTTCTCTTCCCCAATATTGACCTACTGTATTTTATCACCACTTCTGCAAATGCAAACAAGAATTCTCAGGTTTAACAATCCTCTCCATAAATCAGTATATGTTCTCGTGATGCAGATAACATTCACATGTCAGCTAGCTTATTATCAACAATATTCAGTTACTTCAGGAATACAATAAGTGGACCATCTTGACAAATAATGACAAAATGGCACAGCCATTTTACATGTACTAGGTTATATTTTAATAGTATTACATATTACTCTTTTTTTTTTTTTTTTTTTTTCTGTGCATACATTTGATGACTCACTAGCCATACATGTAGTGTACAGCCAACTTAATGGTTGTCTTGTCCCTGGCAAACTACAGCCCTTTGGGCACCTAATAGAACTTGGTCTGAAAATGGGGCTATAGCTGATCATAGGTGGCCAGATCTCTCATTGGCAAATCTGGAATACTGTGTCCAGTTATGGAGACCTCACCTACAGGCAGGCAGATAACATGGAACAGCAGCAAACATGGTATACATATATGGCGAAGCATAAAACATCAGGAGAGGCTTAAATGAGTTGTCTGGGCTTAATTGTTTATGGCCTATCTTGAGGATAGGCCATAAATACCTGATCGGTAGGGGGGCTGACACCCGGTCCCCATCTGATTCACAATATGAGACTAGAAGCAGAAAGCTCCATCCACTGTATAGCAGCCGGGTACCTTCACTACTGGAAGTTGCTTCATACATCTGATCGGTCTGGGGGTTGGGTGTTGGCCCCTTACCGATCAGGTATTTATGGCCTATCCTAGGGAAAAGCTATATAAAAAAAAAAAAATTAAAAATTATTAAGCCGAGACAACCCCTTTAACAAACTTAATCAATATAGTCTTGAGGAATAAAGGGAAAGGGGGATATGATCGAAACATTTTTGATAAAGAAAAAAATTATATATAATATCTAGAGAGAGCAAATAATATAGGAGCAGACTAGATTGACAGCAGAAAAAGACATCATGGTCCATCTTCTATAAATCTGTGACTGGGGTACCTGGATCTGGCAGACTGGGGACATTTGGAGACATCCGTGACTGACACACCATGATGACGACGACATCTATGGATGACTTGCATAGGTAAGTCATGACTTTTTATCTGCATAGCACATAAGGTTTCCCCAATTTTACATAAAATCTAAAAAAATAAACTAAAATAAAACACAAAAGAGCAAATAAGACAAAAGAAAAAATGTCTTATTTGACCACCTATAGATTTTAGTTATGGAGCTTCTTGGTGGTTTAGAGTTTGTCATGGAAAAGCTTAGAAATACCTGATAGCCAGAAGTTGGATGTGATAAAATGTTATACCTGTTACATGTAACCTTTATGCTAATGTGAACTTGTTATCTTATATGTATTCTATATGGCAGATGTCAGTCTAACACCACATTTAGAAGTGCTGCCATATGGAAAGTTAGGAATCTGAAAGATAATGTTTTACCTTGAAAATAAAAGGTATTATATTTTCTTTATGAGAAACAGTCTAAATGTGCATTAGATTATATCCTAATCTCCAAAATGTATCCAATAAAGCAGCAATAGAAAATAATAATCTAATGTGTAACAACATAAAATACAATCATGAAACCGCTGATGAAATAAATATTGTTTTCAATTAAAAGAAGGAAAAAAAAAAAAAAAAAAAAAAAAAGTATTCACACTAATATATGATCCAGTGGGACGGCAGCTCACTAGCTTCACATATACACCCCATATAGAACAGCTGGTAATACCTGCAACATTACACAAATAACATACAACAATCACGTACCATGTCTGATGAGGTCTTGCCAGTGAGAATTATATATTATATGTAACTTTACATCCTGGAAGGTCCAATCACTTCTTAAATCGGTGAAATAAAGCAGCTCTGATTAGATAGGTTTGCTCCAGTAAAAGTCTATAAAGTTACTTCCTTGTGAGTCGCTCTGCCAACCTTCATTTGCATTTTCATAGCTGAACGAAAAGTCAGGCTTCATAAACAGAGTTCAGCTTCTTGCAGGTCGCATGTGAACACAATCTGCTCTAAAGTCCAAAGATTGCTTTTCAGTTTATACCGAATTGCTCCACCCATGACATGAGGGGTTTCAGGTACACTAACTATATAATTCCTGCAAACTTAGGGCATTTCCATTAGTATCTTATATTGCAACAGACCCCTTTAACATTTTCCACATTTTCTTACTGTACATTACAGACAATCTACACACAAAAGTCTAGTTTGACAAAGGAAACCAGATTTGTAGAAATGAATAAGTCTAATAATAAAAAAAAATCTAATAGAAATATCCCATGTACTTGGGTATTCAGACCCTTTGCTATGACACTTCAAGTTTACCTCATGGCAGCCATGATGCAACCGCCTACCATGCAGCCTGTGTGTGCCGCCTTTTTTTTTGTATTTAGACTGATAAAAAATAGTTTATTGCTTGTTAACCCCTTCTCGCAGATACACGCACATGCATACCTCCCAACTTTCAAAGTACAGAAAGACGGACAGAATGTGTGACATGCATAGTGTGCAGTGGCAAATTTAGCCCCACCCACTTCTACATTTATTCTGCCAATTCCCATCCATTTCTCTCTGTGCCCTCACATAGTATAATGCTCCTACAGTCACCCAAACATTATATGCCACCACATTCTAATGTGCCGCTCCAATTGCCTCCACAGTTTAATGTCCACCTCCAGCTGCCCCCAGTTTAATGTCCCCACCCAGCGACCCCCAAAGTTAACATAAAAATCACTAACACTCACCTCGCTCCCCTGCTGCTCTGTCAGCAGTCTCTGCTCTCGGAGGCTTTAGGCGCAATGTGAGTGACATAATCACATTGCACCTTTAGCTCCATAAGTACACAGAGGCTGAATGGTGAAGCACGGAGTGGACGGCTCCTGCTTCACCATTGTATTCAACTCATCTGCATCCAGAGGACGCAGATGTGTTGAAGCCGGGATACACCTCCTGCTGACCAGGACAGCAATACAGGACCCAGAATCCGGGACTGCCCAGCTGAATCCGGGACGGTTTGGAGGTATATGTACCTGTACTTGTTGGAACTTTCTAATACTGTACCTCTCTAAGGACAAGTTTGGACCTGGATCTTACTTAGTAACAGGGATTTATCATAGCCGAATGTGCTTTCTGTACCTCTCATGACGGTGACTAAAGTGTAGCGTGCTTGCACTACTGCCTCACCATTCAATCTCCTCCTCACTATGTTTGAGTCATTGAGGTGTTTTGGTGGAAAACATGTTTTCAGGCGACTGACTTATTGATTTGGGGTTAGCTGTAATAGTGGGGAAGGGCCACTGCACAGTGTATGGAGCCACCTCAAATCAAACTCAGACTGGCTGCAACAGAGGAAGTTAACAAGCACTAATCCAGTTTTCTTGTAGTATAACCGTAATACATAAATTCTACCTCTCTGATTCACCAGTCGTACAGGGTGAAACCTGGGTTGGGCTGCACTTGATGCAGCTTGTTACCATGTGCATACGGGAAAACACCATTTGATTCTGGGGACTCTAACAAATTTATCTGTGGGGCTTGGTTGGGTTGATATTCAGGGTTCTGGCGACAGAATTACCTGTTACAGTTTATGAATACTCTGCATCACTTAAGATACATACATTAAAAGGGTCAAATTCTAGGCACAGAGATAAAACCTCTAGAACCTATTTATTACAGTTGTATGGGATCATCTGCTTCCAGCTCTGACCATTGTACAGAGATCAGCTGATCAGTGAGAGCACCAGGTGTCAGACCCCATCTATATGATACTAATAATCTATCCTAAGGATAGACCATTAATATCCAGTTTTAGAAAACCCCTTTAAGGGTTTTTCTATATGCAATTCTCCAGATGTACGACTATAATGATCATTAAATCACTTTGGCACTGAGATCATTTTATTATCATTCTGTTAATGACATGAAATGACAGTTACATAGTAATAAAATGGCATTACAATTCCCTTCGGGACAAATAGAATGGAAACCAGGTCTAGCAACATAGAAAAGATTTAATACCATAAAAATAAAAGATCTTATTTCCCAGTGATAATTTGCAGTCTAAAATATATTTTGTTAAGTAAAAGATTCAATGCTTCCCCATCTTACATTAAGTAGTAAAACCAAATACATAAAGGTGGCCATAAAACAAATGTAAGCAAGGGGGTGAGAAGCTTATTAGTCTTAGGTATTGCACGGGCTATTATCAGATCATTTACAATATCATATTTACATTTGCAGGAGACAATAACTACATAATTTAAGTACAAAACAATACTATAAAAGCATGTAAATTACAAAAAATGAAAACAAAGTCAGCTATACAGTACTTTTTCACTGAGGAAATTCAAAAACTTTACTGATGTCTGACCAGTAGAGGGCAACATACACACATATATATATTTACACAGTAATGCCAGTTATGTACTTGTGGTGCTACAAAAAGAGCCATTTTAATTCACAGGCTGCAATCTTTTAAAACATACCTCCAGTTATAAACAGCTATGCATAACGAATAGTACAGGTTAATATATAAATCTTTGCAATACAGCTTATTAAAGAAATATATTTTCTTCTCCACTTACTTTCTACACATTATTCTATGTAGAGGTGATAGAAAAGAAACGCAGATCATTTCTGTTTCTTCACTCTACTATTCTGAAAGCTTTAAACACTGTTAGGTTGTAGATAGGAGGCTACTAGTACACAGAATGAGGCAATAAATCAACCAACCAGCCAGCAAGAGACTCCTACTCCACCCCTCCCTTCCCCATAGAGTTTTATGTGTTAGGTTGATTATGGAGATGAATATAATGTAAACAAGTAGTCAGATTGAAGATAAGGAAAAGTGGACCAGCTTAAAAAAAGGGGTGAAGGAAACAGATCTCCTTAGTAAGATATAATACAAAGCTGCTTATATTCACATGCACTATTCATTTATGAAAAGTTGGTTATAACTGAAGGTAGACTTTAAGCAAGAACACAATATCACATTTCAACATAAGTGGTAATTTATGGTCAAGTAGATGCACGCAAAACTAGATGTTTGGTGCAGTTAAAAGGATAACCACAATATAGAAAAGGCCTGAAAAACCGGAAAAGACAGAGATCGGTCTCGGGTTCATCCAGTGATAATGTGATATGTAGAAACATATTTACAAATACAGTGGGGACCAATCACCTGGTTTTCCCTCATTTCAATGTTCTGTTAATCCCTGATATTATGTAAATTTGGTCTATAGTGAGAAAGGCCATAACCCAAATCAGTGTATCTTATACATTAAAGGGGTATTCCGGTTAAATGTTATACAATTCCCAAAGGAGAGGGAGTAACTTGCTCATTAATGGGTGTCCAACTGATGAGACCCCCACCAATCACAAGATTTGGGTTATTTTGAACCCCAGTTTGAATGGAGAAGTAGGTCAGAAATGTGTGCAGCACTATCAGCTATTTCCAGCAGTTCCCATTGAAATAAATGGACTGGCTGTGCACATTTCTGATCTGCCACTATATTCAAACTGGACTGCAAAGACCCAAGTTCTGTGATCAACGTGAGGGACCTCATTTGATCAGCAAAATGTTGTTACAGGAATACCCCTTTAAAATGTCACTTGTGTGTCTCACAACTCAGGTGTTTTACATCGGTACACCAGTTTTAGTAAGTGAAGTCTTTTAATACTAGTAAACTGCAATTTCAAAGGGGTTGCCTGCAGGAGGGGTTGTCTGCAACAGGGGTTGCCTCACATGGATTTAAATATAAGGCAGGAAATACTCACTTCGTTCACCGATTCCTTGCTGCACCCATACACATGCTTACGGAGTCACCTGTCTACTTCCTGTTTCCATCTTGATACACAAATTCTCAACCAATCATGGGCAGTGAATGACTGAGCAAGCATTTCCTGTGTGTCTAATAGAGACCAGGAAACAGAGATCAGTGGGGACCCCGTAAGCATCAGAGTGGAAGTGTAAGGGAATCAAGGAAGAGACTATTGCTTCTTTAGGTTTAACCCATTGTATGACTGTTTTTAAAATTGTACTCCTTCCATTCCCTTTAAAAATGCAAATGACAAAGATAGAGACACCTAGCAATAAATGGTATAGTAACTTTAAAGACACAAAGATCCAAATGATAACAGATGGCTCCTCACCTTTGGTGGTTGTGTGACCACAAGTAATATGAGGAACCAAACCGGGAGAAACTGGAAGCCGCAGCTGTCACACTGTGACACCATGGAAGGTGTAAATGGAGTATACAACGGGGACCAGGATTTTAGGGACTGCGCGGGATCAGTATAATTTGGACAACTCTTTTTATAATTTGTCCAAATTATTCTGATCCTGCACAGTCCCTAAAATCCTGGTCCCCGTTGTATATTCCCTTTAAAAAGGATTCCAAGGCCTTATGCAGTTAAAAAAAAAAAAAAAAAAAAAAAAAAAAAAAAAAAGCTGTATAATGGCCACTTTTAGAATAATGCATGTCTATGGGTGTATTCCGAAGTATCGTGAAAAACGTCCGTCAAAAAAATGCAATGCAAGTCAATGGGTCAGTTTTTAATGTCTGTCCAAATGGATTGCATCTGAGTAACGGCCATTAATGGTAATACAGCCAGGAAATGGATGAAAAATGTGACATGCGTGGCTGTTAAAAAAAACCACACAAGACAGTTTCATCTATTTTTTTTACAAAATTGTGTGCATGTAGCCTAACTTGGATAATTTTTATGTAGCCACTACATGGACAGAGGTCTTATTCTGCATTTAGTCTGTAGACACTGCCGTACAGATTGTCTTTATTCACAATGATCACTTACCCACTGGATAGGTGACTAACGCTAGATCATGGTGGTTTGGCTGCTGTACTGACTATTCAAAGTCTGTGGCACTGACAAAGATAGAGTGGCAGAGAACATACACAACTTCTCCTGGCAGTGGTCTTGCTGCTGGGGAGGGTGGGGGGGAATTGGGAAACTGGGGTTCTGTGGTGGTCCCAGTGATCAGACCCCATCGATCTTGCAGCTATCACCTATCCAGCATCAAAAGAAGCATTGTTGAAGGGTATGTTCATATGGAGGATTTTTAGGTGGCCTTTCAAAGGATTCCCCTAATCTGCCTCCCATTGTCTCTAATGGGAGGCAGTGACAGACACTTTTTTTTTCATTATCCTGAAAAAAAGGCAACATGTCCAATCCCAACATGGTTTCCGAGGCAGAATCACCACTGATGTTACAGCATGTGGCCTCCTTAGCCCCATGGTAAACGGCTAATCCATGCACACACCTACTTCAGAAACCTGAGGCTCAGACATGGCGCGCTGACTTTTGATTCTCCAAAATCCTCTGTCAGTATACCCTTATTCTCCCTATGAATGTATTCTTAGGAGTGAAGGTTATATGACAGGCTGTCCATACAGAGTTAACCTACGGATATTACTATGACAACCACAGAGCAAGCAGTAATGCAAACAATATAAACATTGCTGGAACTTTTTGTAACAAACCATAGATTAAAAATTGCCATAGCTACCAATTTACAATATGTTGATGTGTATGTTTTAAAGAACATAACTTACAGAAACCAACCAGGGGCAGACATGCCATTGGTGCAACCTGTACATCTGCAGAGTGGCCCTGTATGGCAGGGGGCCCTATACCCTTAACAGCAGTTTTTACTGTCTATTAGATTGTGGGTAAATGTCTAACCTCATGGCTAAGGATTACTGGTGGTTGTTAGACATAAGAAAGGTGCTGTACGCTGAAATACTGGGACACATGGGGCCCACAACTGTTCCTGCACAGGGGCCCTCAGCTGACACTGGCCATTCCTGAAACTTTTCAATAGTAGGCTACTGGATATACCCTAGTATTTGGTCAGCCAATCTGACATAGTGACCAAAAACCTGAAGTCACAGCCAATATATGCTCCACATGATCCTCCCTATCAGCCAGTTGGGCTGATAGCATCGGTATGGGGGCAAAAGATCATCATGGGAAAGCCCTTTTTTTTAGCACATGACTGAAAAGGAATGTAAACCAAGCTGGCCTGTTATATGCAGATATTTGGTCCTTGGTACATTGGCACAGTACAATAGCATGCTATTAAATTTGGATCCTTATTCTGTAATGTCTTACAGACGGCATTCAGCTATTAAGTACAGAGACATGCACAGCATTTAGCTCAATCTCCCAGAGGTCCATAATGCTGATGCTTTACATGCTAGGCTCCTATGTGGTCTACAGTCATTTCCTCATGTGAAGTGCATCCTGAAATTTGGTACTGGTATATCGAGCATGGAATCCTTTCTTGTTGATGGTATCGTCCGTGTGGAAGCGAATCATAATCGAATCTCCGGCTGAATATATTTCTTCAGGAGGCTATAGATAAAGTACAAGCAAAGCCTTCATGCATAATTTGACCCCAGATACCTTATACGATACATACAAGGGATTTCTTATATTATTAAGGATATAAAACAGCATGCATTTTACAATGACATAATTAGCGCTTGCGATATCATATAAAATACATGGACATTGCTGTAAATCAATGAGACCTCAACCAATCTTCAACAAAAGATACAAAGAAAAGTTGGCCAAATACATCTAAGGCATACTTGACAACTCTCCTGAAATGTGCGAGAAAGAAATGGAAAACTTACCCCAGAACCACAATATCTAGCTAGTCGAGGAGCAGTGCTGTCATAACCATCATATATCTCCATGTAGTCATAACCACAGTCTGATTCTTCTTCCATCTCAAATGTTTCAAAAATCAATTCTACTCCATAGCCGTCCTCAGCTACAATGACCCAGTCACAATTGGCCTGTACTGGGTAATTGTTATCACCATACTGGGCATGTGAATAGAGATCTTTTGTCTGAATCTCAGCTTTTAATCGTCCTCCACATTCTACATATAAAGAAAAAATTAAAAATATATATCTTGGAAAACACATATTCTCCCATCTAGCCAATATAGTGGCACCTGGAGTCCCTGTGGCTTTGCACTATGTAGCAGTAAGCATTTGCAGCCTCATGGTACTTCCTTATGGCACTGTGTTAGAGAGATACTCTCCCACAGTATCAATGTGTATAGAGAAGAATACCTCCATAACACTGCATTTGCTGGAGCCTGCCACAATAAAAATCATACTTAGGCTACCATACTACAGGTCCATACCAAATGGAACCTTGTAAGGAGTCATAAATACAGCTGTGTGCCTTTGATGTTATGCAGTCCTTTGCAATTCTTCAATCTATACAACACATCAATTCTATATAACTACATACCTGTGCTGTATTTGGCTTGAAACCCTTTCCTCTGCACTGAAGCGTCAGAGTAAAAGCGCATGAACATATTATTTGTGGATGCAATAATAGGTTCAGGTTTACTGCTGCCACAAAATCGGCCTAGAATTGGGGACTTGCTGCTTGGTCCATCATACAGCTCAAGGTGGTCATAGGCGCACTCCTGGTGCAACTCAATTTCAAAGTCATTAAAGACCTAGAAGCGTAAAAAGGATTAGGAAGTAAATCTGGTTGATGGATAGATGTAAAAGTACATGATGTCAGTCCTCATTATACAGAGAAATGAACATGGATGACCAACTCCTGGAGGACCTAATCTGAAAGGTCCTGGTCTTTACATTTGCTCTGTATCTGGGTATAGTCATACCACTCCTCTCTGATGACTCTAACAAATCCTTTATTTGTGTGCCAATATCTCCATATCCGCAGTCTGAAACATAGCCGCAATATCTACTGTACACTATCAAATTTATATACAGACAAATAGAGGACAGGGACAAAAGGGAGATTGAAGAGCAGCTTGCAGCAAAAGTTGCTTAAAGCTACTCGAGGCTCTCAATCTGGACTGTACTTAGAACGGTAGACCATGCTGACCTAAAACAATAGTGTACCTACCATGAAGGCAAGGTAGGCAATGGCTGTAGGGGAAGTGGGCCAGCACTTTGAACTCTTTTGATGTCTGGATGTCTAAGTATCATAAATTCTTCAATTCTGTTTATTGAAATTTATGATACGCAGTCTGTCAGACATGTCTCTTACCCTGTCAGGAGATTGTTAATCCTTGAATGAAAAATAGTAGATCAGTATATAGTCATATAAGGGAAGTATAGCTGAAAAGGTTACAGTATTCTAATGCACTCTGTACACAGAGGTAAGCACATAATTGTAACTGTTGCTGAGGGCTTTTTTAATTCTTCGAAACACAAACTTACACACGTGGACAAAATTGTTGGTACCCCTCGTTTAATGAAAGAAAAACCCACAATGGTCAGAGAAATAACTTGAATCTGACAAAAGTAATAATATATAAAAATTCTATGAAAATGAACAAATGAAAGTCAGACATTGCTTTTCAACCATGCTTCAACAGAATTTCTAAAAAAAGAAAACTCATGAAGCAGGCCTGGACAGAAATGATGGTTCCCTTAACTTAATATTTTGTTGCACAACCTTTTCAGGCAATCACTGCAAAAAAAAAAAAAAAAAATCGATTTTTGTCTCATCTGTTCACAGGACATTCTCCCAGAAGCTTTGTGGCTTGTCAGAATGTAGTTTGGCAAATTACTTTTCAGATTCAAGTTATTTCTGTGATCATTGTGGGTTTTTCTTTCATTAAACGAGGGGTACCAACAATTTTGTCCACATGTGTAAATATATTGAGAGAAAACACATTATAAAAGTACAACCATAGTTCTTATTTACCCCGCTTTTTTAAAATTTTTTTTTTTGGATGGGAAGGGGGACTTTTGCTATGGGGTCCCATGATTTCTATGTGCACCCCTGACCCAAAGAATTGATGACCACAGGAAAGAATATCCTGCTACTAAATCCTATCCCATTCGTGTCACTCACTTTTCTAAAAGGTAAATGTAAAGTATTATGTGTATAAATAGTAGCTATACCTTCCAGATCTTTCACACTGGTTAGAGAGGACCTTTCACCACCTCTGCCAAGTCAAACCCTTTGCATCATTTAATAGATGCTGCTCCACTGATTCTGGCACAGCTGGAATTTTTCTCTAGCTCCCACTGTTCCTGAGCAATCAGTGCTGTTAGTTTTGGTCCCTAACTATTTAGGCTCTATACTGTCAGGAGGGCGGTGTCAGGCAGGAGCAGGCAAGGTGTGCGTTTCTGAGCTCTGATGCTGACAGCCTCTGATTGGAGCTCTGAATTACGCCCACTTTCCTACCCAACACTGCCCTCCTGACAGTAAAGAGCCTAAGCAGCATACCCGGTACCAAATCTAACTGCACTGATTGCTCAGGAACAGTGGAGGCTAGAGAAAAATTTCCAACTCTTCCAGAGTCTAGAGGTGGTGAATGCTCTTATTTAACTGCTTAAAAAAGTAAAATAAACCCATTTTCTACAACACAACTTACTCATTTACATCCTGAATTTTTATAGGGCGCTGCGCTCTAAGACATGAAAACGTTAGAAGACAGAGTAAACTTTAGAAAATTTTAATACTGGGATAGTTATAGCCAATACAGACATTTCCTAAAGTTCATCCAAGTTTGATTGGGTTCTCTAGAATATCATACTTCACATACACCAATCTGTTGGGAAACACTAGAGGACAGTGTGGTTTATATCTCATAAGTCCTTGGACAGGTTATGCATACAGATACATACAGACCACACTCTGTAACCATATTCTTCAAGATTTACACTCAGGAACCAAATAACTGAAGATCTTTGGAAAACTATACATTTTGTGACTCTAAAGATATAATAGTGTCAGTAAACTTACAAGTTTGACTCTGTGACCAGCTGTGGTGGAGATCTCCCAGGTGCACTCTTTTCGGCTGGGGTACTTATCAGGATAGTTGGGGCTTGAAACTGTTCCTTCTGCACTCAGAAATCTGTGCTCACAGCCCGCTAGATGTAAATGGATGAGACGTTACAAAGTGCAATAATACTAATGTAATAATGCAGTACGAAACACAACGCCCATATTGTTATAACCATAACAATCATTGTCAATCTGTTTCATATCTTGCACATTTCTTTTCGACACGATGGTCATTGTGAACCCACACAAAAAATGTTAAATTTGGCCAACAACTTCCTATAAAAGCAACAGCAAAATATACCACTTTGTGTAAACGGCTGTAAATACCATCCTATTAATGACAAAAAAAATTAAATGAATATAAAAATATAAAATATATCCTTGTTGAATTATACAAAATTATAAAAGGAGCAGAATAGGTCCTCTTTCCCACCTCCCCCATGTACCACATTGTAAATCAAAGGGTCCATTTGACAGCTGAATTGAGTGCTGTAAACAAAAGTTACAAAGTGTGAACACAGCCTTAGCACAAACTAGTATCTTAGTTCCCAAGTTCGAAGCTACTTCAATAGGAATGAGTTACAGTAAGAAACAGCTCCTATGAGGAGTATCCAAGTGTTGTGAAGAAAGCTCATTTTTATACTAGTATTAATATGTCTTACCCTCTTTACAGTCATGTCCATTTTCATGGAGTATGTAGCCATTCTTACACTGGCACACATAGCTGCCTAAAGTATTGACGCACTCATGCTGACAGCCCCCGTTCTCCTTAGAGCACTCATCCTTATCTGTAGAGGAAAGCATTGGGAGCTTAAATCAGTAACTTCACAACATTCTCAGTGGGAATCTATTTCTAAATCACAGCCTGAGCTGAAATATACGATAGGGAAGAAAACATTACCAGAGAAGAAGTTAACTTTAAATCCTCTTTTTGACACGGTGTTGTCAGACTTAAACTCCAGTCGGATGGTATTGCCCTGTGAAGTTATCACTTCTGGTTTCTCCGATCCACAAAATCTTCCATGTAATTTTGTGTCTGTCTTGAGTATGCTGCGAACTTCAACATAATCATATTTACAAACCTGTAGAAGTCAATGAAGATATTAATATCAATATTAGATGAAATCATACACAAGTATAGGTCAGATGAATGACTGCTGCACAAGTATGAGCTATTACATGGCTTTAAAACTGTACAGAAGTATAAGTATCCCAGCCCGTCCTCTTTGCCTTTTGCCACATTTTGTCTCCTGTTACACACAAATATGAGAAATATATTGAGAAATCTCCTGTATGTGTGACAGCCATGTATTTGCTCCTCCTCCTCATAGCCTTGTTATAGGCTGTAAGACAACTGACTGTACCAGGAGCTTCTCTACTGTGTTCTGTCTCCAGTAAGACAAAAGGTGACGCTCTAACCCTTGGCTAAGTTCCACCCCTGTGTCAGTCTCCAACCAAAGATGGAGCAGATCTGCAGAAGGTTTACACCTTTGTTGTCTACTGGATTACTACAAGACTGTGTCATAGTCATACAGAAAATGCTGCAGACATACGGTGAGGACAACTATATTTCTAGGTTTAGTGTTCCTTTGATGCTATAATAGGATTGGTGTTAGTTTTATATATAATACTTATGTGTTACATGGTATATAACATTTATAGTTTGTGTCTGCTGAACTTACATCATTGCCTTCAAGTTCAAAGAACTCAAATTGTAGAGATATTCTATACTGTGCCGGAGCCACCACCTGCCATACACAGTTTTTATTAGTAGGATATTCATTAGGCCACCCAGGGCTAGTTATCGTACCATCCAGCTTTGTGATAACACCTCCACATGCAACTGAAAGAGAGAAAATCATGAATTTCTGTATAATGATATCGATATACTGTACTGTATACAATATACATGCACAGAGTATAATTTTTATTGTACTTTTATTACAAATTCTCTTTACTAACAAATTCTGTAAACTTTCTCATGGACCACTGTGGTGTACCTACCTTCACAGCTTTTCTTATCTGGGGTCAGTTCATATCCAGGGTCACAGACACATTTGTAACTTCCCAATGTATTAACACAGCGCTGGGCACATCCTCCATTATCTGGTCTGGCACATTCATCAATCTCTTTTCAAAAACAGAAGCGTAATGTTGGTTGATGCCATTAAAACAAAAGTAAAATATGGCAATACCACAAGACATAGTAACATTTAGAGACAAAATCAATAGTCACTCTAGAAAATGCTACGGAATCAGATATAGGCTGTGTTCACGTGGAGGAATTTGCCACGGAATTGGGGGCGGATTTCGCACCAAATCCGGGGCAGATTCCTCAAGAATCAGCCTCCCATTGTTTTCAATGGGAGGCAGAGATCGCAGCAGGACGCGGAAAAAAGAAGTGTCCTGCTTGATCTTGCCACGGATTCCATGGCTGATTCAGCCACAGAGTCCGTGGCTCAAGACTTCCTGCTGATTAGGCCCATTCATCCGGGAATAATCAGCAGCAGGATGCCATGACGGAATGACAATGCACTGCAGCAGCATCCTGTCGCGGCTAGACAACGGTGAAAATGCCGGCGGAGGAAAATGAAGAGGAATTCTACTTCATTTACCGCCATGTGAACATAGCCTTAAAAGGGACCATTTAGTTTGGTTAACTCCTTAGGTTGTATTAAAACAGTTTTTCTACACTTTATTACAAAATTCTGAGTTAACAGATCTTATGTTCAGGATCTCATCTCTTGACCAGAGTGACTACAAAAAGTTTATCTTGTTCTGGAGGACCTTTTCTGCCCTGCATCACACAGATATCCCATTAAATGAATGCTTAGTCTGTGCAATGGTGGCACTGCAGAGAAATTTACACTTCGGATTCTTCAAAAATTACAGCTGAGCATTGGTGGGCTCAGCAGAGGGTTGGTCCTGCTGTTACTGGATCAGCAGAACTGGGGAGAAAAGAACCCCCAATCTGGTTCTAAAGCTACCCGATATTGAAGACGGACAAGCTCAGGGCAGATTGAGTGTAGATACTTATCTTCCCTTGCACTGGGCACACTGCTGTGACATGTGTGCCCCAGGAACAAGGGAAGAGAGAGCGCCTGGGAGCAGTGAGGCAAGTACTGGCTGGGGGCATTAAACTATGTGGTGCCACTGCTGGGGTTATTTAACAACTAATTCGTATTGAATAGAATTTGAAAGTAAGGCAGACCATCAACTTAAATTTTATTTCTAATGTGCGGTCCCCCTCTTCTCCAGGGGTTTACCTGCTGAGATCCCCCTCTAATCCTGAGAATGGGGATGTTTTACTTCCATTCAGAATGTAGCGGTGGATGCAGAATGCATCCCCTAACTCCATTAATTTCAATGAGAGCGACAGAGATAGCTGAGAAAGGGTGTAGCTATGGGGGGTGCAACGAAAGCAGTTGCTACCAAGCCACTGAAGGGGCTACATGGTACAAAGTAGGTGGAGGCCCCATTACAGATTTTGCATTGGGACCCAGGAGCTTCAAGTTACCCCTCTCTGAGTGCTCTACGTCGCCAATTTCCAGCATTCCCAATGAAATGAATGGATAGGGGGAGTACATTCTGTGTCTACCACTACATTCTGAATAGGACTAAAAGACAGAAGTTCTCGGGAGTAGTGGGGGGGTCCCAGAAACATAATTTTTGTGGCACAACCCCTTTAATCATAGCTCCAGGCTTAAAAAAAAATAAAAGCCAAATATCTTATCATATCTTTCTTATTGCCAAATTAAAAGATAACACTGCCACATATTAAATACAGAAAGGATTTATACTTGGTAGTGGAGTGACTGGTTAACACTAAACTGTTGACTGTCTGACCACACTTTGGCACTCCTCAACTATTCACTTCAATCTGTAGGATGCACAATTCACACTAACATGTACTGGGCTGTCAGTATATCAGTATAATACTGCGAGCTGGGTCAGCCAAGAACACATACTAAGCCTGGGCATACTAGTTCACTTTGCCAGTGTTTGGCTGACATCATTTGAGGCTTCCTAGTAGTACCACACTGACCATTGCTAGTCAACCAGAATTAAGAGTGTACAGGACAAAGCACATAGACATACTTAACCTCCCAACTGCCCCAGATTCAGCAGGACAGTCCAAAATTTCAGGCACTGGCCTACCATCCCAGGACACTAAGGGGGGCATTATACTGTGCATGGGCCACTAATATGGCATTATACTATGTAGGACCACAAAGGGGCAGGGCACGGTCAAAGGGGACACAGTTTAGTCTTGTTTCTCTTTGTGTCCTTTGAATGTTGGGAGGTACAGTCATATGAAAAAGTTTGGGCACCCCTATTAATCTTAATCATTTTTAGTTCTAAATATTTGGGTGTTTGCAAAAGCCATTTCAATTTGATATATCTAATAACTGATGGACACAGTAATATTTCAGGATTGAAATGAGGTTTATTGTACTAACAGAAAATGTGCAATATGCATTAAACCAAAATTTGACCGGTGCAAAAATTTGGGTACCCTTATTTTATTGATTTGAATACTCCTAACTACTTTTTACTGACTTACTGAAGCACAAAATTGGTTTTGTAACCTCACTGAGCTTTGAACTTCATAGCCAGGTGTATCCAATCATGAGAAAAGGTATTTAAGGTGGCCAATTGCAAGTTGTTCTCCTATTTGAATCTCCTCTGAAGAGTGGCATCATGGGCTCCTCAAAACAACTCTCAAATGATCTGAAAACAAAGATTGTTCAACATAGTTGTTCAGGGGAAGGATACAAAAAGTTGTCTCAGAGATTTAACCTGTCAGTTTCCACTGTGAGGAACATAGTAAGGAAATGGAAGACCACAGGGACAGTTCTTGTTAAGCCCAGAAGTGGCAGGCCAAGAAAAATATCAGAAAGGCAGAGAAGAAGAATGGTGAGAACAGTCAAGGACAATCCACAGACCACCTCCAAAGAGCTGCAGCATCATCTTGCTGCAGATGGTGTCACTGTGCATCGGTCAACAATACAGCACACTTTGCACAAGGAGAAGCTGTATGGGAGAGTGATGCGAAAGAAGCCGTTTCTGAAAGCACGCCACAAACAGAGTCTCGCCTGAGGTATGCAAAAGCACATTTGGACAAGCCAGCTTCATTTTGGAAGAAGGTCCTGTGGACTGATGAAACAAAGATTAAGTTGTTTGGTCATACAAAAAGGCGTTATGCATGGCGTCCAAAAAACACAGCATTCCAAGAAAAACACTTGCTACCCACTGTAAAATTTGGTGGAGGTTCCATCATGCTTTGGGGCTGTGTGGCCAATGCCGGCACCGGGAATCTTGTTAAAGTTGAGGGTCGCATGGATTCAACTCAGTATCAGCAGATTCTTGAGAATAATGTACAAGAATCAGTGACGAATTTGAAGTTACGCCGGGGATGGATATTTCAGCAAGACAATGATCCAAAACACAGCTCCAAATCTACTCAGGCATTCATGCAGAGGAACAATTACAATGTTCTGGAATGGCCATCCCAGTCCCCAGACCTGAATATCATTGAACATCTGTGGGATAATTTGAAGCGGGCTGTCCATGCTCGGCGACCATCAAACTTAACTGAACTGGAATTGTTTTGTAAAGAGGAATGGTCAAAAATACCTTCATCCAGGATCCAGGAACTGATTAAAAGCTACAGGAAGCGACTAGAGGCTGTTATTTTTGCAAAAGGAGGATCTACTAAATATTAATGTCACTTTTCTGTTGAGGTGCCCATACTTTTGCACCGGTCAAATTTTGGTTTAATGCATATTGCACATTTTCTGTTAGTACAATAAACCTCATTTCAGTCCTGAAATATTACTGTGTCCATCAGTTATTAGATATATCAAATTGAAATGGCTGTTGCAAACACCCAAATATTTAGAACTAAAAATGATTAAGATTAATAGGGGTGCCCAAACTTTTTCATATGACTGTATGTATATATAGGTTCAAAATGTCCAAAAGCAAAATGGATTTAGGCCAATCTAAGCAGAAGACACCCACTTCACAGACAATGTAGCAACAACAGGTACCGCTCCTATGCAGCACGCATCCTTAGAAAGTGGACAAGAAAATAAATCATTACCTTTAAAAAAGTTAGCAGAAAATCCTGCTTTATTGACTGAAGAATCAGAAAAAAATTTAATCCAAAGAGTATTTGAGGTAGATTTAATGTCATCAGGCTTCTCATAGCCACAGAACTGGCCAATAAGTGGACTATCTTCTGATGGACCATCACGTATTTGCAGGTGATCATATAAGCAATTGTCATGTGCTTCAAACTATGAGAAATAATAATGACAGATCAACAGATTTGTCATATATTCATGTAGTGTCCACCATCCAAGTGTAGAATAGATATAAATCATCAGAAAAACAAGGCCTAGTAATTCATCTGTGTCATCACTAAATCTTCAGAAACCATGGAAACAACATTTTTAAGATTCTTTGAGGTCTCAAGATATAGGAAATATAAAACAGGGGAATATAAAGGGGTTGTCTTGTGGTAACCCCCCATATTCATATCCCCTAATAGGTATTATGAACGTCAGAGGTTGATCTTGCCCTCAGGACCCCCACTCCGTAATCCTGAATGCTCTGGTGGTCCCACTGAATCCATGAATTACGTGGATGGTTATTTCAATGGCTGTCATATAATGCTACATTTTTTTTATCACTTTTATAAAACAGATATATACAATACAAACAGCCATGTAGGGACATTGCATAAGTATAACATTTTCATCTTACAGGCAAAAATGATACAGAACACTGACAGTTGGCAGGTACAAATTGTAAAGACATCATGTAGCACAATAACATGTGTAATAAGTTATAAACCATCCATTTACATTACTATATTGCGTAGACACAAATAAATTAACCAGGTCTCACGGGGGCAGGACCCCACCGAATGAATCTCCCAAATCATACTGTTATGTTATCAGCAACCCAAGGGCAATGCTACATTTTTAATTTTCTATGTCACTATACAGACTTGGCAGTTGCCAAAAGTATGTTTGCAATCTCCATGCCACAAACATTGCATAGAACGACCCCGTCCTATTCAAAGTGAATGGTGGGCGCACTACACAATTTGCATAAGGGAGAAAAACACTTGTTAGAGGAACATTAATATTTGTTTCACAGCTGCTACATTTGTATGTATTAAAATAATTTTGCAGTTTTCACATTGACCACTGAGCCTTTAATAGGCTGATACTTTTGGTCTGTAGAGATCATGTCTCAGCAGTCATCTCAATATCATCACAGGCAGAATTACAATGAAAGGCAATGCCATTGAAAGTAGGTCACAAATAACCCCTCCCTGCAAAATGACCTCTGCTGAGCTGAGCACAGGCAAGATGGCTGCCCCCATAAGCATTTAGAAAAAAAAAATATAAATAAAAGAAAAATACAAAATGAAAACAAGAATATGCTTCACCATCTGGTTTTAGTTAGTAAACACAAATATAGGTGATATTTAAATGAGATCTAATGTAATTATGCAGTAAATATGGAAGTGGAATATTTATATAATTTTTTTTAAATATTTTAAAGACAACCCTGTAAGAAATGTCTTACCTCAAAAGTTTGGAAAGAAAGGCCGACCACAAATCCTTCTGAGACTGAAATCGTCCATTCACATTGCCTGTCTGGTCGATAATCATCCGGGTAATTCGGAGACTGAATCTGACCAATGTCCTTTTTTATATGACCTCCACATTTAGCTGGAAGATAAAAATGAAGCAGGTTACTACTAGAAGACTTTAGAGCTCCATCTGGTATACTAGAAGCAAGAGAGTGCAATATATAAGAATGAAAGGTGTTTACCCTGCAGTAGCCACTGCGGGGAAATGTAGTATTACATGGCAGTCTTTCAGATGAATGGTCCTCGTTTTAATATAATAAGATGGATAGTTGTTTAAAGAGGACCTTTCACGTCCTCTGGCATCTGCGGTTTTATATACCGCTGGAAAACTGACAATGCACTGAATTCAGCACACTGTCAGCTTTGATGGTACATTAGTTTTTGCACCAATATCCCTTCAACGTCAGAAGGGCGGGCCTTAATGCTCAGCATCTTCGCTGAGAAGTAAGGAACGCCCCCCGACAGTACAATGCTGTGAAAGAGTACGTGAAAGGTCCTCTTTAACAGCTTCTGGGCTTTTCCCCACTAAGAACACTTACAGTGGGGAAAAAAAGTATTTAGTCAGCCACCAATTGTGCAAGTTCTCCCACTTAAAAAGATGAGGCCGGCCTGTAATTGACATCATAGGTAGACCTCAACTATGAGAGACAAAATGAGAAAATAAATCCAAAAAATCACATTGTCTGATTTTTAAAGAATTTATTTGCAAATTATGGTGGAAAATAAGTATTTGGTCAATAACAAAAGTTCATCTCAAAACTTTGTTCTATATCCTTTGTTGGCAATGACAGAGGTCAAACGTTTTCTGTAAGTCTTCACAAGGTTGGCACACACTGTTGCTGGTATGTTGGCCCATTCCTCCATGCAGATCTCCTCTAGAGCAGTGATGTTTTGGGGCTGTCGCTGGGCAACACGGACTTTCAACTCCCTCCAAAGGTTTTCTATGGGGATGAGATCTGGAGACTGGCTAGGCCACTCCAGGACCTTGAAATGCTTCTTACGAAGCCAATCCTTCGTTGCCCTGGCGGTGTGCTTGGGATCATTGTCATGCTGAAAGACCCAGCCACGTTTCATCTTCAATGCCCTTGCTGATGGAAGGAGGTTTGCACTCAAAATCTCACGATACATGGCCCCATTCATTCTTTCATGTACACAGATCAGTCGTCCTGGTCCCTTTGCAGAGAAACAGCCCCAAAGCATGATGTTGCCACCCCCATGTTTCACAGTAGGTATGGTGTTCTTTGGATACAACTCGGCATTCACTCTCCTCCAAACACAACGAGTTGTGTTTCTACCAAACAGTTCTACTTTGGTTTCATCTGACCATATGACATTCTCCCAATACTCTTCTGGAACATCCAAATGCTCTCTAGCAAACTTCAGACGGGCCCGGATATGTACTGGCTTAAGCAGAGGGACACGTCTGGCACCGCAGGATCTGAGTCCCTGGTGGCGTAGTGTGTTACTGACGATAGCCTTTGTTATGTTAGTCCCAGATTTCTGCAGGTCATTCACTAGGTCCCCCCGTGTGGTTCTGGGATTTTTGCTCACCGTTCTTGTGATCATTTTGACCCCACGGGGTGAGATCTTGTGTGGAGCCCCTGATCGAGGGAGATTATCAGTGGTCTTGTATGTCTTCCATTTTCTAATTATTGCTCCCACAGTTGATTTCTTTACACCAAGCTGCTTGCCTATTGCAGATTCAGTCTTCCCAGCCTGGTGCAGGTCTACCATTTTGTTTCTGGTGTCCTTCCTCAGCTCTTTGGTCTTCACCATAGTGAAGTTTGGAGTGTGACTGTTTGAGGTTGTGGACAGGTGTCTTTTATACTGATAATGTCAAACAGGAGCCATTAATACAGGTAATGAGTGGAGGACAGAGGAGCCTCTTAAAGAAGAAGTTACAGGTCTGTGAGAGCCAGAAATCTTGCTTGTTTCTAGGTGACCAAATACTTATTTTCCACCATAATTTGCAAATAAATTCTTAAAAAAATAAAAAAATAAAAAATAAAATCAGACAATGTGATTTTCTATATGTTTTCTCATTTTGTCTCTCATAGTTGAGGTCTACCTATGATGTCAATTACAGGCCTCTCTCATCTTTTTAAGTAGGAGAACTTGCACAATTGGTGGCTGACTAAATACTTTTTTTTCCCCACTGTATCCCCCACAGCATAGAGGATAGCCATCTCAACCCCCAGTGGGGGTCCCCAAGTTCCCTGTGTGAATTTTGTGTGACAGAGAACTGTATACATCTACCTCTGTCATTAGTGAATGAAGTAATGGTTATGCATAAACATTACTGCTCCATTCACCTCCCTCTAAAGGGAGTCTATTATAACCAGAACCCACCATATCAACCCAGATTGATTCAGGTTACCCTAGCCTACCCAGTCTTTTCCCCTTGTGAATTGGTGCCTCTGTGGCCAAGATATCACTGTTTTTTTCAATATGCAAATGATGGTGTTACAGCTACACCCTCATTGCTCCAAAGAGCTTATTTGCATATTGACAAAAATGGCAATATCTTAGCAACAGAGGCACCAATTTACAAAGGAAAACCACTGTTTGATTCAGGTGAACCTAACCTACCTACGGGTCTGGGTTTTGGTGACAGACACCCTTTAAGCCCAATTCAACCAGAGCTGCTATCCATTTGGGGTTCTCTGCTACTATTCACAGACCACACTTCCTTCTAGGACATCCCTTTAACATTTAATTTTTTTTTGGTCAGGAAACACAAAGATCCGTGGTATGTAAGGGACACCTGCCACATTAGGTGGACTATCAGTCCAGGATTAAATACCAAGGATAAATGTAATTAATTACAGGGGGTTTTGTATTAGACCAAACACATGTGAAACAGTTACAAACCTTCATAAACTGCATGGAATCCTTTACCCAGTATATTACTGCTACTTCTAAATTCAATCCATAGCCTGCTATCAGAAGACTCTATTGGTTCTGGTATGCGATCCCCACATAATCTACCTAATGGGAAAAAAAAAAAAAAGACAGTGTGCACTAGTGGTAGGGATGTTGTAGCATTACTATGACGTGGCACTAGGATCAAAACTATCATTAGCGGTCAATATCAAAGTGGTATTCTGGATTCAGCAAATAAATTATATTCATCGCACAATCAAATTTTATACAGTTTCCAAATATACTTTCTGCATGACTTCTGAAAAGTTTTTAAAATCTTTTTTTTTCTGTGCCCTTTAAACAGGACCTTTCACCACCTCCACCAACTCCAGTTCTTAGCAACTGTTAATAGCTGCTGCTCCACTGATTCCAGCACTATTGAAATTTTTTCTCCAGTCCCCACTGTTCCTGAGCAATCAGTGCAGTTAGTTTTGTTGCCTGATATTCTATTTAGGTTCTGTACTGTAAGGTGGGCAGTATCAAAAAGGAGCAGGCAAGGGGGAGTTACTGCCACTATCCAATCAGAGGGGTGGACAGAGTGAAAGGGCTCTGAATCATGCCCTCTTGCCTGATCCTGTTGAGACTGGAAGCATAAACAGCATATCTGGCACCAAATCTACCTGCACTGATTGCTCAGGAAAGATAGGGGCTAGAGAAAAAAATTCCAGCTGTGCCAGAATCAGTGGAGCTAAATGCAAAGAGCTGGAGCTGGTTCAATGTCCTTTTCAATAAAAACCTTTATCATTCACTTCAAGTGAATAATTGTGTGTCCCAGTATATGATGGACACATCGCTGCTCAACTATTTAACACATTTGTTGTATGTGAATGTGTTTGATAACCTATAGAAGGCTAGGCATGGCACACTTAACATACAATGTAAACATTTCTATTACATCCCCATAGATTATTTTATTTTCAGAATTCTGTTGATCCACAATATCTTCCCCATTACCAAGTGGTCAGATATCAAAAGTGTTCTACATCACAGCCAGTGACAATGCAATACAACATAGCAACCATTCACATCCTATAGAGGGCAGCAGGAGTATGCTTTTGGATTATACAATGTAGCTGTGCAGAAGCCCTCTCTCACCTTAGTAGGTTGATCTACAAAGCGTAGGACTAAGACATGAGAGAACCCACTATACCAAAGGCCCTCACAATGTTCCACTACCAAGTCAAACTGTATTTTACTGTATGAGCACACAATATCTAAAACCTAACTTTTACGTCTGACTCTAAAAGCAAAAGAAACTTCAGATAAAACCAGTTCTTATAGTATACAAATGTATTAAACTTGTTGAAAATATTTAATATAAACACTATATTTATTTTATTATTTCTATAACAACTGTGTCTATTACATCGCAGTCACATTCACTTGAAAGAGACTGAGCGCCAGAAAGGCCATGTGACTGACGGACATGACATCACAGTCACAAAAAAAGTTAGATGATCAGCTGGGGAGCCCACCAATGAGATATTGACGATATATCATATTCCAAGATTACATCATTAATGAAAACCCCTTATATGCACGGTCAATATTTGCAACAAGTTTGATAATTTTTTTAACTATTTTATATGATTTTTTTTTTTCATTTCTAAAAGTCAAAAGTTAAAAATTAAAGTAGAAAATATTAACAGGTCTTGTGTATTAGTTATGTATTTGGGATATCATCTAGGTGCATGTTAAACAAGGAACTTACCTAATAAGGGGGCCTTTCTCCAATATCCATCACGTATTTCAATATAGTCATACCAGCATAGCCGACTCTTAAAGAGGTCCATTTCTGTGAAATTTAGGACTATCTAAAAGAAGATATTCATAATAACAAACATTAATAAATAAAACATTGTGAAATTTATAACTAACTATAACTGTATATCTAGATCTACATATAAATATATACATATATCCATCATAAATAACCACATCATGGACACTGCCTATAGTTATGCATATTTGTAGGAAAGGAAGCAATTTCTACTTGAGTTCCTATTGATTTTCAGCCCCATTAGAGGAGGAACATAAGTTACAAGCCATTGCAGCATGTGCACCAAATGTCCAAAAAAAAAATATATATATAAAAAAATAAAAATATTGGTTTTATTTATATATACTGTGTGTATATATATATATATATATTTATTTTATACTGTAGTACATAGCATATAATCTGTACATGTATAATCTTTGTAAGATCTTCTGACATGTACAGTGCTACAAGGGTCCTTGTCCAAGCTGGGACTTCAGAGGGTGGGGGAACAATAGGCGAAAGGAGGCGCAGATATTAAACTTCTCTCAGCCAACGAAATTTATTCTCCTCCTCACATCACAGACTATGGCCAGGACAGTAGTGCGTGCTAGAGGAGTGAATGATGTACATAACAGTTTCTTTATGGGAACGGCATGATCTAGTATAAGGTCATGGCTGCGCTACTGTTTATTTGCAGGAACTGCTGCTATTACTGTTTACAGGAGAAAAGTTAAGAAGGAGAGAGAGAAATAAAAGAAATGTACAAGCTAGCCGCTAGTTTAACACACAAACAATATGTAAAATTAGATCAGTAATAATGCTCAATTGACCATAAAGAGCTAAATCTGTGGTATACACATGTAAACCTGAAATAAAACACACCTAACATACTTCAGTGTCATACTTTTAGGTACCTTTTCTCCAGGTGTTACAGATATTCGCCATATACAATGTGTATAAGATGGGTAACCACTTGGATAACCAGGTGCAGAGAAATTACCACTTGACTCCATTAAAGTTTCCCCACAAGCTTAAAAAACAAACACATAGTTTATCGTGTAATACATATGCAAGAAACACTTTTGTCCGTTTTAGATGATCTAGTGAATTCTAAAATTAAAATTTACTGTAAAGACAGGGGACTGGCAATTTCCAATTCAAGTGTATTTTTATGGCCATACTGTAATGAATATCACAAGATTATATTGTAATACTTACAAACCAAATAACCAAAAATGCTCCATATTACACACTACAGGTTCGGCATCACTGTCAACTATTATTTGTAATACAGTATTGATATCTAAGTTACAAACTGGATGTAAAAGCTCGTAAGAAAAAAAAAAAAAAAAAAAACCCCCCCAAAACTGGATATTTAGAAATTACCTGGGCATTTATACAGCTTCTTTGCCTGCGCTATATCTCCCCGGCTGAGTCGCATGCGTTGCCCAATAGTTTGAATATGGCTGAGAGGTTGTCGAGGACGTATCGTGTCATAGTATAGACCCCTATTGACAAAAAAAAAAAAAAAGTATGTTGCAGAATATGTGCTTCACAAGGTGTAATTTGCTTAAAGGGGTATTCCCACCTATATAACCATTTTTAAATTTGTAGATAATTAAAAGTTAAACATTTTTGCAAATATAAGTAATTTAACATTTTGCAGAGTTTTAAAGATTTTCTCTAAATATCTTGTGGTCACAAGTTGTTGTCTTGATCGGTTGCCAGTGGATACGACCACGAATACAGGACCTTTCTACTGTCAGAAAATCAGCAATGACTTCCTCATTGTGGCCGGGATATCTTCTAATACATGTAGTGTCTCTGCCTGATAACCCAGCTACAATAAGGAAATCATGGCTGGGTTCCCGACATGACACAGACCATAGAAAGTTTCTGCATCCGTGGTAGTATCCATTGGCAACCGATCAAGACAACAGATGTCACCACTAAGATGGTTAGAGAAAATCTTTTAAACTCTGCAGAATTCTTAACTACTTATATTTGCAAAAATGTTTAACTTTTACTTATCTACAAATATAGATATGATTACGTTCATGGGAATACCCCTTTAAGTATTCTTTGTCACTTCTTAATTCCTTATTAGGACACATAACCACCACAGACAGCTCTGAGGTCCTCCAAGAAAATGAGAGGTGGAATCTGACTGGTGGCCATGAGAAACTGCTCCACTTTTTCTATGCAGCAGTTTTACAATCTATTCCCTGTAGAATACTAAAACTATTTGTCTCTGAAATGGGCCTCAAAAAGGATGGGCATAGTTCTAGGTGTTCCTGGACAGATTGCGTGCCTTGTGGGTGGAAATTAAAATATTAGGAGATAAAACAGTCTCTGTATTGTGTTATTTAAGACCACATAATACAGATCTGTACAATAAAGTTATTATATGTTTCATCAGAATCATCTTTTAACCTCTTGAAGCATGACAAGATAGAAGAATTAAAACAAAAAGCGCATAGAAAATAAATTGCCTTACTTTCTTGACACTTTTGGGTTACTGATGCAATTTATGTTACTAAAAATGCCAATTGCTGGTATAAACTGGGACTGGAGTTTCTTATCTTTACCATACTATTACAACCATTTTATATTGTCCCAGTCACTGTCAGTATAACATAAAGCAGCACTGCAAATACTGTAAAAATTTAATACAACTTCATAGTAACAGACTACAAATAATTCTTGTATGTAGTCTGGAGACAAAAGTATGTACCATGGTGACAAGTGAGGCTAAAAACACAAATAGATTTATATTCAAGACTACTTGCCCTATTTCACAAACTGATATTAAATCATTATGGTTAACAACTTAGCTTGTATATATTTATGTGCATGATGAACTAAATACCAAGTTTCACATTCGTAGCAAATTTCCCATATTTGCCACACACAGTACCTCCAAAATTGCCTACATTTTTCTCTCACTCCTTCAGCTTTTTAATTCCTTCACATAGTGTCTAACCCTTTACAATGGTTCATTCATGGTCAGCTCTGACATACTTGTCATTCCTGGAGATGATTCTTTTATCTCCGGTGACTCTTTTCAAGTTATAGGAAGATTAATATCTGTAATTCTCAGAAGCTCTTCAGTTGATGGGTGATGAATTGCTAATTCCTAAAGATGTAGACAAAACTGGACTTGCAACGCTAGGTAAACTCTTTGTAATCTACAAGGAGATGAGGTTTCCAGAAGCTGCATTTCCTGGTAAAAGGCCTTATTTCAACAAAGATTAGATTTATAGAAGTTTTGGTCTTTCTTAAAAGAAATCAAAGGGCAGAGGACTCTTCAAGAACATTAAAGGACCTAACCCAGAAAAGACTTTCTACATAACTCCATTTTTATAAGGTATCCAGCTGAGATGCTGCTATTATTTTCCATTGAGATTCTGGAACTGGATCTTTTTTTCCCCCCAAAGTATTCAATTGCACTTTTTTTTAATTACCAGCTTTCCCTAATGCTTCATTTCCCAGCCAGCTTAGAACCAGTTAGATATGGAAATTATTTCCATTATTGCGAAAGTGCCTTTGCTCTCAGTATGTAGAACACATCACTTCTCAGTAGGAATAGGATTACCATGAAGTGCTAAAAGTTACAAAATTGTTTACACAAGTCTGACTGAATAGTAATACTAATTAAAGGGAACCGGTCACATGAAAAATGCCATGCAATCTGTAGACAGCATGTTATAGAGCAGGAGGAGCTAAGCAGACTAGATAGATAGATAGATAGATAGATAGATAGATAGATAGGTAGTTTGTGGGAAAAGATAACTTGTCATTTATCCATTGAAATCTCTGCTCTATGTTGAGAAGTCAAGGAGGTGGTCCTATTAGTGACTGACAGCTTCCCCTCTGAGAGCTATCTGTATGCACAGTCAATCACTGATCGCTCCGCTTCCTGGACTTCCCAACCTAGAAAGAGGAGAGATTTCAATAGATGAACAACAATTCAAATGGAATCTTTTCCAACAAAACCATATATAGCAAAAACTCTTTAAAATGGCTACCCAAAATTGCATGAAAAAGTGGTCTTCTAGAGGTCTGCTCAAAGGTAGCTAACATGGAAAACTGAAAATCTGCCAATGAAAATGTGGTCTGGGTAAGGGGGTGGTTTACTGGTCTATAACATGCTGCCTACGGATTGAATTGCATTTTCAATGTGACAGGTTCCCTTTAAGAACGATAAAAGGTACCAACAAGAGTTAACATTTTGGACTGGTTGCAATTTGACAACATTTGATGTCTTGACCAGGGTTTTAGTAGTAATTTGCATTAATTTCATGGCTTTTTTCCACAATATCTTAATCAAATCATGAAATGAACTCTAGTTCTGTGAAGGAAAAGACAAGTATGTTATTATATTACAAGCCAGATGGTTTTTGAAGGAATGTTGCGCAACTGCTTATATAAGTACTCCAAAAAGACCCATATTAAATAGTCATCTACTCGGAGAATCCTTATTGAAAATAGGGATTGGTCAGTGCCTGTCTATGTAATCCATTGCCTTCTAAACATATGGCTAGCTATGAAGGCTGCAGTATACCCTGTGGAAGTGGCGGTAGAATCAAAAAGGAGATAAATCAGTTAGAAACTACTATATAATCCACTGGTTCAAGCAATTCAGATCTATCAATTTCCAAGGTGAGCAGCAGAATTTGTCTATATACAGCATGCCCACTTTTGTAAAAAAAAAAAAAATAAATAAATATATATATATATATATATATATATATATATATATATAATATATGACACTAAATAGTCCAATAGTGACCTCAGTGATGGTCACTTACAGGGGTTGTCTGGTCATAGGATTTAGGGACAACTTGCTGACTCTTCAGGTCCCACCGGTGGAATCTCAACCAATCACGAGAACTAGGGTGTTTAGTGTTTCACCTATCTACAGTGGTCCATGGAAATGTATGGACAGAGCAGGCTGTAAGATCAGTCCCTTCATTCAAAACTAGGGTGAAAAACATCTCAGTTCTCGTGACCGTGGGGGGTCAGTCAGACTTCCTCCAAGGGGTAACTTGCTGTGACTGGACAACCTCTAAGTTAATCAATCAAACCTTAGCTGGTTTGATTGATTGACAGTCTTCTTGGCCGAGATTGCACGTGTTCTCAATATCGAAAGGTAAATTAAAAGACACTGCCAGACACCTACAGTGCCTGCTTTTTTCCAAAGGATGGGACATGTTGAAATCCAACAGGCCACCCTCATCCCTCTCCCCAGGGAAAAGTGCAACATAACTTTCATGTATAGGCAGTGGTGCACGATCCAGTCACTATCCTGCCAGTGAGGACTTCTTCCTAAGAATACTTTCTATAACAACTTAACACTGGTAAACTGTAAGGAGCAACAAGTGTAATTTACTTATCCTAATATGTAGGTAGACCATGGGAGCAAGTGGAAGGGTGAGTAAAGACACCCCCATGTAAATTACATGGTCAGTTGGGCCTAATGAAAATTGACAGGTTTGTCTGACATTCTTGCTGCATAAATAGGTGAATATCTTTTAAATCTATATATAAAAGTATTTTCTGGATAAACTGCAGTTTAATGGAAACTACTGGCAAAATTCTTGAATGTATTGAAGACTGAAGCCCAGCATAAAATAAACCAGAGTGAAATGACTGCGAGGAAGCAACTGTGCTATTAGTTTATATATCTAACAAGAGCCCTTTGTATGTCTGTAGTTTACAGGCCATTACTCCAGGAAAATGAGTAGGATGAATTATGTGTTATGTTATTTTTTTTCCTTCCGCCATACAGCTTGTAAATATTTCTTAAATACACTACCAGGTGGTCGCATATCACATTTAACACTGGCACCAAGACGGCTTTTGTTTACAATATGTACTTGTGTGAAACAGAAGAACCCGGTGCCAACACTAGTAATGAATCGACTCCTTTTAAAGGTCATATGAACATCTGAGATTAAGAATTTATTATGCAGCTTTGGGCGGAATCCTTCATAAAAACACTTACCAGATAGCAAACTTATGTCAACTTAAGTTGGTTTGTTGCAATTGATAGACACAAAAAATATGGCTTTTAACCAGGCAGATTTGTGCTTTTGCATTCATTTTCTGAATTACATTCAGCCTGCCTACAGCTGCCCCTTGGGATCAGTTTACAGTTTCCGCTTCTATATTTTGTGGCCATTTAACAATTGACCCCAGTATAAGGCAAGCCTAAGTTAGTTTACACTCACCATATTACACAGCTGTGTTTGCAAACCATAGCACGCATATCCTCTATATTTTAGCAAGGCAAAAAAGTGGTTCTGGACCAGTTGATATTTTGTATAGCAGTTGAGGGAAGGCTGTGGATCTCGCCTTGTGGGTGCGGAGAAAAACTAGGTTGGGCAGCTTGTCTCTCTCATATTGTCTGACAGTATTTTTGAGGCAGTGGCCATGGCTGCAATGATACCAGAAGATGGTGAAGCAGGACAACATCCCATCTCAGTTGCTCTCTCTATCTACTGGTATTAGTCATGGTCACTGCTTGAAAAGAAACCAGTGTTACGTTCTACTTCCAACACTACCTGACCCAACCCTTGACTCTGCTTCCTCCCCTCCATTAAATGGGAACCCATCCAAGGCAAGTTTTACATAGAAAAGAGAAGCGGTGGCCATTTTATTCCCAACATTCATATCCCTAAAGATAAAAGGAGCTCCTGTATCTTCTTACAAGGATGCAGTTAGGAATCAGGACAAGCACCCTGACTTTTTTTTAGTTTTTAATTTTTGGTCTATCTACAGAGAAACCCTTTAATAGCACTTTTGCATAGTTCCAAAGTAATCAGATGTAGAGGCATGCATTCTGAGGTCCAGGCAAGTATTGAAACTTGACACTACATAAAGAAAACCCAAAATCTAAAGATTCATGTAAGACTACAATTAAATCTGATATTCAACTCATTCTTCTCCACCAGGGTCACTCTGTAGAGCTACTTTAGCTGTCTCTCCATATGCAGAGCTTACATGGAGGGAACACGATGGTCAAAAATAAAATTTCATTCCACTGCAAACAGAACTGTTGTTCTGCAGGGTTAGTCACAGACAGCCCATTTTGTCTCTTGAAACATCTTCTAAACTTGAGATACTATGAGATAGTCAATTGTTGCTTCAGCAGACAGAGATACAATAGTTGCTCTGTATGGGTACATTACTGAAGAGTAACAGAGTTCTAGATATTGGATCCTTGTAAGGTTGCTGAAGACTAAAGGTGTGGGAGTGGAAGAATGGTGCTGACCGCAGTGAAATCTGAACGGTCATACCAAAGATTGGAGAGGAAACTATAAAGGGCAAAGTAACAGAAACCCTCAGGTGTAAAAACATACATGTATAAGCAACATTACACATACAAAAAATAAAACAGCTGAAACACTTAGGGTACGTTCACATGGCGGAAATGGAAGAGGAATATGAGGGGGAAGTAGCAGCGCTTTGGTTTTCTGCAGCAGCTTTCACCCACTCATTATGCTCAGATGAATAGGTCAGATCAGCGGAGTGGCTAGCACCACGAGTTCTGCAGCTGAATCTGCCACGGAATCTGCGACAACATCAAGCAGCATGCTTATTTTTTTCAGCGTCTTTCTTCAATCTCTGCCTACCATTAAATACATTGGGAAGCAGAATAAGGGCAGAAGATGGGCTGATTTTGAGGCAGAAGCTACCCAAAAATCAGTGCCAAATTTTGCCATGTGAACGGGCCCTTAATAGGAAAAATAGAAAATAACAAATTCTATGAAGAACTTAAGAGACATAACCTTAGATTCCAACCTTGAGAATGTGTTCCGAGCATAATGCATTATACTGTCAAAGTCATAGGTCTCTCCTAAAGAATTGACTTCTCCTGGCTCCATCTTAAGGAAGTTGTATTCCTGACCTACGGGGGAAAAAAAAAAAAAGTCTTCAAATAATAGAATAGCTTGATTCCTGTACCTAAATCAATAGGGTTAAAAACTTGACCTTAGTTCTGATATACAAAAAGATTTCCATCTTTTCATCTTCAAGAAGAAAAAAACCCTACACTGAGTAACAGCATTTTTGCATAGGTCTCCCTAAGGTTTCCATAAGTTGATGAGCAGGTACCACAAAGATGCGTCAGAGACAGTGTCAGATTTTCCACAAGTCAGGGTGCAGTACAATACTATTACCTGGAACTATATGAATTAAAGACAAATTCTAACTAATACCTAAAGATCCATGTCTGATAGAAAAGGAATACTCTTCTGGGACTACCAAGCCTTACAGTTGGCACTATACAACCAGCTAGGAAAACTTCTACTGGCATCTGCAATCCCAGCTTCATCATATTTCATAAGTGAAATATGATTCAGTACCCCAAAAAGTATTTCACCTACTCCAGGGTCAATGGCAGGGTACTCTACAACACTGCTTGTCATTATTCATGGTAGTTGATGGACTGTATGTGACTTTTTATAAATAAAATTAAATCTATAAAGTTTACACCCCTGAAACTCAGTGATCCAATATGTAAGCTGGTATTGCGCCGTTCTTGTTCCTAAACGCTTTCACTTTAACCTAGGACATATACTTCCTGTAGTAGAGGTAAGTACATAGACCACACATTTCAGAATAGTCAGATGTTCTCTTACCTTGCTGTATATTTTCTCTAACAATTGTCACATGTTCATCTCTATCTGGACGAGTATGTTCATGCCAAAATCCAATCACATGTCCCAGTTCATGGACTACAATGCCAAACTTATCACAGTTCTTTCCTATGGATATAGCCTGAGGACCTCCTCCTCGTCGACCTACATATGAACAGCAGCTTAAAAAATTTTAAAAACAATTATAAATAATTTTCTACATTTTTTTTGCCTTAGTATCATGTATGCCTTGTCCTCTATAACTGACACATATTTTATGATATATTATTAACTACACAGAATTATGATCAATATCTACAATACATAAAATAAACCAATGCTGTTGTAACCATTTGACGTGTATGACCAGCTTAAGTCAACAAGGACTAATTTATTTTCCCTTTATTTTTTTTATGGTTGATTGATTATTGTATTTGCAGTTTGATGAATGACAATAATAATAAAATTTTTTTGAAAATATAAAATCAATTTCAGCTTTAACCATTAGGGACGCAGTCACATTTGTCCACAAAAATAATAGCAACTGTTCAGGATACAATATAGACAGCTTCAGCTGAACAAAATAGTTTCCACCATCATAAAACTGCTTAATGGCTACACTAAAAATACCTCCAGGGAAAGAGCCTAGTCTTTAATAATTTAATTCGATTCTCTCTATCATCTATTACACATATTTTCATTGTCATTCTAATATTCCATCTCATAAATAGCGTTCTAAAAATCTATACATTATAGTAACTTTACACGGCACTTCACTGCAAAATACATTATAAAATGTACATCCATGTATTAGTAAATCAGAATTTTTGACAGCCAATATTTAGCCACAATTTTTGTGATAATAAGTGATAATAAAAGAAATGCGTTGCCAGCTTCTATGCTGAACCAGACGTGGCAAACAATAAAGCTGAAATCGGTAATTGCTTTTTAAAAAATGACTGGCAGAAGAGAAGGGAATGCGGATATCATCCCCAGAAGTAAAGTAGTATAAGTACTTTGTGGCTATTTGTGCTTTATTCAGTTCACACTATATCTAAAGTCAGCCATCAGTTTGAGTATTAAACAGTACACATTTTATTTTTATAATGGAAAGTAGTAGCAGAAATATCAAAAAGTTGTATGTTTGTGCAATATAATTTGGATACATCTGATTAAATAAAACCCAAAAATATCCCTTTCTAGAGGAAGCTATCAAAAACCATGTACAGTTGACATAACATTGCCTCTCTTTTTGTCAGCAGATGTCAGAAGTTCACATCAGAACAGTTAGGAGAACACTAATATAATGAAGACCTTAATCCATAGGTGCAAAAAATGTAACAAGCTGGAGGAAGCAGCTAGAAGAATTTAGATCTTTTGTGACTTTTAGACCTTATACTTACCCACACGTTCTGTAAGTAAAGACAATATAACTTTCCTCATCCGTTCTTTCTATAAATGTCACACATGTATATCTTTCCCAGTGTCTCATAGCTTGTTTAAATATTGCTCTTTGATGGCCTGTAAAATACAACCATTAAACATTGATAGTCAGGAGTAATACCATAAAAACATTCTATACTCAGTTTACAATTCTACTAATTTATGTATCCGTCATATAATACAGTTATTAAGAGAACAAAGTAATTACATCACTGTATTTAGTTTTCAAAGTGTCAAAATCCACAAACCAGTAAAGTTTCCTTGTATTATATAAGGGATGATTCCACCAGGCCATATTCTTTCGGTCCTTGAAGTCGCAGCTCTGCGGACTCTTTCCCCATGTGGGTCAGGATTTTCATTAGTGGATTGATTTGCAGTCACAGCATCCAAGCTACCTTGTGGAGAAAGATGGAACAAAGTTTAAGTATTCTAGCAAATGCTAATCACATCATAATAAACAAGAAAAGCGACTTTTAGCATCGAGTCCAACGTAACGTGATATTTTTAACTAAATTGACAACAGGATTAGAGCTCGGGGGAGAATAAAGCTGGTTACTATGCTTCTTACACCAATGTTCCCCACTTATCCATAAATTCAAAAAAATTACAAAAGTAAACATTTCAAAAGTCAGCGTTAGCATGGGGTTAATGTTAAAATGGAATGTCCAGCAAAATAAAAATAAAAAAATTCAGATAAATGGGGAATAATGAAATAAAAAAAATAAAATAAAATAAAAACTGTATAATATAATGCGGTATATAAATAAGCATTACTTACCTAACTGGTCTCCCATCTCTGCCAGGTCTTCCACTGCTCTACTTTCTGATTTTATGGTCCCTCTTGACACAAAGGAAATACTGCTCAGTCAATCACTGGTTGGGGTAGGTCACCTTTGGAGCCAGTGATTGGACTAGCAGTTATTTCCCGTGTGTCAAGACGGATCAAGCATCTATAAACTCGGGAAGCAGCAGTAGGAGATCATAGATGTGAGTAACACTTGATTTTTAATGTATTATGCCATTTTCTTAAATATTTTATGCTCGACAACCCACTGAAAGGCTTTTGGGTATTACTCATAGTACGATTGTGGTCATAACTTTATTTACAAAAAGTTGGTAGGCAAGTAATAAAACAACTGAGGATTAAGTAATTACAGGAATTTTCTAATGCCAGCTAAACTATAAAACGTGCAATTTGTAAGAGCATCAGGTAATGTAATGGGCTTGTATAAAAGTTGTTAAAAAAATATTTAATTAATGCCACGTGTTACAAAAAGGAAGAAGAAAAAAAAAAAAAGATCGGATGAGGTTTGGGTGAGATGAGAACTAGGTTACATCAGATTCAATAATTTATGAGATTGTCTTTCAATGATGAAACTATGGCTGCAATACTTTAAACGGGTTATCCAGTTTATAAGATTGATGGCTTATCCTTAGGATAGGCCATCAATATTAGACCTGTGTGGGTCCGACACCTGGGACTCCCACAGATTACCGGTACCAAGGCAGTATGGAAGGGAGCGCTGCTCACTGGCCGTATAAACTGTAGCGGTGAGTGTAGATACTAAAGTGCTGCCCCACTGAAGTCCCAATGACAAATATCCCGGGTCATTCCACCCAGGACATTTTGTGCCCATGACACCAGAAAGGGGGTATGGTGATGTCGAAAAGAGGCGTGGACAAGCCCATAGGGGCTGTGGCCTCACATGAAAATTTTTGCGGTGTGCTGCCCACTCAGCAAGAATGGGGAGAAAAAAAAAAAAAAAATTAGATTATAACACTGTTTGGTGACAGGTCTATGATGTGAGTGACTATATCTGGTGTATAATGCTTCATTACATGGTTATAGAAATATCACAAATAAATAGCAAAATTCCATCACTGGGCACAGTACTGAAAAATGGAAGGTGTCATACATTTACTTATTATTAACTTCCGAACAACGGTGAAAGCGTCAATTATTATTGCAAATTAAAGATTATGGTGGATATTACCAAGGCATACAGGAAATGGTCTCTGTATTAGATAAATCGAGGACTGATATTCAGCTATGTGGAAATTTGTTCTGCAGACTAAATTTTTAGCCAACTGGTAACATCTCCAGTAACTGATTATGGCAATATTAGGTCTACATTTTTGTCTGTTTATGATGTAACGCAGGCCATTAACTTGCATTTTCTCACTTTTCTTTTCGAAGACAGCTATGAACATAAATTAAGCGATTTTAGGGTGCTCATTTTTTTTACTGCTTGTTTGTCTTTTGAACCATTTACTATTCCATAAACCATGCCTAAACTAGCCATCCCAAGTACTACCTAAATGTAATTACTTTACTTAAATTAGGTTTAGTTATTTTGTTCACATTTTATATATTTTTTTTTTATTTAATTTTTTTTTTTAACGCAATGTGAATTTTGCTATTTTTTTAAATTTTCTTCAACTTCTTAAACAATTCTTGAAGTAAAAAGCCATTTTTATCATACAGTAACATTTAGTGATCAGACATTAAACAATGAATACATTGAATTAGGCCTTCAAAAAATTAAAATGGAACAGTTTATAAAAAAAAAATAAGTTAAAAGATACCCAAAGGTCTGGGCGGGGTACCACATTACCCTTTATAACTGTTTGGGATGTTAGATTCGATGGTGTGGCATTCAGACTTGAAGTAAAATTGCCAAGTGGGTCATCTGGAAGACAAAATGAAGCATTATTGGTAATAATTCAAGTAGTCAGTAAATGTATAATGCTGGAGACAAGCTTTTAGGAAAGTTTTTGCAGTAGCTGAAGGATCACAGGTTTAATTTTGTTTGCCTTCTATGACCCACAGGATACAGTTTTACAGATGTTCTTTGCATATTGCCTTTCCAAGTTTCTCAAGGTACATTTCAGCTAGAGAGTTAATAGTTTGATGCTAAGATTTTCTTGAAAATTATTTCTGCTTGATTCTGATGATTTTTCAATACTAAACCTGCTCTTTAACCAAATTGGGAGAGAATCGAGTTATGTAGAAGAACACAATGAGAACTTGCAATGTCAGTATTGTAAAAGAAGATATTCTGCCAGGTTGGAAAATATTCATATGGTGTGGACTCCTATTCTCAGGAAAGCAAAGACTGGTGCTGACAAGATCTGAGCAGCAATGCATAGAAGTTTCAAAAATGGGCAATTGTGAAACCACCCATTGGAGAATGAAATATGTTATCCTGAGTCATCTCGAACTGTTCTTTCAATTCCATCTCCGTGATCTAGCCAGAGAAGAAACCGTTAGACTTGGATTGCTGACAGCTAATGCTCTATGATAACCAGTAGCAGCAATGTAGATGTTTTTGATGTTTTAGCAGCAACGTAATTACTGTGTGGCATTCTGAAGCAGAAAATTTGGATGTTTTTGCTACATCAGATTTTGTGAAAATTCACTGCTTACTTCCTGTGGGAAATTAGCAATGGACATATCCCCGATCTGACCTGGATCTGAAACAAATGGTAAACGAGATCTCCATAGAGATAGCCCATCATCAGGCGGTGAGTGAAAGATCTGACCATTAGCAGCAGGCCTGACATCCAGTATAGGTGAGCAGTAACAGAACTCAGGACAAGATTTAACTACTGGACTGAGTAGAGCACCTGTCCTGCATATGCATTCATAAAATAGGCACCATCTTCAGTGTCTGACCGGCTTAAATGAAACCAACTGAATAATTTGTCAGGCCAATTGGACAGTGCAAATGTGCAACAAATCATAAAACAAATGAAACAAACTGCTCTCAGACTGTATGGGGTGAATGGTTTGTTTATCCACATACAAAAGCAGTGATTGTTACTTGTAAATTCAGCCATCGAGCAGACAATGATCTTTCTTAGGCTACATGCACATGACTGTGCAGTGCATGGGTCAGAAAAAAATGGCATGGAAGGCACCCGGATTGGTATCTGTGTGTCATCCGTGGTTTTTACTGTCCCATACATTGAAATTAAGTGACAGAGCCACAAGTGTGGACAGGTATAGGACCTGCCCAATATTTTGTGGCTCTTTACTACAGCCCAAACACACAGCCGCAAAAACTACAGCTGCGTGTATGGGCCCATTAAAATGTATGGGTTTGTACTTTTCGCAATTGCAGATAAAAAAAAAAAGTATGGTATTCTGCATGAGGCCTTAGGAATATCCTTTCCAGATTAAGTTCCATGAGACAGCAGAGATCCCATGAGGTGGGGTTTATGTTTTTTTTTTTTTTTTAATCTTTAAAACTAATCCTCTGACATGTAGTTGGCACACGATGAATGGCATCAGCCTGGCTTGGATCCAAACATATACACTACTGTACCTTTTAAGCAACATGTACATGAACGTGTGCATGTGCTGGGTCCGTGGTAAAATGGCACATGGGTGAAATCTGTGTGCTGCCATTGCTTCCAAATACCCAGGCTGCAAAACAGGCAGGTGTAGGACCTGTCCTGAGTTTTGTCCTGGGCTCACAGACCCATAGACGTGTCTAGGGTCATAGAAAATAATGGGCCAATGTGCTAGCGGTGAAAAACACAGTTCATGTGCATGGAGTCCAAGATTAATTTTGGCTCTTATTTATATTTCTGCATTTTGGACATGTCAACTTTGCTCATGTGCAGATCTTTTATCACTAGCCTTTATTACTGTATATAATTGTATAATGTGTATAACTGTGTAATTTATTAACGTGCATTACTGTATAATGTGTATCATTTATCAATGTGTATATTTGCTTTTCATAATGTTCATGACACTGCAAAATACATTAAATATCATTTTATATACAGATAAACCTAATTTTTCTTGCTATAAATCAAGCAGATTGTACTTGTTGTCCAATGAATTACACAGTCAATTAAAAATGTTTTGCATGTATCAAATTGTGACATAAAATGAACTGAGAGATTGAATTGCAAATTACCCCGTAGTGCACATTGCAAGCCTGACCTTTGTGCTATTGTCTTAACAAGCAGAAAAGATCTTTTCAGGCCTGCAGTTACATTCTTTCCCAGGGACCAGATTAAACTCTTTGGCTGGCAAACAGCTAGGAACAGATACTTTGCAATGATTAAATGTTTGGGCTTTTTTTTAATTGACGTTGCAATCTTACAATATATATTTCTGGTAGACAAATCACTTTTTATCAGCACATTTCATTGTTTTTCAGAAATATTCCCCCTCTCAACCAAATACGGATGGCGCAGACCTTGATTAACATGGGTACGAGCTTCTGCTTTCAGTAATGGTTGGCAGTGCACAAATTTTGCTGGACAAAGTTTCTGAATGCTACAGACACCAATGTCTTTTTATCAGGATCCAAAACCAAGAGCGCAGAGGCAAACAAGCTAACAGAGCAAGCTACAGTGGGAGACGGACTAATATTTCATGCACTTTGTGTACATACATTACCAAACTTCCTATTCAAACTACAATGTGTTAACTAGGACCAGTAGTTTCTTAGGAAATGCTCGGACATAGTGAATGGATTGCCAAATGATTGGACCCTGTGCATTGTAAAGTATATTCCATACAAATAAATACAGAATTTTTGTAAAATTTTGCTACAAATTTTGTGGATACAAATGCACCTGAGTTTATAAACTACATTCAGCACATGTGCCAGGAAAGCTGCTTGTATAACATATCCATAGGTACCCATTTACCGTTGTATGCCAATAATTTTTTTCACCACATTTTGGCATTAGCCAAATTTTTTTCTTCATTGTATAGAAGAGCGGAGTTTGATGTGGCTTCCTATGCGAAGGATAAGAAAGTCTGCAAAGAGAGCTTATTGGTGACATATGCCATTGTATAACTATATACTGTAGTAGCATGCGTTACACCTTCCATTACAGGCATATGTCAGGAAAAATTCCTGAAATATACCTCTGGCATAAAGCAAAAAGCAAAGTATGGCCAGAGCTATACCAGTTATATACCTGCAAACCAGTGATATCTAGCCATCAACAACCCTACACACAGATGCTACCTTTGTGGCTATTCACTAGAAAAACAAGCAAAGATATTAACATAAACAGACATCACTAAGAACCTATTCACATGACGAAGTATATCAGCCAATTGGTACCCAAGATTTGTGAAAAAATGTTTTTTTAAATACACGTCCGAGACTCAGCTCTATTGAGTGAATAAGGCATAAATATGAAGACTGTAAAGACTATACACTTTCTAGACCTGGGAGATTATGATCTAATTAAACATTTTGAATAATTGGGCATTTTATCTTGATTATGATTAATGATGATTATTTAGGCCACACCCCTTTTAAAAACATTCAACTTTTTATAGTATGTGTTGGGCGAACCTCACTAGATTAGTCTCACAACATGCGCCGGGCGGTTTCTTTCGGACTGAACATATCCGAACTGGAACTGCTATAATTATACTCTGGGGCCTCTTCATGTCCCAAAGTATAACAAGTGGAGGTCCAGGGAAGGTGAGCACTGGTACTGGCCATGTTCAGACCTTCTGAATGAAGTCAGGGACCACTGTGGTGGGTCATGTGGCATCCTCTTTGGGCCGGAAGAGGATGAAGACCAGCACCAGTGCCCAGGGGCGGTGAGTAACACTGTTTTTATGTCTGCTCGCCTCCCATGGGACTCTGCTAATTATATTCCGGGATCTGAAGAGACCCCAGAGTACAACAGCAGCTCCGGTTTGGACATTTTCAGTCCGAACAAAACTGCAGGTAAAAGCTTGCGTATACTGTAGTAACCAAACCAAGATAACCAACGTGCACAAAATTACATCTGTTATCTGGACTGAAATTTGGTTTTGGTTATTTTTCAATTAACTGCTTAGTCCCAACACCTTCGCAATGATTGCCTTTGTTAATTTGAGTCTAAAACGCATTGACGTAACTTTGCAAATTAAAAATCTCCTCCCATTAGTACATGTAATTAAATATGAAAACAGTATCAGATTCCATGCATTTCTGTGGATTCTAGTGTCATGCAACCAAAGTCTATAAAGTAGGCACCTACACAAATACTAACACCGACTAGTTCTCCCTAGAAGTCTTGAACAGTGACAAGTGAATAATTTAGGACAATACCCTAGCATTTTGTTACGCGATTGACTTCCATATCTTAATATTCTGAATAATAATAATAATAATAATAATAATAATAATAATAATAATAATAAAATATATGTTGAAAACTTGCTGGCCGACAGAGGAATAGGAGCTGTCTGTACCACCAACGTAAAATTAAATATGCAAGAAAAAAAAAATGTAAGGAATAGTAAAATTAATTTTACAGTTATCAAAACTGAAATGTGTAATTATTCTTTAACTTCTTTATACTTGGAAATTAAGGTTCTGGTTTCAAAAAACCATTTTTTTTCTTGCTGTTTAGGCTGTGACCATTAGTTACTTTTAAATATTTTTTCTACATATTTTAAATTGTCAAAAGGAATTTTCTTCAAAAGATAGTATGGCTTTTTTCTGGTGTTTTTCCCATAAGCTTCAAAAGCACAACAAAATAAAATAAAAATAAAAACATCAGCACAAACACTATAATCAGAAACATTTGAAATTCATGGTTTTTTTTTTCCAGTATTTTAAAATGCTTGCAAAAAGTGTCTATGAAGGATACTATAAAAGGTAGCCCTTGCTAAATAGAAGCTAATTTGGTAGTCACCTGATTGCCACGGGTTCACCTTCTTTTTTCCTCTGTGACCAGTTATTACTCTATAAGAAAGTTGCGTGGAATTCTACTTCATCATTACAAAGAAGTGGAGTGCAGTGCAAATAATAAAGCAGGAGCGTAGTTGCAGAGGGTGCAGAGATAGCAGTTACTACTGGGCTCTGGAGCCTGAGGGGGCCTCAAAGGTCTCTCTGCTACATAAAAATATTACACTATTCTAAATGCCACAGGGTAGGTAGGGGTGCCGTTACAGACTTTGCATTGGGGTCTAGGAGATTCAAGTTATGCCTTTGAGTCAAAGAGATTTTGACAGGATAATGATAAATTGCTAAATGATGATTTTCTTAATAAACAATCCATAATACAAGTAACTGAGCGAATCTCACAAGATTTGTTTTGCAAATATTAGCGAGGTTCACTCGAAAGTGTCATTTCGAACCAGAAGTGCTATAAATATACTTTGGAGGTCTCTTCAGACCCCAGAGTATAGTTAATGGAGGCCCAAGGGAGATGTAGACAAAATAAAACTCAGGCATCAGATCTTCACCCGTGGGCTCTTATGGCCTCTTCCAGCCTCCTTCAGCATCTTCTCTGACATCACGTGCCCCATGGTCGCTTTGAGTTCTGTAATTGGGCCTCAGTGATAATGGCAGAATAAAGACTGCAAGAGCCCATGGGTGAAGACCAAATGCCTGGAAATAAGACCTAACGCCTAGAAGAAGTGAGGAAAGATGAGTATCAGTTTTTCTTTTTGTCTGCACCTCCCCAGGACCTTCGCTATTTATTATCTGGGGTCTGAAGAGAATTTTTTTGGAAAATTGGTAACTATCCAAGCTTGTTACAAACCAGTTCACTTATCTCTACAAGTAATGTTTCTGTCCTATTATTATTGGCTCTTCTTCCGACAAGCGGATTGCAGAGCGAAAGAAAACTTGATAGCGGTTGAATGTTATTGAAATAGTTGCTATAGGAGACTTGATAATCTGACATTTGTTTTACAGCACAGAACAATACAATATTAAAATGCTAGATGCAAGAGCACATTATGAAAAAAAAATATACGTCTACCAGCTGCAGAATTTCAGTTCTATCTTGGTTTTATTGAAAACTAAAAATAAAATATGATATGACACATTGAATTCTATTTTTGGTGTGGCATAAAATCCTTAACTATTGTAAGAGTAGCAATGCAGCCGTGAACCTCTCCATATTAACTGCAAATAAAGACCAGTTATACAAACCTGTAAAGCTGGTGATGACATGGATTTATAGAGCTTTTACTGTGCGCTCTAGTAAACCAACCCAATTAAATGCTATACGAGGCCATGTTAAGCCCCAGTGGTTATGATAAAAAGATACTGTTGTCAGTACGGTTACAGAAATGGGACTTTTCATCAGCTTCTAATTTGCTTTATCTAAACAGGTAAATGTCATTATTTTAAATCAGCTGAATCATTTATAAGCTTCCTAGTTTCCTGGAGCATGGCTTTAAAAATAAAATAAAATAAAAAATTTGAGATTAACTCTTTGGGCCAATTGAAGTTAAGAATCAAATCTTTTTAAACAAAATGTTCACAGTCCTATTTTAGAGTTTTCCCATCTAGTTTCCCGTACAAAAATTGCTAAATTTACATTTTTCACAATTGCTACAAGATAGTACACACAACCAATAGACGCTGAGACTTCTAGACTTCCAGTTTTATATATTTTGGTTTCAAAATGTAGATAATGTTCATCCCATGATCACATTGGGTTATACTCAATGCTAGATGGGGACTAAAGCAGACAAAGATATGTGATATTTGTTCAGCCATCTTCATTGACTTGACCATATACACGCCTGATTGGATCAGCCGATTGAGCAGGTTACTTTCATGATCCCAGATAAATAGAGTCATCTCTGGCTACTTTCCTCTTGGGAAAACAAAGTCAGATTTGAAGAAGAGGTTGTCCCTGTCACAACAGACATAAATTGGCTACGGCCACTTTTGGACAGTTTTAACAAAATAATCCTGGCAAGGTAAACGACACTAGCCTACATACCCAGACATACACTCTTGCAAGTGGCTTTAAAGGGGTTATCCAGTTTCTAACACTGATGGCCTATCCTTAAAATAGGCCATCGATATTGGAGTTTAATCAAGTTTTATTAAAAGTTTTTCAAATATATAACATCAAAAAGTAACAAAGGATGGAACAAAATGCAAAACAGGAAGCAGTGTAGCACCATATTGCAAGACTAGCCAGGGCCACTGGCCCAGAAAACAGGACAGTCAGGAAGGTGCATTTCAGACTAGGCCATCGATATTTGATCTGTGGGAGGTTGGACACCCAGGACCCCCGCACATCACCGGTACCCAGATAGTAATTTTAACATACAGTGAGCCGCACTGCTGACTCTCCATACAAACTGTAGCAGCAAGTTTAGGTAATGAAGTGCTGTCGTATAGATTTCAATGGGGCACTGCTGCAATACCTACACATGCCACTACTGTTTATATGGTATGGTGAGTGAGCAGTGCAGCTCTCAGTATGTAAACAATACCAAGAGCCACACTTTCTGGGTACCGGTGCAAGGTGCTTTAGGAGATGCTGTAGAAAAATTTAGAAAAAAAAAAAAAAAAGCGGTTCGGTTTCTGACTGACATGAAAGAACGGTATACTACATTTTTGCATCCAAAAATAAATAAATAAATAAAGCCTTTTTTGATCTGGATGTAAATGGACATGAAAAACATGTGAACGGAGCCTAAAATGGATTCAAGTTTGTGACGGTACATCCCAGTACTATCTTGACTACATTGCATTTCTTTACATGTCAAAACATTCAAATAAATGAAAAAAGTATCCACTGCATCCATGTGGCAAGACAACTAGTATGTATTCAAGAAACCCACTGTTTTGGAATATGGATGGAATGGGTGTTTCTATTGGAAAACTGTGAGTACATGGACTCCTTAAGATGTTACCACTGTATTTAAAACTAGGACCCAAATACTGCAAGGTGAAGTTTTTCAGCATCTTTAATGTGCCCAACTAGAACAAAAGCTTCCATCTCCAAAACAAACCAAAATAAAATCTCCATCTAGGATACTGTTCTAACCATATGATCAAGAACTAAATAGGCACAGAATTCTTTATGGTGTTTGTTCTACTAAACCTAAATGCTCAATACAAGCACAGAACTCCAGAAGTCATGGCCTCTTACCAGCTGATGAGCACATCAAGTCTCGCTGTAAAACTGATGCAGCTGACTTTGGGTGGATAGGATAAGTTTAGACCTGCACATATCACCTCAATCATTGAAAGAAATTGATAAATTGTATTTCCACCTTGTCACGGCCTAGATCAATTGTTTGGACAATACAACATTATGCACATTGTAATTTCCTGAGTTATAGCCCAGTTTCGCTTTATGGCCAGGGAAGCAACTTCCTTCCTGGACATACTATTCACCCTGAATTAGGGCCTTGGGATTGTCTCACTTCTCAATGTTTTTCATCAATGGTGACTGTCTGGTATTCCGAGTATGTAAGATATGTTTTACCCTAAATTTGTCATGTATGTCAATTTTGTAGATTTGGAGAAAAACAACATTGAAGTCTTAAGCAAATGAGACAGTTGGAGCACTGGACAAATATGTTGTTTATTGGTGTAATGTACTCTAACATGTAGTGACAGCTGAATGTGTTTGGAGGAGGTGGTAGACTCCCTTTAAGCATTCATATTGGCTCCGAGTGTACATTTTCTTGAGGATATGATGATATAACGCTGCCTTTATTGTACAATTATTTTAGATGATATGGCTCTTATGTACACTACATATATTCAATGTACCTTACTATATATCCCAAATCGTGTCATAAAATTTGAAAAAAAAATTAAAAAATAAAACCCACTGACGTAACAGGTCAAAATTTTCCATTAGTTATTCTCTATAGAACTTTCCCTTACATATTCCATGAAGGGCTTTCACCAACAATAGTGAGATGTGCTCAGAATTGAAACCTCTATCTCTTTTTCTGGCTAAATCACAAGAGCTTTCCTTCAGTCCCAACATAAAAGGATACAAAGGTGCAGAGACCCCCAGTGGGGAAACAAACAAAGCAGTTAGGATCACAAAACATTAAGATTTGGAGGGGGTATAAAAGGAAAGAAGAAAAAAAACTCTTCAGAACACAAAACTCTAAACAGGAAGATTTTGTATACTTCCCACAAAGGCCAAAGTGCAAAAACTTGACAGTTCGAAGGGCATGTCACACTTTAGCACTTCACAAACAAGTTGCATAGAAAGAAGCACATTGAAGGCTTATAATAGCCACAAAAATACCAATGATGTGTTTAATCTCAAGGTCAGAAACAGCTCAAATAAGAACTATACAGTGCTGAAAAGGAAAGAGGAAAACTCTAATTAGGACAACATTCCTGCCCCAACATGAGCCCTGCCTGCTTATAACCATCCGCCACTTAAGAACATTGAATAACTACTTTGGAACAAAAAGGTATTCATTGTATAGCGATGCAGTTAATGCTTTGTCAGGAGCAATTTAAAGTAAAGATGTAAAACTTTCAAAAGTTTGGCTCTTGGGGGACAACCAGTACATATACAGAATGCAACAAGGGTATATAAGAAGGCTTTAGAGGAGGTGAAGTGCACAGCTGCCGTACCATACAAACATACAAAACTTTGGAATGAAAAAATAACTGCTTCAAATAGAAGCACAAAAATATAATAATCTAATATTTAACCACCAATAGCAAGTCACTGAATTGAAATAACATTTTTATTTGCCTATGACAGAAGCATAAACCACTTGGAACCTCCTTTATGAGCCAAAACACAAAACCATACTCCCCTTGTGCTAGATTGAAGTGAACAGTCTATCACATGGTTGGCCATTCAACTGAAAGGACGCTATGTCATACTACATTTCCCCTGTAGTGGCCGCTGCTTGGGAAATTCCTGACGGTGTGGCCTGGCTTATCCATGACAAGAGAGAAGTTTGCTGGGGTGCAAGGAGCAGGTGTCACACTACAAGGTGTTCCTTGAGATGGGATAAACCCTATAAGAGATTTTTTATTTATTTTTTTTTTTTTATTTGTTTATTGTTAAGAATTGTCTGAAGTGACACAAAACAATTAGTCTCAAAGATCAGCCAACTTTGAGTTTGGCTAATGACCAATTACTAGCCTAGATGGCTAGTAAGAGGTAGCAAGCATAAGGCAGCGCAGTATAACCTGTGGCTGAAGGGGGGGGGGGGCTGGGGTTCAGCGGTCCGTGGCACATTGATTCTGTGGGGACCAGCCTGGGCTGCCGCAAACACAAGCTACACTTTTAACTGTGTCGGCTTCTGTAGGACACTGATACACTTGAAGTACATAGTAGAGAGGGAACTTCGTCAATCAGTTTTAGCGATAGCTACATTTGTAGTTCTAAAGCACAGTGAGAAATTTAAGATGGGCTAAAGAACACAAGGAATGGACATTAGACCTGTGGAAATCTGTGCTTTGGTCTGATGAGTCCAAATTTGAGATCTTTGGTTCCAACCACCGTGTCTTTGTGCGACGCAGAAAAGGTGAACGAATGGACTCTACATGCCTGGTTCCCACCGTGAAGCACGGAGGAGGAGGTGTGATGGTGTGGGGGTGCTTTGCTGGTGACACTGTTGGGGATTTATTCAAAATTGAAGGAATACTGAACCAGCATGGTTACCACAGCATCTTGCAGCGGCATGCTATTCCATCCGGTTTGCGTTTAGTTGGACCATCATTTATTTTTCAACAGGACAATGACCCCAAACACACCCTCAGACTGTGTAAGGGCTATTTGACCAAGAAGGAGAGTGATGGGGTGCTACGCCAGATGACCTGGCCTCCACAGTCACCAGACCTGAACCCAATCCAGATGGTTTGGGGTGAGCTGGACCGCAGAGTGAAGGCAAAAGGGCCAACAAGTGCTAAGCATCTCTGGGAACTCCTTCAAGACCGTTGGAAGACCATTTCAGGTGACTACCTCTTGAAGCTCATCAAGAGAATGCCAAGAGTGTGCAAAGCAGTAATCAAAGCAAAAGGTGGCTACTTTGAAGAACCTAGAATATAAGACATATTTTCAGTTGTTTCACACTTTTTTGTTAAGTATATAATTCCACATGTGTTAATTCATAGTTTTGATGCCTTCAGTGTGAATCTACAATTTTTATAGTCATGAAAATACAGAAAACTCTTGGAATGAGAAGGTGTGTCCAAACTTTTGGTCTGTACTGTGTATATATATATATATATATATATATATATATATATATATATAGTGCTGTATATATATTACAGATGCAGCAAATTTTAACAATTAACAAGTTACATATTTAATTAAATCAGATGTAACACATTAAGGTTGGATTCACATCTGTGTTGGAGTCTCTGCCAATTTCAGTACAAAACCGGCAGAAACCCGGCGGGCCCCATTATAGTCTATCTGTGGGTTTATATATTATAGTCTACTGTTCCCCTGGGTAAGCACTTTTTAAGTGGACAGGGTCTCAGTCTTTCGGGTCTCCATGTGGACTTAAACACTAGTGTGAACCTAGCGTCAATGTCAAGCTAACCTTTGCTACATATATATATATGAAAATATTTATTTATATATTTAAACATACCGGTAAGAAGTGCCAATTCTGAATACTGTAATAAGAATTTCTATATATAATATAAGGGGTGTTTCTGATCCTTGTGTTGCTGCTCCCATAGATCCTATGTATGTATAGACTAGGCATCAGTGATATTTTAGCCTTATAGTAAATTCTACATGACATTTTTGATCCCATCAACCACTTATTGGTCTTATTATGATGGATCCCTACACTAACACTATACATATAGGACAGGAGATTACCTTCTTATATACTCGCAGTAACAGTGCAGTCTATATGAACTGGATCTGTGGGGTCTTGTCTATAGGGGGAGTACAGAATTTATTATACAAGTAAAGTCTTAGTGTAGGGACCCATCTGAATGAGGTCGCCTTGACGTAGCAGATGGGCTCGCACAATCTATCAAGGTGTGCGCTAAGAACCTCACATTTATAACTGTAGTCAGTGTTATATGAAAATGAAGCTAAAGAATTTTATCATCTGAAGCTCCGGGCCAGAAGTATAAACTCACTTGACAGAACAAAGTCTAGTCTCTGAATGGTTCCTCTAAAATATTCAGTGTTCATCTAATCTTTCTGGTCTTTTACTTTCCCTCCATTAAGTTGCCTCTTATCTTGACTTAAAAGGCTATCCCAGCAAGAAACATTTATAAAGTAGATTGATTTGGATACCAGTCATATTGCCACTATACTTGTAAAGGTCAATGCCAGTATATAATTCCTACCAGCCATATTAAGCGCTGATAATCTTTAGAAGATAGGCCTTCAGCAAACTGACTTGATTTGTGGGAAAGGAGAATTGATTTGTAAATTCTCATAGCGCCCTGGACAAGCTACCTGTGTTGTGGAGGAGCTGTCTATATACACAGAAACCCAATCCGCTTAAAAAGCGGTTTCCCCCTTCCCCATAGACTATAATGGGGTCTGCCAGGTTTCCGCACGGTTTCTAGCGGAATGGGAATGGGGATCCCCGAACGGTCAGCGAGCAGAGATGTGAACTTAGCCTTAAAGAGATTTATCAAATTTAAAAATAATCATCAATTCAGAATATTAATTTATTGCGAAGGAAAGGTCATCAATAAGTCCTTAGCTATGGGCTACGAAACCAATATTATCTACATGAACAATGGAGCCATCAATAATACTGATATCCTTACTCAATTACAGTAACTATTACATTCATGTAATACACAAATGCTTATTGCTAGTGGAATTTGCCACCCCATTACCTCCTAGTTATTGCAGCTGCCATAAAGTACAGCAAGAAATAAAGAGTATATTTGTAATATGGCCACCCCCCAGTGAGATTTGTAAAATAAAAAAAAAATAAAAAAATGCAATATTTCTCTTTTACAGACTTGTATCTAAATAATGAAGTAATAAGTTGCCTTTGAAGCGATCACTCTACCCACCCATTTCTTAACAATATTCATGAAAATATACAGTCAAGTGCGTCAGCGCCCTGAACCAGAATGTGTAGGCGATGCTTCCACTGCTTCTTCCTTTGGAGAAACTTGCTAAATAATTTGGAATAAAAACATCCTCAAATCTGCACATTGAGTAAGTGCATGTTTACTAATATTGGCAGCTGTTCACATTCCTGGCTGACAGAATGCCTACTATTGCTGGATTAAGTCCATCAAAACACATTCTTTTAACACCCACAGAACAACAAATTTAAATAACAGTTATCCATTACGTAAGCATTCTTTTCCTCTCATTTCTTACATACTAAATGCAATGGTTACTTTTGTCAAAGCATAGATTTTAGATCCCCCTAGTAAAATGTCATGTTCCAATTCATATTTCTCTGCTATTAACCGTGTGATACCTAAGCACAGCATCACATGGACAACTAGAGCATGTACTATATCTACCTGCTAAGGTCAGTGCAGTTATTCTTCTTTCTAGATGCTTCTAAATATTATGAGAGACTATAAGTATACAGTCATGGAGGCTGAGCTGTGCGCTGCTTCATTATAACTGTGTGACAGGAACTGTCTGCTCATCAGTAGTGAGCAACTTCTGTCACTATCTCCCCTGTGGTATAGTCCATCAAGCAAGCAGTAACAAAACTGACTTTTTAACTCCTGTACATTTTATCTGGTCAAAGTGAGAGTCACGTGACCTAGTACAATAGAAGGATTCAGATAGAAAGGAATAACTAATTAAGATAATACTGTCTGAATTTTATATATATACTGTATCTTGGGGGGAAAAAGGTACATAATCCTAGAGAAAAAATAAATCCATGGAGTGCTTCTTTAAAAGGAAACCTGTGACACTGAACATTGGGGCTCATTTGTCAAGATTGGAGTTTTCCATGCCAGTTTTAATAATCCCTGCCTAATTTATAATGATGTGCATCTGCCCCCACTGAAATGAATGGGTGGCATATTTATTTGCAGCAAATTCGGACACATAAATTCCGCCATGTAAACCTCAGATGCCTTTCTTGCTGAATGAGAAGCACCATTTTTTAGCATACTGGGAAGTTTATAATGCGGCTACTGAATCGCCTTCCAACACTATACTGTATACTTTGCACTGATGAGAACAAAGAAGCCAGAAACAGCTTAATGCAAAAGAACAAAGGCAAATTCACAATTGGAGCAGACATTTCTGCAACTGGACCATATAAGGGGCTTGCAGTAAATAGTACCTTCAGATGTAGAAACTGTTATCAAAACCTACAAGTATGCCACCTGTGAAACTAAGATCAGAGATGCAATTAACGTATAGTGGTCGCAGTTGCAATTGAGCCCTATATGCCAAGACGACATAGGACCTCCTGCCACATCATGTCCTAGCATACAAGGTCTTCCATTGTGTGTGGCGTCTGGATGCTGGTGCACCCAAATACCTTTAGCAGTGTTTTGAGTGATTTCTGTGTTTCTCTGGTAGCTCCTAGCATCTTCTGCATTTGTTTACATGGTGCAGCTTTCTGCTGTCTTAGCTAATGCATCATGATACTCGTAGGCTGACTCACACTATTTCCCTCTCACACCCCCTCCCTGTCTCTATAGCTATCCTGCCCACTACTAGCCCTTCCCAACTAACTCAGCCCACCCCATCATACTTACCTAACTTCCTTCCAGACTTCCTCCTGTGAGGCGGTTCCTCCCTCTTTTCTGACTGTGGCGGCGCGCACAATAGTTCCTGCGCTGCAGCCTGCAATCCACCTCTACTGCGCATGAGTGGGAGGCTACTGCTCCCATGCCTGCGTAATAGAGGTGGATTGTCGGCTGCAGAGCACAGAGCAGCGTCGTGACTACTGTGCACGGCGGCAGAGTCATAAAAGAGGGAGGAGCCGTCTCACAGGAGGAAGTCTGGAAGAAAGATAGGCAAGTATGATGGGGAGGGGGGGGGAGTATTAGTGATGTTCCGTTTCTGGAAACAGTGAAACAGAACATCACTAGATAGCCAGAAAATGTCCCTGGGGCAGTCATGTGATATGGGTAAATACACATTTTTTAAGAATTATGTAATTTAGAAAGTAGGTTAAAAAAAACAAAAACAAACAAACAAAAAACATGGCACTGGGATTACTTTTGTCACCTGCATCGGTATAGCATGTCATCATAAGGGTGAAGCATGGGAAATGTAATCTTCAGTGGGAGTAGAGAAATCTCAAACTACTAACTACATAGGACACTGCACTTAGACCCTGCTTCTGTAAGGGCACCAAGGAACAGAGAAACGGAAAAAGTATATATTTATAACTTTGATAGACAGTTAAACTTTTACTGTACACTACAGACTGTTTACCAGTGACTGAAAATGTTGGGAAAATGCTGTGAACACAAGGGAATTTAGGAGCAGGGATGGGAAGTTCAAGTCGTGGAGTCTTTTTTATTTAAATAAATAAAATAAATAAATGATACCGACTCAAACTTCAAAATAAAATGATTTGTAATGATATTATACAATTATTGGTATTGCATAGTTTATTAGATAGTTTATTATATGCGTATTTACTTGCATAGGAATTCAATCACCAAATGTTTTTAATGAAATTAGGGGATCTTTTCTGCTTGTGACTGAACATGGTGGTCAGCCATGGGAGCAAGAACCAGACTGTGGAAAAATAAAGGAGTTGGAGCTGGAGGAATGGCCTATTGGCCCCTGTCTAGGAGTGCGGAGGAGGTTTTAGGTTAGGAGTATTTATAAAGACCCCTTTTTGACTTTTTTTAGTTTCAATAATTTTTTTTTATTCAAAATTTTTTCAAAGAATAAAGGTGAAACACATTATTGACATATATCACGATGTACATTGGTATGCAGTATAGTATAGTATGCGAAATAACAGAACATAGTACTCTCTTTACCAGAATACATCTGTAAGTCATACATCAACAACACAGATATGCAACTTACTAACATAGTAAACCTAAACTATAACAATAACTTACAGGCACATTCAGCGGGCTATCTTGAATCATTCCTAGGACATATTCCTCAGTATCCACCCTCCCTTGGTTGTAAGGCTACTATTAGTGTGTAGACACCAAAACTCCGTTTTGTCATTTCTGAATTCCCCTCTTTTGCTGCTTCCTCTACTCCTTTTTGACTTTTTTTAGATATCACATTAAAAACCCCATAAGCCATTGTGTAGTATTAAACAGACGAACATTATTATGCAAAAACATTAAAAATCAATGAACTGAAAATGAACAGATTTTTATGATAACTAACCTGCAGTAATTTCCGTATGGTTATTTCTGGATTCTCCTGAATAAATAGTTTTGTTTACTTGAAACCATTTCAAGTCTTCTTCATCCAAGGCAATATCACCCCAGAAAGCAGCTGTGGAGACCATGAAAAAATAATGATAATTATCTTAGTTACATGTTGGAGAACATTCCACTAATGCAATAAAGCTAAAATATCTCACTAAAACACATGCTGAATTCCTCAATGCTTAACTTAGACATAGTATATGTAAATTAAAGACCTTTAATCCAAGCGTAATACAAGAAATATCCAATAAAACATGCACAAACATAAAAATAACCCACAAGATGGTTGAATTTATAAAAAGGAATAAGATCTGTTAAGACATTTACAGACAAGGAATAAAACCACAGTGAGTGTTCTCAAATGTTGGGTTATTTGAGTCGCCTTAATAAAGAGGACCTTAAACTTTTTTTTATGCCACAGATCCTTCTGGAGCTCTGGTAAAGCCTAAAGGGTCCCTTAAGAAAGTATTTCATTTGGGAGTGCAAATAATTTGATATCTGCAACATCTAAAAATATCTCTGATTTCTATTGGACACATGTTTCATCAATGCTATAGTGGCATAGGAAGTGCAGCAGCAGTGGTCGTTACCAGGCCTTGGACCCTGATGGGTTCCCAAAGGTCCCTCTACCATGTTAAAGTATCACTATTCTAAATGGGACAAGGTAGGTAGAGGCCTCTTTACAGAATTTACGTTGGGGCCCAACAGGTTAAAAAGTTACACCTCTTCATAGTGGTTTGCATACTATAAAGGAAGTACTACAAGCCCCTAAGTAAAGATGAAGAGGTTTTTACATATATTATATATATTGTAGACCACTATGGGTAAGTAGATTCAGAAAACCAGTTGTGATAACTTTACTGGTTGTGACTAGAAAGGTAACAATCTGAAGAGACTTGGGAAACCATAACCACAATATTGTCAGTTAGGGTTGGTTCACACTTGTGCCCGGAGTCCGTCCGCCGTGAATCTTACCTAAATGCCGCGAAGCTGCTTTTTTTTGGTCGGAAACAAAGTCAGACATGAAGGACTTTGTGCAGATGGACTCCGGGCACAAGTGTGAACCAACCCTTACTGAAAAGAATATTTTTGTCATTTTTCCTCAAAACAAATAGATCATAAATACTATGATTTGTATCTCTCCAGTTATGTGTATTGCACATAAACAATACACACACAAAAAAAAAAAAAAAATCCTATGAAGTCAAACATCAAGCAACCACATTTTATATCCACCTTAGCAAATATTCTTTTGTAATGGTTATCAGATGATTGAACAAATGGATCATAGGGATGGTATGGTGAACTGAAGAAGTTCACTATACTAAAGTTACCCCTAGTGAAAAGCTTACCATATATAGAAACACTCCTGTAAAATAAGGTTGCCCATTTTGTAAATGAGCCTGTGTGTAATATAAGGTTACTGAATACTGTTACTTTATTGCAAAGTTATTTGCTCTCCTCCTAAGCACTGACCTCCTCTCTGTTCCCATGATGCACACAGTGTTTCCTGTATGAACCGCAGACTTAACTCGCAATGCATGTATATTAGAGCATCGCTCTGACTCCCATAGATCTGCATTGAGAGTTTGACAGAGTTGATTTCATGTCCATAAAGATGGAATTGCATATATATGAATATAAGCTATACAAACATATCTATATGGCATAGGAAAAGTAGTTGCATGTACATAGGCCTCAAAGAATCAGCATTATCTTATGCTGCTGAGTTTTACTGCTTACTTGGGTTATTAGATAGCTGTTTTAATGGTTTACTATGTAAATAAAAAGGAGGCATGGACCAGTTCATTATAGTTGGAGGGTGGACACGTGGTACCTTGGGCAAAAAACTAACTATATATTTTATTTAGAATTATTAGTCAGTTAAGAAACATGCTTTCTCATGTAATCTAGATGAAAGATCTATTAAAAAAAACAAAACAAAAAAAACCCCATAGGATTTAAAAGGTAGGATTGGATGTGGCAAAAGGGAGAAGAACATTCCCTGTACTTCATGACGCACTAGACTGCTTTCTGGGACAACATGAACTGGACAGGAACAACACGCATCCAAAACGGAGAACCTATGGAGTTATGTCGCAGCCAGCATGGGGACATGCCAAAATAACTCCCACCATGGTACACCTACATGCAACCACTATTCCAAATCTCCACTTCTGCCTGTCAAGTGAAGAAAGCATTCAGCACATTATCAAGCAATAACACAGTATTCAGAAATGTGGTACAACGATCAGGCATTTGTCAGTATCATGAGCGCATCAAAGAGTATACATAGCTAAACGGGTTAACTTGTCTGAAAATGGTATACAGCCATCATCAGTCACTTAACTAAGGTTCCTAACTGGACAAATTGGCTATCATTACTCTACAAATACAGCTGAGTTGCCAAACACAACCCAGAAATAGGTGTAATTTGATTTTTTTGGAAGGCAGCAGACATGTTTTATAATTCTGGACAACCCCTTTAAGGCTAAGAATCCCATACACTTTGCAGGGACTGTAAAACGCTGTGTTTTTTGCTGCGTTGTTTACGCCACGTGGGGCCCTGGCCTCAGTGTTAAACGATATGACAAGGCATATAAGGTATATAAAATTAAAACGTGGCTTAATTCTATAAAATCTTGCACCATAATGTGGATAACACAACATGTATAAACATTTATAATATACAACTGTGACCTTGGTAACATCTGAAAGCTTTCATATGACACCAGAATCACTGTTCTAGGTGGTATAAAACCAATGAAGTGCCTCCCCTTTTGACAATTTCTACATCTGTACAGACTGGCAATACACATATATAAGCGCTGAACTGTCTCTGGCAACGATTAGGCATTCCTACTACCGTTATTAGTGTCCTTTGCCATCATCCGTCATAGGATGCAGAGTAATGGACAAAGGCCCCTGCCTGTGTCCATTCCCATAGACTCTGACATAAACAATATGATGGACACTATCTTCCGTTATGTTTGTTTACTTTTGTAACAGAAGAAAAAGTCTTGCATGTGTTGCTAGGGAAAACTTTAGAGCCTGTTTTCTACTTAAAGGAAGTAAAATAAAGCAGATTACATAAACTTTCACTAATCAATAGTAAAAGAAAAAAAGTGCTGCCTTAAAAAAAAAAAAAAAAATACTTGGTTTATGTACTGAAGGCTACTGAGCTTCAACCACTTTCAATAGAACTGTAAACAGCCCTGTTCCATAAACCATTGTGGAAACAAGGAGCACCTCACGTAAAACAAAGATTAGAGTATATGCATATATAAAACATTTATGTAAAAAAAATGCTGCAAAAAGGTCAGCCAGTGATACATGTATATATTTTAGTGCATGTAAAGCTCTTCCAAATGACTTTAACCAAAATAAAGGATTTATTCTGGGGTGTTATTCTTTCCTGGAACAAAATTTTCTTGTAAAAATCAAGAAACAAAATTAGACTTGTTTTTTCATGGAGATTTCAAAACTGTGACCAGTTTGGTTAACATTGTCACCCTTTAATTCAGTATTTATTTATATTGGTACAAAAACACAATTTTTTGGAAACCATCAAATACTAAATTTTATGTGTAATGTTTGTATTGGAGCAGTGTTTTTTCAGCTGATACTATCTGGGCTTACTCCAGCTGTAGTATCTGGAAAAACTTTCACATAAAACTTAATTCAACTCGCTCATTCAAAACCATGCAATTGAATGGAATAACTGAACCTTCGCCGCCTCTTTTAAGTTTCTACTGCCAAAGTCAACTGTGTGAACCGTACTATATAAAATAAAAAGACATAACATTTCCACGACGCCCACACTGAATTCATTTAACAATTATGAAATCGAATTTACAGGAGTGTCCGATGTGACCCACATTCTACAAAATGGAATATTTGATTCTGAGCTCCAGAAACAGCAGTACTGACTATATGGGTTCAGAATAGGTTTTTGTCAGTGGACTGTATTATGCTCTTCATTTAATGTAGTTATAGAAAGTACTCTATATGGGCAGTCAAACTCAAAGCCACTTTAAAAAGGTGGTTATCTGGGAATTTTTGGATAGGTCACAAGCCATGAGTGTCACTTCTGTTTCACAGGACATGTGATATCACGTCGTGATTGCAGTTCAATCCAATTCAAGTGAAGGGGCAGAACTACAAGACCAAGAACAGCCACAAAATGTATGTTGCTGTACTTGGTTAAGCACTGAATTGGCAGCACTGCTCATTGGAATACTGAAGATGATTTGCCAGGGTCCTGGGTTTTGCACCTTTGCTGATGACCTATCCTAAGCATAGGTCATCAATTCTTTACCCTGGAAAGACCCTTTAAAGTAATACTGCATAAGTACTGGTCTTGATTAGAGGGGTTGTCCAGGATAACCTGCTTTTGGCCATGAGGCCGGGGGGGAGGTAAAAAAAACCCAAAAAAAAAAAAAACCGAAACACATACTCACCTGTCCCTGGTGCTTTGGTGTCTTGGAGTCCTGCTGCTCCTGGGTCTGGTTTTGGCAGAAGTCCTCACCTCACGTGACCGCTGAGGCCAATCAGCAGCCTAAGGAAAGGACACGGGACGTCACATGTGATGTATGCGAGTGAAGTCCTGGATCCCTCTGATTGCCCTCAGCAGTCACGTTCGGCGAGGACTTCCACTAAAACAAGACCAGGGAGCAGCAGGAACGAACTGTGGTGAGAGTTATTGAAGTACCGGGGCTAGGCGAGTATGGTTTTTTTCGGAGGAGGAGGAAGGAGGAAGGAGGAAGGAGGAAGGAGGAAGGAGGAAGGAGGAGGAGGAGGAGAGAAGAGAAATCCTGGACAACCTCTTTAATCCATAGACCGAGGTGAGAAATTATCGGCAAAGAATTGGAAGTATCTGTGCTGTCCATCGAATTGTAAGGGTATGACCACAAGAAACGTGTCCTCTGAAAAGTTTCTTTGCACAGCACATAGATAAAAGGTGTTAAACTCTCATCCACTACAACTGGCTGCTGGCAAGTTCCTGTGCGAAGAAACCCTTCAGAAGCAACAGCCAGGCACACTGTGGTCCACTTCCACATCTACCATATAGTGAAAGTGTAACTGTATCCAAGATTCTTCAAACCACAGGTTGACCTTCCCAAATACTTTGTGACACTACTAACCACTTCCTTCTCCACCCAATCCATAGCATATCTGCCTTTAATTTAGCAAATAATGGAACACTATAGATCTCCATTGCATAAATGGATGTAGTCATATCTATCTATCTCTGAACACAAATCCCAAATTTAAATGAGGCATGTACAAGACATTAAAGAAAGACTGGTGGGGTCCCACTGCTGGGACCCTGCTACCCCTTTCCATGCAGCTGCAAGGAGGGATGTAGGAGGAATTTGAATGAAATTGCAGTCAAGCACGCACCCTGCTTCATTCAAAGTCTATGGCACTGGCAAAAACAGCTGAGCACCAAAACGCAAGGCTCATCCATCTCCCCATTAAAGACATGGCTATTCTTGTATTTTAGGAGTATGGAGGTGTTATTTAAATCCTCTGGACTCTAGTGAATGGCTGAGAAGACAGATATCGCAAGCTATTTTGGAGACCTCTAATTGGCACACTTCAATTCAGTATGCACATGACATTTTACAGAAGTAAGTGTAATGATACTTATCCTGAAGACCAGTAATATTAACCAGTTTAACCTAAAATAGAACTAAAATAAAATGAGATGCCATGGGTTTTGCATTAGCTTGCTAGCTTCAAGTAGGGAAAAATAGTGCAAGTAAATCCAGAAATGCCGTACGTTTAAAATTAGAGTGGTATTTTTCACATTCACACCGATTTCATGGAAAACACAAAGCTGTCACGCTGCCATCCACTGTAATCTCCATGCAAAATGTTCAATTTTCAACAGTACAACATTATATCCGGCTTGCTGCATATGGATAACAGTGATTGAGGAATCCTTCATGCCGAATTACATAGGCAGCAGTTATCCAACATGTAACAAATGGCAATGAATTGTAACAGACTTGTAAACACATGGTAAAAAAAGAGAATAACTGAAACATTACTTAATTACTACTTTAGGTTTTCTGCTGAAGGATAAGAGATGTAGAGCACAGAGCGCCTGATCACCTATAGGAAAAGGTTAATAAAATCTGATTCCAGTTGTCAATATGCTCAGATAGAAATGTCATCACTAATAACGTGTCGATATGCATAATGATGCGCTATTTTAGCATTGTCTCTGGCACATTATATAGTTGTTTCATGCAACTGTTTTTCTCTGCCTTAAGGAGGGTCAGATGTCTTGCTGCCAAGCCTGTTTCTAACCCTGAAAGGAGTCTCCTCTCCACCTCCACCTGATTTTCAGCTCATTCCTCCTCAAAGCTCCGGATTGCTACAAATAGCAGAGTTATCTCTGGATTTACATACACAGGTAACAGAGACATTGCTTCAAGAAACTTTACTAGCACTTATCAGGGCTCAAACTGAAAGCCATGCGCATTGAGAGTGACAGAAGACAATATAGACAACCAGGAGTCAACATCACAACCTGTGAACAGGACTGTAACCTAGGCAACCAATGGGAGAAATTTAGCTGTATCTAACAGAGTACGATAGGTAAAACAATGTATTGGGTAAAATACTTCAGTTAGCTTCAGCTACAAGTCTGGAAATGATCCTTGTGATGGGAATACCCCATTAAAAGGATCTTGTACATGTAGCACTTTATACATTAACAGAATTTCTGTACTCACAGACTGCTATAGTGTGCAGGTCGTACATAGATATATGCCTCCCATGTAGTCATAGACCCCTAGAACATTGCTAAATCTGAGAATAATCATGTTTCAGTTTCTAAATTGGGTTTTAGCCAGATGAAGAGACCAATCCAGTCCCCATCCCCACCTTCACCCTTTGGAAGTCAAGGATGGCCCAACTTAATAATCCATCTTACAATCACAATTCCAAAAAAATTGGGCCTGTGTAAAATGTGAAGGAAACAAGAATGCAATTATTTGGAAATATCCTGTAATCATATTTTATTTACAACACAGCACATATCAGAAGTTGAATGTTAGACATGTTTCGATTTCATTTGAAAAAAAAAAAAATTGACTCATTTAGAAAAATTGATGGCAACAAACACATCTCAAAAAGATGGAATGGGGTTAACAAAAGGCTAAAAAAAAATTAAGTGACAGTAAGAAAAAACAACCACACATGACTTGTGTATGAAAAGATCATATTAGAGAGGCAGAGTCTCTCAGAAGTTGGTCAGAGTTTTACCAATCTGTAAAAAAAACCTGTCTTGCCTCAATGCAATGAATAACCCACCATCTACAGAACACACAAAAATGTTCAATAAATTTGGAGGAATCCATACGTACTAGGCCAACGCTCATTACTGGATACTTGTGATCTACAGACCCTCAGGTGGCACCGCAATAAAAACAGGAATTACATGGTAATGTAGATCACTGCATGGGCTCAGGAATACTCTCAGAAATGATCTGTGAGCACAGTTTGCTGTGCAATCCACAAATGTAAGTTAAAGCTGTATCATGCCAAGAAGAAACCATACATCAACACAATCCACCAATGCTGCAGTCTTCTCTAGGCCAAAGTTCATTTAAAACATACTGAGGCAAAATGGAAAAACTGTTCTGTGGTCAGATCAAAATTTGAAATTCTTTTTGAAAAACAAGGATGCCGCATCCTGCGGACTAAAGGGAAGAGGGACCATCCAGTATGTCATCAGCGCACAGTTCACAAGCCTACATTTCTGATGGTATGGGGTTGCATTAGTGCCTATGGCATGGGCATCTTATACATCTTGAAAGAAACCGTCATTGTTAAGCAGTAAATAGAGGTTTTAGAGCAACAAATGATCCCACCCAGACAAAGTCTTGTATATTTCAGCAAGACAATGCTAATCCGCATACTGAATCCATCACACTAGCATGACTTCTCAGAAGAAGAAACCAAGTGCTGAACTGGCCTGCCTGAAGTCCAGACCTTTCACCAATAGAAAACATTTGCCACATTATAAAAAAATTCTAGCAAAGAAGACCCAGTACAGTTGAGCAGCTAGAATCCTACATCAGACAAAAACGTGACAACAATTCTTTCCCAAAACCCCAAGAATTGGTCTCCTCACTTCACTTCTGTAAACCCAGACGTTTACAGACCAATGTAAAAGAAAAAGAAGGGATGCTACGCAATGGTAGACATGGCCCTATCCCAACTTATTTGAGAAGTGTTGCTGCTGCTGTTTCTAAAGGAGTTCATTTTTAAAAAATGTAATGGAAAAAATGCTCAAATTATGTTGTTCTGTGTTTTCTCACAGCTTCCCGATTTTTTTTCTTGGAATTGGGGTTGTACAATGTGAACCTTGGACTCATAAGGGGAGATAACATCCAAGTGCCCAATCCTTTTGTTTGAAGGGAGATGCAAGAGCAATCGGGTACTCTGGCTCTTCCCATTCAGAAGATATACACAGCTGTGTCTTTATGAAAAACAAGATAGATGTTGGTTGAACAATAATTAAAAAGGCAGTATATTTAAAAGGCAGGGATAACACACTGCCCCACAATGGTGCCGTAGATGACCCTCCAGTCCGAATAAAAAAATTGACTATACATAGCCAATGTACAGTAAGCATACCTGGTGCCCTCCTATTGAAAGCCACTGCCATGGTTAAATTCACTATAACTTTGAATTGAAAAATTAACAAAAAACAGGAAAAAAACAAAACAAAAAAACACACAAATAAAACTATAAGCAGACTTTCACATTAGAAATGTTTTTAATTTCTCTATAAAAAAGGAGTAGAAATTTCCGGAATGCTTTCTATTGCCCGGCATGACGGCTTCCTGTTTGTTCCTCCATTGCTGCTTATATAAGACACAGCTGCTTTATATCTGGAATGATTTCTTATTGGCACACGTTCCACGTTTCAATGGGAATTTATCATGGCCAATCTTATGGCCATTAGCGCTCACAGATTAGAGGATAATTTCAGCTCTCATTGGGGCCGCTATCCTTGACAGAACTTTGTTACAAATATACCATTCCATATTTCCAAGGTTACATCTGTGGTTATTACAGGCCAAACTAGGTCGTGAAAGAAATATCCTTTGGCAACATCTGATTCTTGTTTTTGCCATTACAGTGACAGATGTGCAATATCATCTAATTTTATCTTTTATAACACATTCCTCGCATCCTTGTCACACTAGGACACAATTCTTTAAAAGAAAACATTAGTAAACCTTCTATCCAACTATTTAAGAGCAACCTGGAATATAAAGCATAGGAAATCGAGGATGGTGACGGATGGGGAATTATGCTTGTCCTTATTTACAGCTGTAAAATTGATCTCATTTTATCTTCATTATGGTCTACTTCTTGGCCCACGGCAACGTAGAGGACCAACTCCTTCATGAATTGTCAGCTGGAGAGAAACCCTGTAATGTGTTACTTCCATATTTTAGATTTGGCGTATGATACAACAATGCATTCTTGTACATCCGTGTTGAGTCCATATTTCCGCATACATTAGATCACATTGGATTTTTACAGATTATCTGTATCAAAATGAATAGCAGCTGGCATTCACATTATGAACAGCAATGGATCACTCAAATCTCTTTACCAATTAATGGATTCAGCAAATTGCTAATCTGGATCCAATTATAGATTACAAGATTAAAGGGGTTGTCCAGGAATTACAGCTTTTTGCTAAGAGGTAAGGGAAAGTGGGAAAAAAAAACAAAAAAAAAACAAAAAACACGCACGCACGCACGCACGCACGCACGCACGCACACACACACACACACACACACACACAACACATACTCATCTGTTCCAAGGTCTCCAGTGTCCCAAGCCGCTGTCCGGTCCAGCCTGGGGCATGTTCTGGCGGACGTCCTTGCAACATGTGACTGCTGAGGTCAATCAGCTGATTGGCCTCAGCGGTTAAACGGCGCAAGGACTTCCACGGGAACAAGCCCCCGGACCGGAAAGCTGAGGACAGGTGATTTTTTTTTTTTTTTAATTATTATTTTTCACCTTCTCTGGCCCTTTGGCAAAAAGCTATAATTTGTGGCCAGATCGTTTAAGAGAGTATAAAGAAATTGCTAGCATGCATTGCCTAAGGCCAAGAAATTCATAGGGGGTTCTCTGGCACTTTTAAATTGACAACCTAGGTCATCAATTGAGGTTCCGTGTGGATCTAGTACCCGGGAGCCCCGTCAATCAGCTATTTGAAGTGGCAGCAGCCCTGTGACATCACTGGCCATATGATGTTACGTTCATCAGTCACATGGCCTGATCCCAGCTCAGTCCCATTCATATTAACCAATCACAGCACAGCTTTCATTGGTTGCTATGAGCAACATGGACAGATCTTTTTCAGTTTTATAAATCTGCACCATTGAATATTTTTTTTTCCTGTTTTATATGGCTTCTGTAATCTCCTTATATACAATGTGGCCCATGACCATCTTTCCATGCTGAAAATGGCTCAAGGCAATAAAGGTGGGGACCACTGCTCTACGGATATACAGAGAGCCTGTAATTTCCTTTTTATTTAACATTTAAATTTAGGATAGTCACACATGCACCTGATCTACGTTCGGGGGTTCCGTTCTCAAATAGGCCTTTTTTGGGTGGAAACCCAGTGGACCCCATTATGGTCTATGGGGTCTGTGGGTTTCCGTGGGTAACCACTTTAAGCGGATTAGGTTTCCGTTCATCGGTTCCCGAGTGGACCCAACGAACGGAAACCCGAACGAAGATGTGAACAAAGCGTTAGCCATCTTGTTTCAACTATATAACATACTAAGCTCTCACAGCAGGCAGGAAGTAAAGGACTACAGTAACTCAAGTATCCTCCTACTCTGCCCTATATTGAAATAAAAGAATTCCAACCTGCAAATAAACAAAGCTAATAAAATTTATAAAAAAAAAAAAAAAAAAAAAAAGTGTTAATTTTTATCATCAATTAGAAACTTAAATTTACACATTGTGTTGTATTTTCTAGGAGGTTTTTTTAATTGAAACACTTGTGCTTTAAGTGTATTTCACAACTTCTGTGTCCCATCTAGTCATATCTTTATTCATCAGTAATCTCATCTGACAATTCTACTTCTGTGTCTACCAATTTCTAACAGCTGGTGTTAACCTCAGAGTTATCATAACTTATTGGCAGACTTTGTTTAAGAATATATTATATGTTAACAAGTAATAAGCATCAGCCTGACCAGCAGGCTATAGGGGATTCAACTCTTTCTCGTATATGGACTGCCTACATCAGGGGTGCACAACCTGCAATGTCTTTCTGTGCGGCCCACAACACTCGTCATTGACCTGGTGGTTCAGATAGATGCAGCATTTAAAAAAGGAAGCTGCGTCCCTCTGATGCACAAAACGGAATTCCTGGCCCTCTAGTGGTTGCAAACCTGTATCTTCTACATTAGAGAGAAGGAGAATGGCAAGGAACGTCATGCTACAATGGAGCGCAAACAGTTAAACGCTAATGGTGTATTTGGACTGTGTGTGAGTAGAGTATGTTAACACATAGGAATTTGGCACAAATTTTGTGGCAGATTCCACCTTAAAATCAGCGCCGAATTCCAATCTGACTCGGCCTCCCATTATTTTCAATGTGAGGCAAATATCGAAGCAAGATGCTGAAAATCAATCCTGACGCGGATTCCATGGCTGCTCAGCATCAGAACCTGCAGTGCGAGACACTCATTCATCTGGGGCTGATCATTGACTGAAATCTGTGCCGGAAAGTCAAAGCTCTGCTTCAGCTTTTGCTGCAAGGAGACGGATAATAAAAGAGCAATCTAAGGCGGATGTCTGCCTCTATTCCTCTTCATTTTTGGCTGTGCGGTTTTAACTTTGGTGCGATTTTAATCCCTTTGTCATGCACTGCACATAGACTGGCATATTATAATTTATTTTTTAGAGCACCATAGCATGGATTTGTGTCATGCCGGTTTTCAGGCATGTTATAGTACATCTGGTGGACAAGAGTACCCCTGCCCAGCCTACCTAGATTCTTGCCCCACTTCATCCACCATCTAAAAAAGTGGTAAGCGGGCTCAGAGGTTGTGTTGCTAGGCGCATCTCAGCCTTGATAAATGTGGGCCAATGTGTCCAATGCATCCAGATTGCTTCTTTAAAAAGGTATATTCCAACTTGAGACATTTAGGGTACCTCAACATAATATACCATAAAGGTCTGGCATTTGAGAGAGGAGAAGATGAGATAAAGAACTGGCCACAGAAGTGTGCAGTTCTCTCTATAGACATTTATAGGAGTGGTCACACACACAGCTATTCCTATAAACTACAATAGGCTTAGCCACCTCATCTCTTTTTCTCTATAGTGTTAAAAAGAGGTGTAGGGACCCTCAAAAACTCCTACAATGTGACAATATGACTAGAGATGAGCGAATTTCCCAAAACGATTCGATCCAAATTAATTTGCGGCGAATTGCATTAAAAAAAACAGCTATTTTCCTGGATGAAGAGATCCTGGAGATATGGGGATATGCATTTTAAACTAAGGATACGTTAGAATAGCCTTTAGAAAGGCTATTCTACTCCTACCTTTGCATCATGCCCCCTGCGATGTCCTGGTCCTCCTCGCTCTCGTAGGAAAAGAAATCAAGATGGCCACCAGGAATGTGCAGAGCCGCTCGTGTAGGAATAGAAAAAAAGATTGCCGCAGAGCCTACACAAGCGGATCTGCACATGTCCGGTGGCCATCTTTTTTCTATTCCTACACGAGCGGCTCTGCGCATGTCCGGCGGCCATCTTGATTTCTTTTCCTACACGAGCGAGGAGGAACAGGACATCGCAGGGGGCGTGATGCAACGGCAAAGGTAGGAGTAGAATAGCCTTTCTAAAGGCTATTCCAACATGTCCTTAGTTTAAAATGTGATTCGATACCACGAAGTGTAAGGAAATCATAATCTATTCGAATCGAAGATTTCCTGAAATTCGGATCGAATTCCACTTCGTCAGCTTTGATTCGCTCATCTCTAAATATGACCCCAAGTCCAGAAACAGTTAACTCACCCTTGTCTATATCTTTGAATGATATTTCCAAGTTGACAGCAAAATCAAATATATCACTATGGTGTGTGTGTGTCAACTAATGCAATAACTTGTCAAAAATCTTAAATAGACATAAATCACTGGAATCTGGTTTCATCATATTAAATATATGTATAGTTTACAATAAGTAGTAATCTCCTGGGAACAAAGCTATGCATCAACTGCAAGAATTTGACATGTGAGACTACGTTCATATCTGGGTCGGGGTAGAATTCATCTGAAATCGTAGACGAAATAAGCTGGACTTTTTTTGTACAGTGATGTCAGGGGAAAAAAAAAAAAAAAATGGATATCCAATGGACCCCATTACAGTCCATGGGGTCCCTCAGGATCCATTGCTGTTCGTCATTTGACGAATCCGTTTTATTGGTTTACTACATTCTTCTGGTCCCAAGACGAATCAGAAGAATGGACGATATGACTACACTGTATGATAGGATGTGAATGAACCAAAAAATAACCAAATAAAGTCACAAGCAGGCTGCAGTAATGCCACAATTTTAAATGCAGTTTGTGGGTTGTCAAAAATGACCATAATGCCCAAGCATAACAAATGCATGAGTATACAATCCCTATAAAGAAAAGCAGGCATAAAGATTCCTCACTTTTTCAGCATAGCAAAGCAAATGCATTTTTTAGTCTGCTACTCCTTTAAACACAACAAGGGACCGATAAAGAATATTCTATTGGTGAGATGGTTATTTTTCTCGAACCATATGAATTTTTTCCATTTTCCAACACTTTCACACTGCGCTGGGTACATATGACAAATTACTTGATGGGTCCTGTAAGTTTCCCAGTCAGTTCATCAACCTATTTATAACCAGGGCGACGAACACTGCCATGTTACAGAATCTGTGCACTTTCAGTATAATGCCACTATACTCAGGACGAAAACCAAGTGCACATTTATGAAGTGTGACTTTTCACACACATCCATTTTGGATCCATTTCTGTTCATAACAAAAAAAGAATTGTTCAACATCTCGCCAAAGTAAATTACAGTATATACATTTAACAGGGGGCAACCAAGGCCAAAATGTATTAGTGGCAGGGAAGTGAATGGAAAAAAACACATGTAAAGGTTGTAGAACTAAATTCCATTTACTGATTTTAGAAGCAGGCAAAACCCTTTAAAAGGGGCTGTCCAACTCCAAAATGATGACCGATAGGTCATCGGTATGTGATCTGTGGGGGGTCCGACACTCAGACCCCACACAGATCAGCCGTTTTGGCAGCCTCTGTTTAGACGGGGAGCATATACAGGTAAAAGGAGTGGGGGTATACTCCCTTCCGCTGTACAGTGTTGGTTCTGGGGAATTACTCAAATTGCAGTGACTGCAAACGCTCCCCATTCACGGCTGTAACTTCAGGCACCAGGAGGGTCTGTGCAGGGACTGGGTTAGGTCATCCTGTGGTTAGGTCATCAATATGAAAAATCCCTTCAATGGGAGTACATTTCCATACTACTGTACTGTCAGAAAAAAAAATGGATGGAGGTTCACCCACTAGGACCTTAGTTGATCATGAGAATGAGTGTCACGTTTCCAAATTTTTATTTATTTTGCAAATTCCATCACACTATTACAATGAAGTAGGACAAGTCTGATTATATTAATTTACATTTTACACTGCAATAAATGATAAAACTTCATCAATAGTTTATCTTGACCAAGGACCACCATCACTGTGTGTATTAGCCTTGGACAAGTATAGAGTTAGCATAGGCTCACGCCATGTTTTTGCTAGTTGTTTCACCTCACTAGGATTCAGATGTGACTTCATCTCTGCACCCACTGTTGTCATGTTGCTGACATGGAGGTCTCTGGCACATCTGCACAGAACTATTCACTTTCTTAGTCTTTTAAAGGCTCCTGTACATTTTGATAAATTACTATGTCAGCCACCCGCCGCGGGTAATATATTATTCCCCTGGTCTTGCCCTGTGCAAATGTACTGTACACTTCCACATGACGTATTAGGTCAGTAATCCCACTAATGGTAAATTTTGGTTCAGTTCTGCATAGAGGCATACACGCTAATACCCAGTAGTCATGGTAACATCAGTGTACCAGAAAAGACACTTGTTTGGGGGACACAATGTATGCATCTGAATCAGGTTTTAGTAGAAGAGGATAAAAAAAAAATGCATTGAAACAGAGGGCTAAGCTAAAAAGTTACATATTATTGCAAACTAAAACATTACTATTGCATATTTTGTCAATAAACAAAAAAAAAGCGAACAAAAACCCTCCAAAAAGCAAAATAAAAAGACCCTTATGAGAAAATAAAAGTCCTTCTGTGAGAGGATTAGACTTTAGCAAGGTCAGCACTGCACAGGCAGGCCAATGGGGCAACTACAGTATGTAGAAGCCACAAATGGCTAAACAAAAATTATACAAAAGAACTATATAGTCAGGATCTGGCTGATACCAAGGACACTTTTACAGACAAGTAAAAAAAATATGGATATAAATAAGTATATTTCATATTAAACAATTAGAAATGTTAGTGATTTGCAGTCTACAGGTGCATCTCAAGAAATTAGAATATCTTTGAAACGTTTATTTCAGTAATTAAATTTAAAAAGTGACCTCCTATATTTTCTAGATTCTTTACACACAGATTGTTCTATTTCAATTGTTTTATTTCTGTAAATGTTGATTATGGATTACAGGTAATGAAAACCAAAATCTAAGAAAATTAGAATATTGTGAAAAAGTTCAGTATTGTAAATTCAGTGTGTCACCTGCCAAGGTTTCTAAGACTTTAAATGGTCCCTTAGTCTGGTTCAGTAAGACACACAATCATGGAAGACGGTGATTATGGATTGTATTACTGAATTACTGAAATGAATGAACGTTTCAAAAATATTCTAATTTATTGAGATTCACCTGTATTTTAACCCCTAACAGTCACATTAAAACTGCAAAAACCCTCCAGAAATTGTCACTTTTTTTGACAGATTTTGAATTTATTCTATTTATTTCTATTTTGATATAAATAATACTGAAATATAATGCCGCTGCCTTGTGTGTATTTTAACCCTTTAATGGTCTAACATTTTAGCCTTAAAACCAGTAACATTTTATCCCTCTCTACATTCCCGCATTCATAACTTTTTACATTTTATTTTAATGTAGCTTTACAAAACCTTTCATTTTGTGGGTACATAAGACTTTTTGATCGGTTTTTGGATATTTACTTTTTAAAGACGTGAGATGATCAGAAAACATCAATTCTGGCATCTGAATTTTATGGTTTATGGCGTTTATCATGTAGAATAAATAACCTACTAATTTTATTTTAGGGGGTTATTACAGATATGGTGATACCAATTGTTTTTTTTTTTCCCCCTCTTCTTCCTATTAACCAGGGGGAGGCGGGGAAGGTACTGCGGTCAGCATTGACAGTAGCATATAAGGGGTTAAATGGCAAGTATGAGTTTGATTGATAATGGGGGAGTAACATCATGAACAAAAGTCCATGGTACCCCCACTCCTTGGGTTATCTGAAGTGTCAGGGACAGGAGAATAATATTATTTTCTCATCTCCCTTCATTGTCAGCTGCTCATGTTCTCCTATACACTAGCTGAAGTGAAAGTGCGAGTATGTGCACCTTGGCTTTTACCAGTGATACCTATATCTTTGTGGGCTACAGACATGATACATGGCTTTAAAACAAGACAAAGATTGCAGCTATAGCCCCCGTGGCTCCAGAGTTAAAACCATTACAGTGTCAATGAACATGTTCTATTCGGGATGAACAGTAATGTGCATTGCTCAAGCCTCGAGTCCTGCTCGTTCAAAACTGTAGCAGGGTTAAAGGGGTTATCGAGGTTCTAATATTGATGGCCCATCCTTCCTTAGGATAGGTCATCAATATTAGATCTGCAGGGGTCTTGGCTTTTGGAGCCTTGCAGCTGTTCGGGAACAGTGAGAGAAAAGTTTACATGCCGGGAGCCACGCTGCTCACTTGCTGCAGCAGGTTTTGGTACTTCGGAGCTGACTCAGACAGTTGATGTCAGACCCCTGCAGATCTAATATTGATGACTAAGGATAGAGTTAGAGTTAGATTATAGATTGTGGCAACAACAAATCTTTTATACATACAACTTTCCGGTATCACTCCCTTTAAGGATGGGAGTACTTTGGATATCAATTCACGGTGTCTGTATTCTATGTATGAAGAAAGGAGAGGGGCTGTACCACAAGATCTGAAAAGTCATGAGGAAGAGCAAAGTTTGTTTCAACACAGCAGTGCCAAGTTTGTCATAGTCTAGGGTTTTGTAAAAATAGATATCAACAAAAATTCTTAAATTCTCACAGTTTTCACTCTAACCGTTAAGCCTAATGATAGACTGACATTTTCTGTTCTATAGATTTTTTTAGCAGTAGTCACAGTATTATCAGCACAGACAAGATTACATGACAGGTTTCATCTACATACAGATATAATTGGGGCTGCCATTCACAGTAGGTGATGGTTATAACTAGGGCTGGGTGATTATAACCTAAATCAAACTCAAGATTAAACCATTTACCTCGATTACAATTAATCAAAGGTTATTTTAGGACACTCCCATTTTTACATGACACGCCGACTACTTATATGCCACTGATTTTTGGTTTTGGTTATTCACACATCACCAATCCTAATTGGACAGCGTACAGTTAGTAACATATCCTTTAACCAATGGCAGTGCGAGACAGAATGGCATGGATGTAAAATAATTGATAAGAGCAAGTTTACTGCAATTGAGCTGACTTTGTTATTTTTCAATTAGTTGCCCAGCCCTAGTTACAACTTACACTAGGCTCACACTAGCATTCGGGTCTGCTTGGGGACCCGAAAAACTAAAACCCTATCTGCTTAAAAAGCGGTTGCATGAGGAAACCTGAAGGTCCACCAGGTTTCTGCCCAGTTTTCGACGATTTTATGAGGATTCAGCTGCGGAGTGCTCAAACACTAGTGTGAACCTGGCGTTATCTACGATCCTTTACAGTGACATGCCTGTGTGCATCGTCCCTGTACTGTGACATGCCTGTGTGCATCATCCCTGTACTGTGATATCACTGCTAGTATTATTCCAGTTTTGGCACCAGCAAAAAAAAAAAAAAAAAAATATATATATTATTATATACATACACACATATATCTTTTTTTGGCAAATCTGGAGCCAATACATTTCCAAACCAAAATAAGAACAGTTCAGAAGGTTCACTGATAATTTAGAATCAGGATATAATATGAACTCTTCATAGGTCTCTGCAATGTCGACCATGCTCTAGTTTTACTAATATTCTTCTTTACGCCGCTTTGTTTTGATTACTTTAGTGACCATCCTGCAGGATTCTTTTATTTTCCTGTCTCCACTCTAATCCATTGAGTTCATTGCCAAGCTCATTCACCCCCAGGGCCAGCCCTTTCCAAAGTCCTATGCAAATCCATATCACGCAGTTTGTCAAGGAAAGCTCAGTGGTTTTAGCCAGGCAGAGCTTTGCAAAGCAGGTCATTTGTGCACCAAATAAAAGAGAAAAATCACATACACATGGGTGTTATAGAAACAGAATGAAAAGAGGCCAGGTTTGTGGAATTGTAAATCCAAAGCCATATGAGGAAATAATTCCCTGCACCAACCTGGTTCTCCAGCTAAGACATATGATTAAGAGGATGAGCCGGTGATTATTTATGAACATTCATAGGGACCATAACCACCAAACGATTTAAAACAGTGTCAGATAGAAATTTTGTTATTCTTCTCATGAACCCCTTTTGAAAAAGGAGCAGACTTCACTCATCCCCAGTGATCATTTGTTTTGCTCTAGAAAGCCACTGCCAACCATTCCTTCTCTCGCAATGGCCATAGTAGAGAAAATGTAGCATTGCATTACTGGCAAGTTAAAAGAATGTTTGTATATTGCATAGCTGCTCTTATAGGATGGTCTTCTGTTCTAGCACAGTGGGATCACAAGTGATCATACAAACATGGGTTGTCATGGTCAGCACTCCTCCTTCAGCACCATACAGGGTGCATATGTGATCACCAACTCCATTGTACCGTCTAAACTCTTCTTCAATGCATTTGGCTGCGGAACTGGGAGCTTGGGCCCCCAATTCTATTGATTAATGGGGATCTCACCAGTTGGGACCCCAGCAATCATCATATCATCTATCCTGCACATAGGTCAAACTTCATGAGCACGAGTCCTGTCAAGTTTTTAACACTCACCAACTATGGAAGCTAGAGCAACAAATTTTTTTTTAAATTTTTTAATTAGCTGAGTTGAGCAACAATACAGTAAGGGAGTAAATTTCTTACTTTCAATTCTGTTGGCTTCAAATATCTTCCAACATTCAGAGATTTTTTAGTGCTTGTATAAAGCTCAGGTAATTTGTATGCTGGGAAAAACATTAGATTAGCCCTTCAGTTCAATATGGCCTGGGAAGTTACAATGTATAGAACTACAAGCCCCATTATAAGTCTAGTAACAAGTTTCCAGTGACAAGCAGCAGAACTGTGAATGCTACTCTACACTACAACATCAAAAATATATATACAGTATATAAACTGGTGCTGAAAGGTGTGCAGAGGATTTGATCACAATGTAATACACCTAACATAATTAATAAAAGGTTAAATTATGACTCCAAGTCAGTCATATGACATAGAGATGACTGCATAAAACAAACACAACTGGGACAAACAATAGTAAGAACCTGACATCAGTAGGACTGATAGAAATCACAAATACCACACTTGCTGAAACATGATCTTGGTGTTGTGAAAAAAAAAATAGATGTACAGTCACTAGTTTGTATATTTTTCCACTAATCAAAAAAAATTGTGGCCTCAGCAAATATTTTAGCCAAAAAACATATTGGTATGTTAAATGTGAACTATGAACTTGTAAGTTCAGGAACATCTTGACACTTGTGGTTTTCGTGCCAATATTAGTAACTGTGGTTGTGCTTAACATACTAGGTAAACAATGAGAAAGGCATCTTATCTGTGCCCTGAATTACAGTATGTTTTTTTCTATTCTGTGACTAATAGGTAATAAGCTCTTGATACTTAATAACATGGGAGCCTTAGAAGCATCAACAATTTAAAGGGGCATTCCAATCTGAACCTTTTATGACATTTCTACAGGGTATGCCATAAATACCTGATACAGTAAGCAGAGTTCCAGAGGTGGGACCTGAACTATCAGAGAACAGAAGTTTTATTTCAGCTAGGCGCTTTATGCAACTCCTTTAGAGATTAACGGAAAGAGCTGTGTAGATGCAGAGGTGGAAACCTTATCGCATAGGGTTTAGTCCATCTGTATATGACGTACATACTTCAGGTTGAAAATCCCCTTTAGGCCAAGGCCACACAGAGTTTGCAGCGGAATGCCCATAGTTAACAGCCCACAGCAGACCCGCCAGCAGCAAAAAAAAAATTTGAAATTGCAACGTGTGGAAAGTATTTGTTGGAAGGGAACTGGCTTAACTCCTTGACTTCATTTACCAACTTCAACTAATATCAGATCCTCTGCTACTACTCCTAAATGCTCTCAGGAGTATTCACTTTGCCCTGACTACGACTACGGTCTCCTCCAATTCCTGCTTCAAATCCACTTTCTACACTGCTGTAACCAGTCAGACTACTTCAGTCTAAACCTCCTTGCAGAGTCTAAAGAACAGGTCCCTTAGCTCCACACAGTGGGTCCACTTACCTAGTATGTGGCAATGGCTATAACTATTTGATAAATAACCCTTAAAAAAAAAAAAAAAAAAAACAAACAAACAAACAAACAAACAAACAAAAAAAAAAAAAAAAAAAAAAACCACACAACCTTTGAGGGAAAGGGGCAAAACATGACTTGGACAAGTTTTCTACTCTCTAGTCTGTTACTTGCTTACTGGCTTGATTGGTTCTTAGCAATAGTTCAGGACACAGAACCCAACTATAGTCCATTTAAAATTTTTATTCTACTTTTTTTTTTTTTTAATAATTTATTAATTTTATTGCATCTTTCCATGGAATTGTTTCAGATAGTGACCAGCACAGAAACAAGTCCCCCTGTTCCAGGGAAGGTATAACATTTTTTTTTTCCACAGTGATCTCTAGAGTTAAATGCTGAAACCCCTGGAATGTACTCAGCACGGTTGAAAATCAGGGTTTCCTGGTCTCCAGGCTTTTTAAGTGAGCCAGTAGAATGTTAGCAGCTGCTACTAGATTGTTCACAGCTGCTGGTTCTGTACAAAAGGGGTATAAACTAAATCTATATATTGTAATCCGAGTCCTACACTGGATAGAATTTTAAGCACCCAACACAAGCAAATATTGCCTAGAGTAGGAGTCAGCAACTACTCCTCCTGCTGTGGAGATTAACAGCAAAAATTCTTCATTTTACAGACCAGTAAAACATGTTGTGACATAATTAATTTAGAAGGGAAGATAAACATCCATTAGCTTAAAAAACACCATATACATTTAAAAAACTATAATAGAGTAAACTATAAAAGCTATAATAGAATTGTGATTGACTGACATCAAAGCTGTGAATAAACAGCTGAAGGATTAGGAAGTAAATAGCAAAATGTTAACAGAAAAAGCTACTACCAAGAATTGGTATATTTTTAATGGAAGAATAAGGATAATTTCTCGCCTTTATTCAGTTTACGTTAGAAAAATTTATCTGAAACAAAAAACAAGTAGCTAATACTTCAAAGATCCTAATGGTTTAGTGACTGCAGAGAAGATGCTTGAAATATTTACACCTGTATAATAAGTAATTGGCATAATGTAAAATTACTAAATAGTAGATAATTTATTTGTTCCAGTATATCTATGGCCATCAGTTCACAACAAACTCGAAACAAAGCAAAGATGGAATAGAAAAAAAAATTGTAACGGCAAATACTGTATTATAAGTTCAGTGTAATATATATTTCAGTAATCAACCTACATATTTCTCTATAGTCCATGTATTGAGTACTTTGGCAGTCCTTAAATTGGAGGTCACTCAATTACCTAGTTTTACCATCATGACAGTAGTGGTTGTGTAGGATGAAACAGGTTTGCTCATGAATCCAACTAATTCTCTGGATAGGTAATAACTTGTACACTGTATTGGCTTGCGGTTTACAATACTGTTAAGTTGCAGGACACATTTTAACTAGATCGGTGTCTGCAGACACCGATCTAGTTAGAAATAAAGGATGTATTAATGGCGGCCCCGGGGTGGGCCCCCAAAAATTCAGTGGGCCCGGGGCAGCCACCCCCTCTGCCCCCACCCACTAGCTACGCCTCTGGCTACACTATTTCTGCAGCTCCCATTCACTTCTATGGGAGTTGTGTGGAGCAGCCTAGAACAGTGCTGCTCTCCTGTTTCCTTAGACCCTGCCCCAATGGACGAGACTTGTGCCACTTATTCCCATCCCGACAGTGATTTCCTGTGTCTAGAGATGTGGTGCAGGAAATCTCCAGGTCATGGTCCCCAGAATAGTCAACAGTTGGCGTAGCAATAGGATACAGGGTGAACAGGACTAGAGTAAGGTCACACAGAGCCAGGTACTGTCTACCATTAGACAGTAGAACTACAAATTTCACATGAGGTATCCAAAGGCAAGGCAGGAGCAGTCAGGAGTGAGTCAGCTGTGGTCAAGATTTGAGTATAGAACTTCAGGTATCAGCACAAGCATCCAAAGGGGAAGGCAACAGGCAGAGTTCTGAGGAAGAGGATGTTCATAACAGGCAAACAGTATAGAAATATGCTGTATCAGGCTAAATGCAGAGATTAAAACCCATCATAAGGCACCTCATAACTGAACAGGCTGGTTTATACAGAAACCTTAGCTAACCTCAGGCATAGAAGCAGCCAAAGGAGAGTCGGGTCCCAAGTCCAAGTCAGAGTTGCATAACATTCACTTAGGTGGACATCGCTGGTGCTGCTGATAAATATGATCCTGCAGATATCCTATCATTTCACGACACATGGGGTGACCACTGGTGACAAGTAACAGTGCCGTTTATGATGCTTTAAAATGTAGTAGTCTTGCAATAAATTTCTTTTAATGAAGGGAAATTAGTTTGGTCCACGTGCTGCCCAATGGGAGGACACTGATCCAGTATGCTGGCTTCAACCCAACAGCTAAAAGAATCATTTCAAGCACCATCAGCAGGTGGTTGATATAATCATAGTCTTCTGTTAGTTTCCTTACTAACTTTAAAAGGGATATTCCGGTTTGGGACATTCATGGCATATCCACACTGTCTCGTAGCTGCAGTGAATGAAAAGCATGCATCAGAATCACCACTCTCACCATTCATATCTAAGGGACTTACAAGAATAACAGAACCTTCCTACTTGGCTATTCCCAGAAGTCCCACACAAGTGACTGGAGAAAGCCACACACTGTCTATACACGATGGGACTTTACATTTGCAGAATGTTTATTAGATAATAACTGTGCCATCAATTGAGGCTTTGTCAACAATATATCCATAATTTATTATAGTGGTAGATGCCACTTTAACCGGAACAAGATTGCATCTTAGGCTGGCCATATCCAGAAGATAGAAGTCGGCCGAAAACTCAGATTTCAGCAGGACTGACTGACCCTTTGATCTGTATGGGGGTACCCAGACTTTCCTTCAACGGGAAATATCAGAAGGAAGGAAGGTCATGTTAAAATCTAAACACCCTGATCTCTATGTTCTTAGGGCAAATAAATTGCCTCCAGAGGTGTCTGCCAGCCACTTTCTCCTTTGTCTGAATACATAACACATTTATGCTCAGTCTGGCAGAGTATGCATGTGTACAGGGGAGGGTCAGAAGAAATAACTGACAAGTCAAATTGTATTTTACATGGCTAAAATATGGCAACACTTTGTTGGGTCTGGTTCTAATAATGCAGATAGAAAGTATATCAAATTATATTTGTATATCAGTATATCAAACATTTATACCTTACACCTGTCCCAAACAGTCACATTCTCTCCATGGCAATGGGATCAAAAGGTCAACAAAATGTATTTCCAAGCAAAGTCCAAGATCATGAATAATCTACAACAGTAATGTGCATGAGCTAGTTTAGTGCACCTTCATCCATGTATGACTGGAAAATGCAAGCAAAGTATACAAATATAGATCACAGCTCAGGGACCCCACTGACATGAAGAGTGCAATAGAAATATGGCAATATGTTCTGTGCTGTGATCATTTTGATCTGTGGATCTGTCAGCTTAATATTCTTTCAGAAGTCCTATCAGCCAAACTACACCACATTTTTTGTACATTTTTGCCCATGAGTAATAAGGGCCTGTAGATGCTACCCTTTCATAGGGGAACTATGGAGGAACACCAAACATAGAAAATGCATTTAAAAAAAAAAAAAAAATCAAATAAAATGAAAAACCACAACGGCTCCCCCGCCAAAAATAAATTATCTATTATATTATATTATATATATTTAGCCCCTCTGGGCTTTTTGAATCAGTCCCAAAATCCCCAAGTTTCCCTTTGGAGCAAACAGATTTCCATGTGTTACTCAACTATGCCTTCCATTTCTTCCAATGAACATTATCTTAGACTGAAGACCTTTTGATTCAACTCTCCATAGTTTCACTTAACCTTTCCTGGGACTTTTCTTCTTCCAATGTCACTTTTTCTATCCATTAGGCTTTTGAGCCTATGTTCTGGTAGTAGACCAATGTTCATTCAACCTTACTGTAATTGGACAAGTTCTTTGCCCACTTCTTTGCCATGTGGGCATTTGAGCATGTATATGACATTCTGGCTATCATATGTGAAAAAAAACTTTTCAGTGTTTAAAGGACCAGTTCACATCTGCGCATGGGAAACCTAATCCGCATTAAAAAAAAAAAGAAAAAAAAAAAAAAGTGGCAGACCCCATAGACTATAATGGGGTCCGTGTGGTTTCCGCAGAAAAATGTGGAGAGAAAAGTGCTGCTTGCAGGACTTTTCTCTCTGTATTTTTCATGCGGAGAGGGGGAACGGAATGGCCCGAACGCAGATGTGAACCGGGCCTAACCCATTAAAATAGACAGATCACAGCATTCTCTTTAATCCTGGACAAGAATGAAAACGTATCTTCCTATGTATTTAAAGGGAACCTGCCATGTATTTTTTTCCCCAATATAAACTGGACCCATCATGTGCAGGATGAAGTCATTTCCTTTCCATTGGTTCCCTCTTTAATTTTTCTGCTGCAACAAAGTGAAGTTATAAAGGCATAAAAATTCATATGTAAAATTACCCTAAGTAGTCATAGGGGCGGGAAGCAGCTTCAACCTTGTCATGCTGTCCTCTTGTTAATCAAGTCTTCAGTGCATGATTGACATCTTTTACAGTCCCATCTAGGCATGCTTAGCAAGCGGAAGAGTACCCGCTCACTGTGAACTTGCATACCACTTTTATGCTTTCAAATATTTTTAACTGACAGGTTCCCTTTAAAAACATTTGCTTGGATACCTTTTCATATTTCCGATCTACACAAACCAGTTGGTTTGCTAAAGATTTCCTTTTTATATACACAACAGGGGCAGTTGCAAAAAAATTGCACCATATTTGGAACCATGCTTATGCATGTGCCAATACTATCATTGAAAAAGTGCATTTTAAACTGGTAACACTGTAATGTAGCCTTTATAAAGGCTATCCCAGCCAGGCATACCTTTCTTTTTCTGACCTGCCAGACTTTTTATGTTTTATTTTTCAAAAACTATCGCCCTTTTATCCTTACGTAAATGAAGTCCAGGGAGCACAGGGGGAGTTAGCGTTGGTCAGGAAGAACAGCCACATGCCCAGTATACTCTTGTAGTACTGGGCACATATTTTGCAGTCTTTTTGTGGTGAAGCTGTGGCAGCGTATCTGGCTGTAGGAGTCCTCCCCACTGATCAGTTTACAATAGGAGACAAAGAATATTAACTCCCACCCACAGATGTCTGAAGATGGTAGGAAGAAATGAACATGGTACCAAGTTTATCGACCATTTACTTTTATCACTGATTTTGAGGTTTAATGTTTCTTTAAGTATCTGAATTTTGACACGACAGGCCATTTCATTAGCACTCTCAATTTTTGTTTTGCAACCACAAAAATGTATGGCTTATCAGAAAAATATATGACATAAAATATACTTGGTGAAAGTTCATCCATTGGAATCCCTACAGTCTGGGCTGGATTTGGCATTTCTGAGACCCTAAGCAAAGTTAACTCTTAGGGGCCTCCATAATACAGCCCCCTTATTGCCTCTAATCAGTATACTGTTCCTTTAGTGCCCCCACCTATAGTATAATGCCCTCTTAATGCTGCCACATAGTATAATACCTCCTTGGTGATCCCACACAGTATAATGCCCCCTTAGTGATCCCACACACAGTAAGCTTCCTTAGTCTCCTCCTAGAGTATAATGCCCCTTATTACCCCCTCACACAGTACAATGCCCCCATAGTGGTCACATCAGGTATAAGACCCTGGCACTGCCATCATGGCGTTGGTACTGTTGCACATTATGTCTACTGGTTGGTAGTGCCAAAACATCACACGTGGGAGTGTCTTGGGATGAAGAGGAGGATCCTAAATAGGCGAGTACTTATTAATATCAGCTGTTGCCTTTTGAAATAATCCAATAGGTCAAGGCCAATAAATAACTGTTGATTGGTATGTGATCAATGGGAAGCCACCTGACCTCTGAGGCTCCATGCAATTGCTTCAGTTGCATGGTTGGTAACACTACTCCAGTCTACAGCGCCAAGCTACTTCGGCTTCAGTTGGTGGCATACAGCCTTCCTCAGGACAGTCTGTAGACTGATGCACCCATTACACTTATAGATGTAAGCAGCGACAAAGAATGTTGAACAATCACGGTACTCAGAGATTTTATCCTTGGATTCACATCACTCATGTTAATGTTACATAAAACTAAAATTCAATGACAAATATTTGGTATTTCATACAATCTTGAATTCCCAGTTTTTTTTCCCTTTACTGGCTTTAGAGAAGAAAGGCATCTGAGTGCCCAGTATACATAAACAGCCTTCCTCAATGGCACTGCCCAGCATGCCTAGCTGCCATGTAGTTTAATGGGAACGTCATTGCAATGCTACATGTTATGCAAACTCACATGCAATAAAACACCATATTATAAATACACAACAAACATGACAAAAAAAAAAATTGCATAAACATTATATACACAAAAAAAAGGATGTATAAAAATATAGAATATATCTATACATATATATATTACACACACACACACACACACACACACACAAGCAAAGATTACTTTGACATATTGAATTCCAACAAAATGAATATCAACAACTGCTATATAGGGGTGTAGCAGACTTATAATAGGGTCGGTCAAATTTCCATTGTGGTCTCCATCATTGTACCAGCATTTATGACATGGGTGCACCTAATGGAGTCCCAAATGCAGGTGTAAACTTAGCCTTATCAGATGCTTGGTGGCATGGAGGGATGAGGAGACAGGGAAAATGTATCTGTATACCACTCAACACGTTTTTCATATACCGATGTATAAACAATACCTAAACCCTTTGAGTTCCTGCATTTTTCATTTTTTACATGGAGAAAACTTTAATCAACTCAAAGGTTTAAAGAAAAGCAAATACTGGGCTCTGAAGCCTGCAGAATTGTAAATTCAACTTTGACCTAGAATACAGACTGTAACTAAACCCCAGTACAAGATAAATAATATACAAAATTATTCAATTTTTTTATGCTATATGTAAAGTGTATTTCATTACATTGGCCTTCCCTCTAACATCTGTAGTAGTTGATGTTATTTACATTTCTATAGAATTACTTGGCAATTTGCAGCACACAGAGCTGACAAGTGGAAAACTCTAAAGTTAACATAAGCGCCATTAAAGGGTTATTGATTAACTACTTCCATGATCATCAATACACAGTCTTTGTGGATCCTTTCAACTCGGCACATGACATCATGGTGAATTCATCATTCCTGCATTGTGGTCATAAAGGTAACAAGCATTCGAGAAGCAGTCTGTAAACAGGACAGAACAGCCTGCGCTTCTTAAGTCTTTTCACAGCGGGACAGGTGATAAAATACCATCATTAGTGACATCTCAAGGACAAAAGATTTGATATTCGTACATACCATCCCCTTCCTGCTCCAAAGTGCCCTTAAAGATTAAACCCTATTGACTTGAAAGAAGAGTAAATCCTTCCCCAATACACTATAAAACTGCATTGCAGGAAAGAGGCAGTACATTATAAAATATATATATTAAATAGTATAAATATTTACCAAAATGGGCCGAATGGGGCCGCGGAAGCAAGGCCAGTGCAAGGGCAGCACACAGATGACATCCGGTGGCCTGCACATGGTCGTGTGCAACAGGCTTTAATCATGGGCCCATGAGCCAAGGACAAAACTCAAGGTTCTATAACAATCCATTTTGCAGCCTGGGCTCACTAGATTAAGTGAATGGGCCCATGGAGACACATGTGTCGTCTGAGCTTTCTTACCACAGACCAGGCACATGAACACTGTCATGTAGCTTTAGTTGTGAACATGGCCTTAAAGGGACACTAGTCATGATATAATTCATGATATATTTAGCTATGTATCGCGCCAAAATGTGTGGTCGGCAGGGAGATCTGTAGAACAGGGATTTGGTTACAAAAGCAAGTAGATGACAATTTGTAGTCTTTAAAAAGGGGTTATACCATAGCCGAGACACTGTTGCACCACCTGACAGTACTACAGGCACCATTGATGGTTTCATCAATACTGTTCCAAAAAAAAAAAACAAAAAAAAAACAAAAAAAAAAACACACATTATGCACTGAGTAACATATTACACCAAAGTATTATTCAGTGAACCTTTCAGACGTATAGTCCATCCTCCATACAGAAGTTCATTAGGAAGTAGCTGTGATCCACCAGGAAGTTATTACAGGGTCAGTGAACATTAGATATTAATACCTCGAAACACAGGATTTACACATTATCTTTAACATCTCATTGATTCAAGGCTTCTAAGGCAAAGTTATCTCTACAGGGAGTGCTTTGCCAGAGGCTTCAATAAAAGCCAAATGCAGGAAATTGATTACCCTCTATATAACTACTGGAATTTAGCCAGGATAAGGTACATATAATAGGAGTCCTCCTATAAATTGTCAAATGCTGGATGACTGCAAAAGTGTTGCGATTTAGTTGCAGAAATTTCTGCAACTGAAAATTATACGTGAATCGAGTTGTTTTGGAGGCCAATACAAACTCAATTAAGATAAAGCAAACCAATTTTTAGTTGCAGAAACTTTTGCAAAAATATTTGCCGCACCTTAACATAACCCAAAATATAAGTTTTATAGTTGTCCTTTTGTTTATCACTAAGCGGTTATAGGGATTTTTCTATAAACAGAACTTCTACCCTATCTACAGGATAGAGGATTAGTGTCTAACCACTGAGGGTACCATGTGTAAACTGTCACTTCACATAAATAGGGGAACACATAACCCCTTTCTCATGATTGGTGGGTGTACCAGCAGTGGGATTCACAGTGATAAGACAGTTTTCTTTGTGGGGAAACCCTTTTAAGGTTCCATGACCACACACTGGGAGCATTATTATGATTCATTAGTGACCACCTCGACTCATCTTGTCTTTAACTGTCCCATAGAGATACGCCAACATCATTCCAATGAGAGTACACAGTACTCCAATTCTGGGGCAACTCCAAGCAATCAGACATTCATCCATCCCTTTATATGAAATAAAGGGGTTTCCCACTAAACAAAACATAAGCTGGCCATATACATTAGATAGCTGTCAAACATTCATTTTTCCCAACTCACCCATAAACATGCACACATTGCTCAACCAAGGGTGCATATGTTCTATATGGAGAGAATACAGAAAGCCACTGCTAGACTTCTCTAGCTAGAGCTTATTCCCCCTCAGAACAAAATAGTGAAACCCACCACCCTTATTCTAGTCACTCCCAACAATCGGAAGACTCCTATACACATTATATGAGCAAAGTTGGCATGTTCAGCCAATAAGCAAATGTGTATGGTCAGCTTTAGTGTACATTCACATTTGGCAAATTTTTTGCAAAAATTTCTAAAAGCATGTTCCATCTCTCTAAATGTGGATGGTTTGGCAGCATACAGGGGAATGAGAAGACTGCAAAATTTCTGTAACAAACCTGTCTCCTGTTCTGAATGGAGTGGTGGTCAGGCAGCCCCCGCACTGCTCCATTCATTTAATTGGGAATGCTGGAGATAGCTGAAGTACAGCACTCTATCTCCAGCACTCCCGATTAAATGAATGGAGCAGTGCGGGGGCTGCCTGACCACCACTCCATTCAATGGATATATCCCGTATAGTTAGGGGATAACTTGCTTTTCTGGGAAAACCTCTTAAAGGGGTTAAGCCATGAGGTGTGAACAGGAGGTCCTTTCCTCCCTGCACATTTAGACAGCCGCAGCTAGGCTGAATGTAGTGGTGACTGGTGGTGGACGGTGTTCCCATTCACTTCAATAGGAGCGCTGGAGATAACCGAGTGCTTTACTTTGTCTCACACTGAAATGAATGAAAGCACCAACCACCACCAGTCAAGCCTAGAAATTCCTATATATTCCCCATTCCTTATGTAGCCACTCTTGGCTTTGGCTCAAAAAAAAAAAAAAAAAAAAAAATATACACCTTTCCGCAATGTGGGGCCTCAGCTTGAGGCTAAGGCCCCACATTGCGGAAATGCAGCTTTTTTTGTTGCAGATTTTGCTGCAGTTTTTTTGAGCCAAAGCCAAGAATGGCTACAAAAGGAATGGGGAATATATAGGAAGCTCTTATACTTCTCACTTGTGCTGAATCCACTCTTGGCTTTGGCTCAAAAAACCGCAACAAAAAAAAAAAAAAAAAAAAAAAACTGGGTTTCCGCAACCTGGGGCCTAAGTCTTACGCTAAGGCCCCACGTTACGGAAATGCAGCTTCTTTTGTTGCAGATTTTGCTGCAGTTTTTTTGAGCTAAAGCCAAGAATGGCTACAAAAGGAATGGGAAATATATAGGAAGTACTTATACTTCTATTTTCTGCTCAATCAACTCCTGGCTTTGGCTTAAAAAACCGCAACAAAAAAAGAGCTGCGTTTCCGTAACGTGGGGCCTTAGCCTTCAGCTTGCCATTCACATTGTATGTGTATAGATACAGATTTCAAGAGCACCATCTAACCATCTACTTATATGGGGTTTTCTGGACTCTGCCCTTATGGGAGGGATAAGGATTGGGCAGTTGGATCAGCCGCATCAGTCATATTACACAGAAGATTATCACCCATATAACACTTGCTTATGAACTATGCTTGAGGAATATAAACTGATATCTAGTAAGGAAAGGTGGTTACTTATTCACAGATTACAGCTATGTATCTGCCAATAGCTTACCCCTATTAGTGGCTAAACTGTGTTTACCCTCTATTATAAACATGTATACACAAAGGGAACTTAGAGGATATCCATTCACTTCCTTCATATGCAAGGCCAATATTTAAAATATTTAGGACATATTATAAAATGCTACAAATATGTTCATCCATGCAAGTGAAATTACAGACATTTCTGGGTGATCATGCTAACATTTCCCACAACTAATCACAGTGGCACTGCTACAGACTACAATACCTACAGACGGATTCCAGGGGATTTCAGTAGTGTGACAGCAGTAGGAGAAATCAGCTATATAGCCTAGGGCTACATTGGCAGCATGCCTTCGAGAAGAGTCAGTGAAGATTTCACCACTTACACTATTGTTTGTATACATCAACAACCTTTTTTTTTTTTTTTTTTCTTTTTTTTTTTTTCCATATGACCAAAATACAAGACATCTATGGAGAAGTTATTGGGATGGTCAGACAGCATCAATAGGTCAGCCTCCTACATGCAAGCTAAGCAAATATGTTCTTCTGCTTTGAGAATCCTTTAAAACACTGAAGCATTGGTAGTATTCATGGCAAACTTAATGCAAAGTCTGAAATAAAAAGAGAAGCAAAACAACAAGACAACCCCTGAAAATGTGCAGCACATGGACAAGAGACCACTCAATAAGTCTACTCCAAAGTGCATCTCAGGAGGACCATGTATGGTCAACTATTCATTTAAAAGTGCACCATATAATACCACATTTCAGCTATTAGACAATAAGGAAATGAGTGGCTTTACACATAAGATGTATGTTGGTAACCCTGCAGATTTTGGGGGAACCAGCCAACCATCCAATGTGTATGTGCGCTCCCAACTCACTTCTGATGACGGATGTTGAGGAAGTACGCATTGGACATGTTGGATTTCAATTGCCGAATCCTTTTGTGAGCAGAGTATGCATGTGTATGGGGAAGGGGTCTGCAAAGCTGCCAGGTAACTAATGTGCAAAGTCAACACAGAACAGAGAAAAGAATAGTTGGTGTATGGAAAGAGTCAAGGTTATCAAGAGTTTCTGCGAAACATAGAAACCCCCTGTAAATCAAGACACTGCTAATAAGTTTAACGGAAACCCAGCACTGACTTTTGGATAATAAACCACCTACAGGTCCTTACAAGCCATTTGCTTAGTGAACCAAATAGCCTTATTGTAATCCTGATCATGACTACAATTAAAATAAAATTAAAGAAACATTTCTTTACTGAAGTAAGTTGTAGTACACCGTAGCGTCGCTGTGCATGTATCAGACCTCGGACATATGTGCAACTTAAATGGAACCTGACAAATCGATTTGGGACACCAAACCTCCAACAAGTCTTTATGGACCGGGGGTTTAGTATCCCATATTATCCAGTTGCAAAGTCATACATACCCACAATAAAAATGTTTTATACTCACCCTGCCGCTGTACTCCTCGTGTCAGCACAGTTCTTCACTGAAGCCAGAGGAGCACACCTTGGTTTCAGTGTGCATGCGCCATACCTCCTGAAGAACTGCACAGGCGCAGAGTAGCCCAATGGGACTCATCGCTACGTAATTTAAAGGATTTTTTTTTTTCAACTGACCATTTGGGATACTAAGCCACCAGTCCATAGTGTCCCAAGAGTCTGTGACAGGTTCATTTCACTATATTTGACCTGTTCTTTTTTGTTCCCTGGATAAGAATTTTATCCTAGTTATAGTAAAGGCTTTCCCCAAGCACCTTCTTAGGAAATCAGTCTAGTTATATCAGGGTGCAGAGTTTCCCAAATACATCTAGCCAGATTTGCCATTCAGGACTCAAAGAAAGTTGGGTGGTGACACCAGCTTTCCCTGAAATATCTAAAACTAGGAAAAAGACAATTAAATATATAGTCGGGGATGTTGTAAAGGTAGATACACGGCAAGGAACGCAAAAATAAATATTATTTTACTCTAAATATTGCACATCAGAATCAGTAGTGGCAGCCATTCCATACACACACTGACAGTGGATGGCTACAAAAAGTGAACAGATTGGTCAATGTGTCATTATTATCCAGAAATCTGACAGACTTGAAAGAATTCCCAACTAATAGCAGATCACAGGGCTGCTTAATAATGCGCTGCCAGGATGCAGCCAGACAACCAAGGACAAAGATTAATAAAGATGCAAACTCTGCTGTGATTCATTTGCATTTCAATGGCAATTATGTATAGGACAAAACTTCTTATCTTTAACTGGACACTGATGAAACGATTCTTGTACGCGATATGACCAACGATATATGTCATATCGATGGCAGCAAATCAATCTGATGCGATCATCTCAGATAGATATATACAAGCCACTTACATTTTAGATGAATCTGTTATGGATTGGTAGTACATAATTGGCTATATGGCTACGATCAGTCGTTACATTTTTCTACATGCTGCGTTGCAGTAAAATAATTGTGTGCAAATGAAAAAATATCCAATTCCTCAAAAAAAATCATAAAGTTTGTAGCATATATAATACAGATATGATCCAATGGTATATGGCAGAGGATGGACTTGTGATGAGAATCATGGACTGAATGGAGACATGCACCTACCAGCCTTGCACGGATCCTTGTAGTCAGTTTCCTCTGTGTTATCTTCCATTAAGTATTCAAACCCAAATTGATAATCCTGCCCCATGGTCAGGCGGATGCCCCACAGTAAGGTCAGGGCTACAGATGTCAGTGTGCACAGCCTCCTCACATGGGATCCACAGCCAGTCATTGCTGGAGACAGAGTACAAGTTTGGAGGGAGGACACGGGACTGCTCTTTGTAGTGGGAGTGAGGCTAGGCTTGCAGGTGGGCTCATATGTTGGGGTGCAGCACCAGTACAGCGCCGAGCTGGAGATGATAGTTGTGGGGGATCGGGGCTGCAGGCGGGGTATAAGGGGTGCAGGGGGCGGGGCGGCCGTGGGCGTGGTCTCAGCGCTCGGCTCTCTAGTTAGTGCTCGGCCAGGGCGATCCTCATTGGCTGCTGCTCCCTGCACACACTGCTCATTAGAAAGCGGCGCTCACTGGGAGCTGCCCACAAGTTCTCCGGCGACGGCTCAGCGCCGTGTATAGTGCCGTGTGTAGTGCGGGGAACCTAGCTCTGTAAAGTGCTTCACAGTACCGTGTATAGTGCAGGGAGCCGAGATGTGTATAGTACTACACAGTGCCGTTTGTACTGATGGGAACCGAGCTGTGTACAGTGCCGGGCACAGAGCTTTGTGCAATACTACAAAGTACCTTCTAATAACACCAGTATCCTGACAGAACACAGCACCCTGTATAATACCAGTACCTTGGGGTTATAATACCAGTGGCTCTGACAGACAGCGCTGACTCTGTATTATACCAGTTCCTGAGAAGAGCACAGCACCCTGTATAATACCAGTACCTGAGAAGAACGCGCGAGACAGCACCCTGTATAATACCAGTACCTGAGAGACAGCACCCTGTATAATACCAGTACCTGAGAGACAGCACCCTGTATAATACCAGTACCTGAGAGACAGCACCCTGGGTATAATACCAGTACCTGAGAGACAGCACCCTGTATAATACCAGTACCTGAGAGACAACATCCTGTATTATACCAGTACCTGAGAGAGCACAGCATACCTGGGGTATTATGCCAGTACCTGAGAGAGCATGGCACCCTGTATAATACCAATACCTGAGAGACAGCACCCTGTGTGAAGAATATCGCCTCGCGACCAGCCGCCTGGCACGCCTGCGATCAAACTTCTTTCTTAACCTCCCACTCCGGGCGCCCGCCGCCTGGGCGCCCGGGGGGGGGGGGGGGGGGGGGGACACACCGTGAGTAGACCAGGTCATAGGATAAAAAGCGAAACGAGCGATATAAATTTTATATGTTTAATAACCCAAGTGGGTCAGTATGGATTAATAGCATATACATAAATATACAATATTAATATGATCAAGCATAAACATACAAGCAAAAGGGCAATGATACAATACACCAAAATAAAAGGAAATAAAGATTAGAAAAAATACCTGAGCACACAGCTTTGTCCTAGCTGTCTCTCTTCCATGCTCAACACTATAGACTCTTAGTCCGTTTCTCTAGGCCACAGCAGAGTTTTGGGCCTAGGGCGCAAGCTTAAGCAAGTTGCATAAAACAATCCTTCTACATGTTGTCCAGAACAAGTGAAAGGCTTCAGGCCTCACTGCTAGGCCCTCAATGCATTCCTCAGTAGGGCAAGCTCTCTCCTCTTCTCCCAGATCAGAGTTCCTTACTGCCTCTTTGCTGAATGACCCCAGAATCCAGGTCTGCCCACAGCATATGGCTAGTGCTCCACCCACCCCTTGCACCCAGGCAGCCCCCCTTCTCCCACCTTTGCAGAACCCTCGGAGAGATGGATGAAGTTAAGGTCACTGGCTTGCTATCCCCCATCCCATCTGGCCAGGGATAATAAAAGTGCCTGGCTATAGCAAGCCATCTCCAATGAACACACATAAAACCAGTGAAGCCTATCGTCCAGCAATGTGGACTCAACTAAAGCACCGCATTCCAAGTGGGGGAAGGACTGACCTAAGCAAGTAAAACACACTTCCAAGAAAGATATAAAACTGAGGGTCGGTTCATCACACCCTGTATTATACCAGTACCTGACACAGCCCTGCACTCTATGTAACACTGGTAGAAGTCAGAACACAGCACTCTGTATAATACCAGTATCCAACATGGCACTTTATCCTGTATTATGCCAGCACCCTGTACAATAACTGAATCTGACATAACACAAAACCTTTTATAACACCAGTACTGGCAAAACAGTTAAAATTCCAGCACGGGACTGCACCATGAAGAACACTGATTCCAGAGACAGCACAATGCCCTGTATAACATTGGTAGGAGTGCAGTGCTGCCCTATTTACTTCAATGGGACAGGGCTGCAGAGCCTACACTCGTCAGTTTGTACAGCAAGTTACCAAGAGGTGTGCTGTCTCAGTACAGCAGATCCGCGATAGTCTCGGGTGTCGGTCCCCTGCAGATCTAGTATTGATGATCTATCGTAAGGATAGGCCATCAATAGTAAACACTAATTAATAAAGACCATGACGGGCACAAGGTGCACCTGAATTATTAAGATTATCCAGCCTTTCAATAAACCAGATGCACACCCATCTTCCAGAATAGAAATCTATGGTATTCAAGAACAGTCATAGATTTCCTGTATAACTCACACCAGAAAAATCACATGATTATGATAAATACCGTTATGATAAATATGTCCCCGCCCTGTTCTGCCCACATTCATGGAAAGTACAGACTGATGTGAAGAATAGAGGATCTGGCACATAAGAGAGGGCCTTGCGCCAAACATGTGCCAAATCATCACCCATATATGCCAGAAAAGTAGCATAGATGCATTGATACATTTCCCCCAATAATACACTTAGCACCATGTATAATACTATACAATACAATGTACTGTGTATCGCTGGCACCTGACAGTCACAACGCTGTGTAGATCACTGCCACTTGACACAATCTAGCTCTCTATATAACATCTGCTATCTAACCCCTGGGTTGTTCCGCATAGAAAAAACATTCATTAACCCTTCTCTGAAATAGAGTTAATAGAGATGGGTTCCTTCTTCAGGGTTCCTTGTCTCTAGGCCAGATTGGCTGGTAGTTACAAAGTCTCTCAGTCTGGAGGACCTGTACTGATACACATCCTATTGAACTGAATGGCCACTGTGTAATGTTTAAATGGGTAGTTCTGTCAGAAGAGGTTATTCCCTATCCACAAGATGGCAGGTGATCGATGGGGGTTTGACTGACTGAGCTCCACCAATCACAAGAACTGGGGTATTTTACACCACAGTGTGAATGGAGCAGCAGGTCAGAAATATGCTCTGTCACTCCATTCGTTTCAGTGAGAACCACTGGAAACAGCCAACCATGCCTATCTCTAGCAGTTCCCATAGAAATCAGTGGGCCAAACATGTGCATTTACAACCTCGTACTCCATCTAAACTGAGGCACAAAACACTCCAGTGACCAGCAGGATCGGACCCTCACTAATCAGCACATTACCCCTATCTTGTGAATAGTGTCTAACTTGTTCTGAACAGAATACCCAGAAATGTCTGTTCACAATATCATGATCACAAAGTGTCCTCACACTGAGGCAAAAAGTGATCAGCTGTAATCTGTGGGGACACGTGGCAGTAAGTATTTTATTACCCTGCAGCACAACCACAGGGGAAATTGAGGGTCCGACCCAGGGAGAACTGAGTACTGGAAATCCCCCCTTCTTCCTTCCAATGTGTGTTTTCGTAAACGGTGCTTCATTCACGGATTGCAGTCCTGGAAGCCCCTTAGCAGTGAATGGAGCATCAGTCACGCAAACACACAGACGTTTAATTCACATGGAAGCTTTAGAGTACATTCACACGGCAGAATCTGGACAAGTTAAGTTTTTCTGCTTGACCAATTTCTGCAACAGAATCTGCCGCGGAGCTTGCAAATTCAGCACCAGCCAGGTGGAATTTTTCTGCCTCCCAATCACTTCAGTGGGAGTTATGAAGAGGAATCTGCCTGAAGATCATGACACTTATGCCTCCATCTGAAATGAATGCGAGGCGGATTTTAAGCAGAAAGTGAATTTCTGATCCGTTCCGATGAAACACAGCAGGATAGGACTTGCTCTATTTTCAATGGAACGGACCATCAGACACCTCCACAAATGGCACACTTTGAAGTGTGCATGGAACCTTAAGGGGAATGAAAGTCCCACAGGAGAATGGGGGACTCAGTGATCAGACCCCAGTGATGTGACACTTTTACCCTAACCAGTGGAGAGGGGATAAGTGTCTATAATGTGACAACCCCTTTAATTTCCCCTGTGGTTGTGCTGCAGGATAATAAAACACTTCCAGGTGTCCGCACAGCTTACAGCTGATCACTGTTCGCTTCAGCGTGAGGACACTTTGTGATCATGATAAGGTGAACAGATATTTCTGACAAACAGAGTCCGAAATACGCTGTGAACCTCTGTAACAATGGTACGGAACATATAATTTCTAGGGCAGAAGATCTTGGGAGTTTGAGTGAGGCTGCACAACAAGAAGCGCAAAGTAAAAACACTTCATACACTTATCTACATTCATTACAATTGTAAAACAACCAAGCACATACCTCCAAGTCAGTATTCAATGCAGGCGCCTTTGACTGCCATTCCATTTTTGCATCTGTAGGTCTGTCTCAGGTTTTCACCATTGAAATCTGCAATTATTTCTCCATTCTCCATTGCAAAACTACTTATTATTAATATGGCTCTCATCAAATCAAACTATGGATTCCATTGCCGGAAAATAAACATTCCCAATGTTGCTGTTTTCTTGTGGACTGCAGCAAGTTTTCATGTAGGCTTTCCCTGAAATTGCTGCATTTCTACCCCCTGTCAGAAGCAGTTCAAGACCTGCTGCAATAAGGATGAGGCTACACAAAGACAGGTTTCTTTCATCTTCCTGTAGCACAACTTTTTTTTTAGGTCTGTGATTTGGCTGCAAAAACACATTCAAGTCATAGACATGTCACTCCCATTGAAGTCTATGGAGGAAAAGTTGCATGCGATTTGCAATGCAATGTGACACCATAGAGATACATTAACGTTTTTGTCGCACAACTTCTGCATGACACGTCACCATGTGTAGCCCTAGTGTAAAAGCTTTGCAGAGATGTTGTGTTTTTAGTGCTGTACCATGTTTGGCAGACAACAAACAAACTTCTATAACATGTGTTTCTGAATTTGACATTTTTCTTTTCCTGGCTGTTTCTTTTCTATCACCTTGTATCTGAAATAAGCTTTTCTTTATGGTATTATTTTTACAGGAACCAAACTCCTTAGCTGGACCGTTCTTATACAGAGGTAGTTATATTAAAACGACTTGAGACACCTTGAATAAACACGTAACCTCTATTGCATTGAAGGGTGCATACACCTAACTGTATCGTATTACCTGCTGTCACAGTCTATCTAGACATACACAGTTATTATTACATTACCTATGTAGTAATAGGCTCCTAAAAACAGGGGTATAACAGTGAACACAAGGAACAAATCCAATTATCAGCTCTTTTCACTTCCCCTTAACCTCTTCACATTCTCTGTGTGAGGTGGGGACAGATGACAGAACAAGAAATAGGTGTGGATTGCTATCAGTTGGTGTGATTGGGAGAAGATTGATTCAGCACTATACACAATGCAGTGAAGAAAACTCAAAGAGAAAGCTTCTGGTTCATAGATATATACTCTCTCATGCTGGCGCTCATCCAGCTCCTTCCAAGCCGAAAGAAATGTACTTACAAATCCATAATCCAGCATTGGGCCCTGGCCACTCTCTGAGGCCTTATTCACATGTCTGCATATCACACACGTGTGGCATCCACTTTTTTCGGGGACGCAGTAGGTATCCATTAATTTCAATGTGTTTATTCAGACATCAATGGTATAATGGAAGTACAACATTTTTTCACTGATGTGAATCACACCAATTAAAGTCTATGGGTCCATAAAAAAAGCAGATGACATCCAGGTCTCATCTGTTTTTCATGGACCCAGAGACATATGAAGTATAGAAAATGGACAGACGTGAAAAGCGGATTAACTAACAAATCAGCCTCAGGCTGAGGCCCCACATTGCAGAAACGTTGCAGATTTTGCTGCAGTTTTTTTAGCCAAAGCCAAGAATGGCTACAAAAGGAATAGGAAATATATACTACCTGTTCAATCCATCCCTGACTTTGTCTCAAAAAAATCTGCAACAAAAAAAAAAAATGCTGCTTTTCCACAAAGAAAAAAAAGCTAAAAACTTTACCTTAGCCTGAAGCAACATGTTGTAGAAAAGCTCCTTTATATTTCCCGTTCCTTTTGAAGCCACTCTTGGCTTTGACTCCAAAAACTAAAGCAAAATCAGGGACAAAAAACACAGCTTTTCCAAAATGTGTTACCCAAGCTTCAGGCTGAGGCCACATGTTGCAGAAACACAGCAAAAACAAAACGTGGTGTTTTACAGTCCCAGCAAAGTGAATGAGATTTTATTTAAACTCATCCCCACATTGTGGAAAACATACTGTAGAGACTCAGCATGTGAAAGGGATTATTAAGATTCTCATATTGACTGCCTATCCTTAGGATAGGTCATCAATTCTAGATCTACAAGGATCCAATAACTGAGATGCCCACAGATCTGCTGTTCAGGAACAGTATGGCTACAGGTAATGTGTACATGCCAGAAGTCGCACTCCTCACTTGCCATACTATTTGTAGCGGTTGGTTTTGCTACTGCAGTGCTGCTGTGTGGGGTTAACTTGCCCTGGTATCAATTTGCACTTACTTTAGATTTGCAATCTCTGTAATTCTTGTTCCCTCCAAGAACACAGCTTGGCATAGGGTATGCCTCATTCATGAGAAAGTGTGCGCTTATAGTGTCAGTCTTCATAAATCTCCCCCTCCCTCTGGTCAGTTTTAGTCCTTATTTTGACCCTCATTAACTCTGCTTGCCAAATGAGATGCTCAGCAAGTGCAACTGCAGTAACACTGTCTCATTCTCTTATCACTTGCTCAGCATCTTCTGTAATGTTATATAATATAACTAAATATAGTGGCTTATAGAGCACTCTGACATCTTTACAAATGTATCTTTGTTACTGCAGCCAAATCTGTCCTTTTGCCAACAAAAGACAATTTTAAAAATATGCAGATGACAATCTTGTTGCACTAGTGGCGTTCCCTCCGCTTCTTGTACACTGTTTTTTTTCTACTTCATAGACTGCCAGAGCCCTCAAAGCTTGCCACTAGTTCAAAGAATCCCTCTCCTTGCCTGCAGCAAACATCATGGCTCAGCTCCCAAAGTCTTGTTCCCTCTGCCATGGTGCACCAGTAGCAGAGGGAATGCCCCCAGTGCACCAAAGGATTAATTTGCAGATTTTTCAAATGGACTTTTTCAGCAAAAGTCTAGATTCGGCAGCATTAACAAAGGTAAAGCACTACTGGCTTGTACTTTACAAGCCACTACATTTAGTTTATACATCATTAGGGAGGTGCTAGACTAAGAAGTATTCAGCTCAACAGACCAGAGACCCCCTCTGCATACTTGGTGGAACTGGGCATGTGTGTCCACCTTTTAAAATTTACTGAAGTGGACACAATAAAAGCTATTCAAAGATAAAGCAGATGCTGCTATTTTTACCATTATTATAATATTTATTAATAACATTATTTCCAGAACAGCCGGTGATATAACCATTTTTAATAAGTGTGGATACAAAAATTGTTTAGAATTATGGACTGGATGTAACTACAGACAAGCCATTGTAGATTCTGTATATTGTTGAGGCCTTTGATAAAATGTAGAGCTATAGAGTCAGAGGATCGACAGGAAGAATACACTATAGGGGTGAAGAGGTGCACTAGATTTAGTTTTTTTTCGTCAAACAACTCAAATTAATATTAATAAGACTGCTTATAATCCTTCTCTCTTCGAAATATGGTATTATAGCCAAAAGACACAACCGCAGGATGACGTCTGGTCCCATTGCAGCCTGTTTGTACAGTCGTAAAAACTAATTGTCTAAGGCGTTAAAGTCAGGTGGCTTCCTATAAAAATCTGTGTTTCTAGTCAAATATTTTCTAATATTTTTGAATTTCAGTGGGATTATTATGTAGTAGAGACAGATGCATAGCATTAATAATGCAATATTTTTCTTGCAGTGTATCTTGGGTAACACGCAGGTGAAAATTACATCATCCCCAATTATATTGTAGAGAAAGTAGAATAAAATTATTTTCACGAATGAAGGGTCCCCATATACACGTCGTCTAGGAAATATTTTTACAAATCTTTGGGCAAGAGTTGTAAATTTTTGGGCAAGAATAACATGGAATTTTCAAGCCAGTTTTTAGAACATGCAGCATTTTAAACCACAAGATGCTCTACGTGAGTCATTTTGTGGTGTTTTGTCCCTGTTGACTTTAGTGGAGAAAGATGTTCATGTTCCATTAGTTCATTGTTTTCGAAGAATGTTTTCATTAGCTGTAAATCATTGCTACCGTAAGTTCAGCAAATACCTCTTGTACAAATGCTGCTCTCTGAGGAACAAAGATAATAAATCTAAGGGTCCATTTATATGGGCTAAGCACTGGCGTTTAATGAGCGCCAATCGATCCTTTAACTCTATTTGCATGGTTCAATCAGGCCTGTAGATGCCTGAAAGATTGTTGGTGCAGTCATTTGGGCACAGTTCCATTTGTGTTGGTAGCACATCCCTGTTTACAGGGGGCAATGTGCTGCCAACAACTGAGCATCCTTTATGCTGCATTAAAGAAGTAATTCATGTTTACTGATCTGGACCTAATTTACGCAGGACAGTGATCAAATTGGCGTTCTCCCGATTATTGCCCTATGAAATAGAGCCTTTAACATAAATAAACCTTTCCTGTTCTTGGATTTTTTCAACCTGTCCTATTGGAAGACTAGAGCCATCTCTTTCTTCATAGTGCATGAGTTATAAGGACCTAGGAACCAGTCTGTGGAGCAAGGAAAGGCATCCTATTATACAGTAGGTATGGTGTAGTCACTTGTATTGGACAGGTGTTCTTCTAGACACAAATCAATGGTTACTAGCAACCACAATGTATAGACTAGAAGAAGGGGAGATGAAGGTATACATTGAAAGTTAAAACATGTCTGGATAAAAACATAATCCTGTATAGGGCATTCTGACTGATCAGAGTGAAGAGTGACTAGTAAGCAGTGGCATAACTAAACGGGGTGCAGCGCTAGCAGCCGCTAACAGGCTCTGGACCCTGAGGGGGCCTGAAATATAAAATACACTACTATTCTAAATGGCTCATGGTAGGATCCCCATTACAGATTTTGCAGTCAGGCCCAGGAGCTTGAAGTTACTCCTTTGCTAGAAAATTTGTTATTGGCTTTGGAGAAATGATTTCAATGGACACCATGTAATGGTTACTTTCCCCTGTGGCGTTGCTGACATTTTTCTCTGCAGATTGGAACTGGTCACTGGAAGACAACATGTAATGAGATTATTTTCAGTAACCATCAGTGCCAGTCTTAGACATATGTGACCTGTGCAACTGCACAAGGCACATCATCACGTCCCAGTACATAGGGATCCATTACTACAAGTAAAAAGACAGTCTAGTTCCTCCATCACATAGAAAGGAACTGTCTTACCCAGTTGCTGATACATGTTCCTCACTTTACGTTGTAGAGAAAACTGTGGGAATATATAGGAAGAAACCTGTCTCCTCTCTCTTTGGTTACTAAGCACAGGAGCTGTGAGTGCAGTCTGAAAGAACATCTATGAGGTCTTGCTATAAGTTAAAGGGGTTAGCCTCAGGATAGGCCATCAATATTCAATCTGTGGGGGTCTGACCCCCAGAGATCAACAGTATCGAGACAGCATGGGAGAGCCACGCAGCTCACTCGCCATATAAAATGTAGTGGTGAGTGTAGGTACGGCAGCGCTGAGAAGTTTAAATTTATTCTAAAGTGGACAGGCAACCAGTGCAGTTACTGGCACAGTTTGGATGCATAGATGAAGCTGTAATATTTTCCAGCTGAAGACCTACTGACCAGAACCTCGCACAGATTTGATGGTGTAAAGTAGTTGTGTCTGAATGAAAACCATCATACATTCTTGTATGCCAGGACCAAAACTTTACTAATCTTGTTTGTAGATAGCAAGACAATCAATCAAAAAACAAGGTAAAACACATTATGGCAAGAAACTTCAGTCATCTGGAGCTTACACACATAAACCAAGTGTGTGCCAAAATCACTTAGGCACAACCAATGTTCTGCCTCCAGACTGTGATGTAAATGGGCCCTTACTTTGGTAGCGACCATCTACAGTCACCCACCTAAGGTTGCTTAATTATGGAGGTTAAACATTACCTCCTTACATAGATTTTGGACTGACTGAGGAGCCTGGCTGCTGCATTCAGGATAGATTGTGGAGCAAAGAATTTAATTTGAGGTGCAGGTGACATGAGTGTGCAAATGATTGAATATAGGAAGTAAAAGAAAGGTCTGGGTCAAATGTAACCCCAAGACGGCAGCCATGCTACATAGGAGTCAGGTTTAGGTAGGTTAGTATATCCACTATCCACAAGTTCAATTTTTGAAAGACTAATTTCCAGATAGAGAAAAGCCGTGATGTTGCAGTCAGAGTACAAACAAGGACTGGTGTTTTGTAGTAGTGCAGGAGTGATGTATTGGAAAGAGGTGTAGAATGGGCATCATCAGCATAAAGATGGTACTGAAAGCCAAATCTGCTAATGGTATGCCCAATTGCAGCTGTGTAGAGAGAGAGGAGGAGAGGATCCAGGAGTGATCCTTGAGGAACCTCAGCAACAAAAGAAAAGGGGGGGGGGAAGGTAGAGTAAACAAAGGATACATTGAATGTGTGGTCAGAGAGATAGAAACAGAACCAAGAGAGAGCGGGGTCCTTGAGGCCAATAGAATGCTGCATACTTTGCAGGAGTTTGTGGTCTATAGTGTCAAATGCTGCAGAGAGATCCAGAAAGTAGTTGGTATTAGATTTAGGAAACCAAATTGTAAAGGGTCCAGAAGGAAGTTAATAGAGAGATGAAGGGAAGATTAGAGATGGGTCAGTAGTTAACAGTACAGACAGGGTCCCTTTAACCATAGGGTAAATGTTGCACTTGCACTGGGCATTATGGCAGCAGGGGCTCCATTGGGACAGCAGGACAGTACAGCATTTCGAGTGCTGTCCTGCTGTTCTGGGCAGTGCATCCGGGCCATCCTGTCTCCAACTCATCGGCATCCTCCAGGCACAGATGAGTTTAAAGGGAGTGTGTTAGCACAAAATTGAGGTGTAAACTAATCATGGTACCTTGTAGGGCTGTCAGCACAGTTTACAGTTAGGTATTTTTTATTCAGCACTACTGCTCCATTCTTGTAAAATTCATCCTTTTATCCTTATGCAAATGAACAGAAAAGGGCTTTAGGGGCATTGCTTTCCATTAATGGGCTTTACTATCTGCTGCCCCATTTGAAGCCATCTTACTTCACTTCCAGGTGCAGTGTCTTATCATCAGATATGCAGAGTACAGTAAGTGGGCGAAGCAGCAATTAGCAGCAGCATATAGTGAAGCCCATTGATGGAAAGTAATGCCTCTAAAGCACTTTTCTGCTGATTTGCATAGGGATAAATGGATGGTTTTTAAAAGAATGAAGCATCGGTCCTGAATCAGAAATACATAATTGTAAACTGTGCTGACAACCCTACAAGGTACTGTGATTAGTTTATATCTCAATTTTGTGCTGACAGACTCCCTTGAATACAATGGTGAAGCAGGGAGCTGTACCGAAGTCTTGGGAGCAATATCCGTGACATCTGTGTGCTGCCCATGCACCGGCATTCTTCCGCGGCCCCATTTATTCAATGAATAGGGGTCGCAGAAGCATGGCTGCAAAACCCGACAGAAATTGGACCTGTCCTGAGCTTTGCAGCCCAGACTCTCAACCCGCATACTGATCCGTGTAATACACATTCATGTGCACGGGCCCACAGAAATGAGTGGGTCAGTGTGCTATCTGGGAAAAACCGGGACAGCACACTGACCTAGCACACGGTCGTCTGCAAAGGACCTAAAAGAGGGAGGAAACATACCCAAAGACATAGAGAGGTTAAATATTTTAATAAGTTAAGATGCAACAGCCAGAGAGACAGACTGGGCAAGGTGAGACAAAATCATGTCACTAATGCAGGAAGTGGGGTGAGAAGAAGAAAGGCCTGGGAGAATTCTTCTCCTGTAATTGGATCAAAGGATGAGACTGAACAAGGTGAAGTTTGGAACGGAAGGGGATAGATGTTGCTTGGAGATTGGGTGATTATTTTCTGATGGATGATGTCAATGTTGTCTTTGAAGTAAGTGTCTCTGTACAGAGGTCTTTGATAGGAGTTATGTGATAAGTATTAAAGAGTCATTTTGGGTTATTGTGTAATGAGAAGTAAAGTATGGTGAAGCAGGCTTGTGTGGTGAGATGCAGGGCAGAGTTATATATTTTCAGCAAAACTGCAGTGGCATCCTCTACTACCTTTGGCTGTGTTAGGGGACAGGTGAGGTCTAGGTTTCAGAGGTGGGATAGAAACTTCCTCCAGCCTTAAACCAGCCTTGCAATGGACACAGGATTATATTGCGGCAATAATTATATTAGGTTTTGGACATATATGCATAGTAAGAGCTAGGGTGTGTGTCTGGTTTCCCTGACTGAGGCCTGTCAATCGCAGCTTGCCTTTATTGTGCTTTCTTAAAAGGAAGTTACCTAGCCATCCTTGCTATAGTAGTCATTATCTGGTTAACAAGAGAAATAACTGGACACCCAGGCACCCTAATATACTGTATCTAAAATTACAACACATGAGAAAAAACAATTTCAATATAGTTTGTATTGATCTTCAGCTAAATCTACAAATAATATAAACATTTTCCGTGCTGATAATTAGCACATATTTTCCTTTGATATGGTTTACACTGTTCATTTTAAGGTGTAGTGTAGTTCTTCACCTCCCCTTTTATATTAGATATACTGAAACTGAAAAGGTAAGATATTAATCCCCTTTCCATAGGCAAAGCAGTGTACCCCACCCTAATCCTGGCAGTGATCCAGGACATGCATTTCACGTTGTGTTTCCTCCAGTCGTGCTCAAGTAATGGACCATAAAAGTACAAAGGGCTATTTGTTTGAACAGTGGAAAAACCTCAATAGCTGCAATTCTCACAGCCAAGACTTGGTTCAAATAAGGTGATAGCCCTACTCTCCACTTCTATCTAGATCATTTTAATTCTCTCTATTTCGGGGCAGTCTCCTAAATATGATCTTTTCTCCCAACAGCAAATAAATAGTAAGAAAAACCATTTGCAGATATTTTATATACCAACTACTTTAGACTACTGGTAATAGGTAAATAAAGTTAAATCCTAATAAATATTGTCCTTTAGGAGAACTGTGGGGGATGGGGATACTATTGGGAAAAGTTCCCAAAATGATCTGTAAACCACGCCTGAAAATACCTGTAAATCTATTCAACCAATTCTAATCATTTAAAATGAATACATGATCTTATCTCATTTCAATCCTGTAGTGCGGGAGATGTTGGTCTGTTCTCTGTAGATCAGATACAATGCTAGTGACTCTCCAGTCTCCGACTGTATATATCAGTTTTTTACTATTCTAGCTTGTGCCCTACACAGTAATTTATCATGGTGGCTTTTGACATCCAGCACACTCACATTTAATAGCTTTCACCATGTCCAGCACTTTCAGGAGGCTATACCCTGTTTGGCTTGAGACAGCAGATTTAGACCCACATGGCCTCCAAGGCCTTTCTAGTTTGACCCCTTTTGTTAGGACCCACAGATTTTCTCAAGCACAGAACCCTGTTTTTGACACCTGGTGTCTCTACAACTCACTATTACACCACAATACACTAGCACCATAATGCCTCTTCTGATAGACTACGCGCCTCCCTTTTTCTGAGGATCGGTATGGCACTATGTTAGAATCCAAATATCACAAAACATTTCTAGTACGTTCACATTGTCCCATGTGATGCAACAATGCAAGTGGAAATTACCAGCATAATTATTAAACATCATTCATAAGTTTTGCCCTGTTGTCTCTGACCGCTGTTGTTCTGAGAGGGGCTCTATCTTTGATATTTGGTGGAAGTATGGGGAGATACGATCCTTCTGGTCCTCTGCGTTTGCCTTGTACTCTAAGGTTAGCGGTGGCTCTCTGGTGCCCTCTACTCAGTGCACACTCCTCTCAGTTATCCTGGGTAAGATCTCTAAGATGAAGGGGGATCTCTTACAGCACTTCCTCATGGCTGCCAGAGCGGTCATTCCCAGGCACTGGCGTAGCAGGTTGCTCCCACATTAATGGAGTGGCTCCAGGAGTTTCTTCGCAAACGAAAAATGGAGACCCTGGTTACAGAGGAATCTGTCGATTCCTCCAAGTTTGACGCCCTCTGTCAGCCGTGGGTGTTGCTTCAAGAGTCTGCAGACTTTTCTAACCTCTACTCTTGAGCTTCATTGCTCTGCGTGGTTCCTCCTCGTGTTTTTGTGCTCTTCTCTGATGTTTTGTCCCTTCAACTCCCCCTTTTCCTACTGTTTACCATCTCCCTTTCTTTTGTCTTTTTGTTTGTCTATTTTTATACCCTCTAGCCATTACCTCCTCTGGCTTGCTCGGTGAGGCGTTTGGTGATGGCCACTTTCCTATTCTTGTGGTAGTGTGCGTCACTAGCCAGGGCCTCACTGTGAACCTTGGGCTCTTACATTCTGTTCTAAGGTGACATTTCTGTTGTTTATATTATGAGGTGTACTGTGGGCAGTTTCCCTTTTGTAACTGTGCTGTGCCACTTGTTAACATTGTTCTCTATTTGTTTTCATAGGCTCTTTGGCCTGCCACTTTTGTATTGATTTTCTGTTACCATTTTGTATTTAATCGATTTGAAAAAACTCCTAATAAAAATTGATTAAACATAATTATTAAATATCCTGCAAAATAACCAGTGAACAGTAAGGCTCGGTGGACATCTGCTCAGGGTGTCTGTCCAGTGCAGATCCATCTAAAATTATTGAACAAAACCGGGATTACATGAAGAGACATAAGATTTTTATTAAGTCTACATCAAGCACTTTTATTTATTATTATTTCTCTTACTTTTAAAGCGCTATTACACAGCGCTTCTAATATGTGTAACGAGTTATAGTAGGGGGCAATTGTTCCCTATAATACCTCCTTTTCAAGAAGTGGAGCTTTATGTCAGTCATCCAATTACTTAAAGAAAGTACCCATTTTCTTAGAGGTTCTGCAGCAACCGGGGACTGTTTTAAACATTACTGTGCAATACCTGCTGCAGGGTAATGTCACAATCCAATTATGTAGCGTTATTCATTGCCCCTTATAAGATGCCAATTACAAAACTCCCTATAGTCAGCCAGTGCCAATGTAAAGTGGCAGACATGCACTTATAATGTCTTTAGATTTTTGTATCCCTATAAAGCATATTATTTGTTTGCCCCCAAGATATAGTAAGCCTTAGTTTCACATGGGGTGTGCCCTACTGTTAAATCTAAAGCAGGATGAGTCACCATGCCCATAGGTGTCCTTACAAAATATTATTTATTAAATGTACCAACTTTTAGCTGAGTGTTTATCATATTACTCATAACTACTGTATGTTTAATATGGTAACTACGGAGCCTAAAAGTAATCATTTATATAGCATTATGTAAAGACAAGAGGCTTCCAGTTTTTCCAGGGTACAGATGTATTATTGAGTTCAATGTAAACATTCATATGCATTATGCTTTCACAGGGATAGTTTTCACGCAATAGGATGTATTTAAGGGTAGGTTCACACTACCTTTGGATGTCCATTCTCATAGTGTCTGTTAAAAAAAAACGACACCTATCATAACAGACACTAACGGACACTAACTGATGTTAATGCATCTGTTTTTTTAACTGATCCATTTAAATCGATTAAAAAATGGACACACCAGCATCAGTTAGTGTCCGTTTTTATACCGTCCATTTTTTTGGCTTTTTTTTGTTTCTGTTTTCTGAGCATGCATAGAAAAAAAGAGACTAACAACAGATAGTATAACGGATGCGCGTCAGTTACCCATAGACTTTAATGTTAACAAACAACGAACGCTTGACGTCTGTCGTAAAACCGTTATTTTTTTGTGGACACAAAGATCCAGGGTGCAGGACTTTTATGTCCACGCAAAATAACAGACATGTGACAGATAAAATCCCATTGAAATCAATAGGATTTTAACAGATTTATGACAGTTCTGCTAGTGTGCATTGTTAAAATCTTGTAACGGACACTAATGACTGTCACCAACGGTAGTGTGAATGCCCCCTAAGGCTAAGGGCCATGTAGAGAAATACATGTTTTGTTTTGTTTTTTGATGCATTTTTCACTTAGTTTTTGCTGCATTATTAATTTATTATTAATCTAAAAGAAACCTGTGCTATATGTAAAGCTTTCCAATGAAGTTTTTATTGTTTTGCTTCCTCAAGAAGAGAACATACAACCAAGGACAACATCTCCATGGAGTTTGTACATTGTCCCTGGGTTTGCATGGGTTTCCTCCAGATATTCCGTTTTCCTTCCATACTCCAAAGACATACTGATTGTGACACTGAATGGTGACAATGTCTGTAAAGTGCTACATAATATGTTGGTGCCATATAATATAAGATAAAGAAATGAATAATTTTAATAAAGTAGTACATGGAGCAGATGAATCTGTAATGTGACCCTATAGCCACTCTGTATACGGCCATAAAGAATCCATGCAACACCATATTGCTATGTTTATGAGTCCTCAGTTTGGCATTGTAAAATTTCTACTGAACCAAGTATACATTGTCATCAGGCAACTTGGCAGTAATACTGCAGTGTGTATTTAGCAATAACAGCTTTCACACTCCACATTTTCTCAGTTATCTTCTAGATTCCTGTGGTCCATACCATATATTATAATTGTACAATTCCAGGCTGTAGTATCATTTCACTGCCTGTCCTCACACCTTGGTTCACTATGACAATACCACCTGCTCTAGCTAATGACAGAGCACTGGCCAAAGACTGACGCCTTCAACTCTCCTGCCATAGTGGTAGAGAACATTAAATTATAGACTTGTCAGTGTTCAGGACAGAACAGTAATGACTCACTAATGATTCACTGCACTGACAGCACATACATCAAAGAGACCCTCTATACAGGCCTATACCTCCTAAATAGCAATTCATTGTCACTACTATTTATAGAAACACGCATCTATTTCCTGGTTCATTACTAGTCATTTATATTCCTCATTTTCCCTAATAAGGAATTTTCCTATCTTTACATGTTACATCTATTCATATCTTTATAATTGATCCAACAGGCTCTGTGTGGTATTGCAACTCACAGAGGCGTAAATTAAATTTATTTGGTGGGCACACAGAACTTCAGTCCAACAATGAATAGGGCCCCCACTTACCATGTGCTATCTGTGCTGTGGAGAGGCCTTTAGGCCACTTAAGGGTCCAGAGCTCCATTGAAATGCATAAGCTGCAATACCACACACAAGCCTCTAGGTACTGTTTGTAGAAGAATGAAGATATGTTTTTTTTTTCTTATCCTGGTCACCTTTAAAGGGGTTGTGCTATTACACACACATCACCTACTGACAGAACAGGAGTAAGAGTCATATCGCTTGGACCCCCCTCCCTATGAATGAAGTGCCAATGGGCTTGTGTGGCCATTGCTTCATTCACTTCTATGGAGCTGCCAGAGAGTGCAGCCCCATAGAAGTTAATGGAGAACTTGTCACTTAAGCATACTGGCGCTTCATTCACATGGAGGATTCATGGGGATTTTCATTCCCCATTCTCCTGATCGCTGAGGGTCCCAGTGATCTGACCCCCAGCGATCTGACACTTTTTCTCTATTCAAAGTGTGTGTAGTGGCACAGCCTCTTTAAGGGAGCATTGCCATATATCCATGGACCCTTAATTTTACTAAACAAATACATCCAGAATAGATCCCATGCTTTCCTATAGGAGCAGTTTTAACACCATATGTATTCCTGACAGAAAAACTCTGCAAGCTGCTTTGTCTAGTTATTTAGATAAAGGACTCTTGCACAGAGTGCACAAAATGTCATGTCCAGCTCAATTATAATACAACAGGCCAGACAAAGTTGAAGGACTGAAATAAAATAACATTTCTCAAGCAGCTTTTCTTATAACTGTGTTCTGTGTCATTCCTGTTATTCCTCCTGGAAATGTATGTCTAAATTGACAAGTAGACATGATCATTCCTCTTGCAAATGCATCATGTCCCTATGCCAGAGTAGCAGGGCTAGCAAAGCTTAAGGGGGCCTATTTCTACTGAGATTTAAATGGGTACTCCCATCTCAGTATTTATGGCTATATCCATAAATATATTCTATACATACCTGAAAGATGCCGGTCCCACCTCTGAAACACACCTCTATTTTGAGAACAAGGCCCTACCTGTGCCTACCAGTGAATGCACAAGAGTCACACATGCGCATGTCTCTTCATTCACGTGTATGAAACTAATAGGTGAGCAGACAGCTTCAGTTATTTCCAGAATTCGTCCAAGCACGTGTCATAAAATTCTGGTATGGTGTGGAGGCACCCTAAGGCTGTGGTCACTAAGGGTGTATTTGCAGCAGGTTTACTGCCCTGTACACGCAGGTGGTTATCCCACTGTGATACACCTTAATATAATAGCAGATGAGATTTCTTAACCAAAAAAAAAAAAAAAAACAGCACTAATGTTGGGTTTACATCTGATATCGATAAATAAACATTTTGCAGTGTTTTAAAGATTTTCTCTAACGCTAGGGTCATACTAGTGTTTGAGCCTCTCCGTCCCTGATTCCGCTTAAAATTGGCAGAGAGAAAAGTCCTTCAAGGAGGCGGAAATCGGGCGGACCCCATGGGGTTTTCATGTGTAACCACTTTTTAAGTAGATAGGGTTTCCGTCTTTTGGGTCCCCAGGCGGACTCGAGGGACAGAAACCCGAAAGCTAGTGTGAACTTAACATAACCATCTTAGTGGTGACAGTCTTTTGTGATGATATTCTTCTGTCTTGATCAGTTGCCAATGAATGGGACCATGAATACAGGAACTTTCTATGGTCTGGCACTTGTCAGAAACCCAGCCATGAATTTTTTTTTAATTTGGACAGGTTATCAGGCAGGGACACTACATGTATGAGAAGATACCTGGGCTACAATAAGAAACTCATTCATAATAAGTTCCTGCATTCATGGTCATATCCTCTGACAACCAATCAAGACAGAAGAAGGTCACCACTAAGATGGTTACAGAAAATCTTTAAAACTCTACAAAATGTTTATGTATATTTGCAAAATGCTTAATACTTGTCTATAAATTTATATAAAGTTATGTTCATGGGAAAATCCCTTTAACCCCTTCATGACTATTATGTACTGTTATGGTGGATGTCAGGTCTTTAAATATGTCAGCTGTTTTGTATAGCAGAGACCCAGAACTAATGTCTGCAATCAGAGTTCTCTCTGCTTTAAGGGCATTTTCACTTTCTCTGGCCCCTGATCCCTCCTCAGGTGCTCCCCACTGACAGACCCAACTCCAACAACTACTACTTTTTTAATTTCAACAAAAAATTAAAAGTAAAAATTTGCCTAGGTCTCAAATAAAAATAAACAAAACCAAATAAACAAATTCAGTATCCCTACATCAGAAAATACCCAAACTACAAATGTGTAGTATTTATCCATATGGTGATCCCATATGGTATCCCGTTTTGCCTTCCAAAGAATGAAAATAAAAAATGATCAAAAATCAGATATTCCCCAAAATAGTATAAACAACAAGTACATCTAGCTCCGCTAAAAAAAAAAGACGCCTTACGCACCCCCTCTGTATATTTCCCAATAAAGCACAGGTAGTACCTAATGATGCTCAAAGAAATCTGATAGACACACAACCTCTTCCCAACAAATTAAATATAAAAAATGTCAGAAAAAGTAAATGGGGGGCTACTTAAAGAGGTTGTCCAATTATTTAGAAAAGGTTCAGAAAAATGTAAAACAATAAAACAAAATGATACTCACGAATCCCCCACTGCTCTTGCTCCTGTACTTCTTAGATCCCCGGCCAGTCTTTACTTCCTGGTGTTTCTCAACACACAGAAAGAGCTGCTGATGAAATCCCTGACTGCTGCAGGTTACTACTACAATCAGTCACCGGCTGAGCAGTCATTTCCCATGTGTCGAGAAAGACCAGGAAGTAGAGACCAGCAGATAATTCGGGAAGCGTTGGAATGGGAGCAGCAGGGGATTGTGGGAGTCAGTTTGGGCTTTCTAAACACTTTTTACACTATATTGAGACTTCTAAATAATTTTTATTTTCTAGACAACTACTTTAATAAGTTATGACCAACAGAAAACTTGTAATAGCATTAAAGAGGATCTTTCCTGTCCTCTGGCACCCGCGGTTTTATATACCGCTGGAAAGCGGACAGTGCACTGAATTCAGCGCACTGTCAGCTTTCCCGATGTGCGCCCGGGTGCAGGAGATATCGGTGCTGTTAGTTTCTGCACAGATATCTCTCCACTGTCAGAAGGGTGGGCCTTAATACTTAGCGTCATCAATGGGCGGTAAGGAACTCCCCCCCCCCCCAACAGTATTCTTCCATGGCATTGTAATGTCAGAGGGGGTGTTACTTACCACCCAACAATGATGCTGAGCATTAAGTCCCGCCCTTCCGACGGTGAAGGGATATCGGTGCCTAAACTAACGGCACCGATATCTCCAGCACTTGGGCGCATACCGTCAAAGCTGACAGTGCACTGAATTCAGCATATTGTCAGCTTTCCATACATATATAAAACCTGGCTGCCAGAGGACGTGACAGGTCCTCTTTAATAAATGTATTTAGAAATATTAGCTGTATGTTCTCATCATGGCCAATACCGTTTACGTTGAAGGAGGGGCTTAGTTTGTTGACAGCATATATCACATTACAGCGATATAAAAATTTTTTTTATAAAAAAACAAAACAAACAAAAAAAAACAGATGGCCAGACAACGTATGTGAAAGGTACACTGCAGCCTTATCTACAGTGGGGAAAAAAAGTATTTAGTCAGCTACCAATTGTGCAAGTTCTCCCACTTAAAAAGATGAGGCCGGCCTGTAATTGTCATCATAGGTAGACCTCAACTATGAGAGACAAAATAAGAAAACAAATCCAGAAAATCACAGTCTGATTTTTAAATAATTTATTTGCAAATTATGGTGGAAAATAAGTATTTGGTCATTAACAAAAGTTCGTCTCAATACTTTGTTATATATCCTTTGTTGGCAATGACAGAGGTCAAACGTTTTCTGTAAGTCTTCACAAGGTTGGCACACACTGTTGCTGGTATGTTGGCCCATTCCTCCATGCAGATCTCCTCTAGAGCAGTGATGTTTTGGGGCTGTTGCTGGGCAACACGGACTTTCAACTCCCTCCAAAGGTTTTCTATGGGGTTGAGATCTGGAGACTGGCTAGGCCACTCCAGGACCTTGAAATGCTTCTTACGAAGCCACTCCTTTGTTGCCCTGGCAGTGTGCTTGGGATCATTGTCATGCTGAAAGACCCAGCCACGTTTCATCTTCAATGCCCTTGCTGATGGAAGGAGGTTTGCACTCAAAATCTCACGATACATGGCCCCATTCATTCTTTCATGTACACGGATCAGTCGTCCTGGTCCCTTTGCAGAGAAACAGCCACAAAGCATGATGTTGCCACCCCCATGCTTCACAGTAGGTATGGTGTTCTTTGGATGCAACTCAGCATTCACTCTCCTCCAAACACGACGAGTTGTGTTTCTACCAAACAGTTCTACTTTGGTTTCATCTGACCATATGACATTCTCCCAATACTCTTCTGGAACATCCAAATGCTCTCTAGCAAACTTCAGACAGGCCCGGATATGTACTGGCTTAAGCAGGGGGACACGTCTGGCACTGCAGGATCTGAGTCCCTGGCGACGTAGTGTGTTACTGACGGTAGGCTTTGTTACGTTAGTCCCAGCTTTCTGCAGGTCATTCACTAGGTCCCCCCGTGTGGTTCTGGGATTTTTGCTCACCGTTCTTGTGATCATTTTGACCCCACGGGGTGAGATCTTGCATGGAGCCCCTGATCGAGGGAGATTATCAGTGGTCTTGTATGTCTTCCATTTTCTAATTATTGCTCCCACAGTTGATTTCTTCACACCAAGCTGCTTGCCTATTGCAGATTCAGTCTTCCCAGCCTGGTGCAGGTCTACAATTTTGTTTCTGGTGTCCTTCCATAGCTCTTTGGTCTTCAACATAGTGGAGTTTGGAGTGTGACTGTTTGAGGTTGTGGACAGGTGTCTTTTATACTGATAACAATGTCAAACAGGAGCCATTACTACAGGTAATGAGTGGAGGACAGAGGAGCCTCTTAAAGAAGTTACAGATCTGTGAGAGCCAGAAATCTTGCTTCTTTGTAGGTGACCAAATACTTATTTTCCACCATAATTTGCAAATAAATTCTTAAAAAAAAAAAAATCAGACAATGTGGTTTTCTAGATATGTTTTCTCATTTTGTCTCTCATAGTTGAGGTCTACCTATGATGTCAATTACAGGCCGGCCTCATCTTTTTAAGGGGGAGAACATGCACAATTGGTGGCTGACTAAATACTTTTTTTCCCCACTGCATATCTCCTGGAATTATCATTGTCCTCAGTGGTGATCATGTTTACAACTTACATTTGTGACTACTAAATATTGTCATATTACATCATAAAATAACAACACATTTAACTTTTCCATGGTTTGTGTGTTTTTTCTTTGCATACACAAACAGACAAACAATAATTCACCATAATAGATTACATATGCACTTAGGGGGGGGGGGGGGTTTGGGCCCTAGGGGGGGCCCTTATTTATAATATTGTTCTACCCTCCCCATCTGCAAGGGACAAACAAATATAAAATTAAGAGAGATAAAAGGAACAGGATAAGGTCAAAGGGGACATGGGCTAAAAAATAAATTTGTAGTTGTGTGCTGTGCACACTGCTAAACTTGACCCTCTCTGTATCCTTTTAGACTAAGGCCTCATGTAGCGAAACACAGCTATAAAGAGCTGCAGAAAAAACACAGTGCAAACGTATTGCTTTTTTACTGCAGAGTTTTTCATTCAATTTTTTTCTGCGTTTTTCTATGCACTTTTTCTTCCTGAGGGGAAAAAGCTCACAATTCTGCAGCTAAAATTAACATGCTGCGATTTAAAGTTGGGAGGTATGCTCAAACGGTGCTGTGAGTGCAGGACAGACTTGCGGTCGAACTGAAACACACAGCATCATAGATCAAAATGATGCTGTAAGTTTGGTTCAGCCAAGCCACGGTCAGTTTAGGAAGTGTGTCCGTCGCATGGGCTGTGTCACCAAGCCTACTTGTAGTTATTTGAACTGGCGCTAAGTTGCTTGTAGATTACTAATAAACTGCTAAAATAGTGATAGTATAACTTTACCAAGATACTGCATCATTTCTAACACTTACCAGGAGAAATTAAACACCTATGAAACTTTAGCATATAACTATATATATATATATATATATATATATATATATATATATATAAATATATAAATATCTCTATGTACTGTCAAGCATTTCATTGCAGTGTTCACGAGGACACTCACGCCACTTAGCACATTGGTGTGAACATAATCCCACAGACAAAGAGCCTGGAGTCAAGGACACTTGCTGTTTCAACCAAAGGAGGCATTATTTAGTTTAACTATGACTGCCATTATTACATCGTGATTACCATGGCAACTGCTTATGTGTATGAATAGTTTACTCGAGTTGTCAAGAGAGGCACATCTATTCTTTTAGATATATTCAATTATATGTTGCAGAAGCCTATAGCCGAGCTGAAGTTTGGAGATCTTTGTCTTTATCTGATCTTTATACTTCATTTATTGCTAAATTATTTGTAACCTTTAAAAGGAGTCGTCCAGAATTTGGAGCAATCTGTGGGGTGGCCAAGGCGGGTGCAAGGGGGGGAAAAAAAAAAAAAAGGCAGTCACCTGTCTTTGCAGCGCTGGAGAGGGAGTTATGACGTCGGGGATTCACATAAGTCACCGATTCCTTACCAGTGACTGCTCAGTCCACTGATTGGTCTCAGTGGTCACATGAGCCTCACAGTTTCCAGTTCTACAAGCCCTAGCACACCAGAAAGGAGACTGGAAGCAGACAAGGAAGTGCCGGGGACAGGCGAGAATGTCTTTTTTTTTGTATTTCTTTTACACCTACCTCGGCCGTTCCATGGGTTACTCCAAATCCTAAAAAACCTTTAATGATTAAAAATTTTTGTTAATAAATATCTAGCATTTTTTAAATTCTGACATAGTATCTGCCATGACTACCTCTTAGGGCTTTTCATAGTTTGACTGTTCTTACTGTAAAGAATCCTTTCCTACACAGATCTAATTTCCTTCCCTTTTCGGGTATTGAATATTCCTTACTTCACTGTATAATTTCTAAAATTAATAAATCATGTGCCAGTTCTTTGTATTGACTAAATATAAACATGTAAATATGATACATTTTTTCCCAAAATAGACAGGTTTCTCATTGTAAGAGAAGCCCACCTCTGTACCTGCAGTTCCAGTATAATGCTGTTAGGTACAATACAGTGTCAAAAGATTTTTCAAAATCTAGATGTTTCACATCAGTGGCCTGATAATAGTCTATATTTTCATGTCTTTTTTCATACAAAGCAAGCATACTTGCTAGGCATGGCCTGCTTTTTATTAATCTGTAATGGCTATCACTACTTAGATACTTTTAGTAGTTCATGACTTAGAATATCTTTAGATTTTATAGGACACATTTTTACCCTTCTTAACTATCTATAAACTTTAGGAACCTATTGTGCGGTCCTATGGTAGTCTGTAAAGAACATGAGTACTAAGTTAAAGGGCTAAATTAAAGAGTTCTTCCATATAGGGTCCTTTTGACACATTAGGTCAGTGATGGCGAACCTTTTAGAGACCGAGTGCCCAAACTGCAACCCAAAGCCCACTAAATTATTGCAAAGTGCCAACACGGCAATTTCACCTTAAATTAACCTGCCTCCCCAGCATCCCCCCTCTTGCTCGCAAGCAGCCTGCACCCCCATTCCTCCCTCTTGCAAGCAGCCTACATCCCACATCTCTCCCCCCCACACTACACTCTGCATCTCTCCACCCACACTACATCCTGTATCCCACACTACACCCTGCATCTCTGCACCCCACACTACACCCTGCATCTCTGCACCCCACACTACACCCTGCATCTCTGCACCCCACAATACACCCTGCATCTCTGCACCCCACACTACACCCTGCATCTCTGCACCCCCCACTACACCCTGCATCTCTGCACCCACAATACACCCAACATCTCTGCCCCCCACTACACCCTGCATCTCTACCCCCCACCCCCCCCCTCACCCTGCACCCCACATACTGCACCCCACATCTCTCCCCCACACTACACACTGCACCCCCACATCTCTACCCCCCACACTACACCCCGCATCTCTATCCCCCACACTACACTCTGCATCTCTCCCCCCACACTACACCCTGCACCCTACATCTCTCCCCCCACACACACCCTACACCCTGCACCCTGCATATCTCCCCCCACACTACACCCTGCACCCTACATCTCTCCCCCCACACTACACCCTGCACCCTACATCTCTCCCCCACACTACACCCACCCTACATCTCTCCCCCCACACACCATGCACCCTACATCTCTCCCCCCACACTACACCCTGCACCCTACATCTCTCCCCCACACTACACCCTGCACCCTACATCTCTCCCCCCACACTACACCCTGCACCCTACATCTCTCCCCCCACACTACACCCTGCACCCCACATCTCTCCCCCCACACTACACCCTGCACCCTACATCTCTCCCCCCACACTACACCCAGCACCCTACATCTCTCCCCCCACACTACACCCTGCACCCTACATCTCTCCCCCCACACTACACCCTGCACCCCCCTCCCCCCACACTCTCTCCCCCCCACACTACACCCTGCACCCCACATCTCTCCTCCCCACACTACACCCTGCACCCCACATCTCTCCCCCACCCACTACACCCTCCCCCACATCTCTCCCCCCACACTACACCCCTGCACCCCACATCTCTCCCCCCACACTACACCCCGCACCCCACATCTCTCCCCCCACACCACCCCCCGAGCCCCACATCTCTCCTCCCCACACTACACCCTGCACCCCACATCTCTCCTCCCCACACTACACCCTGCACCCCACATCTCTCCTCCCCACACTACACCCTGCACCCCACATCTCTCCCCCCACACTACACCCTGCACCCCACATCTCTGCATGTTCCTCCACTGCTCGTGATACTTTTCTTCATGTGGAAGGAGCTTCTTACAAGCAAAGACACGCCTACCCTGTCATGTGACCTTATGATGTCAGAAGGTCCTTTCAGAGTACAGCATTTAGCATGTACTGTGTAAGCAGCGGTCCTGCTGAAAGAAGCGATCGCTCACTAATGGGGAATCCTGTACCGGATTCCCCGTTAGTGAGATATGGTGACGGCGCGCGTGCCAACTGAGAGGGCTCTGCGTGCCATAGGTTCGCCATCACGGCATTAGGTGGTCTGGGGCATAAATGCCATGAGCGTTTCACCTCTTTCATATTATTCAATATTTATAAATGTAAAAAACCTACTTCCCCCTAACCAATGTAAAATACAGAGTAACACTTTATGTGACGCATTGAGCAAGCCATCCTTTTTCCTATATTGCCTTTTCTATTTTTATTGCTATTTCTTAGGTACCCAGTATATGTGTTTTAGCAGTGGAAAGTGCAGCAGACTATTGAATATGTAACTTTCTGATGGTGCATTACCTTTACTATAGATCTGCCCACAGTTTGTAAAAGAAAAACAAAGGGATGAATGTGACACTAAATATCACACTACTATTAATAGCACTTGGCGGACATTTTTAATACTTTGCATTGCAGTAAAAAAATTATAAATAAATGAAAAAACACAGAGCAGACTATACTGCCTAGCAAAGTAAATCAAGCAACGTGTATGCTTCTATTGTTCTGATAAGTGCAATATATCCTCATTGCTACCAGCCTATTAAAAATAATTGAGCCGAAAACAAACCATTGGAAAATTTCTTCTCATGTACATACAAATGAACTGTATACAAATACAACATAGGGTCAAAAATGCATGTCTGATACAAACTAAATGAACATTGTATCCAATGTAACTCCTCTATTATGGGAAATTTACATGAGTCATTTTTGATGCATTTTTTGTTTTTCTTATTCAGTGTGGCATCCCACCATATTTGCCAAAACTTTCAGTTTTCCTTAAAATTGTGAAAAAAAAAATTCCATAAAAATGATTCAATATGAACAGTCAAACATATTACACTATATCCAATGAGATGGAGAAGTGGAAGTTGGTATATCCAACCAGCAAACTTCAGTGAATAATGTCATAGCAATTGCAACGAAGTCCAGTAAAACTCCTTTAGGCCATGTTCACAACTTCAGGAATTTGCTGGCAATGCATGTGAATGGGGAAGTTTATTACCCATTCACATGTTCTGGAAAAAAAACAAATCTGTGCAGAATAGTGAATGTGCAAAAAAAATAAAAAAAAATAAAAAAAATACATGTGGCAGATTTACATGTGGCAGATTTACATGTGGCAAATCCATGTTATGTAAAGATTACATTATTTACTGTATAGATATCCTGCAAATAACCCTTTCAGAGCCTAACATAAAACTATATGACAACATATGAGAGGAGATAAGTAACTGTAGGATCTGGCTTGGGGATTGTAATTTTCTGGTGTCTAGTCTAGGATCTGAAATTTAGGATTGCGTCTGTACAATTTATTAAAGGAGGCACGTGACAGAACAGTATATCTCAGAGGTCCATGTATATCTCCGATTTATTTTAAATTTCCACTTGTGGCCTGTTCTCCCAGTAATAACATAATATCCAAAAAAATAAATAAATAAATATATATATATATATATATATATATATATATAGGAAGCTCTAGCTCCTAGGTCTACTGTAAAACATTTCAGGGCACGTTTTATTGAGTTGTCTTAACATTCTTCAGGTGGACAGTCAATTGGCCCTGGAATTTAACAAGGTAAGGGTAACCATGGCCCCGTAAAACATTTATTATCTTGTTTTCAATACTATTTCCTGTTGTAATGGTCTTAACTGTATCATTATTACTACAGCAGTAAAATATTCCAATTCCTTGGGTTGACTCCATTAACAACACAAATCACCTAGCTGTAATTATTCCCTTTTATTGCCTACCCCATGATGTATGGTGGTGTTTACACTTACATATATCTTTTCATACAAAAAAAAATAAAAATCACCATACAGTAGATGTTAAGCACTTGTCATCCATGGTATAACTGGAAGACAGCACAATACCTGATGGCATGTCTTAAGGAACCAATTTGGTATACTAAAAATATCACACTATAGTATTTCATTGTGTAATAAGGCTTTGTTCGCATAACATTTTGGCTCTGCACTGGACGGACATATACACCAGAAAAATAGTCCAACACATGCACTATATAACACAGGACACCGTTATGAAAAACCAGGCTAAGTTTTCCTATACAGTAAAGTAAATATACTGTTGTATACTTGGCGGATGCCAAAAATGACACTTTTTTGACATTGTTTTATGCCAGTTTTTTTTACCACTAATTTGCATAAGTGCATCAGCTATAGCTTGAATTTTGCACAATGCATGACAAAAATCCCAGCACAGAAGTGTTCTGCTAAAATAGAAATTAACCTACAGTCATGGCCAAAAGTTTTGAGAATGATACAAATATTAATTTTTACAAAGTCTACTGCTTCAGTTTTTCTAATGGCAATTTGCATATACTCCAGAATGTTATAAAGAGTGATCAGCTTAACAGCAATTACTTGCAAAGTCAATATTTGCCTAGAAAATGAACTTTATCCCCCAAAACACATTTCAACATCATTGCAGCCCTGCCTTAAAAGGACCACCTAACATCGTTTCAGTGATTGCTCCATTAACACAGGTGTGGGTGTTGATGAGGACAGGGCTGGAGATCAATCTGTCATGATTAAGTAAGAATGACACCACTGGACACTTTAAAAGGAGGCTGGTGCTTGCCATCATTGTTTCTCTTCTGTTAACCATGGTTATCACTAAAGAAACACGTGCAGTCATCATTGCACTGCACAAAAATGGCCTAACTGGGAAGAGTATTGCAGCTAGAAAGATTGCACCTCAGTCAACAATCTATCGCATCATCAAGAACTTCAAGGAGAGAGGTTCCTTTGGTGCCAAAAAGGCTCCAGGGCGCCCAAGAAAGACCAGCAAGCGGCAGGACCGTCTCTTAAAAGTGTTTCAGCTGCGGGATCGGGCTACCAGCAGTGCAGAGCTTGCTGAGGAATGGCAGCAGGCAGGTGTGAGTGCATCTGCACGCACTGTGAGGCGGAGACTCTTGGAGAAAGGCCTGGTCTCAAGGAGGGCAGCAAAGAAGCCACTTCTCTCCAGAAAAAACATCAGGGACAGACTGATATTCTGCAAAAGGTACAGGGAGTGGACTGCTGAAGACTGGGGTAAAGTCATTTTCTCTGATGAATCCCCTTTTCGATTGTTTGGAACATCTGGAAAACAGCTTATTCGGAGAAGAAGAGGTGAGCGCTACCACCAGTCTTGTCTCATGCCAACTGTAAAGCATCCTGAAACCATTCATGTGTGGGGTTGCTTCTCAGCCAAGGGAATCGGCTCTCTCACAGTCTTGCCTAAAAACACAGTCATGAATAAAGAATGGTACCAGAATGTCCTCCAAGAGCAACTTCTCCCAACCGTCCAAGAGCAGTTTGGTGCTCAACAATGCCTTTTCCAGCATGATGGAGCACCTTGCCATAAAGCAAAGGTGATAACTAAATGGCTCAGGGAACAAAACATAGAGATTTTGGGTCCATGGCCTGGAAACTCCCCAGATCTTAATCCCATTGAGAACTTGGGGTCAATCATCAAGAGACAAACAAAAAACAACAAATTCAGACAAAAATAAAGCATTGATTCTGCAAGAATGGACTGCTATCAGTCAGGATTTGGTTCAGAAGTTGATTGAGAGCATGCCAGGGAGAATTGCAGAGGTCCTGAAGAAGAAGGGTCAACACTGCAAATATTGACTTGCTGCATTAACTCATTCTAACTGTCAATATAAGCTTCTGTTACTCATAATATGAATGCAATTATATTTCTGTATGTGATAAAAACATCTGACAAACACACATAAAAACCAGAGGGCAGCACATCATGTGAAAATAAAATATTTGTGTCATTCTCAAAACTTTTGGCCATGACTGTATATAAACCAAAAATATAGATAAAATAAAAACAGTTGTGCAACCTACAGTCATGTAACATTTTTGGAACTATCAAGCTGTCATTTATTTGAAAAAAAAAAAAAAGGCAAGTTGCAGACATGTGACTTCTAGACATATGTGGTAAAAAAAAAAAAAAAAAAAGTCACATGCGACCAAGATATAACAGGTTTGGGTTTTCTACAACAGTCGTGATGTTGAAATGTCACACCATAGATATGCATTGAATTTTTTTGTCGCGAGATCTGGTCCAACGTTGAAGATGGCCGAAGTAGCGGGGAGTGCCCTGGAGCCAGGAAGAGGTAAGTAACATTCTTTTTTTTGTTTGCATCCTCCCCTGGGTCTCCGATCATGTGTGGTCCACAATGGATCATAATACTGTGTGCAGGGGCAATTATGGAGCATAATAGTGTGTGTAGACGCCACTATGACACATAATAGTGTGCGCAGGAATGGGGTTTGTGTGTGTGTGTGTGTGGGGGGGGGGGGGGGGGGGGGGGGGGTTGGCATGTCAAATGTTCACCTTGGAGCCCAGCCATTCCTAGTTACGCCACTGGCCCTAGCTTTAGAGTCCACACTAAAGGTCATCCCGTGTGTGGATGAGGTGTGATCACTATGCAGCTTCTGAGACAAGTCTTAATCCGTATTTTCCATTTTTATTTTTTTCTCATACGCATGTATACACATACATGGCCCTTATTTACCTTAGTTCTAACTGTGAAGTTTCCCCCCACCCCCATGGTAGTAAACATAAATATAAATCCACATTCACAGATAGCAGTGGCCATGCTGTGCTGTATATCTTCAGTGGTAGTAGAGGGGAAGCTGTCAGTAGCAAAGGTCATAAGCAAAGGTCACAATGAAGGCTAAGATAACCCCTGAAGTGGACTACAGCTTGCTATGCCATTTGAGGTTAGTGTATGGCATCTGATAAAAATTATCTGGACAGTTGCCAACCCCTTAATTGTAGAAGAATTTTCATTAAAACTTTAAATAAGTGCAGGGTATTGCTGGGCAGTCTGTTCTATGACTGTATAATCCTTCATACATGATGTCCTATCAGTTTTTCTGCTGCTAAATCGCATTATGGCTGAAACACATTTTACATTTGGCTCTCAGGCGGTGGGCATGAACAATAAGGAGCAGTCTGCCCCCTCCCAACTCCATTATTGATACTGTTCTTACAGGAGTACCTGTACAATAGCAAACAAGTAGCTGAGAAAAGCCCAAGTGACCCTAATATAGGAGATCCAAGGAACAGTAGATTGTAAATACAAACACATACAGTCAAACAGCTAAAACACAAGGAAAAAAAAAAAATCTATGAGCACAGTCTGGAAAGCTGCTGTCTGAATATTATATCCCATCTGTAATCACACAAGTAGCCAGAAGTACATACAAATACATAAGTAGACTTTTATTACATTGTAAACTCTGAGATTTGTAGAATTTTCAGTCTTTTGCAGGCTGTGAGGCCTGATGCACATGAACGCAATTTTAACTGCAACCGCGTGCCCATACACAGAGCTGTAGTTTTGGCAGCTGTGTATCCGGGTAGCATTTAGAGTCCTATGCCTGTCTGCATTTGCGGCTCAGCCCATTCAATGGAATGGATGGGTCAGTGAAAACGGTCGTGTGCCTGAGGAGAACCAGCCCTTCCCCCTCTCCATTCACTGTGTGAAGACAGACAGACATCTTGCTGATCTAAGCTACCTATGGATGGACTACCATGGGCAAGGAGTGAACTCCAAATTAGCTAGAAGGGAGACACCTAGCGGCAGGAACTTTAGAGGTTTTTTTTCAAACTAAAAGCAGCCACATTTTTAAATAAAGTACATTACATCTTGGTCCAGAATCAAATGCTCTATGAAATAAGAACAAGTTGACTGAAAAGTTATTGACCATTTAAATAAACATTAAGCAACTTCTTATATCATTCAGTTCACTGACCCAGCATTTGTAAACTATTCTGTATAAATGTAAGCGCTCAAACCCCATACAGATCTGACAACTGGAAGTTTGCTACCATTGTGCCCAGATAGTTCTCTTTGAGCTAAGCAACTAATAACATTAAAAACTGTAAGGACACAAGTGATATTAGGCTGATGGAGAATTTTCACAAAGGTTTGCCTACACTGGATGGAATTGTAGCTATCAGCCGTGGAGTCTGTACACACTTTTTTTTTTGTTGATATAGCACCAACATATTGTGCAGCACTTTACAACTATCTCTGTAATGACGTACAGGTTGGAGAGTTAATGGCCTACCACTCGGATTTATATAGTCAACAATCAGTTGCCAAGTGGTTAAAGTCAACAAGGAATAGTTGCCCTCTTTTTTTGCTTTAGAAACACACAGAATATCCACCAGATTGACAGTCTTGTAGAAATTCTGCAGGTAATACAGGGGGTTAAACTCCTGCTGATGTTCAGGAGGTACTGCTTAGCAAAAAGAGTGGGGTTTAATATTTTGTCCTACTGTGCACAAGGAGAGGCTTCTGCTCCAGCCAGTTGTCTTGCAGCCTATCACAGAACAAATGAGGTGGAGAAGGGGGTTGGCTCATTGAAAAAAAACAACCAGATAGAAAAGTTGGATTGCTGTAAAACTTAGCATGCAGTTATTTCTCAGGCAGATATTTAAACGAAAGCAGGTATAAGTCCGATTAGACACTGGGTCCACAAGGATTGAAAGTGATTCCCCTATGACAAGGCTCTCAAAGCCTACTTTTGCAGACAGATCACTGACTGCTAGACATGCCTCTATGACACACAGACATTTTGCGCCCAGCTAACAGACTTTGAGAGGGGGTGTATCATTGGACAAAGAAGCAGGATGGTCGTTTTGACACCCACCATAGGCTGTTCTTAACCACTGCTTCCAGCAACACCTATAAGCTAGGTGAAAGTGAACAGGTTCCAGGCAACCCAAAACAGATGACAAGAGGATTGTTTGACCACTTATAAACATAATCAGCTCCCACAGACTGGTCACCATTCAGACACAGGTGGCACCTTCATTACAAACCTATTTCTTTCAGGACCATTTCCAGGAAATTTGGTGCCATGATGTCCATTACATGTCTTGCCATTGACAGCCAGCTACCGTCATCTTTGTTTGCAGTGCTATTGTGACCGAGAAACCTGGAATCCTACGGACTGGAACAATATAGTCTTGAACAATGAATTCAGATTCGGTTTGAGATGGTAGAGCCCTTCAATCCTGCCTTTGACATGGAGTAACGCAATGCCCCAACTACTGAACTGATGACCAGGAGGGCCATCAAATACAACACAAGGGGCACTAACAGCTCTGCAATCTGGATAGGACATCCAAGGGCCACACGTTGCCTCCTGGTATTTTACTGCAGAATAATGCTCACCCACACACAGCAACGGTTTTCCCAGGAATGTCTCTGCAGATTGCAACACTTTATTGACCGGCCTGTTCTCCAGATTTTATGCCAATCGAGCAATTATGGATCCTGCTGGGATGCCAGATTCAGCATCCTACAACTGTGCTGGATCTACAGGCTGCAACATGCGGTAAAATGTATTGCAGGATACAATATGGTACCTGTGTACCTCCATGTCCCAACTTATCACCTAGGCCAGAGGTGGGTACTAGAGTACATTGTTCCCCAATAAACTTTATCCTTCCACTCTAATACTGTAATCCCTTACATGTATTACACAAACAGCAAAAGTTTCATTTTACTTTACTCTTTCCTTGGTGCATTTTTTTTTTTTTTTTTGTCAGTGACCACTTTTCTCAGTTTTAAAGGGGTTGTCCGGAGTTAAAGATTTTATGGCCTACCCTCAGGCCCCCAGACAGTCACTTTTGGTGCCTGTCCTATACACAATATAGGGCCATAAGCAGAAAAGCTCCATCCCCTGTACAGCAGCATCCCACTGTACGATGTACTGGCCAGGAAGCAGCTCCATACATCTGAATTAAAGGGTTTGCCTGGGGGTCAGCTATTAGTCCCCTCCAAACAGGGAAGTTGTTGGGAACGGGCCCCAGACAAACCCTTTAATTGTAACAAGGAAAAAAATAGGTCCCAAGGAAAGGAAGAAGTAGTGAGACATCCTGGAATAGATTTTTATTGTTTTGTGCATTCTCTTTGTTTAGTAAATTTTTAAGCCTCGCAAAGCAAGACTTTTCAGTGTCCCTTTATCACCTTTGTTAGAACCAACACCAATTGTCTTAGGATTAAAAAGAGGAAACTAAAATCATTACTTTCCACAAATGCTTCTGCATTACAATTGTAGTTCACCAGTTCAATTTCACTTTATTTCCCAACCTGCTCCTATTATACAGAAAGTGAGGGAACACAAAGAATAAATATAGCAAAGGTTTTAGCAATGCTATTGTTCTGAAATCATCAGTGCAAACATCTCTAATAGAAAAATGTGTTGTAAGAATGCCACCTCTTGTTCCCTGGAACATCAAGTGCTGTACTGTGAAACACGGCCACTGTGTGGGGAGGGCGGACGCAATGCAAGCCGCAGTTTCCAAGGCTGAGCTGACATCCAAAAAAAAATAAAATAAAAACAAGGATTCCATCCAGAATGGTTTTGTCTGAAAATTTTATTTCAGTTTTCTGAACACTCTAAAGCCACAATGCTTCAGATGTTACACAAGTGTCCAGACAGGATTAACAAAAAATTAAATGTTCTAAATTACAAATCTTTCCCGTGTAAGATCTTCAGAGGAAAAAAAAAAAACAAAAAAACAGGAGGAAAAAAAAACAAACCTGACATACACACTTCATGAAGGAAAACCATGCAATGGCAGGCAAGATGTGAAAAGCCACCTGACGCCACAGATTTTTGTACATCAAATCATCTTCAGAAAGAAAAATAAGAAAAAAAAAAAAAAGAGGAAAAAAAAAATCTGTAATAAACCTGTACATCCAAATACAATTGGGATCTAAACCTAAGTTACATTATTTAATGTTATATACATGTATTTCCCCTTTAATATTTTGAGTAAAGCCTTCATTGAACCCCCAACAGAAAAATTTAAAAATAAAAATAAAAAAAAAAATAATGAGAAAACATTATTTCAAGACATGGAACAAAGCAAAAATCAACAAGGAAAGGGGTCACTACAGTGGAGTTAAAATGTCTTATGCAGACCACAAAATGGCCATAAAAACAAATTCTAATCCTTTAAATGATTTTACAATTTACAGTAAACTGCAGGGTGGAGAACATTTGCTTTCAGTCCTTCTTGCATGGATTCTTAAAATGCAGTTTCATTGCGTTCTTTCAGAGATAAATACGTGGGAGATTGGTCCAAGTGCATGAGAAGCCTATATTACATGCAGATTTCTTTATTTTCCGGGGTGCAGATGTTATAGGACAGAACGAAAAAAACCATTAAAGACACCCACAGGCAAAAATATCAACATACAATTCTAAAGTGGCAACGTAAAGGAGAGAAAAGGAAGTTTCCGGAAACAGCGATATTAGAGAGTTTAGAAGGTACCAAGAAGACTACTAATCAACTAGCCGAAGCAGCCAAGATTCCCTCTCATTTATTGAATGGAACAAACGCATTAAATAAACCGTGAGTCCTCTTCACTGAAGAGAGCTAGTCTATTCATCTTTTATGAGCTAGTTGATTTATTTTTTTTTTTTTGGGAAGATTAGCCATATGTACTGTAGTAATTGCGTACTGCATATAATCCAAGCATTTGCTGTGACTTGTTGGAAAGAGCAGTCTGTAAGAAAACTAGGATCAATGAAATAGATGTCATTTTAAGCCATCCACAGAACGGAGACCAACACGGTACCCAGTGTTAAAACCCAATCTCTTCTGGCACTAATGTGCATGTTTCACCCCCAGCCCCAGAAAAAAAAAGTAGTAACTGATCCACAGTTCCCATTTCCGTTGTATCCCTCAGTCAATTTTCACATTAGTGTAAATTTTCCGAACAAAGGCACTTGTTCCCATGTAACCAATTGCTCCTGGAAGAGAAAAATAAAACATATCAGAAGGTGTCAAATAGTAAGGCTACTGTGAAAATAATATAGCAGACTGTCCTACTTATGACAACTGACTGACCTGCCACGTGATTTAATTTACTACTGACTAACAGCAGCGAGTATAACTAGTCAAAGCTCTGGCTGAGTAAGTCTAGAATCTCTTCCCAACTACCCACTATAATACACTTACATCAAAGTATTTTGCATGAAAGTTTTTCACACCGATGACCTATTCACAAGAAAGGTCATCAGTATCTGATCAGTGGGGGTCTGACAACCAGGCCCCTGCACTGATCAGGTGATCTAGCTGCTTTCAAATGATAGGACCAGAGTTGTGGCCCTGTCCACTGTATAGTGGTGGCGCCAGAGTAATGTGGCTATGTGCCCATTACTGAAATAGAAGCAGAGTTGCTTCCGGCCCCATCCAGTGCAGTAGCTTCTGGTGTCCGAAATCAGATGATCAGTGTGGGGTCTGGATTTCCAACACCTACTGATCAGATACTGATGACCTACCCTGTGGACCCCTTAATATTAAAGAACTTTTTTTTTTCTTTCAACCCTGCATTCCAACAGTCATAACTTATTTTCTTCCACTGACTTGTTTTTTCTAGGACAAGTTTTACTTTTCAATGGCACCAATATCAGATTTATATTACTAATCTATTAACTTTTCTTAACTTTTTTTTTTGGGTGTAGGGAGAGGATTCCATCCATTGTTTAAATTTTGTACCATTCACATACAACATATTCTATAAGTTGATACAATTACAGCTATACCAATACAATACATACATTTTAGCAATTTTGCACAATAACAGCACTTTTCATGGAGTAAAATAGGTTATGTTGCCACTTTCCAAGAGTGACTTATTTTCATTTTTCAGTTGATGTAGAAACGTTTTTTTTTTTTTTAACAGAACCATAGTATTTAATAAAGAAAACCTACAAAAGTCAAAGTTGGACAAGCTACCAAACACTTACCGCACATAATTCCCAAGGCTGTGCTAAATACTGCCATATATCCAAAGTAAAATGAGGTTTGAAATAATCCATACATTCTAGTGGAAAGAAATAAAGAAAAATAGTTATTTACTAAATTGTATGGAGAAAGACAGCTTTTTGTAATATGCATTTTAGTTTTCCAGTTATGATTGTATCCTTGTTTGCAGGGAACTTCTGGTAAAACTCTATTAGATTTCTGTCTGTTTTTTAGATCAGTTAGTACTTATTAAAAGTGGTTGTCCTATTACGGACACGTACCCACCTATCCACAGGACAGGGGATAGGTGTCCGATTCCTGGGGGCCAGATCACCAGGTTCCCCCAGTGATCAGGACGATGGGGGACTGAAAGTCCCCCTAAGGCGTCCTTGTTAACGTAGCACCAGTGTGCTTGCGTGACCGCCGCTCTATTCACTTCTATGGGGATGCAGGTGCATTACAGTCCTGGCAACCCCACAGAAGTGAATGGAAGTGCTGATGATGCAAGCACACTGGTGCTCCATTCACAAGGAGGACTTAGAGGGACCTTCAGTGATCAGACACTTATTCCCTCTCCTATGGATAGCAGTAAGTGTCCATAAAAGTAGTTAGAACATTTCCTATTAATTTTGGGATAGACACTGGATAGGTTGTCAGGGCTATATAGCTGTATACAGAGCTGTCACTGCCGCAATTTTGGTGGCAGTCAGACATTAAATGACAGATGCAGATGGAGCCCCCTCCGGCAGGTTTCAGTCTGCATTAACGCAAAAACTGATGGAACTTTTAGGATGGAAAAGTAGAAAACATGCATGCAGGACCTTTTCTTCCATTACAAAAGTAAACAAACATGACAAAAGATAGTGTCAGTCATGTCATTTATATTAGAATCAATGGGAACAGATTCAGATACCGTTAATGCCCATTGTGGTAATCCTATGATGGATGACAGCATAGGACATTAATAACGGTAATGAGAACATAGCCTTATATGGAACAGTTTATCTCCATCAGCTCAGCTACTGCTGCTCTATAAGATGCTGCCTACTTTTAGGACCGCATGTACAGGATCACTTTATTTCAACGTTAAGTTTACAATGAAGCAATATCAGCTGACATTATCATGAAACTACAGAAACTAAAATACTTACTTAGTTTTGAAAAAGTAATAGTAAAAGGAGTACATGTAAACATAAATTGAAGTGGAGGCAGCAGAAAGGAAGCTTGTCCATTGCCTGTTAAAAACAAAACAAGAGGAAATAGTTAATCCACAAAATTATGCAAAACCACACTACAAATAGGACAAACTGAGAAATACATAATATTGCCAAACTCCTTAAAAAATGTATTTTCTATGTGTAAAAAAAAAAGTTGTCCAGGATTAGAATAAACATGCCATGTTTTTATAATTCTGGACTATCCCTTGAACGCATGATCATATCTTCTTACTCCCTGCAATCCATAACAATAACCATAATAAGCCCACATCTGCACTGTTTAATCAATTGTTCCGTTCTTACGACAGACCAGAGGAACATATTAAAAAATAAAATGGATCTGTAATGATCCATTGTCAACTTTGGGGAACCAAAAGGTGACAATGAGATCTGTCAGGTATCCATTAATTTCTAAACGACATCGCTGAATGAAAAAGTCAGGCTTGCAGGACTTTTTTTTTTGTCCGTGATTTCAGACAGACTCTGTGCCGGAGTGACTCCAACACAGCCTTAGTCTGATAATAACAGGAAAAAACTAATACAACTTTATAAACATATTACAATAGAACAGGCTCATTTGTAACATACCACACATCTTTAGTTCTAGCTTGTCTGTCAACAAAGCAATTAGAAAACTGGACCACGTGGCCAAATTTCCCTTCTTGCTGTATGTTTCACCACTGCTGAATGCATCCATACCATCTGTCACTATCTAACTCTGTGTTATATTACCGCTGGACAGTATCTCATGCTGAGCTTGTTAGATAAGGACAGCACTGTGTATATATTGCACTGATTTCTAAAAACAGCTTGGTGTGCATATAAGACACGAAACACATCAGCTGGCAATAGCCTGCTCCCATGAAGCTGCCAGCCAGCAGACGAAGTGCAGCCATTACTGTGGGGACAGAGCAGAAGCTAAACTGCTGTGACTACATATAAGTATAATACCAAGTATAACAACTGAGGTATGGTCAAAAGCACTGCTATCAGGTTGTTTTATGCCAGAGGCTTGCTACAAGATTTGTCCGTGCCTGAAGGGCAACCCCCAGTTATGAAAGATAAAATAAAAGCAAAGCAGTATTACAGTAAATGTTCCATATTATTCAGAGAATTGTTCTTCTCAAAAGGGTTGAGGTGGGGCTTTACATCAGCCTATGCAATGCTTGGACTACAAAATCTACTTTTTATAACAATGTAGATCATGTGTTTTAATCGATAACTTACCACCTATAGTCTTCAGCATTTAGTAGGAAGTATGTACATACAATAGTTACACAGACAGTCACAATGCAGAGGATGACCAGTACCAACATCATAAACCCATACACATAGTAGATCTTGTATGCCCAGAAGGAAGTAAAGATGAAATACCTGTAAAGAAAGAAAGAAAAAAAAAAAAAGTCACATCAATCCATGAAATATAAAACTGAAACACTAATTCAAAATCAATAATAATAATAATAATAAAATCATAAATAAAAAACAAAAAAAACAAAACAAAGAACCAAAAAGGGGATTTGTCTTCCATATGCCATCAATGACTGATGGGTAAATTGGATTGCTGGGACAAGTACAAAAGGAGCTTCAGTGCCTTGTAGAATCAGGATTGCGCTCTATTCCCGATACACTATCCGATATTACACATTTGCTTTTTCCTTCTTTCATGCATAGTAGCTCTTGCGAATGTGCCACTTTGCTTTGGTTTCCACTGTCACAAGCTAAGTCTACCTGTGAGTACGAAGTTATGTGGTCACCCACAAGCCAACAAGATTCTGAGTCTCCTGCTGCGTTCACAGCACACTGTTGCTCCTGAACAGGAATGCAGGATCTCTGCATCTCTGGCCCTGCCTTTCAACAACCAGAATATGACAGGCTTGTCACGCAATGTTCGACTGCATATATTACAGCAGAGAGCATGTGTGCTGGGAGTTTGCTTGAACAAAAAAAAAAAAAAAAATATCCATCATCAAAACAAATAAAAACACTTTTTGCAGCAATTTACCCCAAATCACAGCAAAACGAAATGGTTCTGATGAGATTTTCATACAATAGCTGCAAAATCACAGTTTTCCATAACTCTACAATAATTTGACTGCAATGACTGTGATCACCCTTCTGTACAAGCAAGTTTATCTAGCTTGGTTTTGCACCAGCTTTGCCTGTTCCTTACACCTTCACAAGCATTCAATGAGAAACATGCAGAGATGCAAACAGGAGCGCAGAAGAACTGTGGGCATGCTGTGACAATACATACCAGAACAAAAGAAAGGAGAAAATGTGGCACCCATGATAAGAGCAGAAAACCATACCGATATTGGCTCACAAACTTCATGTGGTGTATGTATGTAGGACACATGAAACACAGGTGCTGAAATGTGCAAATAACACTTACATTTCAATAAAAATGGATCCAAATGGTAGTATTCCACCCAGGCATACAATGACAGCTGGCTCCATGAACCTGCAAAGACCATAAACATTTTCAGTTGTATACATCGGGTTAGGTATCAACCTGAGCAAGAATATTATTACACTTTCAACGATGGACTGTACTGTGAACTTTAAGGGGAGGGAAGAGAGAAAATCTTACCATTTCTTCTCTGGAATAGGCCGGGGAACTGCATTGACGCGGCAGGGAAAGTTTGGTTGCCCTGCCAAATTCCGACCAAGAATTGTGCCCACCAGGTTCAATGGAAGAATCACAAAGAAACAAATGCAGCACACAGCAACCTAAGACGGCAGAATTTAGTGAGTGAGTGAATGCTCATTTACTACAGACATTAGGTTCCTAACATTCATCCCACTGGTCCTTGCTACATTCCCTGCAGATCAATTACGAGTCCAGATGAGATTATACTGTTCTGAATTAGCACATAAGAGTACAATACACTAAAATCAGAACACACATTGTGAATAACAGAGCCACATTAGGAAGTCGTTGTCTACAGTAATCCTGGCCAGGCAGTGAATAATGCACATAACAGATCTGTGTGTTTTCCGACAAGGAACAGTGAAATAAAAATGGCAAATAGCAAACACTTAATGTAATACATATGAATAAAAAAAAAGAGATTATAAAAATAAGCTCAGTGTAAAACATTCTTGTAACATATTATATAAAAAAAAAAAAGACTACACTTATGTATCAATAAATGGCAGTGAAAAAAACAAAACAAAATGCTCTCCTACAAAAGTACACGGCCCCATAAAGCCATGTCAATGACAAAATGGGGGGAAAAAAAAAAAGAAGAGGTTATGGCTGCTGAAATAGAGAGGCGAATATGAAAAAATATAGCCAGGGTATTAAAGACTAATATACAACTACATAATGTTTGGAGGCCTCCCTCCCATTTGTTGTGGTAAAAAGGTAGTGGACACATTGCAGCATGAAGGGGTTAATGACTTTCAGCCATGTAGCAGTCATTTTTCGATTTTTGTTCCTCACCTTGCAAAAGCCATAAACTTTTTATTTTTCTGCTCATACAGCCAAGTGAGGGCTTAATTTTCCTGGGACAAACTGTACTTTGTAATGGCACCATTACCGCACAGTCTGTCTATCATAGTAATGGATCGCCGCCCACAGATCTCACTCCAGGGGGCTGGTGATCAACCCCAAAATGACGCTGCCATGCGGAGCGTGGACATTGCTGCTGGGTCTCCGCTGTATAATATAGTGGAAAACTTGTGGCTATGGTGGTTACACAGCTCCTGAGCAGCCGCCATATTTAAAGACAGACATCTACTACTATAAAAATGAGACTCAGCCATTCTGACCCTGGCTACACGAGTTAGGACCTATGTGGAGGTTGTAGAATCAGCATTACTATAAAAGACATCATAAACTAGGGGTTGCTGTTCCCTCAAGTGCCGTCTGTAGTGAGCTGATCCCTCTGTGTGATAGTTGTAGCACTGTCCTGGATGCCCCTCAGAGCAGGGGGGGAAGGGGTGCATGCAGAAAGCTAAAAGCACTTCCACATTAGAGACCCTCCATTTGTAGCGTTGTGCCTATATAAAATGTCTCTAAAGAAACGCTGATACTACAGTCATCCTAAAACTTAAACGGCTCTCCAGGGTTCCTTTCACAAACTCAAAACTGCTGACAGACTAACTTTAATAATGCACAAAGCAGCATGGGAAATTGTGGAAGTGGCTGTAAATATAAAGGCTACAGTTCATACAGCGCACTTATGGAATATTAACAGTATCTCACAAGTCAGCGCAAGCTTCATTTGTAAGCAAAGTGCCAGCACATGATTGCTTTGGACAAAATCCAGACATTGGAAGATGCAAGGCTTAAGTTATGCTTTTGCTTAGAAGAGAGAGATCCTTGGGTGACCCCGATTATCATGCGGAATGAAGAATGGCGCTCTAGGTCAAACATGAACTTGTGTACTTAAAAGAAGAGCGGGATTATACAGAGTCACAAAACCAAACAGCGATCTCTAATGCAGGGGAATGCCGCGCTGTGAGCATTCCTGACCTGTGAATCAGATTACTGTGCTAGTAAGGAATGGAGCACTGCTAAAGCTTAGATTCAGCACGTATCACAAGGCAGAGCTTTAGCAGCTTTAATGCAATGAATAGCCATCTTTGCTTCTATTATGAAAAAAATTAAACTCCTAGAGAATCTTTTGATCACTTTCTAAACTTGGGGATAATCCCCCCTTCCCCCAAAAGGCAGCCATATACTATGGAAATAAAAGTTTAGCTTAGTAAAGTTTAATAAAGTTTATTAGTTCCCTGCCTTTAGAAAGCCAGGTCTTCTTCTGATAAAGGAAAGGACTTCTTCCTAGTCATGTGGACATGAGGATGCAATGTGCACCCAATGAACACAGCGCCACCTTGTGGCTAAAATAAATAGAGGCTAATCTAAGAGGGGCCATCTAGTGGTTGGTGAACAGATTACAGGTAGTAATATAAGTGCAAAACAGAAGAAGAAATAAAAATATAGTTTTCCAAATCAAACTTCACTGTACATTTTTGCAACTGCCTTACGACCAAGTATCCTGGTCCAACTGCAGGTCTACTGACCTGAACTGATATGATATAGACCTAGACCGGTAATATACTTGCGTGAAACGAACGAAAAAACAGTAAAAAGTATCCTTTGGAATTCAACGCTGACAAAACTACAGACGTCTTTCTATTGATCAGTGCACTTACTCAGTGGATGGGGGAACCAAAAACATGACCTAATAAGAAGTGGGAATGACAACACTAATAGGGGCTAGTCTGGTGTTAAGGGGTCTCAAAATCAGGTCGACAAATAATGAGACTCATGAAGAAGCCCTATAATAGATAACATACACACTCACACTATCTCCGCTCTGAATTTTGTTGCAACTACATAAAACTGAAGTAATAAAATACTTTTAAGCCTACATGTAGGTAGCTACTGTCCACACTTTACTTACTAAGGCTACTCACAATACAAAATTTTGCTGAATGACATCAGACATGTTCAGTTGCATTTTCCAACACAAAATAGATGCAGAAAAAAAAACAAAACAAAAAAAACAAAACAGAAATTGGGTGGTTTTTTGCCTGTGGCTCAACTGTGTGTTTTTTTTTTCCTACAGTCCCCCCACAGCTCCCAACCTTTGCAATGCAAAAGATAAGATCGATGGGTAAAACCCAGAGCAAAATTCAGGGACTTTATTACATGTATATTTATATTATGCTTTTACATTGTAGTATCTGGAATCAACCCTGTTATGAGGACTACGGTAACTATTGTGGTTGTCTCAGTTTGGGCAGTCAATGTAAAATATACAGTGTACTGTAGCCTATTTTTCAGATCAACTATTTGGTGGGGAAAAATTACTTAATAGACACACTTTTACCTCTACCGTGTACTTGATCACATCATGCATTTGCGACGTGCCTGTATATGACTTTGCTTTGAGGCCTCTACAAATCTTACTTCATAGATTACACAAAGTTACTAGTGACTTACCATTGTTCCAAATGGGATTGCTCTGGAAGCATGATAATAGATGGCAATGAAGTTGATGAAGAATGCAGTCCCACAGACCATTGCTGGTATCAGGAAAGCTCCGATGAACATTTGCTTTATCCACCTCCGTCCTAACAAAGAATGAACAATTGGTCTTATTGTTACATGAAAGAAAGCTGCAATTCATTCATCCAGGTAATATGAAAGTTACAGGCGATGGTAATGATGAAACTTGAGAATTTCACCTGAACGGCAACTCTAACAAAAGACTGCAACTAATAACTATTTCCTTTAGACTTTAAGCTATAAGATTATAGGGACTGTGGCAATACAAATTATAAACTGTGTTCTTAATGTTTTAGCTGCACTTTTACTTAATAACAGAAAGGTGTATCTTAACTTCAGTATAATATGTATAGGCCCTTTAAAGTGGTTTGCCCAAGAAAGTCAGCCCAATTTTCGTGATCAACGTGGGTCCTGTGTTTGGACCCTTGCCAAACTGCAAAATATTCTTTATTAGGGTTGGGCAATTAATTGAAAAATAACCAAAACTGAACATCCCGGTTACGTTGGCTCTGTTATTACAATATTGTAACAGTATAATTAGCAGAGGCCCAAGGAAGGTGAACAAACAAAAAAAAAAAAAGTGTTACTTGTCTCTCCAGGGCTCCAGGGGACTCCCTCTTCTCTTCTGGTCTTTTCACTGACGTCAGGGATCCTGGAAGCCTGTGACTGGACTTCAGCGTTCATAACACCACATGACCATGGAGGCCATACCTTAGTGGTCCCTGACGTCAGGCAGAAAACCCGGAAGAGAACAGATAGCTGAGCTGGAGCCCAGGAGAGGTGAGTAACAGCATTTGTTATGTTTGCTCACCTCTCCCCTTATTATACTCTGGGGTCTGGATGCAAAGACCCCACTGATTGCTGGCACAAAGGGGCATAAGATTCAGCTAAACACTGTGCCCTTTGGGCTCTCCTCGAAGAGGAAGGTATAGCTAAAGACAGACTCAGACTTCTACAAAATTGTACACAGCTAACTCCATTTACCTGTAAATATGAGAAACACCCAGCTCCCTTCCATGGAAGCACAGGCACAGTTATGTGATCAGGAAAGTACAAAGCTGCTAGCGGCCATCATGGATATATATTTACTGTGCAATTCATAAAGAAATTAGAACATTGTCTATTTCTTAGACTTACTCTTTTCTACCAATACTATATTGCATGCAAAAGTTTTTTGGTTTATTTTTTGCAGTAAACCTGGATACAAAATCATGCCAATAGAATTACCTCCTTGCCTAGCATAGAGACTTCCTCCAAAGTATCCATTGACTGGTGATGTTGCCGCATAGACAAATATAGCCGTGCTCAACATCGAGCCCCTCCTAGAGAAGAGAAATAATTCACATAACATGAAGAGACCATCTGTAAGATCAAGCAATACATATACAATCCAAAACTCAAAGAAGCACAAACAATCCTGAATGATGGAGGAGATAAATTACATTGTCAAACATAACAATTTACAGCCTGCTGAGTAAAGTACACCTCCCATCAAAATATCAGCTTTCTATCATAGCCCCCTTCACCAGATAGTCTATTACGCTTGGGACTTCTATTGCAGTCCCTTTTCAGCAATCCAGTCTCCTGTTTTTGAGTTTTAGATTTCATCCTACTGCATTTTCCTTTAACCCATGAAGCCTCAGCACAGCATTACCTAGGTGGATAAAACTAGTGCCACGTCTACCCAATAGGAGGATAGTCAAATATTAAGAGAAGGATAACCACACTAAGTCTCACAACTATTGATGAGACAGTTGTTGTCTCATCAATAGTTGTGATAGGAGTTTGTGCACTACTGTGTGGTACAATTAACTAAACAGGAAGCTCTGTTGTCAGCTGAGTGACACAGATTTATCTGTTGACTAAAGTACGAAAAGCAAGTCTCCGGAGTCTTTATTTATATACCATTATGCAACAGTCCTCGTAATATTTAGTAATAGTGGATGGGTGAAGTTTAACCACTTCGGTACCGGGGCAATTTCTGGTTCAGGACCAGACCCATTTTCGGGTTTTTTTCTATGTGCGGTTTTTAGGGCTATAACATTTTGATCATTTGCGCTATTCAACTAATTTCTGCAGGGGACATCTGATCACTGTTTTTTTTTTTTTGTGGTGGGGCTGATTTCCCCTGTAACTGGAGCTAAATGTATCAGCCTCCTGGCGGAATACAGCCTCTTGCTCATGATGCTGAGCATGCCTCCTGCTCCTTCATCAGCTCAGCCTCCTGCTCATGGAAGCTGAGCTGATATGGGTCCTGTAGGACCCAGCAGTTCTAACAGCCTCTGATCCTGGCGGATCACGTGACCACTGGGTCAGAGGGAAGCCACATCATGGCGGCGCCCACAGCTGTGTATACAGCACTCATTGAGCGCTGTGTACACAGCGAACGGGAAGGGAGGGACAGTAATCAACCTTCCCTGCCTTCCTTAGAGAGCTCCGGCTGTAATAACAACAGGCACCCTGTTTCTGCAACTGCAGGATTTTGTGCAGCTGCTTAAAACTGCAAGGACATACCGGTACATCCTTGAAGATTAAGACAACCACTTCTGGGCATACATACTTTATGAGCGGTCCAGAAGTGGTTAAGGGTTCCTAAACACCATAAGTAATTTAAAGAACAAACTAGAAAAATTGAACTGCACTTTCATACTCACTCTGTATACAAATCTTCAATCATGGCTACGATTATCACAATAAGAGACACCGCAAAAATCTGACATCCAGATCCAATGAGCGATGAAAAGATCAGAGGGTGGCTTGAAGGTCTGAAAACATCCCCGTGGACCTGCTTCCAGCCATATTCGTCTCCTAGATCCCTGTCCTGTATTTAAAAGAAAGACAAAAATTCAGATAACGTTTCTAAGCACAGCAGCAAAATAACATTTCTATCCAATCATGTTTTAACCCCCCAGAGACTGTAATACAACTGTATTGCAGTCTATGGGAGAATCACAGTATAACTACTGAGGCCGGCTACAGACAAGCCACAGTAGTTCTTTTCCCATGACAGGCCTGGGAGCCTTCTGAAGGATGTTATATACACTGGACGGCAACATAAAGCTAAGGGAAGAGGTGAGGACTTGGTCTTGGGGAAGGGGCATTGGGAATCAAAGGTTCTCAATAGTACTAAATTCCCACAATCATAGAAAACTCTGATCGCGGGCATTAGTGCCGGGTCCCCACTGTGTAAAACAGCAGAGACCCCCGAGTCATGATGGTCCGGGCTGGGGACACGGCTGCTGCATGCCACTGGTTAAGTGTTCAAATGCCCAGAAAAGTCTCAAATGTCAAGTCACATTATTCAACGTGTAAAAATGCCTGTACAGGTGTTATTGTGTTTATAGCTATTTTATTCCTATCTAAAATCTGGTCTTTTCTCATAAACACTGCTTTAACATAATTATCACAGAACACTACCAGTGCTAAGGTAGGTGACAAACAAAGCTGAATTTAGGCCTCATACACACGACCGTGTGCATTGTCAGTGTGCTAGCCATGTTTTTCAAAGCTAGCACAATAACCCATTCATTTCTATGGCCCCTAACGTACGACCGTGTATTTTTAAGGTCCTGTGTATGGGACAGTGAACCTGGGGCAAAACTGAGGACAGGTCCTATTCCTGTCCGTTTTGCGGCTCATGCTCACTGATCTCAGTGAGTGGGGCTGTGGAGGCACACGGGTGTTTATCCATGTGCCAGCCGTGTCATTTAATCATGGCCTGGCAACAAACACACGGCCGTGTGCATATCGCCTTAGTCTGTAAGTGCTGCTCTTTCCAGCCACTGCTTCCTGTAACTCATATACAGTAATACCTCGTACATTCGCGAGGTTAGGTTACAGAGCGGGTCGCGGATCGCCGATTTCTAATGTTTAACCCCTAAATATCAATAAACTTTACCCTACAGTACTGTACAGTATACTAAAGTATACTGTACAGTACTGTATATTAATACATTCATTCATTTTTCTTATACACTCACAGTAAAATGAAACTAATTACCGGGTACGTAACGAACAGGACGCTACTACCCAATAGCGAAGGTGTTTTTTTTAATTAAATTTCACAGATCTGAGAAAAAAAGAGCAAAATCTATATATGTTAGTTGCCAAAAAAATATCGCGAATCTGTGAATTCGCAAATTCGGAAACGCGAGTGTACGAGGTATTACTGTACCCTTATTTCTGACACACATCAAACTACTACTGTATGGAATAGGGTTTGTGAAACCAATCTGTAGCATTGTGAAAATGCATACCATGTCATCCATTTCTTCTTCCTTGCTGTATCGGGCATAATCTTTTCTCAAGGTTCTCATAAGAATCATGGACACCAATCCCACCAAGAAAATAACCATCATGAAAGAATTGAAAATCGAAAACCAATGTATCTAGGGAAAAAAAATATGTACAGTTAGTCAACTTAAGATGTATTAACTTACCATGGCCATAATAATGTAGATATTGAGAGTATCTGACTAATAGATTGACACCATAACTTTGTGGAGGCTGCAATTGTTCCTATCTAGGATAAAGTGCCTATCTAGGAGATACCTACTCTGTGCTGAAAAAATGAGGGATCGAGGTATTTATCAAATCGATCTTCAAACCGGACATCAGACTTTTTCCACTTGACCTACAAGAGACAAGAATATCAATGTAGCATTTGCATAAGCAAGAGTCAATCTTATTAGTTATTACTACATCATCACATGGCAAAGCCCAGGTGACTATATTAAATTGTTTTCCTTTTATATTTGGGTCCATTATATATGTTACATATACTTAAAGGCAGCATGTTACAGAGCAGGAGTAGCTGAGCCTAGTGACATAGTTGTGGGAAAGGATTCAATATAACTCGTCATTTCTTTCTCTGTTCTTTCTATGCTTAGAAAGTGTAATTTATTCCAGTGGGTGGTGCTAACAGTGATTGACGGCCATTTCTATATGCACTAGACTGTCATTCACTGCCTGAAAAACCCCTTTAAGTCTATTTTTATTTGAATGGTGAGAAGACGACAAGCTGTTGACAGACACCTTGGGCAGCAGCTTATCTCTTGGCAGAACGAACGGATTAGGCATGTTAAACTACCACATGCCTGATCCTTGATGCTTGCAACATCTGCCATTGTAGATAGCAAAACCCTGTATACATTAACTTGCCGGCTGCAGGCATTAATCTAATGTGTATGGGCAGCTTGTCTGTCAGGTCGCCATGAAGTCATCACAGAATGATATACTCAATCCAGCTGCAGAAACTAAAGAACCTGAAAGTATCAACGCATGCGATGTTAAGAATGTGAGGATTCTGTTAACTTACTGAGTAGGACATTGGAACCTTGGTGTTTGGGACAAGCTTCACTTTTCCGTCACTTGTGAGATTGACATCCACAATTCGGTTTCCATTATATCCAATTTCAAGCTTTTTTATTGTCCAAAGATAGTAATCTTCTCCATTTTCATCAGCTTCACCTACAATTCCTGCATTTAAAGGCACCAACAAAAATTAAGAGACATTAGCTTAAAATACTGCAGCGTAGGGAGATTAGAGAATGACCCAGATCAAAAATCACAGTTAATTGAACATTTTACCTCGATTATGATTAATGAATGATTTTAGGTTACTCCCCTTTTTACATGTCACACCACCTATTTATATACCACACCACAGAGTTTTGGATATTCACATATCAGTAGTCCTGATTAGATAGCGTACGGTTAGAATGGCTAAAGCATATGTTACTGTCTGTGTGAGCTGAACGAAGGGCTGGCTTTGTAAGAAACCCTTTTAGGCCGGGGCTCCATGTAGCGTAAATGCTGCAATTTTGCCATGGCGTTTTACAGTACCTGCAAAGGGGATGGGATTCTGGCTAAGAAAATATCTGCAGTGGACATGTGCGTTTTTGTAAATTGCAGCATTTTCAATTATACTTACGGAAACAATGGCGTATTCTGTATAGGTATAATTGAAGCAGAAAGTCCGCAGAGGAAAACTCTGTGGACTTTGTGTGAAAAGTTCTGTAAGAAAAATCACAACGCGTTTCCCATCACGGATTTTCCCACACTACTTTTTAACTGAGGGAAAACCCGCAATGTGTTTCCGTCACAGTTTTTCCCGCAGTGCTTTTTGGCTGCAGCTAGCTACTTAATGTTTTTTTCCTTAGATGCAGAAGTAGAAGCTCTTAGCCACAGAAGCTATACAATTAGTGAATGGGGCCTAAACATAGTCAAACACATGACACAGGCTAACATGGCCAATTTGAACCCAGTCTATCTTGGAGGACATGTTGGAGGTGGTGAAAGGTCCTCTTTAACTAGTCCCACTAGGGGCTTTCAACATGTGATTATTTTGCTTGTATAACACTTCTGTAATGAGAGGGTACTGAATATGTCAGTTTGGCACTGAGATCCAGTCTATTAGATGGCTTATGTATATGGCAAAGCAGGAGGCCACTATTAGGTCTCCTGCTGTCATGGTATGTCCCCTCAGCACCCCATGATCCTGTTGTGGTGGCTAAGGTGCAGGCAGAGAGAACCCCTTTCCTCTGTCAACCATTTTACATGTCACTGTTGACCAAGGCATGTACATGGTTACATTGCTGAGGATCCTTAGGCCATCAATTTTATGAACCTGGATAACCCTTTGAATTATTTTGGGCCAGAAATTCTATGCAAATTAACTGAAAAGTGATTGGCAGGTTGTTTATTGTTTTTCTACTGTTATGAGTTGAAAATGTAAGTCATGACTAGCTAAATGTGGGTGATCATGTGCCAGTGTGAATGCCCACTAGGTCTTAGTATGTTTTTTCAGGCCCTTGTCTGCCAGTTTAACCTACAATATGCATTGAATGCAAATTTGACTGAAGTTTTTTTCTCCTGACTACCCCCATACAGCTAGGCTGAGTGTGCATGTGTTCTCAATATGGAGGGGGGGGGGGAATAAGCTACTGCAGATGCCTCTGGCAGGGATCCATATCATGTTAAGGATCCAAAAGATAACATACCGAGTACTTTTCTCCATGCCATCCCCAAAAATCTACCACCTAGGAAGTGTCAGCAAATCTTCATATACATAACATTATCAGCTGGGTCCTTCTTAAAATCGGTGGGTTTAACCTACTTTGCTCTTATGAGTATATGTCTGAACCTTTACCGTGATGAATTTTACGCATTAGGGAAACACCCTGACATTAGCCTGGGAGCTACAAGCACAGTTAGGAATCTAGTTGAGGGTTAAAACAAAGAGGTTTATTGAGTCTTAATGCTGGAAAGTCCAGTGATGGATTACAGTTCCTGCTGCCTACACAGAAGAAGCTCCTGTGTAGCCTGCAGGGATGAGTGCTCTGTCATTATGCAGGAGTATGGAGGGAGAAATTCCTGCAGGCCCCCTATATCTTCTCTGTGAGCACATGGTTGTCAGAGGGAGTATTATCGGGGCATTATTCGGTGTAGGTTCACTATGGAGGTATACTATGGTGGGGTTAGTAAGAGGGCATTATATTGTGGTGGGGCCACTAAGACAGCATTATATTGTGGATGGGAACCAAGATGGATTTATACCATGTTGTGGCCACTAAGGGGACATTATATTGTATGGGGGACACTAAGGAGGCTTCTTAACTAATTAATCCAGAAGAGAAGAGAGCACTATTACTGTATGGATCTAAAGAGGCACTGGGTGGGCCTGGACAGGTTTGGAGGTTTTTCCTACCTACCTACTGCAAGTCCCAGGTCAGTGGACCTTTACTAAAAGTAGTTGCGTATCCATGCACTACAGTTATAGTACTACTGGACCCTTTTCCGAATTCAGAGTCACTAAGATGTAGCTAAGATGCTGGCCATCACAGATTCAATACGCAGGACTTTGATGAGGTCCAGATACAGAGAGCAGCCAACCCTGCTGTATGTCTGATTGTTGTCCTTCCTCTGCCAGATGCAATACTTGCCAACGGAGACTGAGAGAAGGAGGGTGTGGTGACACTAAACATCCCAAATAGTCATGGAATGACGAAAGCCTAACCTTTGACCAAAAGCTACATTGGACATTGTATGAAAACGTACACATGTCCAAGATTCAGTTTCGATACTATAATGTCACTCGGACATAACAAATATACACTTCGACACAGAACGTGATTTGTTGCTTTTAAAATATATACGTAAAAACCCTGAGACATAGGAACATCTGGTACAGAATGTATATACACAAATATAATGGAAAACAAAAGCTTACCCCATATTGGTAAATCGTCTATGTACATCTGGTACCAGTAATGGTTCTTTATCGCATAAACAAATGCATCCTTCTTTGCTTTGCCCAGTTCAATTTCACAATAGGTTGCCTGCATGACATCCTCTGCATAAGAGAAAAGAGACTTTATAAAAAAACTGGGCAAGTTAATACAGTGTAGTTAACTACACAACTAAATACTAAAAGGAGGCATGCCTCTATATTTTAGGCTAGGGCTACCTTGTAATGCACTACTCTAATGATTGAATGTGGATGTGCGGAAATCCAGCAAGTCTGGATTTCTGACAACTGTTGTGTTGTAGTCACTTGCAGTATTGCCATGTAGTCTTAACCTAAATAGTTCACGCACACGGCTGAGTGTGCAGTCAGTCTCTTCAGGTGTTTGATTCCAATATTTTTAGAGCAGGTCCTATTCAGATCCACCAGAAATATTGGACTGTACACTCTGCAGTGTGTGAAGAAAAGAGCAAACATGCAATATTTTGTTTTGTGTTATATTTTGTCTGTATGTTGCATTTCATCTAATATGAGCCAATACATGTATGCCAATACGGTATAATTTGGAGATGGTGCACTGTACACTATATATCTGTCAGTTGGTTTGCATGTAGTCACACTATATGCAGCTATTTTTCTGCTTCATGAAGACATTGTGGCTGGGAATATTCCTCCTATATGTATGGGTGTATAAGTCCACATGCATTACAGGGTTTCCCAGGCTAAATAACTGATGACCTATCCTGGCAGCATCTTCAGTACTTAGTGAGCACATCGCCGTACACTTGTACAGCAGCAGCTATGTTTGGTATTGCAGCTCAGCACTATTCATACTAATGGGACTGAACTGTGATCAGGTTACGTGATCAATGTATGTGACGTCACATGGCCTTTGAAACGGAAGCAGTCATGGAGCGCTGCAGTCACTTTCACAAAGCTGATCCACGGGTTCCCAAGTGTTGGATGTGACGATCTTCATTTGAAGACTTATCATAAGGATAAGTCAAACAAAAAGCACCATAAAACCTCTAGTAACTATACTATTGGGTACAAAGTATGCAGATCATACTTTGCATTGCTTTACAATAACTTGCCACTCAAGGTATCTATCTGGGTATATTGCCATTGATAGTTAATGAAACAAAACACAAATACGCACCTTTAAATTTAATATCTAAGCCGCTAAACTCCAGTTCAACTCCCTGAAGAGCTTCTCCTAAGGTTTCGTGATAGTGGCTAATACTTTTCTTTGTTCCAACACAGAATGGCAGTGAGAAGTATTTGTATGTCTCTTGCCTATTGTGGTATGGTCCTACTGTGTTCATCCATAAAACCACCTCTTCCTTATCATTATACTGCAGGGAACAAAAAAAGAAAGACATTAGTAATGCAATACACAACTCGACCATTCATAAGACATACACAGGAAATCATTCACTGTCAACTGCATTCTAGAAGACACGTCAGAGGATCATACTACATGGATGAGGCATGAATCAATCTGGGTTTTTTTTTGTCATTTTTCTATTCCAATCTCCCTTTACAATACCGCTTTAACAACAAAATCTACAATGTGGAGAGAAGTTTTTCCTCTAAATCCTTACTGAAGTAGTCTAGTATGTTTTTTTGTAAAGCTTGCAGACCACAATACACACATGTAAACGAAGAACCCCGAACATTCTAGTTACATCATATTCTACTAAGGGGCCATTCTTAAATTTTCTAGTTGCTGGCATTGTGTTGCTTTTAGGCCCAAATGAATGGGCCTAACCAGTGAACAGTCTTGAGTCATGGACTATGCGGTAGCAGAGCCACGGACTTTTTCAACTGTTTCAGTTGTACTGTTCAGCTGAGACCGCTGTTTCAGCAGTTACACACAGAAACCGGTGTGTAACAGACCTCATTGTCTACAAGAGTATAGTCCTTCATGCAGGACTTTTCTCTCAGCCGATTATCGGTGGTTTCTGCGATGGAGTGCCCATCCCACCTTAGACACTATACTGTATGGATCTAGGTGGGGTCAATCTCTCTGTGTAACAGTGATTAAAGCTCCTTAGTACCCCAATATAATGCCCCTTTGTGCCCCAACAGAGTGATCCCCCTCTCCCCCTTTAGTGACCCCCCGACACAGAATAAAATCTCCCACATATTACAATACCACCACAGAGTGTGTAGTGGGAAGATGGCCACAAGAAACTCCCACTTTACTTCTGCATAACGATACTGACACCAGTTGGGAAAAAGACTGATCTCCTGACTCCTACCCCTTTAGCACTGATACGACATCAATAGTGCAGATGTTTGGCACTCATCCACGCTGCCTACAAAGCCACATTACTCTGGGGTAGGCATCAGGAACGATTGCTGATACCTCCTGCCACTACTGTCATGTATCAGTGATACATATGCAAGACAAGGAGGCAGTGGTCCACTAGCTGATTAGCCTGTTCTAAAGTACCGATATAAACCATGATATGAGCGCCTAGATAAAACATAATACAAAAAAAAATCAGCCGCTCATCAGCGAACTCAGGTTACCACAATTAAAGGGGTTTTCGGAGCGTCCCCCTCCAAAGAAAAGAAAATAGTTAAGAACAGGCAAAAAAATGGAGTGCTACTCACCCCAACGGACATCTCCTCTAACTGGTCTCTGTTACCAGCAATCCAGTGATGTCAACGCCCCTCCTCAACATGGCTGCTTCAGCATTTGCAGTTGCATGAGATAATTGGTCACGTCTTTGTCGTAGCAGCAGAATCTCTACAGATGATGCAACAGACTACCGCATAGGACTGCTAAGACTATGTGGGGGGTTAAATAAAATAGTGCCAGAAATAGGGACCAGCTTTCTCTGCAATAAAGATCCAGTGAACTGTCACAAAAGTACCTCTACACATGTTGCGAAGTATCCTATCAAGTGCTGGCAGGACAAAGTCAATTTATAGACCCCCTTTAAACAGGGTTGTCCAGGACTTTGATATAAAAGGCCAATCCTTAGTCTAAGTCATGAATATTCGGTTGCTGGGGGCACTCTCACTGATCAGCTGACTGAAGGGGCCGTAGCATTCCAGGTAGAATCACTTCCCCTTCATTGTTAACTCCATCTGTACATTTTGTACTGGCTCTGTCTGGTACTCCAGCTGAATACTATTCAAGTAAATGGGTTTAAGTTGCAATACGAGACACAGCCACTACAGCTACGGTGCTTTGCCCTTCCTTTAGCCAAATCAGTGAATCTAAGTTCACATCTGCGCCGGCCTGTCCACTGTCCTGGTTTGTCGGAGGACCAAAACAACGGACAGGTGGACCACTACAATAGCAGATACATACGACGTCTGACCAACCCCATTGACTATAATGGGGTCCATCGTTTTTAAAGTGAAATCGACAGACGAAAAAAAAACCTGCATGCAGGACGTTTTTGTCTGCCGATTTCAGGTGGACACTGCAAAGGAATCTCAAATAAGCCACAGGGTGGTGTTGGACCAGCACAAATCTGATATTAATACCTCCAAAAATCTCCGTATTATTGCCAAGCTGGATTTTGTAACAATTTGGATCCAGCACTTTAACCTATAAAGTGAAACTACTCCAAATGATCACCTCCTTACCCAGACCACATTTTCTGTAACGGATTTTCAGTTTTCCATACTAGCCATCTACTTTGGGAAAACCAACCTCTAGATGATTTTTAATGCCATTTTGGGTGGGCATCAGTGTTTTCACTGAATTTATTGTTACATTTGATTTTCTACCGCTTTTTGTTGTGACCAAACCCCTAACAGAGGAGCAGTAATTCAATAAGCCAAAGATAGAAAGCTTTACAGAAGAGGAAGTAAATATCATCGCCTACATGATTGTATCAAAACCACGTCATCACTAAAGTGACAAACTTATTCTGAGAACTGCACTGCATGCATCAGTGAGACTGGGACCGAGCCCAAACACCATATGCAAAACGAAACAATCCTCCTTACTGGATGTAAAGGCATGGACGCAACGGACCCCACAAAGTGGTAAAGTGATTAAAGGAAGAAAGCGAGGAGGTGTTGTGAGTAGAAGGTAAAGTGTGGAGGGAGTCATACTTATATGATTAAACAGCTCTGAGGTTTTTTCATGGTGGCAGATTCCATGCTAAACAAGGTCAGTAAACCCCACTGCCAGGCGAGGTCTGAGCATGGTCGATTTCAATAAAGCAGGTGATGTGTCGCTCTCTATAGCGCCTGACAGGTTTCTTCAAGACATCTCCAACATAGCGGAAAACAACTGTGCACAGTATGGAGACAAATGTGGGCAAATTAGAGGAGATTTATCAAGACTGGCGTTTTCTCCCCTTTGCCAGAGTAAGATGAGTCCAATTTATTAAGAGGCCTCCTCTTCATTACATCAGTGTCTGGAGCGCTGAGTGACAAACCAATACGTGCACAATGCTGGTTAACCCTGAATAACCACAGTTCCAGGTTAAAAAAATATTCCATCTGGGACATTTATTGCATATCTACAGGACAGGTCATAAATATCTAATAAACGCCTCTAGGACCACAGCTAGAATGGGCCTGCATGGCAATTCTTAGATGTACAACAGAAGCAAATACAGAGACGCACATGTGGCCCCTCTCCAGGCGTCAGCATTCTGGCCAGTGATAGGACCCGTATCTATCTGAGATTTATGGAATATCCTGTGGATAAGCCATTAACGTCCCAGATGGGAATACCCATAAAAGTGGTTACCCATGATCTGTACATCAGTTCTGTTATTTGGGCGAGAAGTCAGGTGGGAGTGTCAACAACCATATGACTATGGGCCTTGCTATAAAGGATTCTGTGAGAAGTAGAAATGCTCTTAACTGCAACCATTTTTCAGTTTTTGTTCTTTACTTCCCAAGTTACAAAAGCTGTCATTTTTTTTTCCATTCACAGAGCTGTATGAGGACTTAATTTTTGCAGGACAAATTGTACTTCGTAATGGCACCATTTAATATTCTATACAATATACTATAAATTTACTTGCACCACTTTTTGGGTATTTTTGTACAGTGTTCACTCTGCAGCCAAAATGATGTTTCCTGTATTCTGCAGGTTGTTACAATTATGGCGACACCAAATTTATACAGCTTTTGTTATGTTTTACACCTTAAAAAAAATTCAAATCTTTGAAAAAAGTTGCCATATTCTGATACCCATAACTTCTTTATATTTCTGTAAACGGGGCTATATAAGGCACCTTTTTTTTTGCAGGGCCAGAAGTACTTTTTATTTAAACGATTTTGGGGAATGTCTTTTTTTTTTGGCTTTTGATATTTTTTCCCCTGCTAAGTTTTGTAGTTCTGGCATTTACGGACACAGGAATTTTTAGACCCTCTAGGGGTCTTGAAACCCAGGGGGGTCTGATCACTGGTACAATATACTGCAATGCTAATACAAAGCAGTATATTCAGAAATCCATAGAGTTCTATTGCAGGATACTTAGCGCAATCTCTAATAGAACTACGTTGGCTGAGAGCCATTAATTGGCTCAGGGCTGTCTAGGCAATGGATCGCCATTACTGGACCTCATTCCTGAAGACAGCAATCACAGTAAATATAGTAATACAGGGGAGCCCGGTGGTCGCAATGTTTAAAGATCCAACATCTGCCATAATAGTATGGCGAATGTTGGGAACGGGTTAAAGGAGTTTTCCCACAAATGAGATGTATTCCTTATCCACCGAAAGAGTGAAATATATGGTCACTGGAAGCCCCATGATCACAAGAGGAGGTAGGGGGTCATGAGTCTACTGTTCCTCCTTACAGTGCAAGGAGGATCCTGAACACAGGGAAGCTGAACCTGTATGTGGCAGCTCCATTTGAAGCCTATGGGCGGAATGAAAAGGCGGAACAGTTTGTAAGGGAACTCTGAGTTCATATCATTTCAGTTCATTGCACATTTTACATCTGACTTTCTGCCCACAAGCACAGCAGCTCCAATAAGGTGACAGACCCACTTTAAGGTCACTTGTGTTAGAGACAGAAAAGAGACGGACCATGTGAACTAGGAAGTAACTCATCGCAGAGATTACTAGGCAATAACCATGAAAGCTTTATTTGCAGAGCAATACCTACAAATTCACTGCAAGCTGGCTAATCCCAAAATCAAATTGGGTGTAAAATGCTTGAAGCGTGTGATGCTGTGCCAGCAGGTGCCATGTCCAAGGTGGAAATTATTTTCTTTTATTACTCTGAGTTATGCTTCATACGTCTAGGGCAATATAGAAAAAAAAGATATGAATAATAACTATGTATCTGGAAGTCCGAATGATGGGAATAAGTATAAGTATCACAGCTCAATGATTTTCTGGCTCCTGCGGTACTCATTTCCAATGTCAATATTTCATCGCAGACGCCCTCCTTGTACAATTATTTCTCTCTCATCTTTGGACTGCTGTAATACTGAGCACGACTGTGAGCGGCACGCTGTTTACTCTCAGACTACATTAATAATAGGTCCTGATTAAATTCCAAGGAAAGCAAATACGTTCCACCTATAGAGAGCAACAATAAATGCGATCCTATAAGCTAATAGCGAGCTTGACGGACTTCCCACCACTAGGGGCTTGCAACATTCAGGCTATGCCAGTTCATCAACCTTAAAAGCAGAGACTTAGGTCTATACAAAGAAGAGGAAAAATAAGGGGAGATTATGCTTTATGATATACAGGAAAAGGAGCAATAAATGTGTCAGAAATGAAAGCTTGTGGCGCCGACAAAAAAAGACCTGTCAGGTCAAAAATACTTGCCTCGGGGTAAGGACACAAGTTCAGGTTTGTTGCTGCAGTTCGGGAAGTCAAAGAGAACCACCTATCATTTATAGTCTCTCACTCTAAGATCCACATTGGCTTCACAAACCGCATCAACAACTCCTGAACATGTGTCCTTACCCTGGGGCTGCTATGACAAGCATTTTTATTCGTTAAACACATTTCAATGCATCAATTTTGTGTATTAATCAAAGTTAATCATTATAAGTCATGAAAAACTTTTTTTAATGCATGAGTTTAAGATGAAGACATATTAGGGGGAATTTATCAATCCTTCTACGCCAGTCTGAAGGATGACATTGTGGTGCACATTTGGCACAAGGCCCTTTCTTGTGCCAATGTGTGCCACAACTCCCATTCTGTGCCTCACTTGCCTCCCTGTGCGAATGTGGGTAGAGCGGGGGAAGGCCAAGGACGTTTTGGTCCAATATATTTATTATAACTGATGCCAGTTTTCCTAACTGGCATAGATCTCCATTCTGACGCACAGGTGGTCGGAACCTCTTCATAAATCAGTCCAGCCGCTTAAAAAGCAGTTACCTGCGTACCCTCATAGACTATAATGGGATCCGCCGGGTTTCCGCAGTTTTATACTGGAACTGAGAGAGAGAAAAGTCCTCCTTGCAGGACTTCTCTCTCTACCTACGGAGACTCCAACGCAGATGTGAACCTAGCCTTAATCCCCTCCCCCCCACTGGGATCTTAATTCAGGCACAGCACAGGAGGTCCCATGCACCAGAAAGCTGAGACGTCCCCACCCTGCACTAGTTTCTGCACAGCCCCACTCAGCCCATTTTCAGAAAAAAATTAAGAAAAAGAGAATGGAGTGGTGCAGCTTTTGGCAAAAAAAGGGGCCATTTGCAAAGATGTGCAACAATTATGTCAATCTATACCGGTTTTCTGACACAGAACAAATTAATTTTCCCATTTTTTTTTAAACTTGAACCAAAATGTGTAACAGTATCCGCAGGCTTTGTTATCACGGTCATCAGAGGATTCATCTCCAGTTTCCTCAGATTTGATATGTCAGGTAGAATTGAGCTGTGTGTTGTGTTATCTCTCTTAGAAGTTAGTAACACCAAGAGAACCCCATAATATGTCTGTGGGGTCTGTCAGGTGCTGGCAATATCCGTTCTGCTACAGATATGAAGCTGCTATGTTATCCCTTTGTTTAAATATAAAACACTCCTGCTATCTTTTATAGGTATACTTTATAAGCAATCTGCCGATGTTTCACTTGAAGTGCTGTCCATAAAATAAACTTAAAAAAAAAAAGGTACAATGACCCATTATAGTCAATGATGCAGATATTCACTCATCTGTTTTTTTTTCCATGGACCAATGGAGAGGGGGAAAAAAAAAAAACAACTGTATGCATTATTTTTTTTTCTGTCTCGCGGAAATACATTTTCCATTCTGCATCCATTGTTAACAGATTCATTCTTAGGTGCAAAAAAAAAAAAAAAAAAAATGCTGTCAGACACAGATAAAACAGACAGAAATACACTAAAGTTTGACACTCCTTTTTTTCTTATTGCCCTCAAAAGCAGCACATCCTACAGCAAGCCACATGGCTCCATCTCCCAGGATGCAATGCTCTGCCAAGTGCCAAATGTAGACCTATTCTCTAGTAGCACCCACAGTACAGTATATTTTGGACAGACCTATTCTTCGCACAGTACAGTATATTTTGTATATAGTCAGTCATAAATGGCCAGCAGGTTATGCTAAGTGTCTCTTATCTTAGCTGTCTTTATTTTGATCAGTCTAAATGTATACAGGGCCCTTTATTATCATTTACATTACACAGGGACCTGAGCAAAGCAGCTTAAAGTTTGTCTTCACAGCAGGCTCCTGGACATAAGAAGTCCTGCATTTTTTAACATTGAAGTCAATGATAAGATATACCTGTTTATCCAGTTAAAGGGGCTATGCTGAATGCATTCCTTGCACTGAATAAGCTTTCTTACCAATATATATGAATGTCCCCTGGAGCACTGATGATTAGATCTGAGGAGCACAGTGGGGTGCTGGCAGTCTCATTCTTCTGCCTCCCCTGCTGATGCTCTGACTCTCAGACATATAACCAGCTCCACACTACTCTATGAACGTGCAGCAGGAGTAAAGCGGAGTCAGTGATGTCACACAAAGTCGGGGAGGCAGGACGCACAGACTTCTGGCCCCCCATTACACTTTGCAAAATGTAATCATCAGGGCTCCAGTGCTTTGCACTTGTACTAGTGATGAAGCAAGAAACCCATGCAGGGAAATGCTTTATTTGTCGCTGCATAACTCCTTTAAAGTGGATCTTCACTCTTTGGGACTTAAAAGATTTTTACGCGGACAAGATTCATCCCTTTTACATAGAATAGGAAATAAGTGTCTGATCACTTATGAGACCCCCTCTAAACAAGCAGAGAAGTCCGCAAGTACTACATGTGTACATTTACTTCTATGGGACTTCTGCAATGTGGCGATCTCCAGCAGACCTTCAGAAGTGAATGGTGCACTGTCCACGGAGGCACACTCTCACTCTATTCATATTGGGCACTTACAGACCCCCACCCCCCCCCCACTCGTGATCACTGAGTGTCCCAACAGGTTAGACCCCTGTGGATAGGGGAATAAGTCTCATTTCTGGAAATCCCCCTTCTATTTTTTTAAGTCACCACATAGCAAATATGTATTTTTTGCACCACACGTTATCCATCATACGTTATCCGTCATGCCATGTTCAGCAGTCCAAACCATGCCTATTGTGTTATAGAAATATAGAAAATTTCACACACTAACTCATAGAGAAAAAAAACTCTCACTAAGCTCAGACGTACATTACAAAAATGGACTCTGTTCAGACCTGCATCAAAGTTTTGTTTTTAATTTTAAGGTCTCTAACAAATCTGCCACAACAGATCCCTTTACGTTTCTTATGTAAAAATAATGCAGGTGGAAAGCACTAATGTGAATCCTAGAGAAAAAAACCTATCATCTCACACTTAGAACCAGGAGAAGATTATCTAGATAAATGTATAAGGAAAAGTAGAGAGATTTACTAAATAGTGAGGGCAGAGTTCCTAGAGATCTGAATACAATATTGCCAGCACAATACCAATGACTGAGACTTGTGCATGTGGCAGGTTCTTACAGTACACCAGGAAGTGTCCGTCCTCGCAGCTCAGGTGTGTACAGGGAGGCAGGGAACACGGCCAGGGATTAAAGAGTGTGTAAGGGAAAGAAACCCCAGCCAGACTCCTCTGAAGGCAGCTCATCTCTCTGGGATCGAGAGGAACGACCTGCCCAATCCCTGTATTCCCTGACGTCCTCCATCAGGGGTGAGCTTGGAGCCCCCATACACAATAGATGGTCAACCAGTCCCTCCAAAAAACTGTGAGTTGCAGTTTATGCAATGGAATAGTTGAAAAACACAAAACATTCAGAACCAGTAAGAACACTCCAGGAGTCAATCTGGATCAATAAGACCAAATGGAAATAATAGATCAGAATCTAAAATAAAAATAAGGCTGTATTCACACTTAAAACAGTAGTATGTATCAGGAAGATTCCTGCAGTTTTGGCAGTGGCCCTCTGTATAGTAGTGCACAGTCTGTAGAGGTGAAAAAACTACACTGAAATACCGGGCCAGTGTATGCCAAAAGGACACTCTTTTGGTCTCTCAGACTTTTAATATATGTGCTAAATATAGGGCTGACACAAAGTACACAGAGCCTTATGCTGGTAACAGACTATAAATAGGAGATGAGGGGAAAAAGAACATTTAGGTGTCGAAGAGAGATACCATATCTGTAGAATTTGCCATATCTGTTGTTGGGTACAATCATGGCTAATATTTGGAAGTTCATTTTTGCCAAACTGGAAATGTTTTCCCTATCAACAGAAACCAGACCAAGGAGAGATGGATCTGCCAACTATTAGCAATTTATCCTTTTTACTTTTGGTATTATCTAAAACAGCGCAATCTGCATTCAAACTCACCAGGTGGATTCACCCTCTGTACTCTCTAGGGATATAATAAATGAATAGATCTGCAGCAAGTGTAATAAAATAACAAACCAAGCAGCAGCAATGCTCTGGTGGGCACCACCTGTCTAGGCTTACTTTTTCTGCCCATACAGCCATGTGCTATGGTGGATTGTCCAGTGAATGTACAAAATCATTGCTGTAGGAACAGTAACAAGACTGATGGTGGGGACCGCTAGAGGATGTGACAGATCAGTGATGGCTGCTTTATTATAACACTTCCTGTAGTATCATCATCTGTGACCTAAATATTATAGTAAAATGTCTATATACACTAAACATGCTGATGAATTGTGCATCACCCAGTCTGAAGTAAAACAGGTCCTCCATCAATTAGGGTATTACACCTCCAGTAAACCATCAAGTCACAACAAGTAATCCCATATCCACAGGACAGGGAGTAACTTGCCGACCAGTGGCGGTCCGACCACCAGGATCCCCAACCAGTCATGACAACTGGGGCATTCTGCACCCCAGTCTGACAGGAGCCGCAGGTCAGACAGCAGGGGCCGCTCCATTCATTTTAGTCTGACCCACCAGAGATTGCCCAGTTCTATGCTTCAGCTATTTTTGGTGGTTCCCACTTAAACAAATGGAGAGGTGATGCACATTTCCAAATCGGATGCAAAAGGTGGTCCCATATGCTGATCCCCATCAGTCAGCATAGGTAAGGGGTGAGACAGCACCACACCTTTCAATGGTTTGCTTTTGGTACTGCAGCCAAATTTCTTTACTTTAGAGGAGCTGAGCTGCAATACAAGGCCCAGTACAAGAGGAGGGGTGGCGCTCTTGTTTTTCTTATCATAAACAATCCTTACGTAGAAATGTTCTTCAACAGAGAATCCGATTTCCTTCTGAGATACATGCACAGGATGTCACCCAAGTAGTCACAAAGGCTTACTGCAGGCACACAGCCAGACACCACATTAGTGAAGTGTCCCTCTAAGTGACAGCCAACCAACTGGACAATTCTGTACAGTACAAACCCATTACAAGTTTGTCATGCAGCCGGGGCCTGATGGATCATCTCACAGTTAGCACCACAGCTTTTTATGTGTTGTTAGTAACCGGTGTGAACAGTGATCCAACAACCAGACAGACAAGAGACAACCTGGGGAACTAGAACAGCTGATGATGTCATGGATATAAGACTATAGGCCCTGTGCACTGCATATACGTGACACACACACACTGTTCTGCCCTTCCTCACAGTCACCCCAGCATAAAACACTAGTGTGAGCCTGAGATGGCTGATAACAGGTAACAATAGAGTACATGCAGTGGTATCTGTGCGCGCTGATGGCAGCAGAGCCCTGCACTGTGTGACTGCGCACGGGCCTGGCTCGCAGGAAGAAGCAGAGGCCGCAGCGGTATATCCCAGCACAGGCCTACCCAGCGGCGGGCTCCACACATGCAGCAGGCCCCACCCTCCCCCCATCGTGTGACCGGACACCGAAGCTAGCTCTCACCGTGTGTTCGTGTTCATCCGCCCGGGCGCACAGCGCCGACAAGCAGAGCAGAAGCAGCCTCAGCGCTCTCATCCTGTCCTGGCGGCTGGGGACACACAGCGGTCAATGTCTCGGAGGTTCCTTCGGTATAGCCGTCCTCCTCCTCCTCCTGCTTCTTCCGCCGCTGCAGATACTGCCCCTGTACAGACACCCGCCGCCTCCTCAGCGGCCGCTCAGCCACGTCATCCGGCCACGGAGCTCACAACCGGAAGTGCCTCACCTCCTGCCAGCATCCCGGAAGTGCACAGATTGTGTGAGGGCCGGGGCGGAGATACCTGTGTGTACTGACACCTACACTGAGGAGCGCTCACACCTGTTTCAGGAGCCATGTACCTGGTGTCACACTCCATACTGAGTCACCTTCAATATTAATGTCTAGTCAAAAACTATAAATTCCCTTAAAGTCACCAATAAAGACATCAGGTCAGACACTATTTATTTTGTACCATATAGGACAACGCATTTTGTCTGCCACACAAAACCTATACCACATGGAGGCCTGTAAGTGACATATGACATACAGTGGTGCTTTATATTCAGCATTAATATCCTGAATGAGCAATTTTGGGTGATGCTGAAGTAAAGTTACTAATTCCAGCTACAAAATAAAATTATTATTTAAAATTATATTAAGCAATTATTAATATTGTATAGTTAAATACATAACTTGTTACATCCTTGCTATCATAGGAATCCAATCAGTAGCTTTTTAACCCATTAAATGTGTTGTCCAGGATAAAGTTTTTTTACAAGGAGGCCGGGGAAGGTGAAAAAAACCCAAACATACTCACCTGTCCCTGTGCTCCGGTGTCTCCAACCACGGTCCAATCCAACGGCACCCTGGTGCTTCTTTCGGTGGAAGTCCTCGCCTCATGTGACCACTGAGGCCAATTGGTGTCCTCAGCAGCCTAAGGAAAAGACCCGGGAAGTCTCTCAAATACGTCACCTGTGGCGTCCCATGTCTTTGCCTTAGGCCACTGATTGGCCTCGGCGTTTATGTGGTGCGAGGACTCCCACCAGAACAAGACCCTGGGAGCAGCAGGACTGGACCGCGGTGGGAGAAACTGGAGCACTTTTCACTTTTCCCTGCTTCCTTGCCAAAAGGAGGATAACCCATTTAAGCACATTGATTTTTCTGATTTTGCTTCTCATTTTTTTCCCCTGTACTTTCCAAAAGCTATAACTTTTTTATTTTTCTGTTCACATGTCATATGAAGGCTTATTTTTTTGCGGGACAAATTGTATTTTATAGTGGTACCATTTACTTTTCAATACAGTGTACTAGGAAACTGAAAAAAAATTCAGAATGGAGTGGAATTGGAAAAAAAAATGTAATTGCACAATTACAATTTCAGACTTCATTTTTACGCCGTTCACCGTGCAGTAAAAATGACACATTAGCTACATATCTCCAGCCCCGGGCACATAACGGGAATTCAGCGCACCGTTGGCTTTCTAGCAGTATATAAAACTGCATGTGCATGAGGACGTGGAAGGTCCTCTTTAAGGGCATAATATCATTATTCTAATTATTCTAATCTGTCACATGTTGAGAGCAAGAGACATTAAATGACAGATGCAGACAGAGCCCCCTCTGTTGGGAGTCCTTCTGCATTCACCCCAATGTAAAAAACGTGACAAAAACTATCTTCCATCATATTTTTTACTTTTCTGATGGAAGAAAAAGTCCTACATGCAGGACTTTTTCTTTTGCTACAAAAGAAAACAAACATGGTAGAAGAAAGCATCCGTCACCTATTACACTTTGCTGCGGTCACCAGGGGAATTACCATAAGTAATCCTAACCAAACGTGTAGGTACAGCAGAAGTCGGATGGGACAGCATAGTGTAGGCTCAGGAACTGTCTGCAGAAATAATCCCAGTCCCTGGCGTTTATCCCTGTAGGTGCCACTAAGCAGTTAGACAGGGGAAGGCTGAGGCACACCTTGCAGGAAAGCTGCATTTTTGTTGCAGATATGCTGACATTTTCTGAGGCAAAACCATAAATGGATTTAGCAGAAGGGAGAAGTATAAGCACTTCCTTCATATTTCCTATTCCTTTTGAAACAACTTTTGTGTTTGGCTCAAAATCTGCAACAAAAAAACTTAGCTTTTCCACAACATGTAGCTCAGCCGGCATGGGGTTTTCTTTTGTCCTACAGTCAGTTCCTCCACCTGCAACATAATTGTAGAGTGCCCAATTGTTATTGTATGGTACAATTTATATATTACATTCATGCATTATATGGTGCCTTAACAATATAGAACTTGCACCAAAATAACCTTAACCTTACACACAGCTAAAGCGTTAAAGGGAATATGTCACTATGAAAAACCTCCCTCTCAAATGCCATTCAAACTCTGGGCACTGTACATATGAAAAGGGTTTACATATATCGTAAAACAAGTACAATACAAGTACAATAACTAAATGAGCGACAGGCTGGTACAGAGGGAGAAAGACCCCTGCCTGCAAGGACTGAAAACCTACTCACTGGCATTCCTCTGCAGTCAGCCCACAAAGAGTCTGTGTGCTGTATGCTAATGCATGGCCAGAAATCATAGGCTCCGCAATGTAATAAAGAGGACTGACCCAAAATGTGAATGAGCCTTAAGATTGTGCTCCTGCTTTTGGCTAGAAGAAAATGCATAAGAAACTGTACAAAAAATGGTACCTGTCCCTTATGTGGGCATTATGGTTATTGTTATGTGGGCACCATTAAAACTTGGGGCATGCTCGCTCAATTCTGAAATGTAGATGTCTACATTTTTAGCTTATGTTTTCATAAAATGTTATTGTCTGGATATTCTAATCCAATCTGTGTATACCTATAGATAATAGGGCGGCACGGTGGTTAGCACTGCAGCCTTGCAGCGCTGGAGTCCTGGGTTTGAATCCTGCCAGGGACAACATCTGCAAGGAGTTTGTATATCCTCCCTGTGTTTGCGTGGGTTTCCTCCGGGTACCCCGGTTTCCTCCCACACTCCAAAGACCTACTGATAGGGAATGTAGATTGTGAGCCCTATATGGGACAGTGACTGTCAATGTCTGTAAAGTGCTGCGGAATATGGTGGCGCTATATAAGTAAGCATAATAATAATACTTATGCTGATCATTCTTTATACCCTTCAGATTATACAGACTATATTCCAGTGAAGCTCTGGTAAGTGATAACACATACAGCCTGATACTTGTGATTAACCATGCATGCTGAATTTATGTTTATTCTTCCCAGGAGTCAAAACAGCCTATTGTTTCTTATGTATTTTATCTTTATGCACAAGGACCACATAAATGTAACAGGCTTGCCAGAAATGTCACATGTGCTTAAGCAAATGAAACAATGAGTAAAAATAGATAAACACAACTGGGTACACACCCACTGACAACTGCAGAAGGATGAGGCTTTTGGGTTGTTAGGCCTAGTTCATACGTAGCTAAATGATCAACAATATCTAACTGAGCAAAGTGAGTCTTAGTGTTGGAATGGCTTTTATGTTCTGTCGCAAATGTAGCAAATCTAAAATATTGTAATTAAAGGGGTCATCTAATTTCTAATATCCTTAGGATAGGTCATCAAAATTAGATCTGTGAGGGTCTAAAAGCTGAGACCCCTGCAGATCTTCTGTTTAGAGACAATGCGGCAGGTTTTGGTACTGCAGAACTGTACCTATGAAGTCTATGGGGCAGCGCCACTGAGTCAAAGCCCACTGCTACGTAAGCTGAGTGAGGAGTGTGGCTCCCGACATGTGAACATGACAGTGAGCCACGTTGTTTCCGAACAGCAGATCTGCAGGGGTCCTAGCTGTTGGAACCTCATGTATCTAATATTGATGACCTATCCTAAGAACAGGCCCTCAGTATTGGAAATTGAATAAGCCCTTTAAGGTTAAGGCCGCATGGTGCAAGCATGACACAAAATTTCCACAGGGAAATCCCATGGTTTTTGTTGCGGCTCACCTGCAGGTTTGTCTGCCGGTCATCCACAGTGCTGCTGTAGATCTTAGCTAACTCACCAGACAACTAACCCACTGGGATCACTCTCTATGTGGCCCCAGCCTTGATGGTTTACCCTCTAAAAACACTCATCCCCGATCCACAGTATAGAGAATTAGTGTCTGATTGTTGGGGGACCAACCACTGGGACCAGCAGCGATAATTGAAACATGGGTTCCTTAGTCCCTGTGGGACTGCTAGAAATAGTCAAGCACTCTGTCAGTCCCAATGCGGACTACCACTCTGTCCACACAGGGGACATGGGGACCACACTTTATCCCTATACTGTTAGTGTTGTCTGTGGGAAAACCCTTTTAGAGGGAACATGCCACTAGATTTGGAGCCATTAAACCCCCAAGATGTTGTTGTGTAGCTGGAACTTAGCGTCCAAACCTGCAGTTTTGACATGGTGTTCTTAAAGAACTTGGAGATGGGTCTAGGACTTGTTTCTAGCGGCATCTTGTCATTTAGGACTGAAACATTCTGGTTGAAATGTAGTTAAGTGCAGTAAACACAGGATAAAAGTATACTTGACCGTATTTCATCTACAATCCAATTCCCAACCTATTACATATGCTTATCTTTGTGGTTAGACTACACTAATGCATTCATTCTAGAATTAGGTTCATTTCTATAGTACTTAGTCTTAGCGTCTACAATATCTAGAGATACCTGTGGATCAGACAAGGAGGATACACATAATAACATGTGTATTAAGAAGTGATATAGCCGACAGGGCACAGACTTTCAAGCATACTGAGAATTATATGATCAGGATGTTTGACTAATCTACACAATTTAGGTGGTACCGCTTCCTGACTTAAGGAATTTGACATTTCAGCAATTTTCCACAACAGGAAGTGCACGCTGAAAAACAATTTAAATCCTAGATCAATTCTGTGCATTTTATGTGTGTTTATGTGTGTATGTATATATATATATATATATATATATATATATATATATATATATATACACACACACACACACACACACACAGTGCCTTGCGAAAGTATTCGGCCCCCTTGAACTTTTCAACCTTTTGCCACATTTCAGCCTTCAAACATAAAGATATAAAATTTTAATTTTTTGGTGAAGAATCAACAAGTGGGTCACAATTGTGAAGTGGAATGAAATTTATTGGTTATTTTAAACTTTTGTAAAAAATAAAAAACTGAAAAGTGGGGGCGTGCAATATTATTCCGCCCCTTTACTTTCAGTGCAGCAAACTCACTCCAGAAGTTCAGTGAGGATCTCTGAATGATCCAATGTTGTCCTAAATGACTGATGATGATAAATTTAATCCACATGTGTGTAATCAAGTTTCCATATAAATGCACCTGCTCTGTGATAGTCTCAGGGTACTGTTTAAAGCGCAGAGAGCGTCATGAAGACCAAGGAACACACCAGGCAGGTCCGTGATACTGTTGTGGAGAAGTTTAAAGCCGGATTTGGATACAAAAAGATTTCCCAAACTTTAAACATCCCAAGGAGCACTGTGCAAGCGACCATATTGAAATGGAAGGAGTATCAGACCACTGCAAATCTACCAAGACCCGGCCGTCCCTCTAAACTTTCATCTCAAACAAGGAGAAGACTGATCTGAGTTGCAGCCAAGAAGCCCATGATCACTCTGGATGAACTGCAGAGATCTACAGCTGAGGTGGGAGAGTCTGTCCATAGGACAACAATCAGTCGTACACTGCACAAATCTGGCCTTTATGGAAGAGTGGCAAGAAGAAAGCCATTTCTCAAAGATATCCATAAAAAGTCTTGTTTAAAGTTTGCCACAAGCTACCTGGGAGACACACCAAACATGTGGAAGAAGATGCTCTGGTCAGATGAAACCAAAATCGAACTTTTTTGGCCACAATGCAAAACGATATGTTTGGCATAAAAGCAACACAGCTCATCACCCTGAACACACCATCCCCACTGTCAAACATGGTGGTGGCAGCATCATGGTTTGGGCCTTCTTTTCTTCAGCTGGGACAGGGAAGATGGTTAAAATTGATGGGAAGATGGATGGAGCCAAATACAGGACCATTCTGGAAGAAAACCTGTTGGAGTCTGCAAAAGACCTGAGACTGGGACGGAGATTTATCTTCCAACAAGACAATGGTCCCAAACATAAAGCAACATCTACAATGGAATGGTTCACAAATAAATGTATCCAGGTGCTAGAATGGCCAAGGCAAAGTCCGGACCTGAATCCAATCGAGAATCTGTGGAAAGAGCTGAAAACTGCTGTTCACAAACGCTCTCCATCCAACCTCACTGAGCTCCAGCTGTTTTCCAAGGAAGAATGGGCAAGAATTTCAGTCTCTCGATGAGCAAAACTGATAGAGACATAACCCAAGCGACTGCAGCTGTAATCGCAGCAAAAGGTGGCGCTACAAAGTATTAACTTAAGGGGGCCGAATAATTTGGCACGCTCCACTTTTCAGTTATTTTTTACAAAAGTTTAAAATATCCAATAAATTTTGTGCCACTTCACGATTGTGTCCCACTTGTTGTTGATTCTTCACCAAAAAATGTAAATTTTATATCCTTATGTTTGACGCCTGAAATGTGGCAAAAGGTTGAAAAGTTCAAGGGGGCCGAATACTTTCGCAAGGCACTGTAGATATATATATATACACATACACACACACACACACACACACACACACATATATATATATATATATATATATATATATATATATAACATACACAGTAGTAAAACTCAGACTGTGTATTACAATGAATGATGATCAAATGGTTTTGCAAATTTCTCTAAATTTTTTTTATTGTAACAAAATTCATTGGTCCAGATTGTTAATTGAAAAACAAACATTTCATAGCTCTTTAACCTCTTGGTGACAAGTTCTACAAAGTTATGGCTTGGGTGGGCACAGAATGGCACGCAGTGCTTTTGAACTGAATGGGGCTTTACATACCCTTGATCCTTGTGAAAAAAATACAAGCATTTTCTATTCTGGTCCACTTATCTGGAGCAAAATAGTATACTTCAACTGCATCCATTTTTTTATTCTTTGTGGTTTCTTGAAGAAACTGTGGAGGATGAAAACAATGGCTATGTAAATACAGCCTCATAGATAGCAATTTTACACTGCCAGACATAACACAGTACGGTACAGGAGTATTGGCGTATTGAGGAAATAATCAAGTGGTCACATTGGCTCCAGTACCTAGAGGGGGGACAAAAAGAAATACAAAAAAAAGAAATAAAATCAATTGTTCACTAGTTGAAGAAAAGCTAACAACTTTTTCCCCTTACTATGAGACTTACACTGAGGCTCATTAGTGATAAAGGGGGAATAGCTATGAGCAGCCATAAGCAAGGGGTGCAGGTCATCCTGAGCATTTTGAGGAGTTCAGTATATTGGGCATGGTAGTAGGTTAGCTGATATAGAGAGTTTGTAGAGATCAGTGTTGCTAAAATGTTCCTGGCTGTATGGTCAGTGGTGCCAGAAGGTCTGGTTTGGGTGGTGGTGAATGTTTTTTCACCTGGGGACAGTTATGAAAAGAGGTGTCAGGAAGTATCCCATGTGCCTCACAGCAGATTGAGCTCACATGTTGGGATACACAATCTACACAGTGGGTTCCCATGATGAGTCATGAAGATCAGCAGAATCTTGGCTTTTTTTTTTACCGTCATTTTTTTTTTTTTTTTTTTATGTGAACCCTGCCTAAGCGTGTAAAGCAAAGGTGTAATGTGTAAGGCATATTATTGAATAAGTATTCTTTTTTTTTTATTATTTTTATTATTCTGGCAGTCAGGGAGCTTGAATAATAAGCCAAGCAGATAATTCAATAATTAAAGGGGTTATCCATGATAATGTTTTTTTTTAAATTAGGACAGGGGGGGTGAAAAAAAAAAGAACAAAAAAAAAAAAAATACTATACTCACCTGTCCCCAGTGCTCCGGTGTCTCCCAGCGCGGTTTAGTCCTGCTGCTCCCGTAAAGTCCCTGCCGCACGTGACCACTGAGGCCAATCAGCAGCCTAAGGAAAGGGACATAGGACGTCACAGCCAGCAACAACTTCCGTCACAAGAAAACATCAGAGCATCAGGACTGAACCGTGCTGGGAGGCATCAGGGACAGGTGAGTATGTTTTGTTTTGTTTTTTTTGTTTTTAATTTACCTCCCAGGCCTAATATATATATATATATATATATATATATATATATAATACATATATAAAAATTATCCTGGACAACCTCTTTAAGTACCCAGTCAAAAAAAACACTAAGACTGCCATGAACCCAATCTACATCACTATCGAACAAAACAATAACCCGTTTGCTGAGAGTACTTATTTAATAGACAAAGTCCTAAAATAATAAATGATTAAAATCATTTTACTTAAAGGGGTATTCCCACGAACATAACCATTTTATGCTCATGCATTTATTAAAAACCAAACAAAAATGTATGAAAAAAACAGATGCAAACAGTTGTCACAAAACGTCCAGGGCCCCATGTACCGAAAACTCAGCCATTTGGCCACGGTGGAAATGACGTGATAAGACCCGCAGTGTTTTACGGTACCTGCAAAGTGGATGGGATTCTGGCTAATCACATACACACATTGCAGAAAAATATTCACAGTGGAAATGCTGCGATTTCAAAAACCATCGCATTTTTGTAGATCGCAGGAGGTCAATTATACCTGTGGAAACGCTGGCGTTTCCATACAGGAATAATAGGGACAGAAAGTCTACAGAGGAAAACTATACAGACTTTTTGTGAAAAGCACTGCGGAAAAAAATGCGATGCATTTCCACCACGGTCTTTTCAGCAGCACTTTTTTTGCTGTAGCTCGCTACGTGGGGCCATACCCTTAAACGGGTTTCCTTTACATAGCATCTATTTTTTTACCATGGCATCAATTTTTTTGTTATGTGAACCCTGCAAAGGTGTAATGTGTAAGGCATCTTATTGAAGAAATATTCTTTTTTTATCACTTTTATTATTCTGGCAGTCAGGGAGCTTGCATAGTAAGCCAATCCTTTCTTGCTCCAAAAGCAGGTTATTTTTTGCTAAAAATGTTCTTTAGCCTGTTTGCTTAGACTTTAGTGAGGAGTTGTTGATATGAGACGTAGATCTATACAGTAATTTGCTACTTTTTGAGTTTTTTTAGGTTTAGGAATTATTCACATGTAATCCATATCTATCTATCTAAGGCTAAGACCACACTTGTGTGTTAAATGTGCTAAAAAAAAAAAAGTCAAACCTTGCTCTTGGAAGCTTTCACGCCCCACGTGGCGTAAACACACGTAAATTCTAGCGAATCCCATCCACACATTGCAAAAAGATAAGCACAGGAGAAATGCTGTGATTTCCAAAACCGTTGCGTTGCAGCATGTCAATTATACCTACAGGGAAACACTGGTGGTTTCCCAATAGGTATAATGGTAGCAGAAAGTCTGCAGAGGAAACCTCTGCAGACTTTCTGTGAAAAGTGCTGCGGTAAAAACCGCAATGCGTTTCCGCCATAGCACTTTTTTGCTGTGGCCTGCTATGTGGGGCCTTAGTTCCAAAAATAAAAGAACAGGGAGATGCAATGGTATATGAAGAGTTGAAAAGCGGCCACTGCAGTATCTACAAAAAAACAATAATAATAACATCCAGTCACACACCATTCATACCATCCCGCTCCCCCGCCGTGGCCCCACCTATTGGCATATCCAATCAAATAGCGGTCTCAGACATCTCCAGCCATCTTGACCATATTTTATCAAACTTATAGGGATATTTCCAACTCAGTTATAAAACTGATAAAGTGTAACATATTTGTTAATAAGTTGAAGCCAATGCTCAAGAGATGGAATGTCTGGAGATTTCCACACCATAATGCCAAGTTTTCTAGTGCAGAAGAGAGTGAAACAAAAGAACATTTTATCATAATAGCCATCTACGATATTGTTCAGTAAACCTAGAAAACAAACCTGGGGAGTAAGTATCCGGGAAAAACTAAAGTGCTCTTGGAGGAAAGACAGAACTGCCAACCAAAAGGGAGAAACCTTAGAGCCACACACAGTGTAGAAAGGTACCCAGTTCTGGCTAGGTTCACACCTGCGCTTGGATTCCATTCGGGGTTTTAGTCCCCGAATCTGCTTAAAAAATGCAGAGAGAAATGTCCTGCTTGCAGGACCCAGCAGACCCCATTATAGTCTATGGGGTCTACGGGTTTCCGTGGGTAACCACTTTTTAAGCGGATTAGGTTTCCGTTCTTTGTGTCCCCAAGCGGACCCTGAAGAACGGAAACCCAGGGGCAGGTGTGAACCTAGCATTAACCTGACAACTGAAACAGTTTGCGGAGGAGGAGGCTCCCATTCTATGTAGCCTTACTGAAATATAATAAATGCAGTGGAGGAAGCGGGACTGGATTAAAAAATCCATAGTGCTCACCACAGTATCAAAAAAAGGAGAGCTTGACCTCTCTCCTGTTCCCACCCTTCAGCTCAGGAATGTCTTGGCCTCCTTACTACTTACTAAGCACAGGTGACTTTTAAAGTGTACCTCCAGTTCTAAACAACTTTCTATAAATGCATAGTACAGGTTAAGATATGAAACTTTGTAATATATCTTAGTAAAGAAATATGTTTTCTTTTCTAGTCTTCAGGCAGGGTTACCTTCTACATATTAGGGTAGACAGGGGGAAGAAAAAAACTTAAATATATACTGCTGTTAAACCATTCTACTCTGCTAGTTTTGTAGATAAGAGGCTGCTAGTACACAGAATGAAGCAATAAATCAGTTAGCCAGTTGGCAGGAGAAACCTCCTCCACCCCTACCTTCTCCATAGAGCTCTGTGTATGAAACTGAATACGGAGACAAATTTTATGTAAACAAGTAGTCAGATTGAAGATAAGTAAGAAGAGAAAAACTTAATATGTGATGAAGGAAACCGATCTCCTTAATAAGAAATATTACAAAGTTTCTTATATTCACATGTACTATTCATTTCTGAAAAGTTGTTTATCACATCACTGGAGGTATGCTTTATATACAATATGCAAAGGAGATTTGGAGATGCTGCTACTGTACATAACACCTGGTACTCTGCCAGATTCAAGCATACCCAGCCAGACCCCAGCGTAAATGGGTATTAGACCTCAAACATTTATCACCTGCCCACTGAATGGGTGATAAATGCTAGATAGGTGGAGGTTCAATCACTGGAACCCCATGTTCGACAGAACTAGGGGCCCCCCTATTACACTGGAATGCGGATAGGAGGAGTTTGAATAGAACAATGGTCAAGCATGTGCCCTGCGAATCCACTGATGGAAACAGCCAAGCATTGGATAGATATAACCTGTATACATATGCCCCCTCCTTCTGTCACACTGCCTGGGTGTCATGGTTTCTACTGACTATGGCATTTAAGTAGTTAAACAGGCATTATCAGTGTATTTTCCGGTGCCTGCAGTTATCTCGGGAACCTCTCTGTCAATCACAGTCGCACTATTGAGAGTCAACCTGTGTGTGACGCAGTGGTGCTGGTGGGAGTAATTGGATCTAGAAGTATATCTGAAAGCAGAAAGGGGTTAATGAATATGTACATTCCCCAGGTACTTAATGCTGGCAGGTAGGAATTTATTATATAACAGTTTTCTGACATTATATGTAAACTCATCATCCCTTTCTGGGATCATCGAAGCCTGCAAAACAAGGTCAGACAAACCTGGGGGAGGTCGTCCTATGAAAAGTCAATAGTCCAAGGGTGCTGGTCCCTCTAGTTCAGAGTGTAAAAGCTCTGCATAGTACTTGCATACCTGGCACCCTGGCCATTGACATTGAAGAGATCTCCATTTTGAGGTACTTGCTGCTGTTTCGGAAATGTCTTCTGAATTCATCCTGGATTCTTCAGTGTAGTATTGCTATGACCTTTCTCCACTTTAGTTTTTTTGAGATTGGATTTTCCACCCAGTCCATACAGTAAAGGAATAGTAATTTATTCAGGAATAAACTATACAGTGGAGCCCAGGGGGAACAACCTGGTCTGACAGATAGCTTTTTTTTTTTTTTTGCCACAACTGAGATCAGATGAAGAAGATTTCAACATTATGACATTTGCACTCTTGGAATCTACCCAGACACCTCCCATAGTATAGCCAATGCTATATCATTGTTAAGGTAGTTTTGATTTTGAACCAAAAGCTCTGAATCACTTCATATAAACACAGACAATAGGCAATGTCTGGCTGCGGAAACCTACATTTGAAATAGGCGTCAATTGGAAATATACCCATCCTATGAGCCAAGTTGTGATATATCTGGCAGTGTCTTAAGGGAGTACTCCAAAGTCTTTAGTCCCTACCTGTAATTTGACATATACTTACATCATAATGTCAGGTGATGGATATGTAGAGGGCTGAACCCTTTCCATATATATATTAATTTTTTTAAATGTATTAACCCTACTCGCTACATGAATACTGTATATTCGTCATGAGCAAGGGGCAGTTGATGCTTACGGTGATGGGTAACCACACGATCACCGGCAGAAGCCCAGCTGACACACACACAGCCGTGTCCCTGTCACAACTCCCGGGAATGGATAACTCTGCAACAACAACAAAAAAGCTGCTTTTCCACAACATGGGGCCTCAGTCTAAAAGTTCAGATCACACCTGTCTTACCAAAATTAATCTTGGTCTCATGGGTCCAAAATTTGTACATATCCCAGGGGTACTAATGGCAGCAAGCACGTGAATATTTGCAAATCTCATTGAGATGAATGGGACAGTTGCAGACATTTCGGCAACAAAATCTTCATCATATGAATCCACCCTATATAAGTTGTTGACTTTAGGTTTAGTGTTCCTTTACATTCATATAGTTTACCATTAGAGATGAACGAATCGAAGCTGCAGAAGTGGAATTCGATCCGAATTTCAGGAAATATTCGATTCCCATCGAATTCAAATTTCCTCAGGCTTCGTGGTAACGCTTCGCATTTAGTTCAAAATGGCTACTCTACATTGGGCAAGGAACTCTGGGAACGCAGGATCACCCACAATGCCATGCGTGCAGCCAATCAGCAGACAGCCCTGTGATGTGACATCCTTTTAACCCCTTTGCGAGGGCACACGACATGTTTGATCGCTGCATCCAAGGTGTTAAATCCCCCCGATGGGTTATGGAGCAGGGTGTTAGCTGTAGCTGACACCTAACACTGTGCTCCATAATCGATCCGGGGTTTTAACAACTTGGATGCTGCGGTCAAACATGGCCGCGGCATCCAAGGGGTTCCGCCATTTTGCCGCCCACCCCGGCTCTCTGCAGCCAATAAATAGCTGTTTTTGGTACACGATTCGCCACGATTTAATTTGGATCGAATAGAATCGTATCGCGAAATTCGGCAAAGTTGCCGAAACGAATTTTTGAATACTTCGCTCATCTCTATTTACCATCTTGCTGTGATTCACTTCCTGGTTACATATATATCATCCAGGACTAATATATTCACGTGAACAGTATGGCTTTATTGACATGAGCAAAGTGATTGTATAGTACTCAGCTGGGTGACAGTCAGCCAGATTTATGCTTGTGATATGGATATTAAAGAATTGTTATTTCACTAAAAATGCTGTATTAATAGGAAAATGCAGCAATTTACAATCCCACCATATTCATTGCACCAAAAAGTTCAATATTTCTCAGGATAGTGCTGAAGATTCGAGCCTACATTACACACATACTGTAGATAATCTGTTATGTGAAATATGTTGGATTGTCTTGTAAAATAGATGTCCAGAAAGTAGATCAGAGTTCGGAAATGAAGAAGATGAATGTTTTTGTCTGTAGTAGATGATGTAGGCGAAGATTTGATCTGTGCAAAGTCGCCTCAAAAACACCACTGACCAAGATGCCAAGTATTGATGTCTGTTTAACCATAGCAACTTGTTTCCATAAAGTCCTTTATCATTAGCTTTTACCATATGGACATCCATTTCTGAATTGTGGCTCATCGGTCCTTTATACACTCCTGGCTGGTTGATTTAATCCATATTATACAGGAAACGAGAAAGGAGTGAGCTGGCCACTGAGCTCCAGCAGAGTCCATTATTACAGTCAGTAATAAAGATTAGATATTTTACACTTTTAACACTTTAAAAGAACCGTAGTTTATTGGAAATGTTTTCTTCTCTCTGCCAACATGAATTCTCAGTTTCGGCCTCTAGGTGGCACTGGAGGGACATTTCGGTAGCTAGGGGCTGCTTGAGATCTAGAATGTTGGAAACAAAAGAATTTTATTGCACTGAAGAAAAAAAATTTCCTCAAATATACAAAGGGTCCGTATGCATTTGTTTCATAGATTGTGTTTGTAATGGAAACAGGACAGCTGTGCTGGATCAATTTTTTTATAAATTCCAGCGAAATCCTGAAAGATGGTGTTGACTGATAATAGAGTTTATCTTGCTTTCATAAATTTTTCATTTTTATAACAAAGAGTATTGCCGCAGACAGTGATATTTTTGTGCACTTAAAAATAATGGAAACTAAAAGAATGGCAAAAATACCAGTGTGAACAGAGCCTAAAGGTTTCTGGTTCTAGTAATCATGCATAGCATGTTCTTGTCAAAAAAGAAACTGGAACCCGACAGAAATTGGACTGTTTAGAAAGTCAGTGGGGTCTATCAGTATCCATTAGCAAATAGATCAATCATACTTGTCAGCTGATATAAACAGAAAGTGTAGAATATCAATAAAATGTATTATTATTATTATTATTATATATGTAATAATATATAGATATTTTCTATATTATTTATTATATATAAATATATATAATATTTTATATATATTATATATTGTAATTATATGTTAGATTATTGTAATTATATGTTATATTTCTATTTAGAGTATAATATATTCATTTAAATGTTTTATATATGTTTTATATAACATATAAAGGTTTTTGGAGCTCCAAAGAGCACTGCATTCCCCTTTTTTAGAATTAAAGGGGTCAGAATGGCATAAAAGAAACAAAACAAGTGTTACTTCACCAGTTACTCCTGTTCCAAAATTCCCACTGACCCTTACTTCCTGGTCACTTTCGACACACAGGAAATTACTGCTTAGCCAATCACTGGCCACAACAATGACCAGCCATAGCCACTGATGGCTGAGTGGTCATTTCCTGTGTCTGAAGAGGTGCCAGAGAGGCATCAGAACAGGAGAGGTGGGGGATCAGTGAGGGAACACTTCTTTGTTTTTTTATTTTTTGACATTTTCAAAAATTGCTGGGCAGACAACCTCTTTAATAAATGATTAAGCTCAAAGACAGGGTCGGACTGGCCCACCGGGGAACCGGTGAATCCACCGGTGGGCCCCGAGCCCCGACTATTAGTCCTCACCTCATGGGGGCCCAATCGGGATCCTGACCATCCCGATCGGGCCCCTGACCAGTGGCGTTACGATCGCGGTCGCAACCGCGACAGGACCCGGCAGGGTACGGGGCCCGCGACCAGCTGGAGATGGCCGGGGCCCCGGAACACTATGATAGCGGTCGGGGAAAGCCTGGTTCCCTGACCGCTATACATACTGTTATTGGAAAGGGGCCCTGGCATATTGCAGGCCCCTTTCCAATAGATGGCAGGGCAGGGCACCCAGGGGAGGTGACTGAAAATAATAAACACATATTTTCACCTCTCTGGGGCACAGCGTCTTCTCCGGCGCTCCTCTGTCATGTGACTGAGGCCTGTGATTAGGCCCCAGCGGTCACATGGGGCGCGGCCGCGTAATGACGTCAGTGCGCCCCCACGTGACCGCTGAGGCCCAATCACAGGCCTCAGCAGCGTCGTCGGAAAAGGGCCTGAAGACGCTGAAGACGACAGGATGGAGCGAGGATGCCAAGGAAAGGTAAGGCAAGGTGAGTATGAGAGTTTGTTATTTTTAATCACTTCCCCTGGGCCTCCGATTATTATACTCTGGGGTCTGAGGAAACCCCAGAGTATAATAATAGCACTGAAGCGGAGCGGAGGGGGGCTATTGGGCGCATATAATACTGAGTGGGGGCCACTGTGGAAATACTGGGTGGGGGCCACTATGGAGCTTATAATACTGGGTGGGGGCCACTGTGGGAAGTATATGATACTGTGTGGGGGCCACTGTGGGGAGTATATAATACTGTGTGGGGGCCACTATGGAGCTTATAATACTGGGTGGGGGCCACTGTGGAGCTTATAATACTGTGTGGGGGGCCACTATGGAGCTTATAATACTGTGTGGGGGCCACTGTGGAGCTTATAATCTGGGTGGGGGCCACTGTGGGAAGTATATAATACTGTGTGGGGGCCACTGTGGGGAGGATATAATACTGTGTGGGGGCCACTATGGAGCTTATAATACTGGGTGGGGGCCACTGTGGAGCTTATAATACTGTGTGGGGGCCACTATGGAGCTTATAATACTGTGTGGGGGCCACTGTGGAGCTTATAATACTGGGTGGGGGCCACTGTGGAGCTTATAATACTGGGTGGGGGCCACTGTGGAGCTTATAATACTGGGTGGGGGCCACTGTGAAGCTTATACTCCATACAGAGGCTCCTTCATTTTTTTTAATTACGCCAGGGCAGGTGAAAAAAACAAAACAAAAAAAACCCCCACAAACTTTCTTTCCTGTCCCCAGTGTCTCCCAGCACGGTTCGGTCCTGCAGCTCTGTTGTTTTCTTCCAGCGCAAGTTCACTCTGCACGTGACTACCTGTGACGTCACGTGACCCCTGAGGCCAATCAGTGGCCTAAGAGAAGGGACCTGGGATGTCACAGCCAGTGAGGACTTCCGGCAAAAAGAAGACAGCGGAGCTGCAGGACCGGACCGTGCTGGGAGGACACCGGAGCACCGGAGACAGGTGAGTATGTTTAGCATGTTTTTTTTTTTTTTTTTTTTGGGGGGGGGGGGGGGGGGGGATTCACCTCCCCCCAGACTAATTATAAAAAAGAAAAAAAATTATACTGGACAATCTCTTTAAAGTGTGGTGCATTAGGGGAGATATTAAAGGGGTTGTCCAGGCATAATTTCTTATGGTTTATCCTCAGGATAGGCCATAGATACCTGATCTGTAGGAGGCTGACCCCGGACCGATCAGCTGTTCGGAGCCACTTCTGATGCCCGTACTGTACACAATACAGGGCCAGAAGCAGAAAGCTCTGTCCACTGTGTATTAGCCGGGCACCTTCACTGTATCTCAGCACTTATTGAAGTCAGTAGGATCTGAGCTGCAGTAAAGGCGCCGGGCTGCTATACAGCGGATGGAGCTTTCTGTTTCCGGCCCTGTGTTGTGTACAGAATGGGCTCCGGAAGTGGCTCCGAACAGCTGATGGGGCCGTGTGTCAGACCCCTACCGATCAGGTATTTATGGCCTATCCTGACCATAGGCCATAAAAAAGATTAACCCTGGACAACCCCTTTAATATGTTCCACACAGTTTAATGTCCCCCCCACAGGATGTTAGCCCCCATCACTGCTCCCACACAATATAATGACCCCATCACTATTCCCCATACAGTATGGGGGACCAGTGAAGAGGCCACTATATGGGGGACCAGTGAAGTGACCATAGAAAAATTTGGCCCAGACAACCCCTTAAAAGAGGTTGTCCATAAACTGGAGCGACCACTGTGTCGGCCACCAGGGAGGTGTAAAAATAAGAAAATTTTTAAAAAAGCATACTCACCTGTCCCCAGCACCCTGTTGTCCCCCGCCTGTGTCTGTTCGGCCTCATGGTGGCGCCTCATTTCTGGAAATCCTGTACCTAATTGGTCTTGGCGATCACATGAGGTGCAGGACTCCCAGCAAGGAGTCGCCGGCATGAGACTGAATGGACACTGGCAGCGGACAACAGAGTGCCGGGAACAGGTGAGTATGCTTTTTAATGTACTTATTTTTTACTTTACACCTCCCGCCAGCTACATGGGTTGCTCCAATTCCTTCGACAACCTCTTTAAAGGATTTATCCATCTTCCTAATATTGATGGCCTGTCCTTAGGATAGGCCATCAATATTACATCTACAATGATACAACAGCCAGGACCTCTGCAGATCAGCTTTTCCAGGACAATGCGGCTACAGATAAAGGTAACAATTCTAGGTGCCACGTTGTTCACTTGCCATACAAGGTGTAGCAGTAGGTTTAGGTAGTGCAGTGGTGCACATGGTATAGTGGGTGAGCAGCGTGGCTCCCGGCATGTTATTACCTTTAGCCGCCCTGTCTCGGTACCGCTGATCTGCAGGGGTTCTGATGGTGGGCCCCTAGAAACAATTCCACTGGTGGGCCCTAGACATCCCAGTCCGACACTGCTCAAAGACCTCACGATACTTAACTTTATGATGTAAGAAGTTATATTAGGTGAAATGACCGATAATAAAGTACTGTTTTCATACTTAGAAAATATTCACTAGGATATGATTAGTTTTATTGTGCAGAATTACCTAGTGCTTCGGTTTTGTATCCTGGGGGGTCTTGGTGGGGGTGTTTCTTCCGGCAGTGGTTGCCTAGGATTGTATTGTCGTGGATAGTCTGATACTTCATTATCCTATATAATTAACAAAAAAAATTAACTCCTATTTTAAGGTTAAAGACTTTAAGTGATCCTGAGGAACATCATGTCCTCTCTTACAGTCACATTTAAAATTCCATTAAAAACAGTGCACGCTACCACTACATTAATACACATATTTAAACAGTTTTTCCCATGTAAGCAAGTCATAAATTATCACTAGGATATCCATCACTTTATTAAAGGTTAATAGAGTTCGAAGACCTTTGGGGCATCACATCAAACCGTAACCTGCATAATGCCAATACAGATGCTGTGTGGAAATGGCAGCTTAGCCCCTTTCACCTAGCACAAATCACAAGTCTGACCACCAGTCCAGAGCTTGCTCTCCAGTGTAGAAAGGAGGTCAGGGCTTATGTAACTTCCTGTGAACTACAGGACTACATCATCTCACAAAGCCTTTCTGGCAGCTCCCACACACCTCCCCTTCCCATCGTACTGAGCATATTCTGTAGTAGCACATTTGCTCAATGGTTAGCTTTAGTGCTGAAGTCCTAGCTTCAAATCTGACCAAGGGCAACATTCGCATGGACTTTGTATGTTTTCCCCATGTTTGCGTGTGTTTCCTCTGGGTACTCTGGTTTTCTACCTCATGCCAAAAATATACTAATAGACATTAGCGGTGGGTCTCTGCTGTATAATACAGCAGAGACCTGGTGGTTATGGTCGGCCACTCAGCCCCTGAGCACCATATTTAAATACCCGACATCTGCTGTGCTATTACAGCGGATGTCGGGAAGGGGTTAAAGAGGTCCTTTCACCACCTCCACCAACTCCAGTTCTTAGCATCTGTTAATAAGCACCACTCCACTGATTCTGGGGCAGTTGGAATTTTCTCTCTAGCCCCCCACCATTGTTGAGCAATCAGTGCAGTTAATTTTGGTGCCTGTGAAGCTATTTAAGCTCTGTAATGTCAGGTGGGCGGTGTCAGGCAGAAGCAGGCAGGGGTGCATGATTAGAGCACAAATCAGAAGTGTGGACAGTATTAGAGCTTAGAATAAACCCTTTGCTGCTCTTGTCTGACACCACCCACCTGACTAAATAACATATCAGGCACCAAAACTAGCTGAGCTTATTACTTAGGAATGGTGGGGGCTAGAGAGAAAATTCCAACTGTGCCAGAATCAATGGACAGCTATTAAATGGTGCAAACAGGTGGAGTTGTCAAAGGTGGAGAAAGGTCATCTTTAAGGGGTTAATAATAGGTTATGCTGCATTATATAGGTACATTTTCTTTCCGGAGTGCTATAAAGGATGGCATATCCATCGTTCTCCAGTCAGGTCTATGTCCCAAAAATGGAATCCATATCTCTGGGACATTTATGGCATTTTCTGTGCATAGAAAAAACGAAGTTGGAAAAACCCCTTGAAAAGAAGCTGCCATATTGCCATACAAGCTTTGTAACATTATACGCAGATGGAAAGAAATCTTACAAAATAATGGCAAACAAAGGAGACTATGGATATGGATATGCAAGAATATAGAGAGTCAGAAAGAAAGACATTTCAGTCCAACAGCTATTACTTTTACAATTGATGATAAGACATTTACCTCATTGTCTCCTTCCATGCCACTGCTCATGCTCAGATTGCTTCGGGTACTGGATCGGTTACTTGCACTGCCTAGTTTGTATTGAAATATTAAAGACAGTGAGAAAGTAATAAAAAATATGGATATACTAATACATAAATACTGTATTTCCTAATCTAAAGAAGGGAGAGGTATATATATCCTGTGTTGGGACTTTTTCACCTAAAGGAGGCGCAATGTTACCACATTGTGAATGAACCTGGACTATAGCCTCATGTTATTACACATGCACTGCCATAGTACAGATCTCAGACTATATCTGAAAAACAGCTTCTTTCTAGTAAGGATGCTTTTACAATGCGTTTGCATTATACATGATAGGTTTACATCTAGGGAAAGTTTTTGATCTATACCTCTGAATAATGTTTTCTACATATGCCACTGTAGAGGGAGAGAGTGTCATATATATCACTCATTGGGTCCTATGTTAACAAATGGATAACACATGGTGTAATTTATTTACATGATGTGTCTGTATAGAATAACATAGTAGACTACTGTATCATACTATAAAAGGGCAATAACATATATTACTTAGCATTTTAACCACATTTTCTGCTGAATATAAATATGCCACTGTGGTTTCATACTTCACGCTGGCTTTTCATGCTATTCTGTAAAGGGCTACCTACTTGCAGTGCTAGAGGTGCTATCCGTCTTCCAGTTTCCTCGTCTGATTTCCCTTTTTGGAGGAAGTAAGCAAGCAGATGTGTCATAAACTCCAAACTCTGACTTGACTTCTAAATTCTGGCCATGTCGAATGGGCTTTGTGATCTCTAAATCTTTAAAGAAAAAAAAATATATTATATGATATAGTAACATTGATTTTATTTTGTGTATACTTGTTTTAAAAGGATGTTTTGACTCAACCTTTCCTTATTTAATATTGCTGCTGAGGAGCCCATAAATGTAAAAAAAAAAAAAAATGTTCCTCACTTCTGTGTAGGCCTTCATTTCCAGTGGTGGCAAGTTCGATCTTCAGCTTATAGGTCCCCGGGCTGTTTGTGCCAGGTGACTGTTGCAGCCAATCACAGGCCTCAGTGGTCACCTCTTCACAAATGACACGTCGCAGCGGTCCCCCTAGCACAAACAGGGTGTCACTAATGATGTCAACCAAGGGGCCTGCATACAGTAGACCGAATCTGCCATCATTGGAAAAGGAGGCCTGGGGATAAGTGAGTAATGTTTCTTTATGTTTATGGGTCCCTCAGCAGCCATATTAAATAATAAAAATATGGAGTCGGAACACCCCTTTAAATTATGGACACACTAAGGATTATTCAGACCGGTTATTTATTACTTGCATTTCATTTTGACTGAACATTGACTTCATTTTTATATCTTTTTTGTTTAGCCAAAGAAGATAAGTCTTTATGCCCTGCATCTGTTTAGGGCAAACTCCAGATTTATCAAAAACTGCCTTAAATTATCCCATATGAACAAAATGTAGACCTGCTTCTATGAAAAACCATATTCCTGTACTTAGGATGTAAACCATTGTTGTAGCTCAATAGGCGGCTGTACTTATAAGGGGAATTACGAGCCAAACTCAAGAACGTTTCACTACAAGATAAACTTTTTATATAAATAAAACCAAATTAATTGTTTAGAAAAAGTTCTGCAACTTTCTAATATGTGTTGTTCAGTTTCTCATTATTTTCAGGCTACAGTATCTGCTTGCTGTCATTAGATGGAAATATTCTGGCATATTTACCTGTATGTTTTAGGTTTTTATTTTCATTACGTCTTCGGTTTATACTGTCACGTAATCTTTTTAAGTTTTCCTAAAACAAAATTATTATGAAAGTTTTTTTTTTTTCTTCTAGTATATTGTTTATAGAGCTTCCAAATGCTGCACAAATGCTAAAAAACAACCTTTTTTCCCCCATAGTGGAGGTGCTCACTACATCCCCAAAATTCCACCTATGTGGTACTTGCTGATCAGCGAATTGCCCGTTATCTTCTGACATACCTGTTTCCCAGGTAGTAACAATTGCTGTCTGGGATATAAAGGCAGAAGGAACAGCCTGCCAGAAGACGCCCATGGAATTTGTAACCCATGTAAGGTACTATGAGTATAGTATGTATTGTATATACTGTCCAGTGCTATTCAGTGGTATATTAAAGTGAACTTAAAGGAGTTGTCTGACAAAAAAAAATGTTTAAATAGGTTAGAAACAGTATACCTTTTACAGCTTCTCCATTATACTGCCAGCAAATGGTCAGCACTACAGCCAGTGCTTTATGACATCTGCTTGTGATGTCCCATTTCTATTCGGGTCACTGCTGCAGCCAATCACAGGTGGTATCAAACCGGGGATACAGCTATTTGGAGTAACCATTCCCCCTTTGGAATTAGCTTTATTTGTATATGCTGGCATTAGAGGATGAATACAGGATGGATCTCCCAACTCTAAGGCCTTCATATGGCAGTGCCATTTTTCACAAATCTACTGTTCATGAAAAACCCTGTGTGTGCCTGTACAAGTGCATGGACAGCCATTATTCACATGGCAGTGAATAATGGCTTTATGTTGGCCGTTTTTGAAACGTCCGTCACATGGCCATTATAGAACCCATGATTTTGAATGGGTTTATTCCTATGCCACTATCTATAGTGCATATCAGTTTTTTTGACAGCCATGAAAAACAGATTGTCAGAAAAAAAACAGACATGTGAATAGACACATTGAATTCAGTAGTGACCTATACACAAACAGTGTGTGACTATTGAGGCCAATCACTCACGTGCCATTTTTGTATAGGTTACCTGTACTAGTTTAAGCAGTCATATGCCATTTGCAGTGACCTATACACAAATGGTACGTGACCAATTGGCCTCAGCATTCTCATGCCGTTTGTACATAGGTAACCACTGAGGCCAGTGATTGGTTGCAGCAGTGACCTGAATAGAAATGGGACATGACAAGCAGACATCAAGCATTGGCAACAGCACAAACAAGGCCACAAGCTTTGGAAAAGAAAACCTGTAAGTGGTAAGGTGGCTTTTTTTTTTGTGTTTTTTGTTTCAACTATTTTCAACTTTTATATATATATTTATCACAGACAGTATAGACAATATATTTCAGTTTAATGGAAGAAATACATTAGATATCTTTCCTGTCCCAAATACTTGATCTAGGTTTCCTTTATGTTTAATGCATCCTACTTGCCTGCTGGTATCTCAATGAATCCGATCTTTTCTTTTGATTCAGCTGCCACTCCTTGAACTGCAGTACAGCTTCATCTACACTGATCATTCCTAGTTTAACCCGTTCTTGTAATGTGATTAGTTCTCGCTGGCCAGGGGTTTTCATGCCAACAAAAGGGTCATAGATACTTGACTGCTGCCGCTGTCTTGTCAGATTGCCAGTCGCTCCTTGAAATAGAGAACACAGTTGAGGACTATTATGAAGAGATTAATATTTTATGGCTTAACAATTTTAGCCAGTTGGAATAGCAATTTGCACCGTCCAGTTGCACAATAATAAATCAGATGTTTTGGAGGAGGGTGGGGTGGATGAGGCTTGGGGGTCCCCTGCTTTCAACAAGGAAAAAGCAGCCTTTATTCCAGCAGACTCGCCAGATCAATATATGACATGGCCACCCACTGATTTAATGGGTACTGCCTAGTAAGCATTGATTGTAAAAAACTCCAGAATATGTTGGTCAAGAGTGATACTTTGTCTCACTGAAGACAAGGAATTCTGGATATGATCTGAATTCTAAAGGTATGCAAGTGAATTGTCCTGGGAGCAAAAGGGAAAACTATGCGCAATGGTAAGCAGAATATGTTGGCACTATATAAATAACAACTATTATTTTTACTATCATTATTATTACTGTTAAAGTTTCCCCCAGTAATTACATTTGCAAAGTATTTTAGCATCCAGACCTGCAACAACCAACAGAATACACTACCAAATGAATAAACAATAAAAAAAATAGGCATGACCTAAAGGAATATGGTGAGACCATCACTACAGGCTGTTTAGGAATAGGATAGGAAGAGTGAAGAAATCAGGTGATACCTTTTAGAGGCTAACTGAGTATATTTATAAGTAAGCTTTCAGGAGTACTCGCTCCCTTCATCAGACAAGGTGTTATACAAGAACTGAAAATTCACAGATTTTTATACACATGGTCTTCAAAGGATTTTAGAGTCCTTAAAAAAACCCAAAACAAAATGCAATCTAAGGAATAGGATAGTACATGTAAATAGGATTTATAATATAATAGGCATCAACATTGTAATTCTCTTTCTTACGTTGCTTTAAAGTGCCAAAACAAATTTAGAAATGAAAGTATCACAGTAAAACAGCCCCACAAATATCAGTACTATAATAACGTCTGAAACGTACCCAGCTTAGTGCTGACTAAGTTGGGATACAGCATTTTGGATGCTATTATAACATTATAAGGCTAAGGCCCCACGTGGCGTCCCACAGCAAAAAAGCTCTGCGGGAAAAACCGCGGCGAGAACACATCGTGTTTCTTCCCGCAGCGCTTTAGACAGAAAGTTTGCAAAGGTTTCCTCTGCGGACTTTCTGTATCAATTATACCTATGAGGAAACCGCCATCGTTTCCGTAGGTATAATTGACATGCTGCGATTTCCAAAACTGTGCCAGTTTTGGAAATCACCACGTGTCTGCAGCACGGTTTTTACCGCAAAGTGGTAACCCACTTTGCTCTGACTGTAAAACGCCGCAATTTTTTTCCACAGCGTTTCTGCCACAGGCAAATCACTGCGTTTACGTGACGTGGGGCCTCGGCCTAATAGTATTATCAGTGGTGCTGTGATAAATAAAAGTTTTATTTTCACCCCATTTGGTGCTATTTGTTTTGTTACTTTTTGATGAGAGATATGGGATAGGATTTGGTGAGAAGGATGGGCTAAAGCTTTCAAACGACACAAGAAGCATTTTTCTAGATGGTATAAAACCGGAGATACAGCTATTTAAGTGGCACTCCCCTTTGGAATTTGCTTTATTTGCATATACTGGCATTACAGGTTGGGTACAGGATGGATCTCACAACTCTAAGGCCTCTTGCACACAGCAGTGCCGTGAATAGCAAGCACACTGACAGCCATTATTCACATGGTAGTCACATGGGTGAAACTCGGTCATGTAAATGCAAGGTAAGCCTTCATATACATGAACATAGTTCTCAGCCGTGTGATTGACATTTTATTAATGGCTGTCACACAACTGCATTAAAATCCAATTATGTGAATGTAGCCATTCACATGGCCAATTTTTCAGCCTATCGATCCCCAAATATTTTCCCTTATCTGTAGGAATGCTTGAGGTTTTTTAGGGATAAGTTGTATCATTTAACCCCTTAAGGATGTGGCCTTTTTATTTTTTCCATTGTAAAAGCCATAACTTTTTTGTTTATTTTCTCAATGTAGCTATACTGTATAAGGGCTTGCTTTTCGTTCAACAGCCAACAATTTGTATTATTCTGCTTCACCATTTTGGGATACATATAGATTATTGGTGAAATGTTATTAACTCTTTCTTAGCAGGTTTGTTATACCAATTTGATGTGCAGACCAAATTCTGCTGAATACCTTCTGGGCAGTGCTAATTATTAAAACAAACCTTCATTAGGAGCTCGCGGGAGCAGCGCACACACTCACAGAGAAGGAATGCAGAATATTTGATAATGGAGGATACCTGGTTCCTGAGAGACAGTTCCCCATAAATAACTATGCCCATGTTTTGCACATAGTCTGAGATATGAAGGGTTGTGTTTCCTGGTCGTAGATGTATAAGTTGCCATTTTGGCATTAAGCTCTTCAACCATGAGAACTTCAATTTTGTCTGGGTTCAGCTTTATCCCGCTGGCATTCATCCATTCTTGTAGGCATGAATTTATGGTTGGACATGGGTCACTGACTCTGGGTTTGGAGGATATATATAGGCGGGATTTTCTACCCGAATAAAAACCTATAGGGAAAACGTCAGCGTTTCAGCAGGCATAATTGACATGCTGTGATTTTCAAAAACGTGGGTGTTTTTGAAAACACAGCTTTTCCGCTGCGAATTTTTTTCTGCAATGTGTGGATGGGATCGCCAGAATCTCATTCACTTTGCAGGTACTGTAAAACGCTGCATTTTTGCAACTTGGGGCCTTTAGCTTTAACATCATTTGTTATTGTTTCTTGGATGCCATTTCGTATCAGTGAAACTTTTTCCCCGAAGTGCAAATGTTTCACAGAGTTGTTGTGATGGTGTGATAGTAGGTCTTAGGCAGTGCGGACTGCAGAGTTTGTGTACTGTGCAAAACAGCTGTTTCGGCCTGTTTCTTGCGTTTTCTGTTTCTTGTAATGTTTTGGGGTGAAGACAGAGAGCAATGGCATCAAAAGCAGAAGACACATATTTGTTGTACTTCCACACTAGGTGGTTAGGTTCTAAAGTTGTGTCAGTCTGCTAGTGGAGGCTGAGGTTGTTCCAAATTTCTTGGGAAGATAATCCTTTAAGGATTCTGTATTTTCTTGGTACTTACTTCTTACATTTCTGATTCAGCCCTGAGAAAAGTATACTAGCATCTGGTGGGTTGCATTGGGAATCACTTCAACTGTTTGCAAGAACAGTTTTGATGTAAGAGGCCTGAACTGCCATTTATATAACCGAATATAAGAACTATCTTGTCAAGAAAAGATATCACACTCATATCATAGTTAGATATTTGTAGAATATGCTTGTTAAAGGTCTTGAAGTATACACCAAAAGTATTCCAAAGGCTTCATTCACCTGATGGAGGCCAGTATACATCAAAATACTTTTTTTATTGTGCAGAAAATCATAGTAGAGGCTTTTCTAGGCTGAGGTATCCTGCAAAACAGACATACTGCACGGTATATGTTTTCTTTTTGAGTAGTGAATTCTATGGGTGACGTGTGCCACTGTCAGAAAGTATTTTGGATGTATACATTTGAAAAAAAGGCTTCAGTGAAATGTGAATAAAGCCTTAGTTATCATGCTGTTTTGTTTTTAACTTAAGGAACTAGCTATAATTTTGAGTTCCGTTTATTTTGTAAATGCATAGGTTACTTATTCCAAGTCTATATATCACCTCTGGGATTTACAAGGATTATAAATCATTCTTATTCATGAATACACTTACCCATCAAAGGGTTTGAAGACTCCACATAAACGTTCTCTTTCCTTGTTGTCTTTGTAACAACTAGAATAGAAAAAATATTTTTAGAGTCATTACCTTGACTCAAATAAAGTGTTTTTTTTTTTCTCCTGACACATCCCCTATCTACAGGTCCTCAGTATTGGGGCCCGCAAGTTCCTGAGTGCACCATGTGATTAAAGTGGTGGTGCACATGTTTGGCACCTGCTTCATTCACTTCTATGGGACTACTGGAGTACTATAAAAGTGAATGCATCGGAGGCCACACATATGCACCAGTGCACCATTCACATGGCGCATTCAGGGGAACTTTTGCGCCCCATTCTCGTATTGCTGTTGGTCCCAATGGTAAGATCCCCAGAAATCAGGCATCTATCCCCCTATCTTGTCAATTGGCGATACATGTCAATGGGAAAACCCCTTTAAAGGAACATTTTAGGAAAACATACACTGCAAAAGGACAGTAAACTTCATGAATAGCATCAGTGACTGCTCAGATCTCAGTTTTAGAAGTGGTGATTTACTTTTGGACTTTGTGAATCTTGTTTTGGCCAGACATATAGTCATGGTAGAACATAGTCTATAAACCTGTGAGTGCTATACATGGCGTGGAGACAACTACAGTATAGTACACACTACTCACACAGATTTAGCAGTTTTGTGTTGTGCTTTTTAGGCAGGCCAAAGAAACCCTCGGACGCTTTTTGTTTTATCAGAACCGAGACTTTACTTGGTTTGATAGCAGTTAACAAGCAGAGATAAAAACATGCAGGATACTGCACATGACACAGTAACATGAAACACACAAGACCCACTCACATGAACTAGTGGGTATCCCTCCTGTTCTCACAGGTGGCACTGCCAGCTACACTCATACAACAGGCCTCCAACTCCTATGTCACACTGGCTGCTTCCCAGCACACTGCAGAACCGACCAACACAACACAAGGTAAAGAAGGCTTATCACAACATACACTTACATACAATATACACTTATGTACTTACTTACCATTCACACGTACATACAGTTTAGATAATCGATAGTTCACAGCACAACCAGGAAAATAATAGCAGAATGTACACTAGTCAGAACAAACACTGTTTCTAGAGAGATGGTATCCGGTCTTGGGCTAGAGCACTACTTATGGACATTTCAGATCCCCACCTAGGATTGCTGTCTTAGGAGGTTAACCCTTTCACCCTGTTACAAACCCTTCAAGGTATAATGCTTATGTGAAAGGTCATATGACTCTTGTAGCCAGTTTTATAAGAAATTAAACTAGCCACATTAGCTCCACATACACTGTAGTTGTTTAAGCTGCTTTCGGTACTAATAGGATTATACTTGTATAATTGCCTGTTCTTATCAGTGAACCCATCAGTGATGTGTGTGTTCATCTTTATCCCAAGAGAAGAGATTTACCAGTGAATAGAAGGTATTAGGGCAGACTGACTTTTTCTGCTTCTATTGTTTGCAGAGTAAAAGGCAAATAAAATTGATAGTAATGTCTTTAAATGAGGAAGTGTATGTGAATGTAGGCTTTCACTATTGCTAACCTGACCTATGCTTTTCATATTGTATAGGGAACTACTTTTTCTTAGGCTTATTTTTGTTATGTAATTTATAGCATACATAGAATTAATAGAAAAATAGCAAAATGGGACACCTACCTACCTTGAGCCATTTAGAATAGTGGTATATTTTATGCACCAGAGACCTTTGGGGCCCCCTCAGAGTCCAGGGCCCGCTATCTCTGCAACCCTGTAGCTGCGGCCCTGAACAGCACTGCTCACCTGTTTCCATAAATCCTGCCCTGGTGGTTGGGACTTATGGCCAGTTATTCCCATCTCGGCAGTGATTTGTCAAGATGGTAATAACCCTTTGCAAATAATCTACCACCAAAATTTCTTCTGAACTACTTATATGCAGTTGTAGGGGCAGTTCCTAGCATATCAAGTGTACTTTTTTATGTCAAAGTGCAGTCCTTCTGCCTAGAAAATCAACTTTTTATCTGTATGCAGCTTAGCTGTTTGGTGCTCCTGGAGCCACCCCTGCTAGAGTACCTGTTTTCATGTGGTTGCTGTCTACCTTCATCCACTAACAAAGATTGGCAGGGCCTTATGTGCAGCAACCACAAGCCAAAACAGGTGCTCTGGCAGGCAGCAACTGCCCCCACAACAGCATATAAGTGGTATAAAAGAAAATATGGTGGTGGTAGACTCCCTTTAAAATACCTCTATGCAGTGCACTGACCCTGCAGTGGCAGCTGCAGGAAAACCCTTTTTTGTGTGAGTAAGCAGGAGAAGAAGTTCATTGTCCTCCCCCCTTTAACCACAGGCCCCATAACAGGTTTATGGTTAGCCTTCATGGAAGGTACTCTGCTGTATATTGAGTATTCGCTTAAAGGGGTACATCATATAGTCCATCTCATCCAGGTTATCCAGGTCCAACATGCTCATATTTTTTCTTCTCTATAACTGTCTACAGAACCATGCATGTGCCGTCCTAATAGATAGTCATATGTTTCACAGTACAGCACTGTCCACTCTACTCTGGAAATGTAATGGAGGCGGAGGTGGGGGGCGAGCGGGGCTAGATCTTGGAAGAGAGGGGATATATGAGGTAGGTTAAGTTTAAAAAAAAAGGATGTTGGGAAAACCCCTTTAAGAAGTGAAAAAACACTTCTGCAGGGATCAAACATGCCAATGACGTATAGGAGTTATGCAGGGAATCCTAAATATACTTAAAAGATTTGAACGTAACGTAGGGACCTCATTGTTCCTTGTTCTTGTCCATTTTATGGAGTCTGTTGACCTACTGGAAAAGGCTGGAGATGCACACTCAGTCAATCACTGGCTCCAGCGGTGACCTGCCACGTCACATGACTGGATGACATCTGACATCTCCACACACGTCTCTTGTGTGTGTTAGACACTAGGAAGAGGAAAGTAGCAGAGGCCCAGGCAGTGTCAGATCCAGAGCGATGGGGGATTGATGAGTATCCTTTTGATTAGTAGAAGAGGTGAGTATCCTTTTTTTTTCATTTTAGGACCCTGTTTAGATCTTTTAAATATATTTCAGTTTACCTGGAAAACCCCTTTAAGACTAAGACCCCACATACCAAGCCACAACCAAAAAACGCTGCGAGAAAAACTGTGATGCATTGCATCCCCGCATCAATTTTCAGAGAAAGTCCGCAGAGCTTCCCGGTGCAGCCTTTCTGTTTCTATTATACCTATACAGAAAACCGCCAGCATTTCCGTAGGTATAATGGACATGCAGCGATTTGCAAAAACACTTGCGTTTTTGAAATTGCAGCATTTTCGCTGCAGTTTTTTTTTCTGCAATGTGTGGATAGGATTAGCCAGAATCCCATCCACTTTGCAGGTACTGTAAAATGCCACGGTTTTTGCCATGGCGTTTCTGCTAGGTTCCCTTTAAGGCTGGTTTACATTGGCCAGTCATGTCATGTTTTACATATTTCCAAGCGTTACAATTGTAACAATAATTGGCCAGTGGAGTTAAGGAAGACCAATTTATACTTTTAACCTATAAAACTAGTTTTATCCTTTTATCTTCATTGATGAAAAATACAGTGTTATTTTACTAACAGTGAATGTGTTAATAAAATAATATATTCTTAAAACTATAGCTCAAACTTACATTGTGCAATGTAAGGCTCTCGATCTGGTAGCTGCTCCGGTCTTGGAACGGGTACAGGAGGTCGACTCATTGTTGCTATTGAGTGTAGCATTCCTTCACAAACTGTGTCATAGAAGGATTCCCCAACACATATGTCGTATACACCTTTTTCTTCACCATGTTCATCGTCATCACAGCTTTCTGGAGGATAAGCTTAGAAGTAAAAATGTATTTATTAATGCACAAGTCATTTAGTAATGACATGAACCCTGTTCTCCTTCCTCATATTTTCCAACATGGATTGACCTGAAGGACAAGAGTTAGAATACTGAGGAGGCTAACCTGGAATCAAATAGGGGGTTATTCTTTAGGGAGAGTTTACCACCAGCAAAATTGCTCCTAAAGCACTTTAATGGAACCATACAGGTCACATGTATAACTCACCTCTGTCACCAGACAATGCAAACCAGCCACACTGCATTATAGGGGACATTATACTGAGCACCATCATACCTTTAGATAGACCAATAGATTCACCAATCCTTGAAAAAGCAGTTTTTAGAAATATACAAATTAGGCTTTATTGGTGATGGTGGCGTGCAAGATCTGCAGGTTTTCAAACCTGAATACAGATCCCTTGGAGCCTCTGCTATAACCCATTTTACTTGAGCCTCATTTACATATTCCTAAAAATGGCTTTCAAGGAAATGGTGCATTTACAGGATTGTCTAAAGGTATGATGGTGCTCAGCATAATGTTCGCTATAATGCACTGAAGCTGGTTTGATATGGAGTTTCCTGGTGACAGATTCCCTTTAAGTCTCAGTGTCAGTGTAAGCACAACTGATAATGTGTAGGGGGATAACCTACAAACAGGACCTGGGAATAATGTGCTTAAGAGTCCATATTACTTAAAAAGCTAAATATGAAAACTTTTCTACAGCTTACCTTCTAGGATTCTACGTAGCGCTGAGTCTTCCTCATGAGTAGATTGCGTTTCAGATGATAAAAAATCATCTTTAATTTGCATCATTTCAGCATCTGTAAGGATATAAAGGAACACTTAACATAAAAGTCACAAAAATAACAATATCGCAGCTATTCGTTTCTTTATCTTTGTTTCTCCTTTGATCCTATTTTGTCTCATACTGCAAATAGAACTGAGAAATATTTAAAGAAATCTTCCTTGTGTCCTAAGAGATCGGACATGTCCCCTCTCCTTCTTTTCCTCACAAACGGTGTGACTGTGGCAAGTGACTAGATTAGGACCCTCATTCCTCTACCCAAGTTTATTAGGCCCTACCTCTTCGGTTAAGGGTGGGTTCACACCTGCGCTTGAGTCCGTCCGCTGCCAATCCGAGTGAAAACCTCGGGAAACAGGATAGACAGGTTAGCGACGCATTGGTTAAAAACCCATTCATTTAAATGGGTTCTTAAAGCAATGCGTGGGTGTGTGCTTACACCTTCTGCGAAGCCGTTTTTTTTCGTCGGACACAAAGTCCTGCATGTCCGACTTTGTTTCCGACGAAAAAACTGGATTTGCAGCGTAGAGGGTGTAAGCGCACACCCGCGCATTGCTTTAAAAACCCATTCAAATGAATGGGTTTTTAACCAATGCGTCGCTAACCTGTCAGTATCTGATGCCTATCCTGTTTCCCGAGATTTTCACTCGGATTGGCAGCGGACGGACTCAAGCGCAGGTGTGAACCCACCCTAAGCTGTCCCCTCTGTCAATGCCAAGCTGATAATAGAAAAAATCAGTAGAAAATGATCCCTTTGCTCTCTGCAGAATTTTTACAATTCTTACCAATACTCTCCCCTCCCTAGGCTTACTTTATCTGTACACAGATCCCTATGCTGGCTGACTATTGCATCACAGCTGTGATGTGCTGTTTGTAAAGGGGTCACTGCTGAGACGTGTGATTGGCTGCAGTGATCTCCTTGCTAAAATGAGATGTCACTGGTGATAACAGCCGGGGGACTTGTATTCAGCTGCCAATGCTTGAAACGGAGGCCTAGGGAGTACTGGTTTGCTATGTTTATGGCCCAACTAGGAGAAGTATTAAATAATACAAGAATGAAATGGACACCCCCTTTAAATCATATTGTTCATGCTAGAAATGATTTTGAATGTGTTATGCAAATACTGTTAGCATTGTAATTTAGAAGCAAACAAAAAATTTTTGCCTTAGACATTTATTGTATATTAATATGACATATCTCCACATCCTGTGGCTATGCCATAAATATCTAAAGTGGTAATGCTCATTTTAGAGGACCTTTCACCACCGCCACCAATTCTAGTTCTTAGCATCTATTAATAGCTGCTACTCCACTAATTCCAGCACAGTTGGAATTTTCTATCTAGCCCCTACCATTCCTGAGCAACAAGCGCAGTTAGTTTTGGTACCTGATGAGCTATTTAAGCTATGTAATGTCAGAAGGGCGGTGTCAGGCAGGGGTGTGTGATTCAGAGCTCCAATCACAGGCAGCCAGTGTCAGAGCTCAGAATCACACCCGTTGTCTGCTCCTGCCTGACACCGCCCACCTGACAGTACAGAGCCTAAATAGCATATCAGGCACCAAAACTAGCAGCACTGATTGCTTGGGAACCATGGGGGCTAGAGAAAAAATTCCAACTGTGCCAGAATAAGTAGATTTTAGATCAGTGCCTATTAATTGTTGTAAAGAACTGGACTTGTTAAAGGTGGTGAAAGTTTCCCTTTAAGGCTAAGGTCCATGTTGTAGAAACAGTGTTTTTGGATGTTGTGGAAAAAAAAAACAATGCGTTTTACAGTACCAGCAAAGTGAATCAACACATTGAAAAAAAAAAAAAGTTGCAGAAAAGCAATATAGTATATATTTAATAGAGGTAGGAAAAATGCAGCAAAAGGTCAATGAAAAAAAAGCAATGCGCTTTTGCAGCTTTTTTTTTTTCAGCAGTGCTTTTTAGTTGTGTTTTGATAGGTAGAGTCTTAGCCTTGATTTTAACATAGAGTGTTCATTGTACTATGTAATTATTGTTGCATAAATTAGCGATTTACTTTATTTAAAAAATTTCAGAAGCTAAAATATGCTAAATAGGTTTTGCTACACACCTCTGCTTTTTTTGGACAATCCCCATGTACAGCATATGTAAATCATACATAGGAATCAGTTCAGTTATATCAGTATTTTTTTTATCAGTCCAGTGTAATCTGCTTGTGTCTAAAATGGGGCTAAAACCATGTACGGAGCACTGAAAGTGCTCTAGTTAATTCTTTGACAGTGCAATTTGTCTGTGTCATGGATTAAGAAAAACCTACAATTATGTGAGTATAGAGCAGCAGAAATACATAAATAATTTGTCAGTGTAAATTGTCTGTGTCACAGAAGAAGAAACATTTTGAATGATATATACATCACAATTACACAATTTAGGTATTTGACAGAATTCTCTGCAAGTGTCACAGATTAAAGAAAAACCGAGCAGTGATGAAAAAAACAACATGTCTTTGAAATTCATTGATAGACTGCAAGATGTGGTTATTGGTTTGAAAGGGCAATGGCAAAGAGATGAAAATTCTAAACTATTCTGCAGTGTAAGGATGGGTTCACTCTAGCGCCGGAGTCTGTCTGCCGCGAATCCGACTGAAAATCTCGGAAAACTGTATAGGGACTGGATAGGGGAAGGTTTGCGACGCATTGCTTAAAAACCCATTCATTTGAATGGGTTTTTAAAGCGATGCGCAGGTGTGTGCTTACACCCTCTGCGCCGCGAATCCAGTTTTTTTAGCTGGATACAAAGTCATGCATGTCCGACTTTGTTTCCAGCGAAAAAACTGGATTCGCGGCGCAGAGGGTTTAAGCGCACACCCGTGCATTGCTTTAAAAACCCATTCAAATGAATGGGTTTTTAAGCAATGCGTCGCAAGCCTTCCCCTATCCAGTCCCTATACAGTTTCCTGAGATTTTCAGTCGGATTCGCGGCGGACGGACTCCGGTGCTAGTGTGAACTGACCCTTATTAGTTGAACACTCCAATAATAGAAGACCGGTGGAGGAGATACAAGGAAGTATGTAACAGTACTTGCAGAGTAGGTATGTAGTAGATTCATACCATGTATAATCATAGTAGGCAGGGAGTACACATTCAAAAATTGTACCCCATCCTGACATGTTACCATATAGTGTAGCGCCTCTTTTATTGTACTACTATTACTGTTTTTCAAGTGTATAAAAGAAAATACTACAAATATATAAGACTGACTCACTCAGACAATTTGGCTTTGATTTACAGTTGTTATAGCAAATTGATGTCAAGGCAGCAGTAGGCATAACTGTACCTCAAGTACTCTGGCCTTGGATATCAATCCAATTTATTATATCACTTCCAGTCTACAGACGTGAACCAAAATGCCCTTTAGTCAGATCCAAGGTAAACATCACTAGTACAAAAGTCTTTCAACAAGCAGAGAGAACCAAGAGTACAAGGAACATGTAGCATTGTTTTCCACGGTTGATCATCGATAGTGTTTGCTGCTTCCTTGTGTAATGTAACATGACCGTAGCACCCATATATAGGGGCTGAATATAAAGTTCTGTTAGTGCAAGATAAATTACTATTTGTGAAAGCACTTACATCTATTCACTATTCCAACCTGAGTATGATCTGCAAAAATGTCATCCCTGAGCTGGGAGGGCTGCTGTTATATCATACCCATTGCTTATGTATCTAAGGATGTCAGTCTAGTGCCAATTTTTAGCATAGTGTTTATTCTGACACATCAGATGTCCCATGGCTTTGTATCTTGCAGTGATGGGAAACAGAAGGTATGAACAGTTTTGTTCCTGTTATTCCTGTTTTTTTTTGTTTTTTTTATTTAAACAGACTATACTTTTTTTTTTAAAAAATCTGCTCTGATGGTTTTGCTCCTGTTATTATTGTTTTGGGTTTGTTTTTTTGTAAAACAAACAAGACATTGCACAGGCCTCCTATATATACTTTACTTTAATGGGGTCTGTCGCCAGAACCCAACATATCAACCCAGCCGTAGATAGATAGGTTAGGGTCACCTGAATCATACAGTGTTTTCCCCTTGTGAATCGCTGCCTCCATTGCCAAGATAGCACTGTTTTTATAGATATGCAAATAAGCTCTTTGGAGTAATGGGGGCGTTGCTGTTGCTCAACAGAGGTGAGGGACAATGCCTTGCATATTGACAAAAGAAATGATATGTGGTCAAGGGAGGCAATGATTCACATGCCCACTATGCCCCACTGTGACAAGCATAGTACAGGAGATGCAATGCGCCAGTGTGTCCCAAAAATTTACCAGCCTGAGGCACAATTTTGGCCACATCCAGTTAGTAAATCTGGGCCATTTGTCAATTCTGAGTCGTAGTTGTCTGGCAAACGATCTTTCATTGTATTTTGCTGATGTACTCTACACCCCTGGTTTAAAGGGGTTGTCCAAGACCCCATGTTATTGAATACTTATGACCTATCCACAGGATAGGTCCTCAGTATCTGATCAGTGAGGGTCTGACACCCGTACCCTGCACCAATGAGCTGATCCAGCTACCAGAAACTGTATACAGGTTATATGGCCGGAAGAAGCGTTGCTCCTATTCAAGTGAATGAGAGCAGAGCTGCAGTTCCCCAGCACCACCACTACACCATACAGCTCTGTATACAGCTTCCAGCATCTGGATCAACTGATCACTGTGGGGTCAGGGTGTCAGACCCTCACCGGTCAGATACTGTGGATAGCTCATTGGTAACCAATGGACAACCCCTTTAAACTCTGTGTCGTGTATGTCAGAACTTCCATGTCATACTTTAGTGATATGGAAGCTGAGATATGGAGAGTTTATTACATTGTATTGTTTAATGGAGGTAGCACAGTGTCTCAGCACTGTTACCTTGCACACCTTGACATCTTGGGTTAGAATGAAGAGCAAAACCTGCATTTAGTTCATATTTTCTGACAATCTCTATAGAATATATGCTGCTATATAAGCAATGGGATATAAATGATTACATGGCTGGTTGTCAATAGTGATATAATTATTGCAGTATTAAAAAGCTATTTTTTATTATAATTATAATAAATACAATTTTATTATAATTATGACTCGGTTTCATACTTTGAGTGTACAATGATTCTTTATGGGATGTGGGTTTGAATGGTTAATACTATAAGAATCCTGAAACCAGATTCCATACAAATCCATACTATGGGCAGACCAGTTTATTAACCCATAAATATAATCAGTTACATATGCATGCACATGCACATGACCGTAGTGAATTTAAGCTCCGCAAATACTGATCCGCAATCGCAATCGCATTAGTAAAGTCATCCGCAATCACTGATCCTGTATGATTCCCTACACTGGTCTGTGCTGCAAATGCAGACAAGTATAGGACATGATTCATATTTTGCGGACCCCTTCTACGGACACACGTCCATAAAAATTGCGGATGTATGTATGGGCCATAGAAATGTATGGATCTGCACTTGTGAGTCAGCAATTGCGGATAAAATTACGGTTGTGTGCTTGGGGCCTTATACTACTACTATTATTATTATTGTTAATAATACATATTATTTATCATTTGACACTGCTTGTACATTCCCAAACAGCAAAGGATGATTCCCTGTACACTGTAGAATGCTAAAAATGGATAGATATGGAATTAACTGCTGTGTACTGTATGTCACAGAAAGTTTAGAGGTGTTCCAGCAAAAAGGAAATCATACACGTTACAGCTGAAAAGAGGAAAAGAAAAACATTTAAAGTAACCTTTGATCTGTAGGTGTAGAAAGTCCTGATATTGCAGCCACACAGTGACAAATACTAATAATACTCTTGTTTGTGATTCCCTGTCAATTCCTTCTTTATTTCACTTACGCTGGCCAAAATATGACAAATATTTTTTTTTTGTTAAATTATGTTGCAAAGATGATAAGGTTTAAAAACAAAACAGATAATCTTGTAGTGTTGATGAAGAGAAAGACAAACACTACGAGGAGGCAGATGCCTCCTATCTACAGTCTAGAATCCCTATCTACCTTTCCTCTAGAAGTAGAAGATGCCCCTTGTCATGGTTAGGGTGGGTTCATACTTGCGCCGGCACTCCGTCCGCGCGAATCCAACCTAAATGTCGGAAAACTGGATAGGGACTGGATAGAGAAATGTTTGCGACACTTTGCTTTAAAAACCCATTCATTTGAATGGGTTTTTAAAGCAATATGCTGGTGTGCGCTTACACCCTCTGCGCCGCGTAGTGGATGCGATTCTGGGTAATCCCATCAACACACTGCAGAAAAAAATCTGCAGTGGAAATGCTGCGATTTCAAAAATGCTTGCATTTTTGCAAATCACAGTATGTCAATTATACCTACAGAAATGCTGGCAGTTTCCATATAGGTTTAATAGGGACAACAAGTCTGCAGAGGAAAACTCTGCAGACTATCTGTGAAAAACGCTGCGGAAAACACCACAATGCGTTTCCTGCACAGTCTTTTCCGCAGCGTTTTTTCGGCTGAAACTTGCTACGTGGAGCCTTAGCCTGAAGAAGCAGAAGCGTTTCTTGCACAAAACAAAGGTTCATTTATTAACACCTTGTCTGTAATTTTTTTTGCTAGTGAGAACAAACTGTTCTTTATTTAGCAAAACTTTAAGGCTACATTCACACAACGGTGAATGGGGGATATTCACATGACCGATCATGTCTTATTTTTGTCCGTTTTCACAGATCCCTCTATACACTGAAATGTATGGATGATGCATGAAAACAGGTGCACCTTGGGTGCAAAATGGCTGTGAAAAATGGGTGTTTTCACGACCGTTTTGCACATAACAGACAGATTCTCCATGTTACCCATAGCATCTCATCTTGCCTTCCTGTATGCCATCTTTGACTTTCCCTTCTATTTGGTACCTCTTTTTCCCTGCCACCCTCTCAGCTATTTCCCAAGTACCTTCTCATTGTATTTTAGAGTCACATCATTTGGGCAGTCTCAACAAATTATGTATTGTAGTATAAAAGGATAGTACAGGTTGAAGTTAAACATAATGCAGTAAATTTTCAGTATTTTTCAGAAAATACCAGTTTGGATCTGGTGCCTGCGTATTATGTCTCATAGCCTATGTGATATACTTAATAAATAAAGCAACCTACAGAAAGTCCGCTTTTAAGCTGGGGCCCTACGTGGCATACACACTACGGTTTGGTCATGGAGAATACCATCCACACATTGCAAAAAAAAATATTCACAGTGGAAATTCTGCGATTTCCAAAAACCATTGCGCTTTTGGAAATTGCAGTATGTCAATTATACCTACAGAGACGCTGACGGTTTCCATATAGGTATAATGAAAGCAGAAAGTCCGCAGAGGAAAATTAGTTTCCGACGCGTTTTTTTTCGCAGAGCTTTTTTGCTGCTGCCCACTACGTGGGGCCTAAGCCTGAAACTTCCGCATCCATGGAGGTGTGAGGTGCGTGGTACCCATGGACAGCACCCACCCTTCTCATTTGCAGGTGGTGTGCTGTCCATGGTCAGTCTGTAAAAAACACAGATGTTTGAATAAACACATTGAAATGAATGGGTAGGTATGGTGTCTGTAAAAAATGTAGATGCTGCAAACACATGATATGTGGACATGTGAATAAGGTCTTAGACTGGGTTCACACTGCATTTTTTTTTATCAATAACTGCATGCTTTTTTTCAATTGCAGTAATTAGTAGCACTTGTTACCATGCATTTCATCTGTAAGCTAATGGCCATCAAATTAGAGACCTGTGATTTACTGGAAAATTAAAAATGTGTTATTCAGCAAAAATACATAGTAAAATGCCCTATCATAACCACAATTAAAAAAGGTTGCAAATTAACAAAGCATCATGTGAACCCAGCCATATACACAGCTGTTATTGTGTTATTGACCTCATGAGTATGTAGTTTTAACTCTGTCCTTTTCGGCATCTGGCATTCTCCTGGTAATATCATGCGTCCGGGGTCATTGCTGATGTGGGTTTGCCCATCTCTAGTTTTGACCCAAGTACCAAGTGCTATGAAAGCTTTGGTACCAATAGTGCACCACAGGATTGTAGCTGGGGTCCTACAAGCAAGGGGCCATATATTGCTCTAAAACCACTGGTTGGGGAACACGGACATAGACTACATAGAGAGAGTGGTGGTTTGTCAGTCCTTTTTCTTTTAGTTTTTGTGATTAGTTATAGGTGTTTTCTCACTATAACACTTCTTCCATATCTTCATGGTAGCAGATGAGTGTCTGACTGCTGGGGTCTGATTGCTGGACTCCCTCAATCATGAAAACAGATAAAGAATGGTGCAGAAGGGCACATGCACGACCATCACTCCATTCACTTATATGGGACTGGTATTACAGAGATCTATGTCACTCTCAAAGAGATAAATGGAGTTGTCACTGTATATGTCCACTATCTCTCCATGTACTTGGGGCACTCAGGGACCTATGCATAAGGGAGGAGTCATTTGTAAGAAAGCCCTTTTAGGCTAAGGCCCCACGGTAAAGCAGGATCAGCTTTTTCTGTGAATATACAGTAGATAGTTTGCCTTAAACCCTGTATAAGGTTCAGAAAACAATGTAATAAGCACTTACATATTTCTTCAGTGTCATCTGGAATCCCTATGCCTCTCATAGGTAGATATAAATCTGTATCAGGCTGTACTGTATATTTCATAAGCAGATCAGTGGACAAGTTTGCCATTGGCTCATATATACGTTCATCTTCATTTTCATGCATTAGTTCCTCCTTGATATGACTTCTCAACATGTCAGCAGTTTCCTTTTTTTGCACAAAAAATAGAAAAATATAACATTAACATAAAATACAATATCATCTTATAATGTTTTACATTTATCTTTACTTTCACATCTGTGTTGCTATAATGTTTTCTGGTTAAAGGTGCTGTCCAGTTTCAGTAATAAATGTCAATGTTTGTATAAAGAAAGTACAATTTTACAATATATTTCGTTCGTTGCTCAAGGTTTTCTAGATTCTGCTTTTTGCACAAAAAAATAGAAAAATATAACATTAACATAAAATACAATATCATCTTATAATGTTTTACATTTATCTTTACTTTCAACATCTGTGTTGCTATAATGTTTTCTGGTTAAAGGTGCTGTCCAGTTTCAGTAAATAAATGTCAATGTTTGTATAAAGAAAAGTACAATTTTACAATATACTTTCGTATCGATTGCTCAAGGTTTTCTAGATCTCTGCTTGCTGTCATTTATTCTGCTTACTGCCAGTGGATAAAAATCAGTCCATGGTCATGTAATGGACATACAGCTGCACGACTTGTTACAAGACAGAACTCTTACTACTGTGCTGTGAGTATAATGTGTACTTGTGTTTTTATCCCATGACCACGGACTGTATATCACATGACCACGGACTGTATATCACATGACCACGGACTGTATATCACATGACCATGGACTGAGTTTCATCCACTGGACGTAAACAAAGAATGACAGCAAGTAGAAAACCGTGAGGAATTGATACAGAAAGTATATTGTAAGATTGTATAACCTATCATTATACAAACAGTAACAGTTATTTGCTGAGTCTGGACAATCCCTTTAATTTATACCATGTGTATTAATTATATTTGGTTTTAAATATCCCTTTCTAAACTGTATATGAAAAGAAAATTTACCCAACAGAAAACCCCTTTAATAATGTAAAAAGTACAACATCTTAGTACATTTCTTTTGAATTCTCAGCAACCGATGACAAATTGTGTCTTTGTTATTTATAGAACATGCTGACAAAACAAGAGCATTTCCGAGAAGCTATCTGCTCTAATATGGCTTCCAATGTCTGTAAAAATCAGATATCATTACCAAACTTTGGCTATTACTCTAACTTCTGATTTGTTAATATAAAGTAGTTTTTATGTTTTGGGGTAAAATCCTTTAACCAGTTCAGGACCAGACCCATTTTTGGTTTTTTTTTCGTACATGCGGTTTTGAGGGCTATAACATTTTTTTTCTTTGGGTTATTCATAAAAAGTTTCACCTTTTTTTTACTGCTAAATAGGGTTTATTTAGATGTTTTGTTGTTATAATTTATCCATGTTTTTGTCTTTATTTTTATATCTGAGGAACAAAGAAGTGTCTGTTTTTCAAATTTTTAATGTTTTTTTTCATAGCACAAAATGCTACTAAAAATATTTAAATAGTTTTTCCTCTTCGTTATGGTCACTGTTATTATTATGTCGCCGGGGGCGGGACTAGAACCTGTGATGTGGCTATGGTAGTGGTGTTTTTTTTTTTTTTACTTAATTCATTTGTTTATTTACGTGGTTTACACATTGTGTCCCCCCCCCCCCTCTCCCTTCATAAGGTAATAATAGATGTGCAGGGGCATTTTAACTTTTTTATTTTTTTTATTTTTTGCTGATTTCTCCTGTAACTGGGACTGATACATTAATAATCTCCCCTATAGGAAGTGATTTTCCCACCTAAGTGTATAATTTCTTGGTGTCTGAGAGCTGGGATCCCTAGTTATTAGGAAAATGGGGGACCTACAACGTACCCTAAGTTCTCCATGTGAATGGAGTAATGGTGCGAATGTGTGGCTACCACTCCATTCTCTTTTAGAGAGTAGTTAGAGATCATCATCCCATCGATCATGGATATGCAGAGGCCACGAATGTGCATCATTACTCCATTGACATGTAGCACTCAGGGGAATTCTTGGCCCTATTCCCAAGATCTATATCACCCAGTGGTCAGGATCCCACAGCAATCACTTATCCCCTATCCTATGGGGCAATCTTTTTTTCCCATTCCAAGACCCTTTTCCTCTCTGGTTGATCTGGCCAATACATGTGTGGCTGCCATTCATTAATACCTTTTCCCTGTAGCAACGTAATCTTACAAAATTTGATAGCATAGATACTACCTGTTTTACATTACTAATACCATATAAGTAGAGATGGGACAAAGAGGTGAATGACATTTAGAGGCTGAAATCTTATCTATGGTAATAGTTGTAGGTTATGATATGTATATTTTTTTTTTTTTTTACACATCTTTCTGCACTATTTAAAACTATGTTATGCATAAGACTTTTATTAAAGGACTTTTATTTCCTTTTCTGCTCAGTGCTATACAATCCTAAAGCTCAGATTTGTTAGTTTACATTCACGCATCTATAAAAACTTCTAAAAGGCTCTAAAATCTATTGCATCATTATATCAGGTGTCAATATATGAAGCATATGAATACAACCAATGCCCTAATCCCATCCTCCACTGTGAGATTAGCGCTGCAGGAGTGCAGTTTAATACAGAATGCATAGTATGCTTTAAAAAAGTGAAATTCTCTTTTTACATGTTGTCTTCAGGCTTTAATAATTGCCTGAAAGGCTGCAAGTTTTATCTGTCATAGCCTTATCAATATACCCGTAGGATTTGCAGAACATATGTAAATTACTCTGTACAAATTTAACATCAATATCTACATATAACATAGCAAGATATTTATATATATATATATATATATATATATATATATATATATATATATATGATATCATTATAAACTATGTGCACAGATTTTGGAACAATTGCTTGTTTTATTAAATACTAAATCAGTGTCTACATGTTAAGCAAGAAGGAATTCATCTGACTCCTGCATAATAATGTCTCATCATTGCCAAGTTGTTAAAGTCATATGGGATCCACCATCTGATTCAGCTAGACAGCGATACTTGATAGTTGACACTCTAAATGTAATTCATGAATTATTAATTTCAGAACCTTATGCTCCCAAGTGAAAGATACTCACCACATATTCATCTATAAATTGCCGCAGGTCCATAAAGCCGTATTTTTCTGCAATGTTGTTTGGGAAGTCCCCATCTTTATTAGCCACGCTGTAAGCTTGTAAAGCTCCAGGACATGTGAGAAGGAGAGCTGTTAATTTTTTCAGCCCATATTTTGCAGAGAAGTGCAGAAGAGTTGGCAATTCTTCATCCCGTTGGTCTTAAATAAAACATAGGTGATATTTTATATATATTGCAGTCTGTGGTATACAAATCATAAACAGGATGGCTCAGGGTTTGGAATGGTTGCCTTGCAATACCGGGGCTACAAGTTTCAACAACATTAGGATGGAGTTTGTACGTTCTCCCTAGGTTTACATTCCACATTCTGGAAATTGTGCCTAAAGGTTAATTTGCTTCCTATAAAAATTTTCTCTAGATTGTAAGCTCCATTGGTGACAGTACTGACATGAATGGTGACAATTTCGGTACCTATATAAGCAATGAGAAATAGTGTAACTGGAACATAGTCTATAAAAACCTTTTATTGTAATATTCCATGTTTGGCCAGACTCAATGAAAACATTCCACTGAAAAATATGCATGAAAATGTAAAACTTCTGTTGGCTTCTTTTTACTAGAGGTCAGTGTATTATGGTAGCTCAGATATAAATTATTAAATAGGTCTCTAAGATCTGTACATTTACTTTGAAAATCCATGTTAGAATTCCTGTAAAATCCTGATGTTAAAATGAGAATTCTATGAGACCAACTAAAGGACCACTAGAGCTCATGAGTTCAGTATATTCACAAGCTAAAGTCAGTCTCTGCCCACAAAGCCTAATTGAGAAGCTGCCGTTTGTGCTGAGCCAAGTGTAATTTTAGTAACACTAGGAGCGGAGGTACATTAAAAGGAGCATTCCATTTAGGCAAGATGGGTGAAGATTGAGTGTAGCTCATGAATACACCAGCCTCACGAGCTGCTTATATTGACATCTGCTGACAGATCCTCTTTAGGTTGCTACGTAGGTTATTACAGTCATTCAAACCACTTTCTGTAGTGTAGAAATAATAAGCTTTAGCACTAAGTGCAACTATAAATATGTGTAATTGTAAAATCCTTTGTGTGGGTTAGTATTATCATTAATTTCCATATCTCATAAGTATGAATAAAATTTATCAGTTTTCTTTTTCAAACAGTGCATAAAGATCCTGCATATGAAACACCTCCATCTGTCATGTACTCCATGCAGACATGAGCATCATAAATGTCATATTGCTCAGAGAAAAAAATGTAAATTAATGAACTAGAATAAAGAGCTATGAAAATTGCTCTTTTTTGTGAAAAAAGGAAGCCAGAAGGAATCGCTCCTGGTTCAGCACACAGAATAGAAGGAAACCTTAGCGGATAGGTTTGATACCTTGTGACCCAAAGCTGATTTTAGCACCAAATATTGAGGTGATACAATATTTCTACTTAAATGCCAGGTCTGTGAATAAATACATTTTATAAAAGCAGTGTCTGTGGAGCTTTTGGGAAAACAGTGTCCAGATTATATTAGCCCCTATAAATCCTATAACTTTTTTTTTATCTGATACCCTAATGCAACCATTCCAAAATCTAAGAATACCTAAAATAATTTTGGAACTGTGTTTTTTTTCTTTTTTACATTATTAGTATTCATTTTGTTATAGTGTGTTGTCCATTTTTAATACACAGGGTATATCGTAATGTAATATAGGATACTGCACTTCCCATATTATTTCCATACCATTCACTTATCTTTGTGTATATAGTGATCAGATGTAAGGGGGTTATAAGAATTGTGTAGTCATTTACCTCAATCAACTGGTCTTATTCAAAGGGAAGGTGTTGCCAGGAAATGATCTGTTCCTTAAATCATGTTTTTATATTAAACATATTTTTTTCTATTTTCAATTTTTTTTTTTTAATTTTCAATGTTATTAGCTATAGTTAAAAACAAAAATTCTGATGACACATTTCCATCAATACTAGTGGTGCCTGAATATCTAGACACTGCCTGAGTTATATTCTAGAGATTAGCACATAATAAGGTAAATGTTTACTCACTTGCACTAACATTCTCTTCCTCTATCTGGTTAATTCCAAAGAGATGTAGACCACTGGCAGGAATGTTGTTTTTTAGTGATTCTGTCAATGTTTTGTCAAGTGAATCTTTGTCATATGGCATAATTTTAAATGCCTGTTAAAAAAAAAAGATAATGGAAGTCTTTCAGTGGTAACAGGACGGCAGTCACAAGGAATCCAAGTCTTCTATAGATGTCCCTTTTCAACGCTGGTGGTTTCCCTATAGGTATAATGGAAGTCGAAAGTCTGCAGAGGTTTCCTGTGAAAAGCGCTGCGGGAAAAACCGCGATACATTGCCAAAATGGTTTTTCCCGCAGTGCTTTTTTGCTGCGGCCCACTACGCGGGGCCTTAGGCTAAAGCCTAAGTAAACTTTTTATTTCATAAATCAATAGTGCAGATGAAGGGAACAAACTTTGCCGTATACTTCACTAAGTAAAAGTGCCTGTGTCTTTAACTATTACTCCTGTCTTTACTTCTTATCAGAGTGATTTCAATCTGTACTAAAGCAGTCTCAGTTTACAATGAAGTTTATAGAGAGGGGATGAGGAGAAGGAGAGAGACAGAGATATGGGGCGGTCTACAACATTAAATTAGTCATTTCTATCCAACGAAGCCTAGATACTAATTCCTGATAAACCAGCTGTGTTATGAAAGAAAACTGTCTCTGTACAGTGCAGATGTCTCTGCTTTGAGGATCTCTTCTTCCACCTCCCCTCTCTATAGACTTCTATTGTACAGGTTTGATCAGTGGCAGAAGGAAGCAAATATGTGAAGAAATAAGCCATTTTTTTTTAATAAAGTGCATCACAAAATTTGTTTTCTTCACCTGCACTATGGATTTATGAAAAAAGAAATGTTTAGTTATTCCTTAAGGCTGCTTTCACCCAGTCATAATATAAACACATTTAAGTATCTTTATCAAGGCCACAATGCCTGGACCACCGGATCTGCTTCTGAACCAGACTTCCCATGGATTACCATAGGATGCTAACAACCATCTGTATGAGGGAATATTTGCATGGCAATTTTACACTCATTTTTTGCTAGAATTTTTTTAGTCATGGGTAGCGTTACATGTTAACGCTTTGTGAAATAAAAGTTTCATTATTGCTGCAATTACTAAAAACTTCTGACATTGAGATCCAGTCGCCTTTCCATAAGCAGGTCCACAGTAATTACCAATCCAATAATGAAAAAAACATAGGGAAAATCTGGCAAAAAGAATCCATTTGGCCTGTTAAAACTTGACTTTTACTGTTCCATGTTAAAAATCACAGTACACAACACATGTTGGATAATCAACCCATTTCCAACATGTGGCGAAAACCATGATTTTTAACATAGGATAATTGAAGTCAACTTTCTACTGGCTAAATAGATCTTTGTTGCCAGATTTTATTTTATTTTTTCCATTATGAAAACCAAATCCAAAATAACATGACTTGTCTTATGAATATAGATCCTTACAACAGTCTAAAAATAGTCTAAACCGGGCAGTCATTTATTGATAGTGTGTATTTCATCAATTCTTTTCTCACCTGACACATAAATTCAATGGGGTTAGCCGCACTGTCGAGTAAATTACTAATTTCTTCCATGTCAGTGAAGTAAGATATCTTTGCGTCACATATTAGTAGATCTCCAGAAAAAACTTTCAAAAATACCAATCCAGACGGTAGATCTATGAAGAACAATATCATATTTATTAAAGATCAAGAGCACACATACAGTATTCATAGTCCATAAACCGTACTATATATAGTACATTAAATACATTCTATTTTATATCTATATTTTGTTTCTGCAATGTGTAGATGGGATTAGCCTGAATGTCATTCACTTTGCAGGTACTGTAAAACGCTGTTTTTTTTTTTTTTTCCCCTGCGTGCGTTTAGACTTAAAGATACCTGTGCATGCATTGAATTCAAACCTTGCATTTGCATTTAAAGGGGTTGTCCAGATATTATTTTTATTGGAAATCCCTTAGATAAAAAAATGAAAAAAAAAAGCCACCAATTTAATCCCCCATCACTCCAGCACCTCTGCCCCAGTGGTGCCCACCAGTATTGACCAGCACAGGTGACTGCTGCAACCAGTCCCTTGCCTAAGCAGAGACGTTTGTATAGCAGCTGCAATACAGCCATATATACGGCAATACATCATGTCATCACTGCAGGGATAGTGTTGTCACAGCAGAAAGGAATTATATAAGTAACTCCTTTTTTTTATTTTATTTAAATGCTCCCTGCTTATATAATTTATTAAAAAAATATATATTTACAACTCATTTAAGCCCTGAAACCATACATTATGTTACATATAATGGCAAAGGTGTATGCAGCTTAGAGGCCTGTTGGGGTAAAAAGCAAGCTTGTTTAGGGCCTATATCTTTTCCTCATACACTTCCTATTTTCAGAGAAACAGGAGGCGGGGATTGTCTTGCAAATGATACCACCCCTTATGTCCTACGAAATTGAAAATTAAGTGCGGACAAGGACCTGTTCCTCCAGTCCTTTCATAATGATGTAATACAAGGAGGGTAGGGACATTTTCATTTCTGCTATATGGCTCTATCTCCACTTTGTGGGCAGGGACATGGAAATAAATGTGGGCATGTTTTTCTTGAAATTCTGCACACCTTATATAACCTTATACTTCTTCCAGTTCACTAGTATATGTTTTTGCAGCAGCCAAAATCTGTTCTCCTTTTCTGCTGTCTTTTGCTAAAAAAATAATCATATTGTATGTAGCTGACCATGGTTGAGTATTCATGTTTATGAGGTCAGCAGAGGTACCAGAGATTCGATGAATAACTATATTGTGTATACTGTATGTCCAGAACAGTCGCACTAGCAATCGATCCTGCCCTATGTAGTTTGGATAAAGTAATGAGTACCAATTGACATGCTATATCACCAAATGCTCTTCCGCCAATGCAAGGCAATGTAAATGCACCCTAAGCAGCCTAGTAAAATAGAACATTAGATAAGACTGTTTTGGAGCATGATAAATATGTAACACAATAAGAATTAATAATTTTTTATTGCTATCTGTAGAATGGGTCTTGGCTAACATAAGGGCAAAACTTTTTTTTTTTTTTTAAACAGGATGTCTTCCATAAAAGTGATGGCTACCAAAATATACTGTACCTCTTTTAAAGAGTCAAGGCGAATTCTGAATGAGGCCTGTGCTACATAATATAGAGTCAAAACATTGATAGGTTTAGGACGTCTAGTGCACTGTAAGGGAATTGCCAGTTGAGCAATTCCCCAGTGCTGCTGCAGAACCCTGGGGGGAGGGGCACAACAAGACAGTGAGCCCTAAAGCTGAACCCCCCCGCTGTCCCTGGCTAACTTGCCCGATCTGTCCTAGGCGACAGCCAGCAACCGGTCGATCAGTCCCTTCCTAATATAAGTGTCACACAGAACAGGACAAGACAAAACACCACAGAAGCAGAGTCAGCAAGCCAAGGGGTCGGTAACAGTCGAGCAATGTAGTACCAAAACGAATCCAAGAGAGTAGTCACAGGGGGAGCCAAAGGTCAGAAGTCAGAAATACAACAATAGCAGAATAGGAGCTAGCAGGGACAAGTCACAAGACAAAATCAATAGCCAGCGAGCATGTGATGGCTGACAACCTGTTTATAGAAAGTCAGGACCTGCCCCAGACTGGATTGGTAGACAGGCTGTCAATCACACATGCAAGGCTGAGATTAACTATTGAGAAGCCGAAAGAAACAAGGTGCTGAGACGGGTGTGGCAGAAAATCAATTACATAGTCTAGGACAGTGTTCAGACTGAGCAACAAGAATCTTAAAACAAGGAATCAAACTGAGCACGCCTCCTGCGCCGCCTCCTGCGCTGCCTCGTGCGGGCGGAGGATGATGCAGAGACCCGAACAGGCAGAGACGTTACATGCACACAAGTGCATGCGGAAGTAACTCCAATTTTATTCGTCACTATCTCACCAGCTTCATACGATATACTGTAAATAAAATCTTTATAAAAGAATCCCATACTTTGTTTTACTTGTAGTAAAAAACATTGAAGGTTTAATGCAAGTGTAAAATTACAAGGAATTACATTTAGTCAGTCTGTGAATATGCCGAATATATCATCTTGGGGAGATATTAACTATCTATCACCACAGTTTCCTCTTCCTGTCGATATTTTGCTGCAGACAAGATATTTTTTCTCAGGGGCTTATATACAATGCTCCTGTCAAATGTTTATTGGTCTTCTCAAAACGTCACTACCAATTTTGTGGTTAAAGCATGAAACACACTGCTAAATTTCTTGTATATTTTTTTTTCTAAAAATAAAAGTTCACCTTTTAATCTAGCTTGTTAAAATTTTATCTATGATTAAAAGTAAATAAATATATTAATCTGCCAAACAGAGGTAATGTAGTCACAGCAGAAATAGCGAACACTTGCTTTTAAACACAATTACATGATGTAACAATGTTGGTAATTTTATTGTGAATATTTTTATTTTCCTTCTTTTCCTATTTGCTCTCATAGTCACATGGCGTTGCATTCTATGTATCGTCCATGAGCTGAGTTTATGCATACAGCAAAATTTCATTTGCGCTAAAGTTTCCAACAAATGATGGTAGAATGCAAGTAAATGAGGTTGTAATAATACCTATACATAAAACAGCAAAAGAAATTTGGAGGATTCTTTAATTTGATGGACCTGTGTCTTTTTCCAACCTATATAGATGTGTAATGTATTGGTGATTTAATAACTTGGTAATATTCAGGGTATTGTAGCATCCATTTAAGAGTGACATAAGTCTTACCTGGAGCATCCACTGATAACATGTATTCATTCTGAAAAGCCGCAGGCAGACGCGTAGAAGGACCACTCATGTGGACAAAGCAAACCTCATTTTTGATCTGACAGTCCAATTTGCACTTAAAAATGAGATATATCTGTGTCTTCACCTGTAAAGCACAAATAAGATCATAGGGAATAAGAGAACTAATGCGTGACCAATAATATGAAGTATCAATTGTTGTTTGTTTCTAGATTGATTTGTTTTCTATCATAAATTCTATATAGATGAATTATTCCAAAGATATCAGGGAACTGGCCAAATCACCAATATATAATAAATATAAATAGATAAGATAAGATAATCTTTTAATAGTCCCACCATGGGGAAATGCAGTGTGTTACAGCAGCATAGATAATACAAATACAAAAGCTCCAAGGTAGAGACATTATAGTGACAGTAGGTACAGATAAAAAGGTACAGGTAAAAAAGTAGTAGAAGGGATACCACAACTTAAGATCTTTCAGTTCTCTGTATGGAATGATCTCTGCTTAGGTCGGTGTTGGTTGTACAGCCTGACCACAGCGGGGAGGAAAGACTTCCGATAGCGCTCCTTCTTACACTTAGGGTCAAGCAGTCGGTCACTGACAGTACTGCCCGGCGCTATCACTATATAGTTTTTCCTGTTAGCTGTAGTTGTAAAACAAAATTTTTTACAGCTTGTGTAGAGATTCAAATCCATAAGGCTGTGTTCACACTATATCTGCAGTGTCATTTTACTGGATCTGGCTTCTGTTCAGAGGTATACAGAGGGATTTCAGTTTTTTTTGCTGTATAGAGTAGTACAGTAGGCTTTTTGTAAAGTGTCTTCCAGAAAAATGGGCATGTTGTATACCTCTGTACCTTCCCTGACATATATGTATAATGAAGGGGAAAACACACAGTGTGAAAGTATCCAAATCTAGCAATAAACTACTACAATTATACATTGTTTAGATATAATCTGTAAATTTTTATTCCAAATTATACTAATATAAAGAAGAAATTGCACAAACCCCACAACGTATCCGCTCCGGCTGTATGGTCAATAGATTTCCAGTAAACGTGGATGGAGACAATTGTTCTTTATCACTTTCAGCATCTGTTTCGCTGATAGAGCCACATCCAGAATCTGCAAGAAATTTGCACAAATAGATGAGCACTTCTAGGTGGAATGATACCATAGTCCTGATTTATCTTGAAGTATCCTGGCTCAAGATATGTAATCTACAGCATATAACACCAGTGGACTATAAAATAAAGGCCTAGCAACAATGTTTTATTCATATGAAGTAAACAGACATTAGAACATTGCCATCATTTGTAGTTTGGATGCAAAATAAATATAGTACAAAAATATGTAAAAAATTATTTAAAAAACTAAAAATATATTTTTACTTGGTCTAATAATACCCTCTAATGAAAGAAAGAATATCTAAGATGTACTGCGGAGAATAAACTAAAACTGTTTAAAGAATTAGATACTTTTAAATACGTGAACAATATCGTAAGCTGCGCCAGGTTTTCTATTGCCAATTTAGAAGTGGCCTATTTTGCGGTGTGATTTTACAACTATTATTTTATGTGACATATTCTTAGACAGTTAACCAAGCCCTTTTTTGGATGTATTTTACAAACTGGCAAAAGCGTCACACTTCTGTATTAATATAGTTTGTGACAAAGTTTTAATTCTGGTTGATATACACATTGATATCAACATAGATTATACAGCAGTAAACAGCATACTGTACATACTTTTGTTCTATATGGTTTTAGGTAGGCCTTGAGGATATTTTCCATTGGTGGGCACAAGGGATACCAATGCAATTTAGGGCCCTTTCACACTAACTGTGTTTCTGTCCAAGTGCTGTCTGTGAAAAACACAAATAGCACACGGACCCATTATAGTGAATGGAGCCATTCACACATCATTTTTTTTCTCTACTAGTCTCAGCCATTCAAGTATATGGGTCTGTGAAAAAAAACTAAAACTGACAGGTCCATGTTTCATCTTTTTTTTTTCTCACATATCCATTGTTAAATGATCCCAGAAAAAAAAAAAAAGACACACCGATGGCTCACAGATCAAAAATGGATATACAATAGGATGTACAATGTCCATTGTTTTTTTTTGTTTTTTTTTCATAGACCACAAAATGGATCATTTGTGTAAAAGCAACCATTGGCTGCTAAAACACTGAAACAGGCATAGCAAAATATCAAGTAATTTGTCATCGTTGTGAGAACTGTATAGTAGTGATCATTATATATATGATTTTCCTCCCACACTCCAAAGGCTTACTGATAGGGAATGTAGATTGTCAGCCCTATATGGGACAGTGACTGACAATGTCTGTAAAGCGCTGTGGAATATGATGGCGCTATACAATTAAGCTAAATAAATAATATTATAAGTGACACCTACATCATACTTCCTCACAAAGTTGTCAAGATCCGGGATTTAAGTGTACAATTTTATATAATTTTATGGTTTGACATGTCCAATTTCTTTTTCTTCTCTAAGAAATGTCTGGCAGCAGCTTGTCTCCCCTCCCTCTATTGATCCTAAATGCAGGTTATGCATGTGTAAGGGGAATTTGGGGCAGTTAATCATGCAAAAAAAGTATGCTTAAGCCGCCAGCAAAAACATGTAAAAAATGTCAATATCATGTTCAAATAGCTTTTCAAACCTCACAAGGGTTTAAAAATGCTGAAAACATTTTGTATGAAGGAGGCGGAAAACAACTCTATGATCCTCTCTGAACTTGCTGTTCACAGTTCAGTTCAGCAGCTAGGTGTGAATGCCTCCACAAGAATTTCAGTGACATCTGTGACATGTCTCGGGTATAGCAGTACACAGGATATGCTATAAATGTCTGATAGATGCAAATGCATTTCCAGAATGAGTTCCTCACCAGGTGGGACAAGGACTGGGACGACCCCTGTCTTGGAGACAGGTATGAGACCTAGAGGCGGGGCCTATATCTATCAGTCATTTGATCTAATATGAAGGGGGTATCTATAATATATTCAATATCTGTATCTATATTAAGAGATATGATGTAGCCAAAGTTAACCATCTCCAGACATTTCTGTCTGCCTTGTGGTGGTTTCAAGAGGGGGTTTACATGCTAAACACTCTGTTTGAGATTCGATCAGTTCCAACCACACAGTAGTAGCTTTTAAATAAAAATTTTCCACTGTATGTACATTGCAGGATTCTGGTGCAATACTGTGATGTAGGAAAGCAGCAGGTTGTCAGAAGGCCACTCCATTTGGTCTATGGGGTGTAGGAGCCTATTCCATGTGAGGAGCACTTCCCAACGTATATATATGCACACCAAGCATTGTTTAAAGTGACTACAGGGCAATGCTACAAAAACTAAAAACAGCATTGCAATAAAAATGATAAAAGTTTGGGACTGTAAGTTTTTGACGACCATCAACTCACGTTTATACTCCCTAAATGCATAGTCTTTAGTATGTGATGTTATCACTATAACTACATTGTCCAGCAAGCTTAGCTGCCGTCTAGCTCACGGGAGAAGCACTTAATTTATATATTACTCAGTCTGCTTTCAATGCATTTCCTTTATATATTTTGTATATACAGTACAGTATCCAAAGAGGATTTTTAGTTTCAGGACTATGCTCTCTGCTGTCAGGTGGGTTGTCCCCGTATTTATTGCGACAGCCTAGGACCTCCCACCTGACAGCAGAGAGCATAATTGTGCTAAAACTAACAAATTAATACTCGGATATAGTTGGGGCTAGAAAAAAACAATTCCAACTGTGCCAGAATCAGTGAGGCGGTACCTACTGAAAGATGCAATGAGATGGAGTTGGTGGAGGTAGTGAAAGGTTCTCTAACATTTTATGAGTTGGCATTGTAGATTCACATCAGTGGCCTCCAACTTTTTGTACAATGTCACAGCGTATTGTGGCAATCTGCATTGTCATTTATATTTCCAGAATACTATACACCATACAGTACACATATAGACATTGGAGATTATAGTAGAGAACAGTAGCCTTCATCTCTACAAAGATTTATACAAAGATTTCACCTGATTGTGAGCCTAGATTTACATGACCGAGTTTCACCTGCGACACTCGGTTCTTGTGTGAGTTGGATTTACCAACCTAAACAGTATGTCGAGAAAAGGACTCCTAGCATTATAGGTATCTATGATACTAGGAGGCAGGGATTCCTCGCAGCATAGAGAACTACAATGCTAGGAGTCCTTCTCCCGACATACTGTTCAGGACAGTAAATCTCGCTCTCACACACAGACTTGATTTTCATGGGTGAAACTCAGCCATGTCAATTTAGGCTTACTCAAGAAATGTGTAAAGAAGAAGGAGAAAGAGTCAAGAGTTATTACATAATCATGTAGTTATTTGCTTGGCCAGCTCATAGAGATACTGTACTAGTCCCATGAGAGCTAATATGGTGGAAAGGAAGTAGCTGTGGTTTATTAAGAAACTAGAGGCAGGAGAACAACTGAGCTGCAAGACTGAAAGACTGCATACATAAGATACTGTCAAGTTCTTACTTTTAGTTTTCTTATATCCTGGGAAACTCCTCTAAGCTATATGGTTGGATTGCAGCCATGAATACTTTTATGCATTATATATGTGTAATGGCAATACTAAATGCCTGGCCAACCTGCTCCTTTCACAGTGTTATTAAAAACTCATTTATATTCAATTTTATATTTTTATGGAAGACTTAAACAAGCCACAAATTGCAGAATGACTACCATACAATAACCGTATAACAATGTCAGTGTTATCACTTGAACACCACCGATTGTGTTCTGAAAACACTGTAATGTTATGCTTCAGGAGATATCATCTTCCAAGGGTAGCTTATAAGCTCTGTGCACCTATAGGGGATCAAATTAAAGGCTAACAATTCCAACAAACTCTATCCTTAACATTTTAGCATAGTAAATATCCAAAGGGTTACTAAAACAAACAGAAGAACAAGAGACGCGATACAAAATTGGGCAGTTTTTTTTTTTTTTTTTTTTTTTGTTTCCCAAGTTCTGTTCAACTATTGAAAGTGTAGGTGTTGTTTCACTTTTTTTAGTATTGTTTGGGGGGGGGGGGGGTTAGGAACATTTTTTGTAATATTTTATTCCCCTATTTTTTTTTTTTTTTTTTAGTAGAAAACAGGCTCTAACATTCTCCCTTGCAACACTGGAACTGCTGCATATAAGCATATAAAGCTAACATTCCTAACTGTGTCTTTAATAAGTAGTGATATCTCAATTTTTATAGCTAGACTGTAATAACTGGTAGAATATGAAAGCTGAGAAGCTCAACTTTCATATGACAGCAGAGCCACTGTTCTAGGTGTTAAAAGATGTTTGAAGTGACACCTTCCCCCTTTGACAACTGCTGTGTCTGTACATACTGGCAATTATCATTGGGGGAATTTATTAATCCATCTATGCCAGTTTCCTGGCATCAATGGGTATAACTGTAGCACATCCGTAGGGAACAGCCCTTTCTTGCACCAAAGATGTGACACATCGTTCATTCTTAGCCTTGCTTGCCACTTTTTGACAAAGATGGTGCTGAGCAAGGTGGGCTGCGGCATGGCTCGAAAAGCTTACTATAACTCATGCCACTTGCGGTCTTTATTAAAGCAGTCCTAATGAATTTCCCCCCAGTGTGTATGGGATGGATGATCCCTGGCAACATTTAGTTACAGCATTGTCAGAGAGGACTTTAGAGTTTGTTTGCTACTAAAAGGAAGTAAAAAAGGTTAAAAAAGAACAAAAACGTTCACCAATATTGCACAAAAATAGTGAAATGACAATTACACTTGAATAGAGAATATTACAAAGATGTGGCATGTAGGACATGGTCAGGTTAACTAGGCGTCAGGTGAACTACAGTTTGCATTATTGAAGGCCAGAAACTGCTGCAATTGTTTGCCAGTTTTACACCTAATAAGTGATTGGTTTCAAGGCAGAATATGAAGATGTGGACTTTTACCACTGGCTCAGCTAAATGTTCTAGTCAAGTTTTATGTGTATATTTAGTATTGTGCAGTAAAGAGTCATAAGAATACCAAATATGTAAATGCAGAGGCTCCCAGAATAACTACTCAGTTTCGAGAAGTTCAGCACTTCCTAGTTTTAATATTCCCAAGTATAGTGTCAGCACATCAGTATGTTACCGGTTAACTGTACGTTACACAAACATGTACGTCAAAATGTTCTCACAACATTGGTCTAAAAGTGGTATTTCAGTTACCATGAGTGATCACCTATCCAATGGATGCCACACTGATCCCTTCAGTCTCCATTCATTCTCTATGGGATTGAAGAAGATAGCTAAGTACAGAGCTTTGCTATCTTCAGCCGTGCCAGAGTCCACCCCATACAGCTGCTCTTTGCTGCAGTCTTGTGACTGGGAGGAATGGAGTATGGGAACCCTTGTTCTCAGAGGCGTAACTAAAAGCACTTGGTCTCTGCTGCAAGATCTATAACAGGGCCCCGCTTACTATGTGTTATGTATAAAACTGGTGTTTTAATATGCTGTAATGACACCTTTGGGACCCTTCAGCCTCCAGGGCAGCTACCTCAGCACCCCCTATAGCTACACCCCTGTCTGTTCTGGTGATCAGTAGGGGTCCTGGTGGCTGAAGCCTCACTAATCTCACAGTGCATAGGTGATAGCTTGTTTTAACTGGAATATCCCTTTAAATGGCATATTCATGATGGATAACAACGCCTATATGTCTTACAGGAGACCAAACAGAAAACATTTTAAAGGCCCTCTAAAGTGCATTACTAATGTAAAATATTGCTTCCATGCAGAGATAAGATAGCTTAAAGCTACTGGCCCAAAACCTATAGCTGCACTGCTCTACCAGCAGCAGAACCAGGTCAGGGCGCTACTTCTCACCGATTCTGCGATCCAGTTGTGTTTTTAACAACCAGATTGACAGAACCGGGGGGAATTGGCCTCTTCAGTCTTCAATGGGCCTCATCATCCGTGATGATGAAATGTATGATGCTGGGGGGCCCGGGAGGCTGAAAAGGAAAACTGCAGTAAGCAGGAGTGGGGATAGGTAAGTTAATAGAAGTCATTACCGGACTTCCACTGCTTATTAAAAGAAGCAGTGGGGGTCCGGTAGGGCCCCTAAAGGCACAGGGCCTACCAGTGGAGTTACCAGTACTCTGATGCGCCAGTCCAAGCCTGGTTTTATTCATATGCAAATTAGCTGAAATGGACTTTAGGGGCATTTCTTCTCCTTCTCAAGCTTTGCTGTCTGCTCTAGGTAATGGCCCCTAACTTCAAACAAAGCATGACAAAGTGGAAGACATCACTGAAGCGGTGGGGGGGGGGGGTGGAGCTGCGTGGCAATGAGGGGTCAAAGCAGAGATTGACGTCCAAGCAGGAGAATTAGCCTTTTTCAGCTAATAAAAATAAAATGCTGATTTTTCATGAAAATAAAGCTATAATGTAAAATAAAAAATACATCTTTGGTAAGTGTAGAAGAAGCCCTACAAGGTGCTGTCATTAGTTTGATAATGATTTTCTTGCTGACAGACTCCCTTGAAATATTGGAAAACACTCTTAATGGTTGTCACTTTTACCATGCGAATCATCTGCTAGTACACCTACTGTATTAAATATTTCAGTGGTGATACCTTCTAACTGAAGTTAGCGTGCTATGTAGACTTATTTATGGAGATAAAAAAATACAAAAACACCTAATTCATCAGGTCATGTATGAACCACTGGCCACAGAATTAGAATTTCTTTTAACCACAACCCTTTCTTCCTATCTGTTGTTCGAAAACAGCAAATTAGACAATGTAACTACCAAACTGGGGTTTTACATAGTAGAACAATGACCTTGAAATAGAAAACTGGACAGTTTTAGAAGACAAACTTTTCACACTATTTTTTAGCTTGTACATTGAGCCATTATGGAAACATGCATTATCTATATTTGTTCCCCTTAGAGGTAGGTATTGTTTGGATAGTGGCTGCTTAGGATGTTATAGGATATAATCACATGACTGCAGCACACCCGAGTCAGTGCATCTGGGTATTCACAGCTCAGGTAAAAAGGAAGTATGGTTATGCCATTTTGGGGCAGGCTTAATGGAGCTTGCCCATTATTTAAAGTTGCAGCAACAACCATTAGGCCATCCTTTCAAGATAATACTAATGGTCTTTTTTGTAGGTTATATACTTACTTTTTTGCTTTTTTCATCTCTCCATGTGCACCATGCACTTCCACATATCACTGTGAGCAGACTATGACATGGTGCCACTCTCTGCACTCTCTATTACTGACCTTCAAAGTAGTGTTAATGTCTGCAACTTCAATAGTCCTGGGGAAGAGCTAGTCTGATGCAGCACTGTGCAGGTCTGCCCACCCAAGGGTATTAGTGTGGAGGGACATTACATGTGTCAACCAGATTCATAAGCAAAGGATTCACAGGTTACAACTAAGCGAATAACTTTACAAAATATAGACTCCCCAAAATATTATTATATGAAAAATATATTTATAACATTGCAGATGAATGTACCCCTATTTATAGGAAGCCCCTTTAAAATTTGCAGTTTATGGACAGCAGCAAGTATTGTCAGTATCTTGACGTGAGATATTTGGTTTATTAACTTTTTTGGATTATTTACTTAGGATTTATTTATACAAAAACATTTGGAAACAAAGTACTAAAAACCTCTTTAATTTGTATGTATTTTACAAAAAGAATTCCATTTATTGACTTGTTAATGTAAATTATGCCTGTAAGACTTTCCAACAGGCAGTCTCCACAGGAGAAACAGAACCCCTTGCCCTGTTAGGAAAAAAAAAACACAGTTTTCTATAATTTATCTATGATCAAAGATGGCACATACCTTCTGATATAGTATCCATAACAGTGGCAACATACAGTTCAGGGTCATCTTCAGAGGACAAAGACTTCCATTTTGGCCAGTCTTCAAAAAAAGTGGTAAAATCCTCTTTGTCTATTACTCCACAAAATAAGACAATTACTTTATTTGGTGGCCTTAAAACTTTCCTGAGAGATTCCAAAACCTCTGGATTGTCAAAAGTGCTCTCTAAATCTCCAGACAGAAGAATGAGAATACATCTACAAGTCTGAAATGTTTTCATGCCTTTCTTTGGTATAGGGCTATTTTCACAGAGTTCATAAGATCCAATAGTGAGATGTTGGGCTTCATGATTTCTTCCAAAGAGTTTGATAAGATATTCACACCATTTGGCTGCATCGGGTCCGTGAATTATTACTAAGTCACTCATCCCTGTAAAATACCAAGAGAAATAGTTTAGATATGTAATAATCCAAGCTTTAGATTGACAATTGTTCATCAGTACAATATCACATTTAAGCTATGTGAATACATTTCCCACCATAGTTTTATATTATTTTCAAAGAGTTTGTCATTTATGATATTGTTTTTATATTTATAGCACAGTTTTATTCAGCATTCACAGTACAATGCATAATGTAATAATGTTATTATAGCTAATCATACACACACTTTCCAAAATGCTTACATTGGCATCTACTCACCCTTTAAAGGGGGTTTTCAAGACTATGATACTGAGCTCTACTTCCTCTTCTTAGGAAGTGACATTGGTCACTTCCACTGGTCACATGCTCATGCTATTTGAGCCATGGAAGTGATGTCACTTCCTGAGAATAAGAAGTGGTGCTGAGTATCATAGTCCTGGGAAATCCCTTTAAATTTATTCTAAGCAGGAAATGCATCAAACAAGTCCTACAATGATAGATGAGCCCATTCACTGCTTCTAACTGACCAGGAAAGCAGGCAGCGGGTGCTGTACTTGTATGAAGAGCACACTATTGCACCTCTGATTGACTTTTCGAGAATTACATGTATTAATGTAGGGATTTGTGTTTTTAGTATGTTTTATTACCATTTACTTTCTATTTGTTGATCTGCTTTTTGTTTTTTTCTGCTACATCCCAAAAATATCTAATCACCTCCAGAAGAAAAAAGGAAAAATAACATCTACAAATCCAAACCACTAAAGCCCAGTTCACATCTGTGTTCGGGTTTCCGTTCGGGGAGTCTGCTTGGGGACCCCCTGAACGGAAACCTATATGCATAAAAAAGCGGTTACCTGGGAAACCCGCGGACCCCATAGACTATAATGGGGTCTGTGTGGTTTCTGCTCGATTTCCGCACTAAACATGCAGAGAGAAAAGTGCTGCTGAACCGGGCCTAAAAGTTATATAGCAAGTCTTCTAAGCAAGTTTTCAAAGTGATGACTGATGATAATAATCTCTCTATGGCTCTTATCAGATGAAAGTGTTTGCTGTATATGGTTGACCTGTGGTATGACTTATGTTTTTTCCCTGTTCTTATCTTTATTACTTTGGTTGATTCTCGGAAGGAGGTGCTTTACAGTGTCTGAAGTTGTCACTTGATCCTACTTGTAGAACCAAACCTCAAGTCTAAGTTATTACAGCCGCTAATCTTCTGTATTGACACCAGAGCACATTTCTAATGGTTTGTAAGACCTCTGCTTTCCGTCATTTAAAAGGAACCCTCATTGTTTACTTTAAAGATATAAACATCTGTCTTGGTCATTGGAAGGACAAATAGGTGTTGATAGTTGTACTGTAACTGTGATAGATCCTACACTTGTGTGTCCATGACATGAACCAGGCAGATTTTTATCCACTGTATGTAAACAATGACTGCTATATCCCACATGTTTGTGGGGAGGTAGGGCTGGATTCACACCTGCACTAGTTACCCGTTCGGGGCTTCCGTCCCCATTCCACTTGCAAGCAGGACTTTTCTCTCTGCATTTTTCGGGTGGAAACCTGGCAGACCCCATTATAGCATATGGGGCCCGCAGGTAACCACTTTTTAAGCGGATTGGGTTTTTGCTTTTTCAGTCCCCAGGTGGACCTGAAGAATGGAAACCCGAGCGCAGGTGTGAACCTAGCGTAAGTTACAGTAGGTGGTGCGTTGCCCTGGGCTGTAAATTTTGTTGGCACAGTCCCTAAGGGGTACTGCCATACTGTGTACAAATAACCATACCTTATTTAACAGCACAGTACAGTAATAGGTTAAAAAGGCATGTGCAAAAGTAAAGAGTATTGCACCAGATCTATTAGTTCTGCCCTGTATTTGGAAACTGCATTGAGAATCAAGTTGAAAGTCTGCTTCTATGTTTTACCCCCACAGACTGCTGTAACGGCTGGATAGATGATAAGACACTAGCCCATTTTACCTTACTCTCTGGTATTCCTCTGCAAAGACCCATACAATGTCTACTAAGGGTAGGTTCCCACTACTGTTATTTAATGTCCATTGCTCTCATCCATCACAGGATAAGACCAACAGACATTAAATGACAGATGCAGAAGGAGCCTTTGTTTGTTTGGTGGTCATCTCCATTTACCCCAATGAAAAAATATGAGAGGAGCTTTTTTTTCTGTCATGTTTTTTACTTTTCTGTTGGGCGAAAAAGTCCTGCATGCAGTACATTTTCTTCCATTACAAAAGGAAACAAACATGGTGGAAGACAGCGTCCATGATGTTGTTTACATTAGAGTAAATGGGAATGGACACAAACGGAAGGGGCTCCATCTGTGTCCCTTAGTCTGCTACCTATGACGGATGACAGCAACTGATATTACTAACTCTAGTGTTAACATAGCCTAATGCATACTCAGGACTTCTAAGCCTGTCGATTTAATGGAGTGGTGGACTTCTTAGTGCTTCAGAACACAAACCTTTTGAGAAGATATTCCAGTGAATACCAAGATAAAAATAACATTTTTTGGAATCAGTGTCTTATCACCTGTCCACCCATTACAATAGCCTGTGGGGATAAAAGCTAGAACATTTAGGCTAAAGACCCACAGCACTTTTGCCACTGCAGAAACACCGTGGGAAAAAAAAAACACTGCGTTTTACAGAACCTGCAAAGTGAATGAGATTCTGGCTAATCCCATCCACACATTCCTGAAATCCGCCGCATTTTTGAAAGTCGCAGCACATCAATTATACCAGCGCAAACGGTGGCGCTTCCCTACAGGTTTAATAAAGGAAAAAGCGTAGCAAAATATTCAACAAAAATTTAATCAAAATAGCGGTGGAAAAATCATGCTGCGTTTCTGCTGATTTTTTTTTTTGTTTTAGGTGCATTTTGCAACGCGGGGCTTTAGGCTTAAAGGGAATCTGTCACTATCTGTTGTATCCTGTGATTCTAGATGTACAGTGAACAACAAGGGTAAAAAGGGACAATTTGCATGCGTCACCTACTTTCCCATAGTGCAGATTAAGCTTTGGGAAAAGCATGTGAATATCTGAAGTTTTAGGAATAGAATAAACATTTGACTTGCCAACTTCAAAGAAGGTGGCAATTTTTTCTTGACAAACCACGCAGATTAGTAACAGGTATGTGAAGAAAATTTAGATACTTGATATTTCTGTTTAAGCAATAGGAAGCATCATCATGGGCATTTATACATTTCATAATATTATACAGATTGTGTAAATTGAGGTTCCATAAACCTAAACCAAACATACACTACATTTAATTAATCTATAACTAACAATATTGAGATTTACTAAAATCTAGCAAATTTATGTATTATAATATATATATATATATATATATATATATTTATTTATTTATGTATACATATTTACTATTGTGATTGCAATGTTTGGCCCATTTGGAGACTCTGCTGCAGAAACTGCTGCAAATTTGTGGAAAGAACAGTCCTGCACAGAGGACTTTTCTCTCCGCCGGTTTCAATATAAAAGCGGCAGACATCCAGCGGACCCCATTATATTCTAGTCTACTCTATAGTTTTAGTGGTCCATCTCTCTGTTGTTCGGGTCCTCCAACGGACCCGAGCGACAGAGACCCATGCGAAAATATGAACTTAACCTTAGGAAGGGGCATGACTTTGTGGGATGTGGTTTTATAGGTAAAGGGGTGTGGCTTAAAAAGCACCAAAATGTTCCTGGAAATTGAAGCTAAAATTCTGATCCAAAGTGAGCCAAATAATAGGTGGTATAAACTTAGACTAGACAGTCTATAGATACACAAGTTTTACCATCCAGAATCCGCAACTGCAATAAAACTGGCAAATTTTCAGTCTGTCTTTCTAAGTTTATACTGTCTAGCTATTAGTAGACTTAAACAATAGTTAAATAAAAGCAAAAAAAACCATTACGGTGACATCATCAGCATCAATGCATGTTGCAAAACATGACAACGGAGTTCCATTTTTACACAACAGGTGTCATGTCAGTTAAAGCACGCAAGGTTGAGAAAGGTCACACTCTGCACTCCACTTCAGTTCACGTCGATCACTGGAAAATGTAATGTAACATCCTTACTGGATGATTGTTGTATGTTATGATGTAATGGGTTTATTTGTGTTTTATCTTATTCTCTAATATTTTGATATTTTTACTGAAATTGTAAAACAAAATTATAAACCAATTGTTATACCAGCAATGTAAGTGGCACTTTTTACATTACATCCTTTGTGTATGTGTTTTGGAACTCTACTATTTTTGAGACTTAAAAGTTAATATGTGTTGTATTATACTGAGGAACACAGTATAATACATCTACAATACTTCAGGACACTTTTTATATCAAATGTATTCCAGCTCTATTTTACTTTGAGCTTGACCAGTCTTTTCTAAATGTTAGAAGGCTATACATGAGTATATGAATTGCAAGATCAGATCAGATTATGCTAACATGTTATCTCCAGGAGATGGAATGTATATACTTTATGAGATTGCATGTTCGGATGGTAGTTTTGTGGTTTTACATATAACAAGTTTAACGCGTGGAGGTTATTGTATGTAGAACAGGATGCAATGGGGGTGTATGTGTAATAAAACTTGTGATTTTGTCAACATTAAATGTTATCGACATGTTAACATATCACAGTCCCAAAGTAGACGCAGCACTATCTTACAGACACCTTTAAGACATTTGGAAAATGAAGTGATTTATTCCAGTTTATATTGTGGTTTATGTACACATTTATCCAAGTGTTCTTGCTGAACCTGCAGCTTTTTTTTTTTTTTTTTTTAGAGAAAACAGTAATCCAAAAAAATCAGTTGTACTTATTGGTACAATATGAGGATATATAATCAGGCTCACACATTTGCATAATAATTGACTTGTTTTACACTTTTTATTGGGTGTCTGTTGCCTACCAAGAGACTGTACACCATATAGCATACAGCAGGGAGATCATCATATACTGTAAACAGTCAAACATGGTGGTACACTTATAATAATGTAATATCTAAAAAGAGACATCTCTTTTGTTCACACAATACAGTATACTGTTGTATAACATGTAAATGGAACCCTTCAAATTCCAGACGTCAATGAATGGCTGAAAAAAAGGGAACTTTAGCACCAGTTGTGTAATCTATTGTAGGAACATGAGAATGGTGAAACTGTAGAAGCTGAAATTTCAGCAGGGGAAATCATGGGGAATTTTATCAAACTGAATCTCACTCTCCAAGTTTACTTTCATTCCAGCTAAAAATAGAAGGTTTGCTTGTTATAAAAGTTCAGCACTACATATATAAGGGGTAAGTTAATGTAAAGCATGAAGAATTTCAGCCATATAGTATGATATAAAGTGGGGAGTGGGGTGGTCAGTACTTCTCAACATTCAATATCCACATATTTTGCCTTCAAAGATAGAAAATTAATGTAATGGTCGCACCTTACCTATTATTTACGGCAATATAAATTCAGCTCAGTAGAACTACAGGGTGTCCGACTATAGTATGGTTGTTAAAATGTGATTCTTGTACAGATGACTAAAAATCAAACATGAGCTTATTCAAATAGGATAACATGTTAGAGGTCATTTTACAAAGGACGTTTCTGGTTTGTAAACACTATATACAGTTGCCACACAGTACAGTGAACAAAAAGTCATGTTGACCCATACCATCCTAGTACCCTCTATAGACATGTGTCTGGCCCATAATACTCTATGGAATTTAACATATCCTTAAGGAAATATGTCATTAGAAAATTACTTAATTTTTTAAACCAAGTTTTTATGTTAATCATATTTTTTAGTTTCAAAAATATTTATTGTAAGATAAGCACAAAATCGCAGTGGCCATAAAAACACTGAACCCCTCACAAGAGGTTAATCCAATATCTGTTACATATAAAGAACAAATGGGGTGAACTGAAACAGGGGGAACAAAAAAGTGGGCAGAAGAAAAGGGGTAAGTTGTCATGATGTTCATCTCAGTAACTATCTATACAAAAAACTAAAAAAAAGTCCTAAGTCCTGCAATGTTCACTTTGGCTACTAAGCCTAATTGTAGCCTGACACTTGATAATTCTGTAGGCATTTTATTAGCAGCAGTCACCTTATTTACATCACAGACAGTATTGCAATAGAAGATCACACGTCTGCATATAACACCACTGGACCATCACTGCATTCATTGCTGACAATAGATGATGTTACAGCTTATCTGCTCCCCTCCCGGAACAGAGAATGTCTAAAAAAAAACAAACAAAAAACCTCTCCAATACACCCCAATGAATCAGCGCATGTCTATTGCTGTCTATGGACATGAGCCTGCTGAAAAGCATATCACTAAATGCTATTAATAGAACATAGGAGAAGCTCAAGCAAGATAGCAGCCCCATAATTATGTACAGAAAATAGATGTAAATAATCTACAATCAGAACAATAAAAACAGATTACATAAATGATTATATTTAATCTTTTTTCATATTAAAAATTGGCAACAAATTCCCCTTAAGGGCCTTTTGCACAGAGATGATCAGGAACAAAGGTTAATAACAGCACTCATTCACCCAATCATTGCCCTAGATAAACATGCTCCCTATCTCACAACAATACCTTATCAGGTTCTTTATGGCTGGGGCCATACATGGTCTAGCTACTGTGATATACAGTACCAGTGTAATGGATGATTTAAAGGGTATTCCCACCTCAAGGATCTTATCTAAACTTCTAGCTTATGTAAATTCAAGTGTTTTCCTAACTACATTGCTTTGGAAATACTGCTTTGTATGCCTGCTATGTGGGATTATTCCATCCCATTGTTTGCACAGTGTTTCCTTGGTTGCCAGCCTGTTATCTGATCTTAGGATGGGTGACATGACTCACTGCTCTCTGGAGGGGTGGGGGGATGAGTTCTCCAGATTGTGCTTGCTCTCGAAGCTGGTATCTCCTGCTTTTATCAGGTCAGCTATTTGCATTTTGCGGATATGGGCTTGGACAGGAGTTTGGCTTAGTGTTTGTTATTACAGAGATAAGATTTGAGATTAATGTCTTGACAGCATGTACGTTTTTTTTTCTCCCCAACCCGGTACAATAGAATATACATTTACTGTGTATAATTTTTGATCTGCATTTATATTAGATTTCTAGAAATCATCATCTCTCATGGTAAAAGCAATGTCTATATCTAGTGAGGTACTTCATAGTGTCCTGTCTATCAAACAATCAAAGCCCACCCACCAGCTTGTTGAAGAATACAGGAAGTGAGAAGACACAGCAGGCAAACTATTGAGAGAGGGAGATGGGAAAACCCCTTACAATCCAATCCAATCCAATCCAATCCAATACACTTCTTTAAAAAAAACGCAGTGCAATTTGTCTTGATAGTCAATTTCTTGCTGCTGGTTCAGCACAGTTTTCAACCTTTGCAATGTAAAGGTTGAAAATCTTTCCAGCTGCTTTTTTTTTTTTTTTTTTGCAGGAGGGTACGTTGTAGCCCCCTACTATGTGTGGCCTTAGCCTGAAAACTTCTCGTAATGAGCGGCACTTGACTTGCTATATAGTTGACAGTATTTATAATAATAATCTTCTTTGATAAGAAGAAATGCAAACCTGACACTGAAAAAGTATGACCGACAAGAGCATGAAATGAGGACTTAGGGGTCATTCACACTACCGTTGGTGACCGTCAGTAGTGTCCGTTGATATTCTCCTTTACAAGATTTTAACAACGGACACTAGCTGAACTGAAATGTTTTAAAAATTCCATGGATTTCAGTGGGATTTTATCTGGTGTCCATCAGTATACATTTACACCAAATCCGTCACATGTCTGTTATTTTTCCCAGACAAAAAATCCTACATGCATCCATGGTTTCATGACGGACGTCAACATTAAAGTTTATGGGTAACGTTATACTGTCCGTTTTTGTTCTGCACATGATCAGAAAGCAGAAACCAAAAAAAAGGCAAAATAAACGGACAGTATAAAAATGGACACTAACTGATGTTAATGTGTCCATTAAATGGATCAGTTAAAAAAAACGGATACATTAACATCACTTAGTGTCCGTTAATGCACGTTATGATAGGTGTCGTTTTTTGTTTTTATGGATACTATCAGAACGGACATCCAACAGTAGTGTGAACTCACCCTAAACACATTGTTGTAAGGTTTGATTTGAAACAGAAGCCATATGCAAATACCTTCTGCTTTAAAATGTTTGTCCAAACTCTGCTCAGATTTCTAAAACGGAATAAACTGGTATGTATTGGCATAGAAATCTCTAAATCCCTCATTTCTTACACTTGCTGCCCATGGATACAGTAGAGCAGAATTACTATAGTAGTCCCGATTAGACATCTGGTGCAATGTGGTTTAGGCTAAAATTTTTCAACATACTAGACATGTGGGTGTGGATTCTCAGAAAAACGGCATGGCTTAAAAGGCTCAAAGTAAGCCAACTAAAACATGATATAAATATAGACTAGACAGTCTAAAGGTATGCCAGCTTTATCATCCAGTATCAGCCACTGCGATAAATCTGACATGTTTTCAGACTGTCTGTCTAAGTTTACACTGTCTAACTATTAGTAAATCTGGTCCACTGTGTAAACATTGGACAGCAGCGCTCACTGAATCCATATGATGGTGGTCATGAGATATACTCTCATGGTTTAATTCTATCTGCCTTTAGTATTTTAGCAATCACATTTTATTGCCTTATTTATGGATTCCTGATAAACATGGATTGTTTTTCTCTCCTATATCTGTTTCCAGGTATATAAATGTAAATGAATAGATATAATATAACATGATAAAATAAATCATAAAGTCATTATTAGTTTATCTGCAGTGTTTAGCTAATGAATATCCCTGCTATGGGTGATTTGCATATGATTTGCTTTAGTAAATCCACAAATTCTTCTTGAGGGATTTTATTTGCATTATATACAAACTGTACTCAGTATCCATAAACATGCGGCATAGTTTAATCTGTCTTTAGTTTATATTGCATTAGTTAGTATTAACCAATTACTGCATGGTAACCATTATCATTCCACTACACTTTCACTTAATCTGTGTACATGAATGTAACCTGCAGGTATGAAAGCCAGCATTGACAAAGGTTAGTCTGCCCCAGTCTTATCGTAGGGAATTTTTTTTTCTGCTTCCTCAATATTTTCACAAATAGCTATAAACAACCCCTAGCTCAGTGATTAATAAAAAGAGGTCATTGTTTAAAGTCTATTCTATTATTGCACATCTTGAAAGAAAGCATTGTTTCCTGATATTTACCTGTGAGTCCCATTACTTTAATAAGAAGGGGAATTACGCAAAGTGACAGCAAATGTAACCATGGTAGGTACAGTCATATGAAAAAGTTTGGGCACCCCTATTAATCTTAATCATTTTTAGTTCTAAATATTTGGGTGTTTGCAACAGCCATTTCAATTTGATATATCTAATAACTGATGGACACAGTAATATTTCAGGATTGAAATGAGGTTTATTGTACTAACAGAAAATGTGCAATATGCATTAAACCAAAATTTGACCGGTGCAAAAGTATGGGCACCTCAACAGAAAAGTGACATTAATATTTAGTAGATCCTCCTTTTGCAAAAATAACAGCCTCTAGTCGCTTCCTGTAGCTTTTAATCAGTTCCTGGATGAAGGTATTTTTGACCATTCCTCTTTACAAAACAATTCCAGTTCAGTTAAGTTTGATGGTCGCCGAGCATGGACAGCCCGCTTCAAATTATCCCACAGATGTTCAATGATATTCAGGTCTGGGGACTGGGATGGCCATTCCAGAACATTGTAATTGTTCCTCTGCATGAATGCCTGAGTAGATTTGGAGCTGTGTTTTGGATCATTGTCTTGCTGAAATATCCATCCCCGGCGTAACTTCAAATTCGTCACTGATTCTTGTACATTATTCTCAAGAATCTGCTGATACTGAGTTGAATCCATGCGACCCTCAACTTTAACAAGATTCCCGGTGCCGGCATTGGCCACACAGCCCCAAAGCATGATGGAACCTCCACCAAATTTTACAGTGGGTAGCAAGTGTTTTTCTTGGAATGCTGTGTTTTTTTGATGCCATGCATAACGCCTTTTTGTATGACCAAACAACTCAATCTTTGTTTCATCCGTCCACAAGACCTTCTTCCAAAATGAAGCTGGCTTGTCCAAATGTGCTTTTGCATACCTCAGGCAACTCTGTTTGTGGCGTGCTTTCAGAAACGGCTTCTTTCGCATCACTCTCCCATACAGCTTCTCCTTGTGCAAAGTATGCTGTATTGTTGACCGATGCACAGTGACACCATCTGCAGCAAGATGATGCTGCAGCTCTTTGGAGGTGGTCTGTGGATTGTCCTTGACTGTTCTCACCATTCTTCTTCTCTGCCTTTCTGATATTTTTCTTGGCCTGCCACTTCTGGGCTTAACAAGAACTGTCCCTGTGGTCTTCCATTTCCTTACTATGTTCCTCACAGTGGAAACTGACAGGTTAAATCTCTGAGACAACTTTTTGTATCCTTCCCCTGAACAACTATGTTGAACAATCTTTGTTTTCAGATCATTTGAGAGTTGTTTTGAGGAGCCCATGATGCCACTCTTCAGAGGAGATTCAAATAGGAGAACAACTTGCAATTGGCCACCTTAAATACCTTTTCTCATGATTGGATACACCTGGCTATGAAGTTCAAAGCTCAGTGAGGTTACAAAACCAATTTTGTGTTTCAGTAAGTCAGTAAAAAGTAGTTAGGAGTATTCAAATCAATAAAATGATAAGGGTACCCAAATTTTTGCACCGATCAAATTTTGGTTTAATGCATATTGCACATTTTCTGTTAGTACAATAAACCTCATTTCAATCCTGAAATATTACTGTGTCCATCAGTTATTAGATATATCAAATTGAAATGGCTGTTGCAAACACCCAAATATTTAGAAGTAAAAATGATTAAGATTAATAGGGGTGCCCAAACTTTTTCATATGACTGTATATCACAACAGCATTCTTAGTGGGATGTCAAGGAAATATGTGCTCAGCTCACCCTATAAAACCTTATGTAAATATCTTGTAAATGTCCATTGCTTGTTCTATACAGGAGCACTCCCAGTTGTCTTTTCAGTTACCAATGTAGAGACGATAAATAGCAGTTCAGATAATATTCTTACCAAGTACTTTATGTGGGAAATATCAGCTGTGTTACAGTTCTCCGCTGTATCACACGACGCTGAATGACCCTCTCCAAATCTTACAGGCTCTTCTGTGTAGACTGGAAGTCAGTTTCTGTATACAACCCTATCAGATGTTCCGTATGAGCTTCATATGCAAAGAGGAATTGACTTCAGGTCCACATATAACAGCATGTAAGATTTGAAGGGCCTGATTCAGAATCACATGGTACAAGAGGAAGACCACAATGGAGCTAATACTGTATTTCATATGCAAACAACTTGGTAAAAAAATTCATCTTCATTACTATATGTGTCCTTGGGCACCCAAGAACAACATTTATCTGGAAGGGCTTCTTTAAAGGTTGAACCAATTTTACAATAAAATGAATTAACATTGATTGTTACATCTGTGGTGGCATTGACAATAAGCAATATTTCCCACAATATGAACGTTTTTATTGAAAGATATAAATGTAAATACTCATGACCAAATCTTTATATAAGCATTTTTGCTTCTTTTATTTTATTTATTTATTTTTTTGGAGGAGGGGGGGTTACAAAATGCCTTAAAAACAAAGAAAGAGCGTTATTTACAGTTGCTTAGATAGCACCAACATATTCCGCAGTGGTGTACAGACAGTTTATAATCCACAAAACTATTCTCTATGCCCAGCGAATGTTACGCTCTAAATTTCTTATCTAAAACACAACTTAGGACCAATTGCCTGTTGCTAGTTTATGGAGCAGGAAGTAGACAGATTTGTTCTCTGTAAAGTGGCCAAAACTGGTTACTGCAGCTTAGTTCCCATTCACTTGAATGAGAGAAAAGCTGCAAAAGATGGTTTGGCCACTACAAACAGAGTTGGACCCCCACCAATCTGATATAGATGACCTATTCTAAGGATATGATAAGCTGCCAAGTTTTAATTGTTTGTTGTTATATCAAATAAGTGGTTATAGACAAACACTTATGTTTCCATTACTATTATGAAAATGCAAGAGGTTTACCAGGAATTTAAATTGGTGACCTGTCCTTAGTATAGTTCTTCAAAATCAGTCTGAAACAGATTTGGTGAAAGCCTGACATCCGCACCCTGAACAGGTCAGTTGTTTGAAGTGTTTCACAGACCAGTGATGTCAGGTTCATTGGTCACATGGTCTGTTGGCAGCTCAATCCCATTCAGGTGAATGGGGGTGAATTCCAATACCAAGTACAGCCGTTATGTATGGCAATAGACCTGTGCTTGGTAAGCAGTTAAGAGGGTGCAGAACTTATTTCAGGGACTTCTTCAAACAGCTGATTGATGGTTGTCCTTCCCCCACCTATCTAAAAGTGACATATCCTAAAATTGACTACCTATCCCAAGGAGTCTGTCTCTCTTGGTTTTGAATTAATTTCAGGGTCATTGAGTCTAAAACCCGAATTCACTATGGTGTGTTTGAGTCTAGGGTTACAATTAATTTTGAAGTCACTGTGACTGAATTCTCACTTTAAGAGAGCCTGTCAGCAGAACAGTCCCTAGTGGACTATAAACAATATACTTCAAATACTTTTTTCTGCTTCCCAATCAGTTTCTCCATTGCTGAGATATTAGATTTTGTCCTCATATGCTATTGTTTGGTTCAGTGTGGGCATCACTGTTGCTCTGATCACACCAAAGAGCCTCCTCTCTGCTATGATGATGTTTTATATCCATGGGAAATTTGTGTTCACGGATCCCCAATATACTTAAGTCTACTGAGGGATCTACAAAAATGGACAAAAATAGGACATGTCGTATTTTTTGACCCTCTGTCAAAAAAGACCATTAAAAAGGTGAACAATTGAATATATACAATGCATATGAGGCAGATTTATTAAGTCTGGTGTATCGTACTCCAGTCTTAATAAATGGCCCAACTGCTGCAGGGACTGATCCCCACCCCTCTCTGTTCACATTTGCACAATGTAGCAAGTGAAATGAAGATTAGGGGCTTGTGGCACACGTTTGCTGCAAGAAAGGGCCGTGGACCCCAATATCCCTCTAGATTTGAAAACTGGCATAGAAAAAGAGTGATGAATTCCCCTTAATGTGTTCCAAAAATGACTTGTGACTGCCATTACAAAAACTGCCTTTCACTGTCTTGAGCATTAGGCCTATCTCACATAGATGCTCACACTATGGGATCTTATAGAAGCTCTAACATTATCAGTATCCTTTAAAATTCTGCCTTCACATAGCTCTTGATAGAAAAAAAAGAAAGCCTAAAAGTTGGTAGCTTTCACACTGTGTGCTGTCCGCTGACAGTAGAATCTTTTTACAGTTTTCTTGTTTCGTTATCTGTACTGAATACATTTCATACATGCACTCATAGTTCCTCTCACAGAGCAGCCTTTACCTTTCCCCTCTATTCATGGTTGACCCCACTGGTTTAACCAGATCTGTATTTCCCGCTTGACTGTAAGACTAAATCTGTAGCATCTGCTATAGCAAGAGTAAACATTACTGTCCAAGCACTGTATGTCAGTGGAGGATAGCTCCAAGATAGACAGCGGCCAACCTTATGCGTGTGGTCACCTGAACAGTTTACAGTGTGTTCTGTAATACAGGGCCTACTTCTTCAATTTCACCATACTAACTAAATACTAGTCGATTGATATGTTAGAGGAAGTCATGGTATTAGAAAGGTAAACTTGTTATTACAGGCTATTTGTTGCGACATTATTTTATAAAAATGCATGTATGTTTTATTTTTGGTATGAGTCCATTACCTACTTATTTCATATCTCTTTAAATGGTCACTGACTATTTTAAAAAACTTTGTATAAATTAATAGTACCAGTAAATATAAGAGAATTTGCAATACATCTTTTCAGATAATAATGTTTCTTTTTCCACTTATCAGGCTTGTTTCCTCTAAACTCCATTCCTACTAAACTGACTGAAGCTCTCTGAAGTGTCAAATTACAGCTTACAACAGAAGTCTATAGAGAAGGGTGGGCGGAGGAAGAGCTGAATGAGATAGGAGAGACACAAGCACAGACAGAGGCTCATGAGGTGAATAAAAAGCATCTTTCTAGCCCCAAGTGCTTTAGTCACATAAATACAGGTCAGTACATCTCTATAATGTCTTGTGTGACTCCTGAGTGAGAGTCAGTTCTTCTCTACTTTTTTTTGTACTATCTGTGCCAGACATCATGGCAACTCCTCCCTGTGAATGAAGCGTCAGTGCGTCATTCACTTCTATGGGACTTCCAGAGATTGCAGTGTATTGCATCCCCATAGCAGTGAATGGAGCACTGGTCATGGAAAATGTAGGAGGACTATCAGTGCCCCGTTCTCCTGATCCTAGTGGGATCCAGTAGAGATGAGCGAAGCATTCAAAAATATGATTCGGCAAATTCGCCAAATTTCGCGATACGATTCTATTCAATCCGAATTAAATCGCGGCGAATCGCGTAACAAAAACAGCTATTTATTGGCTGCAGAGAGCTTGGGTGGGCGGATGGGCGTCAAAATGGCAGAATGCCTTTTGATGCCATGGCCATGTTTAACCGCTGCATCCAAAGTGTAAAAAACCCCCGATCAGTTATGGAGCAGGGTGTTAGCTGTAACTGACAGCTAACACCCTGCTCCATAACCGATCGGGGGATTTAACACCTTGGATGCAGCGGTCAAACATGCCGTGTGCGCTCGTGAAGGGGTTAAAGGGATGTGACATCACAGGGCTGGCTGCTGATTGGCTGCACGCATGGCATTGTGGGTGATCCCACGTTCCCAAAGTTCCTTGCCCCATGTCCTAATATGTACAGCAGCCATTTTGAACTAAATGCGAATCGTTACCACGAAGCGTGAGGAAATTCGGATTCGATGCGAATCGAGTTTTTCCTGAAATTCGGATCAAATTCCACTTCTGCAGCTTTGATTCGCTCATCTTTAGGATCCAGAGGTCAGACCCCTATCGATGTGACTCTTATCCCCTGTCATGTGGATAGAGGATAAGTCTCTGTAATAGGACAACCTAATGCATTATACATTTTACACTATTCCTTGTAGAGCATAAGTGACTTATTCTTATTCTATGGGTCAGTACAATCACGGCAATACCAAACTTGTATAGTTTTTTTTGCGTTTTACTCATTTTGCACAATAGAAACACTTTTCTAAAATAAATAAATAAAATTTGTTGTGTGTCACCATGTTTTGAGAGCCATAATTTTATTACTTTTCCATCAATGGAGCTGGTCGAGGGCTTGTTTTTTTGTGAGACAAGCTCTACTTTTTATTGATACCATTCTGCGATACATACAACTTTTGAGAACTTTTTATTAAATTTTTTTGTGCTGTAAGATGACAAAAGAACCGCATTTCTGGAATACTTTTTTACAATATTCACCATGTTGGATAAATAATGTGTCATTTTTAATTCTAAATATGTATTTTTTATTATTTTTTTACATCATAAAGGTGTGGACATTTTTATAACAAAATTTATATATATATTTATATATACACACACACACATACATACACACACACACACATATATATATACACACACACTCACACACTTTTTTTTTTTAGTCCCATTAGGGGAAAAGATCATGGAATCTTCTGATCCCTGATAGAATACATTGCAGTACTAATGTACTGCATAGTATTCTGGCCGTCAGTATATGGCTGTCAACCAGCCAATCAGGTCCTTTTTCGGGCAGAACCCGATGGACAATTAAAAATGGCAGCCTTGATTGGTTGGCATGGCAGCAAACCAGGTAGAGGGGGCAGTGAGGATGGACATAATAACAGTCACTATTGATTGCAGCAATTAAGCGTTATCTTTGATGAAGAGTGCCTTGTCAGTGTTGTACATGTACAGCGCTGAGGGTTAAGGACCTTTCACTTTGCATACGGTGCTAGGTGTTAAAGTTTTTTTTATGCCACTTGTCCTTTGTAGTCTGGATAACTGGCCAATTTATTTGAAATGTCCCATGTTGCATTCTTATTACCTATCGCAACGCTGCACTGCTACACACTGTTCATGTATTTCTAAAGACGATAAAGTACCAGAGTTATGCCAATCGCCTTGAGGCACAGGGCTAAATTGTCTTCTAGAGTTATTCTATACCTTTGTTTTTACAGGGTTTATTGTATTCTTCATATTTAATTTGGCAGACTGCAAAAAGTATTTAGCCAAGATGTACTTTTCACTAGAGGCTCTAGAGGCTGGCATGAATTGAGTTGCTACTAGTATTTCAGGTTTTCAAGACTGACCTTTTACCACCAGAAGTTTCAAGAGATTCAGATTTTATGCAAATAAAGCTACCTTTACCATTATATAATGAAAAGTTGTTCAATGTAATACACTTTGTTTTTTGCTGGTAATGGATGAAACTATTTTGCATTATTTACAAAGTCTGAAGACCAATACCTATTCTCCTGTTTATCGATAAGTTAATACAGTTGTATCCAGTGCAGACTATGCGCTAAATAGCAAGTTCCAAGACAGGACCAATCCAAGATATGGACATTAAAGGATCAGCGCTTACCAGCAGGCTACAAATGTGGAACTTCTTTTTATTGGAGACAAATAAACACTACGTGTTTCGAGGCTAGCAGCCTCTTTATCAAGTGTACAAATAAAAGATGTGCTAAATAGATCAGTAATTGTCCAGAAAGTCTACTAAAATTTATTGGTGTGAATAAAATGTGTCATATTCTAGTGTTAGGGACCAGTGGCCATCTTCTTCACTTGGCCGCCGGTGTTGAGAATTTCTGGTGATATCAGTGCACTAATTGTATAAATGACACAACTAGCTATCCACAGGAGCGTGGGAATAAAAGTGACAACCTCTCTAACATCTGTAAATAACATATTCTGGCCAATGCTTGGCAAACAGAGCTGCTAGAAAGTGATTTATTGGGAAGTTACAATTGCTTCTGGAATGAATAATTACTAATTACAAATGAATAAAATATAAAGCATGATAGTATTTAGCACATGTTAAATGAAGCATATGTGATTCAGCCCTGAGCATGTATACAAACAACATGGTATATGGTATAACCGTGCCTCATCTTTGACGTGGAAGTATTTTACTTAGAATATTAGGGAATTGCAATATGATTGGTTCCTTAAAGGGGTTCTCCAGATCAGACATGTAGATGACGTATCTTGAGTATCGCCCATCTATTATTGATGTGTGTTGATCTGACTGACAGTTAGTATAACGAAGGGGATTTCTGTGTCTTGTACCAAAGCTTAGTCCCTTTGGCATGAATTGGTCTGGACTGCTGTTTCAGGCACAGTTGAACCCTCATCGAAAACTTTTTATACTCTATTAGTGGTTAAATCGATTGCAATTCTTATACAATTTGTAACTTTTTAATGAACACAGTTAACACATGTAACAAATTATTTTCTATAGTCTAAGTTCAGACTTTCAGCAACAAGCAAGCATTTTAATGCACTCCACACTTGTACTGAGCTGAATGAAAAAGAGGAACTTTCAAAAGGAGGAAATATATGTTTTTTAGAGAACGATCTACGGTAAATGAAAAACAGTACATACCTCTGGATGCCATTTTGGAAATTGAGAAAAAAATTATGCTTCAGTTTCAGCAGTGTTTAAGGCGACATAATAATTATCCTTATCATAACCCCAAGTTTAAGCAGTGCCATTGTGCGTCTTCTCAGAAACCCATGAAATTTTTCTGTGTGCCTCCTTGTATGATCCCTGTCCAGTTCAAAGCGTATAAATGTGCAGAGCCAAGATCCTTGCCGTAGTAGAGTTAGGAGAATCTAGCACTGAGAGAACAAGTGCAGGCACCTGTCGCTGAGTGTGAGCAGATAGTTACTGTAACACAGTGCATACTACACTTCCTGATTTTCACTCGTCCAATACTTCCTGTGTTGTGGCTCACAGGCAATAGTGACAAACAAATTCTAAGCACAGCCCCCTCATCAAGAGAACTGAGTTTCAGCCACCGTAGTTGGCCAAGTTTCATCAGTTCACAAGTACAAATAGTTAACCACTATCATTATACAGTCCACAGCTATGCAAATATATCGATAAGAGGATTTTGAAGGGCATTTCTTCCACTGCACCTTTGGATACCCTTCTGGCTCCCCTGGGACTGTTGCATCCCCTTCCCCTACTTGGTTCCCTCTTCCATTTTTTTTCTTCATTTCTTCTTTCCCTTTACCCCCTCTTCTTGTGTATGTGACCTTTCTGGTAGTACTTTTTACTGTTTCTTGTATTTATAACAGCAAGTTGCCACCAAACCAGTCCATCTGGTCATTATAAACTTTATCTACCGATAAACCATGTGGGTTCTATACCATATATATGGACAGATATCAAAGACATTCATAAATGGTATGTGAATACCTTACTGAAACGAACAGCAGGACCACCCACCTGACAGTAGAGATCCTAGTTAGCATATTGGGTATTGGGGACTGATACTAACAGAAATAATTGCTTAGGAATGGTGGGGACCAGAGAGAATATTACAACTGTGCTGGGATAGTGGAGCGGTGCCTATTGAAGCAAAGAGATGGAGGTGGTGAAAGGTAATCTTTAAGTTAAGACTATGCAGTTTTGTAATAAGTTATCCTTTTGGGAAATGCCAGGCTGGTATGCTTCAGTATACAATATTCTGTGAAACATTCTTACTGTTATCTAAGTGAGTAAGACTAGGTCATCTTAGACGCAATGGGAGGAGATTTGACATGAGCGGGAACTATGGCTTTCGTCTACATTGCAGTTATTTTCATCAACTGTCTCACAGTGTTTGATAAATTTGTCTCATCTTTAAGTCTAATATGCCTGTCCTGAGCTATACCTTTTTTTTTTTTTTTTTTTTTTTTTTAACGTCGACCCCCTACTGGAGTACTGGTGAGACTGCACCAATATATGCATTTTTTTTTTTTTTAAAGTTGCATTCTAAGGCCAGGGCTACATGTTGCCGCGGCAGAAAACACGTTTTACAGTACCTGCAAAGTGGATGGGATTCTGGCTAATCCTATCCACACACTGCAGAAAAAAAATCCACCACCATCCTTACTTTAAGTGTGGACAGCCTGCCTGCTTTATCCTATGTGTTACTATGGGGTCTTTATTCTGTAGGGTCAATATGGTGGGAGCAGTAAGATGGCATTATATTGTGTGGGGACTCTAAGGAGGCAATATTCATAGTTGCCAACTCTCCCAGAACATTTGAGGGTTCCTGCATTCACTGGGCTCAGTCATTTTTTATGTAACTTGGATACATTATGTGCTAGTCACGTCACAAGAAAGGGCATGACCAGTGCATTGTGTGGCTGTGTCACAAAAAGAGGCATGACATGTGCAAGGGGATTGGCTTTGTCAAAAGGGCCACGGTCACCTCTAAAATGTCTACTCTCCACAATGAAGTCAGTAATTTGATTGGGCTCATGCTATGGTCCCAACACCACCTTTCTCCACTTTACCTTATCATGCAATCTGCCAGAGGTAAATCTTAAATGGGTTTTCCAAGCAAAAAAAAAAAAAAAAAAAAAATTCAAAAAAGGTCTGTTAGCACTATTAATAAGTTAATGAGTGCAACCAAATACCTTTAGCAGTGTTTTGAGTGATTTCTGAGGTTCTCAGTGAGCTCCTGGCATCTTCTGCATTTGTTTACATCCCTAACTTCCTGTGGTTTGTTTCCTACAAGTTCGATGATGCCTCAGTTCTCCTCCCTCTCTCCCTTACTGACCCCCTCCCTTTCTCACACCCCCCTCCATGTTTCCCTAGCTATCCCGCCCACTACACCATCAGCAGCCATCTTTAGACTCCTAGTTCTCACTCACCACACCTCCCTCTCTCACTGACTCCCTCCCTTTCTCGCACACTCCCCCTCCCTGTTTATTGTTTTCCACCAAACACCTTGATAAAGCCTTATGTTTTGCTCAGCCAATGAAAATAAGACATGTAAATGTTATCCCTGCTCAGGCATTTGCTGTAGGCTCCGCTATGTCTACAAAAGACATGCTGGATCCACTCACAATACTGAGCATGTGCATTACCTAATTTTCTTCTCGCAAGTACATCTAATATGTGAGACATGCCGACGTTTGTTGTTTATTGCGCATTGGCAGCCTGCGCATGCACAATAGGGTAGACCAGCTCGGGAACTCTATTGTGCATGCCCGCACTGAAGCTGTACTCCTCTTGCGTCGTTGAGTGATGACGCTTTGTGACAGGAGGTTCCGGCAGGAAGCAAGGTAAGTATGACGGGGAGGGGTGTAGTGAGGGGAGGGGATGGGAAGTGAGCGGATGGAAGAGAAGGGGATGGGTGTGAAGGATCTCACTTTCCCAAGCCGCTTGGCACACCTGTGATCACCTTCTTAACATCCCACTCATGCCCATGAGTGGAATGGGTTCATAGGATAATATGAAACAAGCTTTATAAATTTTATATATTTAATTAACCCAAGTGGGTTGGTACTAGGCACTAACATATACAAAAATACATATAAATGGATCATCAAGCAAATACAGGTAAAAGTAAAATACAGTACAGAAAATAAAAGATAGAAAAATACTGGCGCAAGTTTGCAATCAGTTTCTCTGGGCCCCCATGTGGTAGGCCTCAGGGCTCTTATTTAAGCAAGTTAAAGAGCATGTGTCTCCTACATGCTGTCCAGAAAAAAAGAAGTCTCAGGCCTGACTGCTAGGCCTACAGGTCCCTGGCTCAAGTACGCAGCATGACATGCCCTCACATCTTTTCCAAGATCAGAATCCTCTTTGTCTCTCAGGGAAGACCATATAACTCCCAGTCTCCTCCCTGAGTGATGTCACTAGGAGGGGGAAGTCCCCTCCTCCACCCTAAAATCCCAATAGTTATGATTCACCATATCTCCTTGCCTGAGGTCCACAGTGTCGGGCAAGGGGTGTGATGGGGTTCGTGGAGAGATCCCCATTGTGTAGACATCAAGAATGACACCCCAATTCCTTTTGGGTAATGAGTTCAGTGTCTGGAACTTTTCCCTGCTCTCAACCATACAGAGTTTAGAATTGGGCCGCTCGTCTCTACCTGGCACACCCGAGGAATTTATCGGTGCGACGATAGGCGGTTCTGCTGGGGAAATATTGCCATATTCCCTTTGTTCTGTGGTTGGCTCCAATTTGTCTGGGGATTCCACATTTCTGCAGGAAACCCCTGTAGAGATAATGAGTGTAACAAGGGTATGCTAATTGAGCCAGGAACAGAACAACAAAGGGACTCGGCCCAAAGCAGGCAGACCACATTCCTGTAGCCAAACTGGTTTTGATAGCAGCCATACTGTGTAGGAGTAATCTGAGTAGTTGATAGCACACTAAAGCAAAATTCATATCTGGAAAATACTTAGCTGGGGATATCTCATCATCACAATGGGGATATTGTATATGACGTTCCATTTCAGGAAGCGGCAAAACGGAACGTCATCAGATCCTCAGAAAATGTGCCTGGGGCGGTCACCCAGCGATAATGGTAATTATACATTTTTTCTAAATGAAGTAATTTATAAAGTAGGGGGAGGGGAGGTAGTTTAATGTATAAATTTGTTTTAAAGGACAACCCCTTTAATGTCCGTCACTTTGAGGGGGAAGAATAGTGTTGCACGCTGTTCTATTCTTATCATCAAATCTAACATTTATAACTGATCACTACTTTGGGGGCAGTTATTTGGAACTTGTTTTACTTGAAAATGTTGAGAAGCAGTGGTCTTTAGTATTAACCCCTTAATGACCGGGCAATTTTTTGTTTTTTTTTTTTCATTTTCGTTTTTCCCTCCCCACATTCCAAGAGCCATCTTTTTCATTTTTCAGTTCACAGAGTCACATGATGGCTTATTGTTTGCGAAACAAATTGTACTGGGAAGCTGGAAAAAAATTCAGAATGAGATGCAATTGGAGAAAAACTGCATTTGCGCCAAATTCATATGGGTTTAATTTTTACAGCATTCACTGTGTGGTAAAAATGACATGTTACCTGTATTCTGCGGGTCAGTACGAACACGGAGATACCAAATTTATATAGTATTTGTAATGTTGATACCTTTTAAAAAATTAAAAACTTTGCTAAATAGAAAAAAAAAAAAATTTTGCGTCGCTATATTGTGTCATCTGTAACTTTCTCATATTTACATGTATGGAGCTGGGTAAGGCGTCTTTTTATGCCTGACAACATGACGTTTTTATTGATACCATTTGAGGAAAGATCTGATGGTTTGATCACTTTTTTATAGGAGGCAAAGTGTTGAAAAAAAACTCTATTTGGCCATTTTGATTTTTTTCCCCCCGCTATGCCGTTCACCGTATGGGATAAATATTTTAATAGTTCGGGCATTTGGAGCGCGGGGATACCTAAAGTGTTTATGCTTACTTTTATATCTGATCTAGGGAAAGGGGGGGGGTGATTTGAACTTGTGTTTTTTAATTTTTTTCACACTTTTAAAAACTTTTTCTTCTACTTTTACTTGTATGATCAGACTCCCTAGGGACCTTGAAACCTAGGGAGTCTGATCAATCATACGATTCACTGCGATACTACTGCATCGCAGTGAATAGCAAAATGCCTTCACTTCTATTAAACGATGGCTCTGGCATCGTGTAATAGCTATACTGTAATGACAGGCCTGGGAGCCTTCAATAGGATCCCGGCTGTCATGGCTACCAATCGCCACCCTCCAATGACGTTCTGGAGGGCGGCGATCAGGGAAAAATGGCGGCACCCGTGGCAGCTGCGCAATTTAGACGCCGCAGTCCCGTTTGACTGCGACATCTAAAGGGTTCACAGCCACGATCGGTGCAGGCACCGATCGCTGCTGTTAGCGGCGGGTCCTGGTTGTATTATACAGCCGGCACCCGTGGTGTATGGAGAGCGCTCTCCATACATCGTCATGCGACTCAGTACGTACTATTACGCCCTGGGTTGTTAAGGGGTTAAAGGGAGTCTACCACTTTCCTCAAGCTTATTCAACTGTCACCACTGTGTTACAGAGCACATTACAGTGATAGACAACAAACCTCTGTTTGTAGATTTGGACTAAAGCAACTTTGAAGTCTTATGCAAATGAGGCAGTTGATGCACTTGAGACTGACCTTCAGTCTCAGGGGACTGCTCTTGCCGCTCAAGTAGGTGCTGTGTCTAGTGGAGAAGGGACTGTATTCTGTAGAGACTGCGCTCTGCAACCTGTGTCCTCATTGAGAGACTGTTCTGTAACCACTAAGCCAGTTGCATCAATATCCTCTTTAACTACAGTATTAGGCCACCTTCTTCAGGTAAAGCATTGTTCAAGTTCAGTCCACCTGCGTGTTTGTGACATCCTTGAGTGGAACCCTAGATATACCATTTATAAGACCAAATATACCCGTAAGGTCTGACCCCTAAGGAGTGCCTCAGCGGTGAGGCCTTGCAGATTGGTTTTTGGAAATTCACACTATAGCTAGAAAGTCATTTTGCGAATGCAACAATATTAGGTGTATTTTTCATTGTAACTGCACCGTAAAAGAATTATTGATATAGAGATGGTGCTATTAGTTATCTATGTATATAAGTGGATTACACAAATAGAAAGTAAAACAATGTTGGTTATTTAAGTTCTCAACAGTATAATACTTCTCAAATACTGTTTGGATAGTACAAATGAATGTTTGTACAAGGATAAGGCTGGGAATTCCCGAGGTTGTGGAGAATATTTTCTGTGTTAGGATTTATTTTTCCTTCCTTGTATAATTAAAGGTAGAGAATCAGTTTTCAGGAAATACATGCAATACCTGCACACTAGTCTCTGCAAAGTAGACCAAGAGCACTCAATGCAGATATATTACAAGGTGGGTTTCAGAGTTTAAGGGATTTCATATTAATAACTTATCCACTTGAAAGGACTGAGTTGCAATGACAGACACCACTGGACATATGTGAACTACTGTGTTAGAAACTGTAGCCGAGGCAGAGGCGTAGCTAGGGGTACAGTACAAGGGGGGGGGGGGGGTTGGGGGGGAGGGCGAACATGTCCAAGAGGGCCCCCAACTTAGGTATACCAATATTATCACTATACGGTGACCATAGTGGTATATAGCGGCTGTACACAGAGCTCTGCAGACGATTTGGGTGAATACAGGGCAGTAACATTTAGTGACTTACCGGTGACGTAAAAAAAAAAAAAAAAAATATATATATATATATATATATATATATATATATATATATAATATATATGAGTGATACACACCTACTTGCGATCCTGATGAATGGAGTCGCTGCCTCCTCTTCTTGACCTGCGCTCTATGCGCAGGGTCGACGCATAGGGCTTCTGCATCTCAGTGATGACTTCACAACATCGTGCCCGCCTATGCCGAGAAGTAGACATCTGTCTGGGGTCTCTGTGTCTTGTAAACCGCAGGCCTGAAATGGCTTGCGGTTCACAAGACAGTCAAGTTGCAGGAAGAGTTTTAACTTTTATCTAGTTAAAAGTAAAATATATATTAATGGTGGCCCCGGGGTAGGCCCCATAGAGTCAGTGGGCCCGGAGCAGCCGCCCCTCCCCCCGCTAGCTAAGACTAGGAGCTGAGGTATTGTACTGCAGTGAAGTGGCAAGGTCAGGAGTGTAGCTATAGGCGGTACAGAGGTAGCAGTCACTAACTCTAAACCAGGGATCAGCAACCTTCGGCACTCCAGCTGCTGTGAAACTACAGCTCCCAACATGCTCCATTCACTTCCATGGGAGTTCCAAGAACAGCAGAGCAAGTATGCATGCTGGGAGTTGTAGTTTTAAAACAGCTGGAGTGCCAAAGGTTGCTCTAAACCCTAAGAGGGCTCCAGAGATCCCACACACCTTAAAGTATACCAGAATTCTCAATGGCACAAGGTAGGTTGGGGTCCCATTACAGATTTTGCATTGGGGCCCAGGAGTTTCAAGTCCTGCAGCTCCGTTGTCTTCTGGCGCTGGACATGACTGCTGAGGCCCAGGGACCCGGACGTCTCAGGAGGGTGAGGAATTCCACTGCAAGAAGATAGCCGAGGAGGACCTGACAACGCTGGGAGGACACTGGAGCACCAGGGACAGGTGAGTATGTTTTGTTTTTTGATTTTTTTTTCACCTCCTATGGCCTAATTTAAGAGGACCTTTCATGTTCTCCTGCACATGCGGTTTTATATACCGCTAGAAAGCCATCAGTGTGCTGAATAATATTTATCTATTATTTATTAAAGTTTGATCAAACCTGACAGACACCATTTTCCTGGCGGCACATGGACGCTGATATCCAGCCGTTCCCCAGAACGAGATTCAGGGGTGGCGATCAATTGCTATGACAGCCGGAAGCACTAGGCAGCCTGTAATAGAACTATAGGGATTTCACAATAAATTGCAATGCATTGTACAAGTGATCAGATCCCCTGGGGTTTAAAATCCCTAGGGAGTCTAAAAATAAAAGTTAAATACATATTAAAAGTTTAAATCACCCTTCTTTCTCTAGATCAGATATAAAAAACAAACAAGGTAAAATACTCACACATGAGGTATCTCTGCATACAAAAATATCCTGTCTACAAACATAAAAATATTTTTACCATACAGTGAACGCCATAGCAGGGAAAACAAAAAAAAACAAAAAAAACAAAAAAAAAAAAACTTAATGCTCTTATACACAGAAATATATAAAAGTTATGTAAGCCCGTAAGAATGTTGCGCAAATGCAGTTTTTCCTTTAATTCCACCTCATTCTGAATTTTTTTCCTGCTTCCCACTACATCGTACAGAATATTAAATGCTACCATTGTAAAGTACATTGTTGTATTGTAGTCTAGTCAGTATGGAGTGAGGTGCTTGTATCAGCCTTATTGGCTCCTAAACCTGTTGGTGTGGCACAAGGTCAGTATCCTCAGGTTACATAGGCTAATATTGCTATCAGGTCGAACATAATATATTAAAGGCACTTCCTGAGCCACTCCATCTGAATTTTTTTTGGATAGGGAGTATATTGTAGAGAAAAACACTATGTAGGTTCTATAATATAGGTATGATTTTGGGGTGTTAGACTCCAAATTGCTACTTTGGTGACTATACCTTCTCCCTTTACAATTGTTCTGATGTGGCGAGGTTGTTCATGCACTCGTGTTTATTTTATTTGAGTATTTCTCATTAAAAGTTATATTTTATGCATTTATTTATCTTCAAATTAATTTTCTGTGACTACTGTACATAACATTCATGATCTAAAGGTAATTGATAGGTCATCAATATCAGATCAGTTGGGGTCCGACATCTGCAGCCTGTCCCAAATATATTTCGGCCACTGGAGTCTACATTCTAAGCATACAGCCAGAAACTGCCCTGTTCCTATTTAAGTGAGTAGAAGTGGGGCTTCAATTCCAGGCCCCACCGCTACACTGTATGGAGCAGAAGCTGTATACAGTGTATGGAGCTTCAGACACTGATCCTATCCCGGAAATCATATACTACTAGGTATACAGGCGGAAGCAGCCCAGCTCCTATTTAAGTGAATGGGGCTACAGATCCAGACACTACTGCTACATTGCACTGCATACAGCTTCTGGCCCATACAGTGTAGCGGTGGCACTTGGAACTGCAGACCTTGAATAGGAGCAGGGCTGCTTCTGGCCATATACCTAGTATATATGCCTTCCGGCAGCCGAAACAGATGATCCAGGACAGAGTGTGGTTGCTGGATCCCAACCAATCTGATACTGATCGGTAATCAGTATTAGTTACCTTCAGATCCTGGACATCCCCTTTAATGCTACATGAATAGGGAAATACACTGAATACAGGACCAGTGTCCATTATTAAGTGCACTATTTTGAGAACATATATCTAGTATATACACACCGTGGACAAAATTGTTGGTACCCCTCGTTTAATGAAAGAAAAACCCACAATGGTCACAGAAATAACTTGAATCTGACAGACAGGAATTTGCCAAACTACATGTTGACAAGCCACAAAGCTTCTGGGAGAATGTCCTATGGACAATGACAAAAATCGAAATTTTTGGCAAGGCACATCAGCTCTATGTTCACAGACGGAAAAATGAAGCATATCTTGAAAAGAACACTGTCCTTACTGTGAAACATGGAGGAGGCTCTGTTATGTTCTGGGGCTGCTTTGCTACATCTGGCACAGGGTGTCTTGAATCTGTGCAGGGTACAATGAAATCTCAAGACTATCAAGGGATTCTAGAGAGAAATGTGCTGCCCAGTGTCAGAAAGCTTGGTCTCAGTCACAGGTCATGGGTCTTGCAACAGGATAATGACCCAAAACACACAGCTAAAAACACCCAAGAATGGCTAAAAGGAAAATATTGGACTATTCTGAAGTGGCCTTCTATGAGCCCTGACCTTAATCCTATTGAGCATCTTTGGAAGGAGCTGAAACATGCAGTCTGGAAAAGGCATCCTTCAAACCTGAGACAACTGAAGCAGTTTGCACATGAGGAGTGGCCAAAATACCTGTTGAGAGGTTCAGAAGTCTCATTGACAGTTACAGGAATCGTTTGATTGCAGTGATTGCCTCAAAAGGTTGTGCAACAAAATAGTAAGTTAAGGGAACCATCATTTCTGTCCATTCTGTTGAAGCCTGGTTGAGCAGCAATGTCTGACTTTCATTTGTTCATTTTCATAGAATTTTTATATATTATTACTTTTATTAGATTCAAATTATTTGTGACCATTGTGGGTTTTTCTTTCATTAAACCAGGGGTACCAACAATTTTGTCAACATGTGTATTTAGTTTTCCTTGGAAATAAAAACATATTTTAGGTCACCAGTTTTTTTTTTTTACTGGTTTCTTGACAAACACAAGAAATTACTAGGGATGTCTACTCACCTCTAAGTGGACCTCTATGGGGTGTTGAGAACCAGTGTCAGACAGATTCCTTGGGCCCACCAGATAAAACGATTGAATGAATGAGTACCCACCTTCCAACAATCCCTAAGAAACAGAACATATTTATTGTTTTAGAGCCTGGGCCCAATATTCTCTGGTGGGCCAGTCTCACACTGGTGAGAATTGAGTATTACTATGTTTATTTCCCTGGAAAACTCATCTAAATCTCAATACACAAGAGTTTAGAAAGCTGAAAAGACTTGACAAACTATTTTCTTTCAGGTATACTATAGTTGATGCTGACCAAAGGGAGATTTCTGTGGAAAAGTTTACCTGCACTGTTGGATTTTTTCCATCACTCTCAGGTGCTGTAGTTTGGATACTATGAAAGACGACAGATCTGCATCCATAAATGAAACACCTGGCGACTGCAGATCAAGACAGATTTCGGCTGCTATTTTGTCTAGTGTTTTTTATGGAATCGGTGACAGACTTCTAACAGAGCCTCCAATGCAAATGTGAATACAACCTTACTTGGCAGCAGATAAATCTTTCAGAAGATCATCATTGCATGTCTAGGACGCAGCTCACACACATTGGAAAGCCATAATGCGTCATAAAAATCATAAGTGATATATGCATCTGATATTTACTCAGAACAGTGTAATATATTACTTCCTTTTCATCATAATTTATTATATTGGTTATGATGTCAGTCTTCATCATTGGCAGGATGATGCTTTACATTTACCAGCTGGTTTGATGTAAGTATTTTCTTATTTTCTTTTTAGATATTTACTGCACCAGTCTTGCCATCTCATGAGCACCCCCTGCAGGGGACACAAAGTATTTCCAGTGTATAGCCATATCACTCTGTCATTCACAAGGAACTAGTAAGAGTGACATAAGTGACCTAGAAAACCACAAGAGGATTGTGATGTCTTTGTCTTTGTGTATTTCTATAGGGAACGCACAAAAAAAAAAAAAAAAAAAACGCAGCAAACCGTGCAATAAAAACGCTGCGTTTCTACAACATTGGGGCCTTAGGCTAAGGTGTCCATGGTAGGGCCCCATTGCAAGTTTTGGTTTGGGGGCCCATGGTTACTTGTGATATGCCTACTTGCAGGCAGTCACAACAATGTTAGTACAATATGACAACAGTACAGCAAAGTGTCAATGGGGACAGAGGTCTTCCCATAAAAGTTGCCCAGATAAACATTTAGCTTTCCAGTTAAAGGGGGTTATCTGGTTTTCTTATTGATGGCTTATCCTTAGAATCGTCCATCAATATTAGATCTGCTAGGGTGCGACACCTGCAGATTACCTGTGCCAAGACAGCGCAGCTCTCAGTAATGTTTACAAACCATGAGCTGCGCTACTCACTCTCCATATAAACAGTAGTGGCAAGTGTAGGTACTGCAGCACTGCCCCACAGACTTCAATGGGGCAGTAGTATGATGTTGTACCGTGTTAGCCATTGAAAGTAGTGGAAGAGTGAATGAACTCACACAGATCCACCATTAATAACAGCAGAACCGATCTCCCAGTGGCTGCACATTTCTCCGGAGAAAACCACTCTATTGAAGATTTGCGGGTTGTGGTTTTAATGGGACATTTTAAGACACAGGAGAAAAGGAAAGAAATGGAGTATAAATTTATGCAAAAATTTCAAACTCTGCAATTTGGGCTTAATATTCATGCCAGCTTCATGTCACACTATGTTTGAACCATGAACTGAACTCAATATTCATGCCAGCTTCAAATCAAACTATGCATGAACTGTGAGGGACACAAATCACCTCCTGATAGCAAACAGATAACAGCAAGAATTACTGATCCCTCCGTCACGCACCACAAGTTTCCAGACTGTTTTTTTTGACCTGTTGTAAATAACTTCTCTACTTAGATTGCAATTTTTTTAAGGACTCTAAAATGCTTTGAAAACCATGTGTATAAAAATCTGTTAATTTTCAGTTCTTGTATCACACCATGTCTGATGAAGGGAGCGAGCACTCCTGAAAGCTTACTTATAAATACTCAGTTAGCCTCTAAAAGGTATCGCCTGATTTCTTCACTCTTCAATGGGGCAGTGCTGCAGCACCTACGCCCGACACTACAGTTTGTATGGCAAGTAAATAGTCTAGCTCATGGTATGTTATTACCAAGAGCTACTCTGTCTAGAGGATAGACCATCAATACTAAAAACCAGATAAGTCCTTTAAAGGGAATCTATAATTGCCAAAAACATTTTTTTAAAGGGAATAGGTCAGGGCAATTTGGGACACCTGCGCAGTTCTTCAATGAAGCCAAAGGAGTACACCTCAGCTTCAGTGCCTGTGTCCCGTACCTCCGGCATTTGTGCAGTGAAGCTGAAGTGTCCATCTTTGGCTTCACTGAAGAACAGTGCAGGCGCCGTGCCAATGAAGAGTCTCATGCATAAGCCGGACTGTTCGCCAAACAGCATCGATTGGACCCTTCTCTAGCTAAGTATAAAGTTTTTTTATTTTTAGTGCACCTGCGAGTTACATTACAACAGGGCTATTTGGGACACTAAACCCCAGGTCTGTAAGGACCTGTGGGTGGTTTAGTGTCCCAGATTGGCCTGACAGATACCCTTTAAGTAAGCAACATGCATTGTAGCCTTTATAAAGGCTATTTCAGCAGTACCTTTGTTTTTCAGATGCATCCTGTAGATTCCTCAGAGAGCACAGGGGGGCATATACTTTTACTACAGAGTACAGCTGTACTGTTTCTCTAAGCCAAATGAAGTTGTAGTTCTATGAGCTACTCCGCCCCCAAATCCGTGTGAACATACCCTTAGAGAAGTGCTGTAACAGTTCATATAGATAATGCAAGCTTGTCTCTAGATGTGTCAAAAGAGAACATTAGGGTGTGTATATATTTGTAGGGAAGGTACAGGTGTATCTCAAATTAGAATATCTTTGAACATTTATTTCCTTCAGTAATTAAATTAAAAAAGTGACCTCCTATATTTTCTACACAGAGTGTTCTATTTCAAGTGTTTATTTCTGTAAATGTTGATTATGGATTACAGGTAATGAGAACCCAAGTCTAAGAAAATTAGAAAATTGTAAAAAAGTTCAGTATGTCACCTGCCAAGGTTTCCTAAGCCTTTAAATGATCCCTCAGTCTGGTTCAGTAGGACACACAATCATGGAAGACGCTGATTATGAATTGAATTACTGAAATGAATGAACGTTTCAAAAATATTCTAATTTATTGAGATGCACCTGTAGCTTGGTAGCAGCAATGGTGCGGACCCAACCAGTCAGAGACAGGGACACAATGTCTGGTGCAACACAGGTTTATTTGAAAAAAAATAGGAAAATAAATAAACCTTACATCAGGTACAAAATAAAATACAGTCTTAACTTCAGGCAAAAACAAACAAAACCCTGCTTGTCCGAGCGCTAATTAAACAGTAATAAAAACTACATGTGGCTGACAAAAAAAAAAAAAAAAAAAAAAAACTGGGCCAGTACCAGACTTCCAGGACAGATCCAGCCACCAGCTCTCACTCCCCAGGATTTACTCAGAAGTGAAGGCTCTGCAGCCTTTTATGGCCCAATAATGAAACTGGGATCTACACCTGGGCTGAGGCCTATTCAAGACCCGTACTGGACCACACAGAAGTTAAAACTCTGGGGAATATATACTGGGACTCAAGCACTCTGCCTGTCACCTTCTCACATATATATACACACACCTTACTTTTTTTCCTAATCAGTGGCAGAAATGGGATTAATATCAAAATTAATGGTGGAAAACCCATACTCTTAGATAGCTGTTGAACTAAATTCAACAGATATGCCTCTTAACTCTTCCATAACATACACACTTGGCCAAGCATGCATATTTTCATAGATTGTAAGCTCTCATGAGTAGGGCCCTCACTACTATTGTTATTGATATGTTAACTTTGTCACATTGTAATGTCAAATTTTGTCTGTTCATGTACCCTTTGATTTGTAAAGTGCTGCAGAATATGTTAGCACTATATAAATAAAATTATTATATTTTGGGGAGGGTGAAAAAGCTGACCTCAGAGGAGTCTGGCAGCAAATTATCTCCTGTGGGAACAAAGGATTTGGGCATGTTAAATTCAACATGCCCAGTCCTTCTTTCCCTTCAGATTTGCCATTGGGGGGGAAGAGTTAGTAGACACACGTTAGACAGTGGACCAACCCCACCAGAAAATGTTGGGTTCAACTGTATTTTATCAAATGTATATGGCTAGGTTAGAGAGATATTTCTCTATATATACCCCCACAAGTGCCAGCAGTAATAAAGCTTTCCTTAGGGTGGGTTCACTCTACCATTGGATGTGCGTTCTGATAGTGTCTGTTAAACAAAAACGGACACCTATCATAACAGACACTAACTGATGTCAATCTATCCGTTTTTTTTTTAACAGATCCATTTATTAGTTAAAAAAAAACGGACATATTAGCATCAGTTAGTGTCCGTTTTTATATTTTTTTGCTTTTTTTTGTTTCTGCTTTCTAAGCATGCACAAAAAAAAAAAAAAAACAGACAGTAATAACGGAGAGCCGTCCGTTACCCATAGACTTTTATGTTAAAAAAATAATGGATGCTTGATGTCCATCATGAAACCGCTTAAATCACAGACACAAAAGTCCTGCATGCCAGATTTTTTGTCTGCGATAAATAACGGACCTGTGACGGATTTGGTGTAAAACAGACAAGATAAAATCCCATTGAAATGAATGGAAATTTTAACAGATTTGTGATGGTTCTGCTAGTGTCCTTTGCTAAATTCTTGTCAAGGACAATAGCGACGGTCACTAGCGGTAGTGTGTACGACCCCTTAGAAAAATAAGGTATCATTACTCTTGCGCTATATGCAAATTAGTTGCGTATAAGTGTTCACTTGGATTTTTTACATCAGGCATGTGACTGTGAAACTTCTGACAGCTTCCCTTGAAGTTGTGAAATGTATTTTCTGTTAGACGGCACTAGATGTCCCTAGTAAACTGTTATGAAGTTAGCACAAGAAGCATTAACATACAATGCGGTACATTCAGCCCTGTATCTCTGTATGAGTGCCACTATAGGACAGTATTTATGTGATGCCTACTGTACCTCCAACATTAAATTCTACATTTGCCTAGCATTGGCTCTGTAGTTATGTTATATGTTAAACCCAGCAACTTTGTAATATATTTTCTTTTACCTTTTTTTCTATCATTTATTTATTTTGGTTTTTAAAATTCTGTTAAGCATAGAAAATCTACAGTACTGCCGGCTGTAAAGCAGTATCACCACCATACTGCATATGTCATAACTCCTATTCTTAGGAATTTCTCACTAACTTTTTTAACAACTTATTCTCATTTAATAAAGTATGTGAGTCTGAACCAAAATGTAATCACTTTAGCTAAAAATATTGTTGTTTTTTGCCTGAAAAACCTCTCTAGGGCCAGGGCCCCACATGACATAAAAGCCATGGTTTGGCATAGAAAAAAAAAAAAAAAAAAGGCTGAGTTTTACAGTTACTGCAAGGTAACTTGCAAATCCCATCCACACCTTGCAGAAAAATACCTACGGAAACATTGGTGGTTTCCCTATAGGTATAATGTGAAAAGCACTGCATGAAAGACCACGATGCGTTGCCGCCGCAGTTTTTCCTGCAGTTCTTTTTGCTGTGGCCCACTACACAGGGTCTTAGCCTATTCCCTTATATACACACATTGCCATTTTTCACAAGCCTATCAGTGAAAAAGAGCCATGTTGGTCCATTGTAGGTCCTATCCAGGGATTATTCACATGCAGTGAATAACGTCCATTTTTTTTTAATGGCTGTCACACCGCCAAATGTCTAGGGGTCTGTTCACATGGCTCTATCTACATCCATCAAAGCAGACATAGGTAAATCATGTCAGTTTTTTGATGGCTTTGAAAAATGGTTCATCAAAATAATGGACATGTGAACAGACCAATAGACATTCATGGTATTAAAAGCAGTTGAAAATAAGGCTAAGGTTGGGTTAGGCGATGAGAAATTGCTGGTGGCTAACCCACTACAAAGTTCTGTGGCAGTATAGTGCATGGGGGATTTAAAGGAATCCTATCCACACACTGCAGAGAAAAAAAAAAAACTGCAGCATAACGTCTTGCGTTTTAGGTTTTAAGCACACAGCATGTTTATTATTGCTGCATGTTCGCCTGTGGGTTTTCAAGCTTTCCGATGCAAAGTTTGAAAGCTTGCTGCCCAGGAATCGTGGCTTACAGCCGGCAAAAAAACAGACATTTTTGGCTGGGTTTTGCAATGGGCAGGTATGCTGATATCTGACACACTAGGTATCTCTTCCGCCTTGATAGGTTGCTGCTCACTCATTACTAGAGAAATTCCATCTTTAGGCTGAGGCCCCACGTTGCCTTTTTTGTTTCAGATTTTGCTGTGGTATTTTGAGAAAGCCAAGAATGGCTTCAATAGGCATAGGAAGCTCTTATACTATACTATAGTATAATTCACTCCAGACTTTGGCTCCGTAAAATCTGCTACAAAAAGGCTGCTTTTCCGCAATGTGGCAAAATTTTACAGTACCTGCAGAAAAATATCTGCAGCGATTTCAAAAACCGTCAATTATACCTACGGAAACACTGGTATTGCCGTATAGGTGTAATAGAAGCAAAAATTCTGCAGAGGAAAACTCTGCAGACTTTCTTTGAAAAGCCCACGGTGCGTTTTCCCCACGGCCTTTTCCGCAGTTCTTTTTGCATGCAATTCACTACATGGGACCTTAACCTAAAGAGAGTCTGTGTACTTTTGATACTGCAAATGTTTGACTAGCTGCTTGTGTTATTGCTGATGGGATGTTAGTCATAGTCAGCAAAAAGCTTTCCTTATTGTGCTCAGATCTCTTTTTCTGTGTCAGGGACCTTTTCAGTGGATTCATAACCTGTATTCAGAGTCCAGTGTCTCTCGATCTCCTAGAGTATGTTCACTTTTCTCTGTACTGTGAGACATTAGTGGTATTATATACCCTTGCCTACTTCAGTGTAGCTCCTCTACACCTTGCCATGTGCTCCATCTTGCTGAAGAAGCCATGTACTCAGCAATGTCATCACTGGCCTAAGCAACTGATTGTCATGATATCCAAATGCCTATTTCTGGCGGTATATTTAAACAGATAAGGGTCTCCTGTCCTTTGCCTGGGTATTAATTTACATACCTGATCACTTAATTGGAAGCAGAGATGCAGTCTGCCGGCACGACCACTACACAGTGTACAGAGCCTTCTGCATCTGACTCCATACACTGTAAAGGTCTGGCACCAGAGATTGCTGAGAACAAACTAATTGGTTGTGGTGCTGGGGGTCAAACCCACAAGGTCATTAATGTTAAGGCCCCATGTAAAGCGCTGCAGTGAAAAAGCACAATGGGAAAAGCCACAGCAGAAACGCATCTGAGTTTCTCACTGAGCTTTTCACAGAAAGTGAATTATACCTATAGGGAAATCTCCAGCGTTTCCGTAGGTATGTCTGACATGCTGTGATTTCCAAAAATGTAACGTTTTGGAAATCACAATATTACTGCAGATATTTTTCTGCAATGTGTGGATGGGATTTGTTTATTTATGACCTATCCATAGGCCATGGTCATAAGTCATTGTTTTTCAATGTCACGCTGCAGCAGTTTAACCAATTGCAGACGTTCGGGTTAACACTACTAATCTGTACATCATTTAATTGCTGCTGAGCCCCTAAACAATTTGGCTTTTTTATTTTTTAATTATCCACCTGTTCAAAAAGACTTAGTCCCCAGAAAGTTATATGTAAATTAGCTCCTATTCTACAAGTGGGCAGTAACCTTTTATTTTCTCTGAGCATTTTGTACTTTGTGTCAGGTCCTCTAAATAAATGGAAATTATTTCACTATAGTCTTTAGGCTATATACACCTTTATGGGGATTGCTTTATTATTTACTTCCTTCTTACATGCAAAACTCTGCAACCTTCTAAATAGACCTTATTAAAGCTAAAGTGTATTTATGAGCATACATCCATTAAAAAGGTAAGGGTTATCCATACACATACATTTACTCTAAATGTATATGATATGAAGGCAGCTTGTAGCTTTTCTATAAAATAAGAGAAGGGTAGGGGATAAGGGTATTGTGGGAGGATAGGCTCAATGGTAGCAGCAGCGGACCCAGACAAAAATATTTTTGTGTAAAGAGGTTTTACCCTGTGCATTTAATTTTACAAAAACAGCAAAACAAAATTAGCCTTAACAGTCAGGCAAAATGGTAACAAAAAACCTGCTCATCTGAGCGACTAACTATACAAAGAACACCCTAACTGTACATGTGGCTTGTTCCAGCCACACAGTCAACAAACAGGGAAAAAACAATAGTGGTAGTTCACACCAGCAGCTCACCAATTTTCGCAGTGTTAAGACAGAACCCAGCTCCTCCTTTCTCCCCCAGGAACTGCTCAGTAGCGAGAACTGGCCAACCTTTTATAGGCCTTTAATGAGGCCCAGCTTCCACCTGTGGTTGAAGGCTCCTCCCTAGTAGGAGAGGAAGGGGTTAACAAAAGACAGCTTTCTCCCAGCAAAGGTTTTACCTGGTCTACCACACATAAGGGTGGGTTCACACCTGCGTTCCAGTCCGTCCGTTGCCAATCCGAGTGAAAATCTTGGCGAACGGGATTGGCATCGGATACAGACCGGTCAGCGACGCATTGGTTTAAAACCCATTCATTTGAATGGGTTTTTAAAGCAATGCGAGGGTGTCCGATTGCACCCTCTGCGCTGCAAAGCCGATTTTTTTCGTCGGACACGAAGTCCTGCATGTCCGACTTTGTTTCCGATGAAAAAAAAAGGATTTGCAGCGCAGAGGGTGCAATCGGACACCCTCGCATTGCTTTAAAAAACCATTCAAATGAATGTTTTTTTAACCAATGCGTCGCTGACCGGTCTGTATCCAATGCCAATCCCGTTCGCCGAGATTTTCACTCGGATTGGCAACGGACGGACTGGAACGCAGGTGTGAACCCACCCTAAGTAAGGAATCTGAAAGAGATATAGCGACCTTCCAGAATCTTACCTGTCACCTTCTCACAGTATATTGTGGGAAAATCACTCAAGAATAAAAGTGATTGGTTGCTATGGGCATCAAGGCCATAGACAGTTTTGATAAATGATGTCCTATCTTTTATCATAATACGCAAACTAAATAGGAATATGACATATTAGAGTACATTTACAGTTACGCTAGGTTCACACTAGCGTTCGCGTATCCGTTGTTCAGGTCCGTCTGGAGACCCGAAAAAAGGAAACCCAATCGGCTAAAAAAGTGGTTACTCACGAAAACCCGCTGGACTTTTCTCTCCGCATTTTTCAAGCGGAATGGGGGACGGAATCCCCGAATGGTAAACGAGTGCAGTCGTGAACCCAGCCTTATATAGTTTATATTGTACACGAAATGTCTCTTGCCTATATGATAGGTGCACATACTGTATACTTGAACACACCCATTGTCACCAGAAAAGACAGGGCAAATAAATTGTCACCTCTGCAATAATTTTGTCCTTTTACATTGTACAACTGGTCTTACCCAGCATTGTCTTGTGCTACACTTTCTGAATGTAGTGCACACTTGCAGCAATATAAAAGGAACCTGTCAGCTCAGTTATGCTGCCCTCTCTGGGCAGCATTAAGTCATGACAGGCACTCTGATCTCAGTGCTATGTCACCTATATGTCAATGTGCTCCAGTTTTTGAAAGTTTTACACATCTTAAATGGGTTTTCCAAGGCTCTAAAGCATATTCAATGCTGTTGACCTATACATAGGATCTGATCTGTGGGGTACAACGCCAAGACCCAACACAGATCAGCTGTTCTGGGAGCGTCTGGGCACCAGAAGTTGCTGCAGTGGACAGGTAGTAGAAACAGCTCTGATCCTATTTAGGTAGCAGGAGTAGAGCTGCAGTACCCCACACCACTGCTATACTGAAAACTATAGGGGAGCATTTTTCTAAATATGCCTAGTGTTTGTTTAAAGAGGACCTTTCACCACCTCCAACAAGTCCAGTTTTTTACGTCATTTAATAGTTGCTGCTCCACTGATTCTGAGACAATTAGAATTTTTTTCTGTAGCCCCCACCATTCTTGAGCAACCAGTGCTGTTAGTTTTGGTGCCTGGTATGCTATTTAGTCTCTGTACTGTCAGGAGGGCGGTGTCAGGAGGAGCAGACAAGGGGTGTGATTCTGAGCTCTGACACTGGCAGCCTCTGATTGGAGTTCTGGATCACACCCCCTGCCTGACACTGCCCTTCTGAGGTTGCAGAACTTAAATAGCATATCAGGTACCAAAACTAACTGCACTTGTTGCTCAGAACGGTGGGGGCTAGAGAGAAGTTTCCAACTCCACTGAATCATTGAAGCGGTGCTTATTAACTGATGCTAAGAACTTGAATTGGTGGAGATAGAGAAAGGTCTTCTTTAATGTTAATTTTGCAGACTTTCTGACGTTGCTATAAGATTATAGATATTCCTTGTTACAGTACATCATGCATGACAAAGATTACCTTGAAATGTTTTTTTAAAGTGTAATTACTTGCTGTAAAAATGCAATTTATTCTCTATATAGTGACGTTTATATCATTATCTTATAACAGTATTGTCATAAAGTTTGGTGAACATTAACTATCAGTATTTCATTCAGCCGCTGACCTAGGGAATTATAGATAGCAATAATTACTTAATGCATCTACTAAAAGAAGCTAAGAAGGCCACACACAAGGAAGACGCTTAGTAGCTTCAGTCTGAGAAAATGCTGCTAATGTTATTGAATCTGTGTCATATTCAGAATTACGATGCATGGATTGAGTTGAATTTTATGCAAGTACTTTGTATTGGAATAAAACCACACAAAATAATTTCCTGAGATATTGGATATGGAATATTGCAATAAAAGGATAAAAGGTGTATAACCCATTTTAGGCTTAGGCCCCACGTTGCGGAAACACATTTTTTTGTTGTTGCAGATTTTGACTACAAAAGGAATAGGAAATATACAGGAAATACTTTTAGTTCTCCCTTCTGCTCAATACACTACTGGCTTTGGCTCAAAAAACCGCAGCAAAATCTGCAACAAAAAAAGCTGCGTTTCCGCAACGTGGGGTTTTGTTTTTAAACTGTTGATTGTGCAGTAAATAAGATCTGTTACCTATTTTATGTACCAATATGATTATGGCAATACTGTAGCTTTTGTTATGTATAAAACTTTGAAAAAAATGTCTTTGTGTCGTCATATTCTGACTCCTGAAACTTTTTTAAATCACTTAAATCACTTTTTATTCAATTTTATTTTTGGAAGGGGAAGCAACTACAAAAATGATTTGGACATTTCCAGATGTGGTGATACCAAGTAAGTTTTTTATTTATTTATTTTTTTAAATTTTAAAACCTTTTTTTACTTAATTTTGAACCTGTCTAGGGGGTTGAACATGCGATCATTAAATCACTTATACCATAAACTGCAGTACTATAGTAGTGCAGTCTATGGTAAAATTACTATGGTCCTATTTAGTCTTGCTTGAGACAGGGGTGTTCAGTTGCCAGAGGGAGCCCCTCCCTCAAAATAACCTCTCAGATGCCACGGTTGCATTAGAGAAGTTAAAGAGGTTGTCCATGATTTTTTTATGGCCTGTACTTTAGTAGGGCCCCAGGCTAGGTCCCTAGGCCTGAAACTAGGTCTGTAGCTGGTCTCACATAGATCAGCTGTTCGAGGGTGCATCCGGCATATAGCTCCATACCCTATATAGTGGCTCGACAGTGTTACTGCAGCTATGAGAAAAGAAAAGATAATAACAGACAATGTCAGTTACTGTCCTATATAGGGTCACAATCTATACCATAGGAATGAACGGATACTATAATCTGTCTGCGCAAGAACTGTATGATCTGTGAAAGTAAACTAATGCTCTCAGATGCCTTGTTCACATCTGATCACAGCACCAGGGTGGTTAAGTGCCTGTGAGGAGAGATGTCTCATGTGTGAAACAGCGGCTATGATGCCAGTTCGGCTCGCCAGGACGCCATGTTTAAATATCTGATATCTGCTGTTCATGTATACAGATTTCGGGAAGAAGTTAAATGTATCTTGAAATGGTCTCATTGAAAAATATAACTTATCACGCTAAAACACAAAGGCAAAGACACATTTGAAAGAATCTATAGCATCTTCTAAGGGGTTTTCAGCCCTGGAAAACAAATGGTAAAGTGTGTAATATAGCCCTCATTGAGCACCATTTCCTGGTGTCTCCCAAAACCAGAGGAGATGCCTGTCCTGCCAATGACTGGCTAGAAGTGATATGTTAGGCGGACATCTCAGAGTATTTCCTGTATTGTGGGGAGACACCAGGAAACGGGGCTCAGCTTGGATCTGGAAAGCCTGTGGACTACAACAATGGGGGATTGTGGAGGGGTGACTAACCTTTTGTTATTTTACCTTCCCTCTATTATGCATTTTTTCCAAGGCTGAAAATGTCCTGAATGTCATCATATTCATGCAGGTAGGTGCACCACAATATTACTAAGCAGATCTGCTATTCCTGGTAAAGTGTGCTAAAAAATCTTAGGTATGGAGATATCTGAATAAATGGAAAACAGTAGGTTGGAAATGCCATCCTGTGTGTGGCATGCCGCTAAGTGGAAGGGGGCAAATCTGTGTGGGGCAGTGTACAACATGGTAGCCATTTTGAAAGCCACCATCTTGGAACCAAGTTGATTTGTTCAAATGGGAAGGGGTATATGTGACATTTATATCTATCTACATTATAGCTACGGTCTCCATAGCTTTGGGCCACCATGTATGGCAATCAGTGCTCATCAACACATGTTCACATGTAGCAATCATCATTAGTATGAAGTGGAAAGTACATTAATATGATTGTCCCTATACAGGTTACATTTGCCAGTAGCACCCCCTGTTTACACTGGAGATGTGCTGCCAACACACAAGCATGTTTTTGTGAGCATTATCTATCAGATCAGCCAAGTTTTGGGTGTTTGCTCATTTATCGGGTGATCAGGTGTACATACTGTATGGCAGTTCATTTTGAGAGTGCCAGGGAAACAGTAAATCTTGTAGCTGAGTCATTTCAAGTGTCACATATCTAACTGTTAAATATAGAATTTGCTTTTTGGAGTGTTGCATTGTGCAGAACTGCCACATCAATGTATCTCATATAACCCATCCACGTTATCCCATTTGGAAAAACAAGGTCTCTTTTGCTAATATTCAATAATGGTAAAGACATGAAAGGCTTTATAAATTTGGGTGGTTGCCCTGTATAAACACTTCTTAAGCTTATATGGTTACATCACCTTGCTAATGTCGACACTGATGCCAGTATTACATGAAAATAGATAATTATAGTCATAAAAAACAAGCTTTGTTAAAAACTGTTTTTATAGAAGCCAGCTGAACACAGTCCAGGAACTTACAGGCCCTCGGACTTATTAAAAGAGTCATTGCTGGCAATACAAGTGAATGTTAGACTTTCCCAGAATCCCGGCTTTTCCCTCTGTGATATGACAGCTCTCAGTTGCCTAATTTAGGAATCATCCCACTGAACCTTATGCACATTGGCATAAAGCCTATATGGCAGTGCGTGGAGTCTGTACAGCTTCTTTAGTGCAGTTGTACAGCTTTTTATGAGTTACTTTGATGGACACAAAGTTTTAGGTACAGCACAGGGCCTATATACCTCTGTAGAGGACCTACAGTACTATAACTAGCTGTAATACCGCTGTATGCATGATAAGAATAGATCAGAAGCCTTATATAAATATGCATACTATAGTAAATTATAAATGATTTACAAAGTAACTGGCAAACATATGCCATATATCTTGCATTGTCTCTGCAGCATGTGCATACATACCCATAAGCCCTATTGATATGAATGGGACATTTGCACAGTGGTTTCTTGTAAATCTGGCTTAAGACACAACTTTTTTGTGCGTGACTGGGAAACTGCACTAAATAACCTTTATTCTGATCCAATACTGACCTGGCGTGTTGTTTGTCCTTGCTATTGGCACTGTTCTGTCTTTTTATTGTTGAGTAAACACTTCTCGCCTCAACCTTCTCCTTTGTGTGACTGCTTCTGCTACCCCAACCTGTCCTTACATCAACTTCTACCACTCATTTCTATTGAACAAGACCATACCCTATGGTGGAGTTTAAGGCTGAGGCCCCACGTTGCGAAAACACAGACTTTTTTGTTGTAGATTTTGTTGCATTTTTTGAGCCAAATCCAGGAGTGCACTGAGTATAAGAACTTCCTATATATTTCTCATTCCCTTTGTAGCCATTCTTGACTTTGGCTCACAAAAAAACACAACAAAATCTGCAACAAAAAAAGCTGCGTTTCCACAATGTGGGGCCTCAGTTTAAGGGGTCTTCCAGGCTTTAAAAAGATATAGTTAACCCTTTAGTGACCAAGCCATAAATCTTGTTGACTAACTTTTATTAACTCTTTCTAGAAGGGAATGAAAAAAGACAGCAATTCCACCACTGATTCTACGCTTTAAATTTTGCGCCATTCACTATGTGCATTAAATTACCTGATGAATGTATTCTCTGTGTTCTGACATTTTTGTTGATGTCTTATTGGAGAATATAGTGCTTTTTGACCACTTTTTAGAACATTTTTTAAGTAGGCGACAGACAAAATATGGTAATTCTGACATTTTTTTTAATAGTTTTTTTTACACCATGAAACACCATGAAACATCAACATGGACGTGGCAATACTAAGGCCCGATTCACATCTGCGTTCGTCAATCCGCTCAAAATCAGTATTTGAAATCTTCAAAAACTGATTTTGAACAGTCCAGATTAAAACCCATTGATTTCCGCATTTATCAGTTTGTGCCATTTCCGTCTGGTTTGCGCTCTTTTGTGTGGAGAGAAAAGTAGAACTTGCAGGACTTTGTCTCCGTACTAAAAATAGGAATTCCAGACGGACAGCAACCAATTCGTTTTTTTTTTTTTACTATTGATGTCTATGGAAAATGGATTATAAACGGATAGCAATCAGTTTGTGTCTGTTTTGCAATCCGTTTTTCCCTCTGCGTATTCTCAGAATGAAGAAGGGGGAAGAAAAAAAAACTGATTGGTCAAAAACGGACACAAACGGTCAGTTTTTTTGAATGGACACCCATTGACTAATCCCTCTAAGAAAACTGATTCGGGTCTCTGCTGTGTAACCGTTTGGATTCCTTTTTGTACCAAACCATTTTTGTCTTAAAACGGTTTGCAAGCGGACGGATACCAGATGCAAGTGTGAACCCAGCCTTAGTATGTCTATTATGTTTTGATTTTTTTTTTTTTTTACTTACAAAACATTTTTGGGTGGGGGATTAATGTTTTGTTATATTGTTACTTTTTTTTCAATAAAATTTTAATTATTTTTTACACAATTTTTTTGTCTCATTAGGGACTTGAGCTTGTAAATTTTTGATCAATTATATACTACATAAGACAGGCGGTCTATCAGAAATGTATGGAAGGTAGACCTGGGGGCCATCATTAGGAGACCACTCCCTCTACAACCTTTTAGATGTTGCTGTCACTATTGACTGCGCCATCTCAGGGGTTAATGCCACCAGATAATATGTCTTGTGTCTTTGTAAATTCTTTAACTCTTGCTGACAGTAAAGCTAATAGGATACTACTGGTGGCTGAAAGCTTGCTTAACCTTCAGCTGTTTGACCAGAAACATGCACAGTTGCCTCAGTTGAGCGTGCATGTTTACTTCAATGGGAAAAGGGGAATAAGAGTGTTCTGGTAGAGGTTCTTGTGGCAGTGATGGTACTCGTCCATAGCCCTGTCTTGTAAGAGGGTGTTCCTTACCGCTGTGAGGAACGCCCTTCTGACAATGGGGAGATAGTTAGTCTCAGCACCGATATCTCCAGCCCCAGGGCACATGAATTCAGTGCACTGTCGGCTTTCTAGTGGTATATAAAACTGCATATGCATGAGGAAATGAAAAGTCCTCTTTAAATCTTCTTTTGTCGGATAGTTGATATATCATATTATTACGGATATTATTAGGCAACAACTAATTGTCCTTATGGACGACATATTACCGTACCTTGTAGCAGAGAAAAATAATACAATTTGGATTTTCATTTACTTTATACAGGGTTTATAGGTTGTTTCAAAGTACAAGAATCCTAAACAACCACTTGAAGGGAATGCACTATGGCTTTTCATCTTTAGCATGACTTCTGGAAGACACAGCATTCCATATGATGACATTGGTATGTCTTGAGAATTCTGGCTCAGGGTTTCCATCTCCATCAGTGCTGTTGCTATTTATATGTATTGATATTTCATTTTTGGTTCAGCCTATTTTGGAGGTCAAGAATTCAGGTTCAGTATTTACTTAGTTGTCATATCACATTCTGCTGTGTTCAATTATTGTAGATGCTATTTTTATATATTAATTACTTTATTTTTTTTTCCAAAAATAGCTACTTTGCTCACATCAATAGAAAATGTAGACATTCCATGTTGTTCCCATCATGGTTTAGCAAGTCTTTTATCCGTCCAGTTAAAATGACTTTTCTACCTTATTAAGGGTAACATAGTAAATATAGTTGGATACAGACACAATTCCATCTAGTTAAACCTATAAACCTACCAAGTTGATTCAGAGGAAGGCAAACAAAAATAAAATAAAACATGAGGCTAATGGCAATTGCCTTATCAGAGGAAAAAAAATTCCTTTCCAACTTCAAATATGGCAATTGGACTAAGTCCCTGTATCAACATTCTACCTCCCCAAAAAATCTAGTCCCTTTCAAGAAAGGCATCCCGCCCCCTCTTAAACCTGTACATGGATGGTATCAGCCATCACCACATCTTGTGGAAGTGAGTTCCATAGTCCATGTAAAGGAGCCCTGTCTATGGTAAAATCTTCTTTCATCTAGATGTAGAAGATGCCTCTGTGTCATTGTACAGGCCTTATTGGAAAGACCTCTGTACTGACCTTTCATATATTTGTACAGTATAATCAGATCAACCCATAAACCATCTTTTTTCAAGACTAAATAATCCCAAGTGTGGTAAGGCCATGTGAGAATCAAGCACCCTGCAAAACAGCATCTCTGGGAAAGGAATATTCAAATAAGTTCTCCTCGAAATTTTTAGAAGGTAGCTCCCTATAGATATCACTATAGTCTGTTCTTCTATGACATTTTGTAACATTGACTGGGATTAAACCCAATCCAGAACATCCAGAGAATTTATGTGAATATTCCTCTTCCAGAATTACTAGTACATGCATGGTCTGTTAGGCACTGCACACTACAAAGTGGCCTGCAAATGTGACATCTTCCTAAGAAGACATAGTGCCCCTTCTGAAACAGCACAGTAGCCCCTTCTCTTTGGGAGCCTTGACTTCTACCTCATTTGTGAACCTTAAAGGACTTGCTTCAGGGCGTGTGCAGAGGCCTGGAGTTGTGCTAGTACTAAAATGTGTTGCATATTCTGATTACTTTTCTGGGACCTGCACCTATCTCCAGGACAGGTGTTTGGGAATCCTATTTCGTGACCAACATGAATGGAATGGTGGCTGAACATTTCTCTCCATTTTTCAGAACTTATATGAACGTGAATGGACAGGGATGTGCATTTGTGCACATCTTTATTTTCACAGCAGTCATTAGATGGCGTGACCCTGACCTGTGTTCTTCTCAAGGTAGGTGAAGTCCGAGAGGTGGAACCTATTTCTATAAAACATTTATCTTATAAACGATATGAATATTATATAATTGTCTGAGATTAAAAAATCCCTTTAACTATGCTGAAATGAATAGGATATTACAGGAATTTGGTTCACGACTTCTGTACAGTCCCAGAGCTGTCCCGGAATATTAATAAAGGCCTCTGAGGAAGGGAGGATTGTAATGCAAATGCATAAAGTATGTGATTATCTAATAGAACCAGGAACTATTCAGTGCACATCCACCACAACAGTGCTTCTTGGGTGGATGTACCTGGGAAACAAGAGAAAAATGGAAGAAAGCTCTTCCACCGCAAGTCCTCTTTAAAAGTAATGGAATAGGAGCAGAGCTACAATCCTCGGACACCACCGCTATGCAGTGGATGGAGCTTTCTGCTCCCCTATGTAGGTTCCAGTGCCTGAGGCTGCCCCAGGCAGCTGATCACCAATTTGATGATCCATCCTTAGGATAGGCAGTCCAGAAAACCCCTTTAAAGGCAGGTGCTCTTCACATGGTGCTTGGCTATCCTTTTCAAACATCCATGTCAAAACTGCAACAGTATTTACAAAAACTTTTTGGCCGTACAGCAATCAAGGCTCTGGAGGCAGTAGCCCAACTATCGACTACTCTAGTTTTTACAGCATGACTCAGACACTTGCTCTGAATCCTTCATAAAGAGCAGAAAGCCATGGTCAGACAGAAGCAGTAAAGATCCTTTAATTCACAGTTGTCAAACACAAGGCCCGCAGACCAAATCCAGCCTGCGGCCTTGTGCTTTGTGGCCTGCGGCCCAATCTGCCATGAAACGATAGCCATTAGACATTCTTTTTAACTGGCCGCTACCTATTGGTTTATTGCAATAGGTAGCGCCCGTTCTTCAATGTCTGGTTCAAATAAAAAAAAAGGGATACTGTGTTGGGGCTAAAAAAAATGCAGCCATATTATGTGTTGGGGGTTAGTAAGCCATATTAGGTGACATCACTTTGTTCTCTCTTCGGCCGGAAGGTCTCCAGTACTCTATAGCTGGGGAGTGCTGTGGCCCTTTTGGCTAAAGATAGAACAAACAGCTATAGGGGATGCAGCAGTCACCCTTGTGACAGGGGGCCTCATAGGCGCCCTCGACACATTACTGTCTCCAGGTGTAGGGAATTTCATACTTACCTCTTTTTCCTGCAAATCGCTGATGTGGTGACCGGCTATGCTCCTCTTTTAATGTCCTTCTGGCCATGCTGTCTCTGTGGTATCGCTTGCGGTACAATAGTTCAGGTGACAGGGTAGCCAGGAGGACAATAGAAGAGGTGCACAGCTGGGAACCACATGAGCGCTTTGCAGGAAAAAGAAGTACAGTAAGTATGAAGTTCGCCAGAATTGTATGGCCTAGACTGTATGTCATGTAATTTGGGGTGGGGAGAACTGTTACCTGTGGAGGTCACCAATATCTATGTGGGGGACAAATAGGACACTATTACTTGTAGGGGGGGAGATAATTAGGACACTTACCTGTGAGTATTAACAATATGTTAACATCAGCCTTATGTTTGCCTTCAACGGGCTATAAATGTAATTACACCTAGCTGGCAGAGCTACAGAATTACTAACGGCCCTTTGAAGATAACCATAAGGCTTATGTGGCCCTTGGCGAAAATGAGTTTGACACTCCCTGCTCTAATTCATTAAAAGGCCAGTGATTGGATTCCTATGAAAGTAAATATGTAACAAACTGTACACCTACTTATACAAATAGATTGATAATTATTTAAAGTGATCAATCATTTTGATAGCTAGAGTCAGTAACTTTTTTCCAACTTTGACTCCAACTCCACAGCCCTGGCAGCGATTAGAAAAATTGTGGCAATAGCCACAACAAAAACAACTAATGAAAATAAACCCTAAATAGCAATCCTGGTGCAGGCATGCTTCTCTTAGTAGCACCCGATGCAGCAGTTTCTAGCTTCAGCCATCAGAATACACTGTCACAGGAGTGACCATAACTGTCTTAACACACGTTACCATTTATCTTGCACTTAAAGGGGTTTTCCTGGATTTTTTTTTTTTTTTTTAATTAGGCCATGGGAGGTGAAAAAAAAAATTAAGAAAACACACCCATCCCTGGTGCCTCCAGTCCAGTCCTGCTACTCTGATGTTTTCTTGCAGAGGAAGTCCTGGCTGCACGTGACAGCTGAGGCCATTCAGTGGCCTAAGGAAAGGGACCCAGGACGTTACAGCCGGCGAGGACTTCAACCACAAAAAAACATCAGAGCATCAGGACCAGACTGCGTTGGGAGGCATCGGGGTCAAGTGAGTATGTTTTTTTTTTTGTTTTTTTCCACCTCCCCCGGCCTAATTTAAAAGAAAAAATAAGTTATCCCGGACAACCTCTTTAAGTGTGAACTTCTACTTCCTTCAGTAATATAACTAAGGCCTTCATCTTCAACATAGGGTGATTTAATATCAGCTAAAAACATGTACACGTAAATCTAATCGCCAGCTTGTATCTAACGTTATTCTGTAACATATTATTTACCTGTGTTGTGATGACAACATGCCAGCTCTTTACATTACTTACTATTGCATCTGCCTGTCTATTGGGAGTCTACTCAGCTATTAGGCAGCTTACATTTAATCTCTGCTGAATACGAGAGATTTCCTCCCTCCTGTGCATACCACTTGCTGTACTTCAGAGACTATGCACTCATAGAACCCACTCAAAAGCAGAAAAAAAAACTATAAAGCAATTAGAGGAAGAACCTTGCTAGACCTTGAGTTCGCCTGGTGCCTCAGTGCTTGAATGGGATATTGAAATTGTTGCTGAAATGCATTTGTGACAAGTGTGTGCCCGGCACGTAGTAATGTATTAGATAAATGGGGTGTTCACACTACCATTGTTAGTGTCCATTGTTAGCATCTGCCGAAAATCCCATTGATTTGAATGGAATTTCATCCATCACAGGTCCGTTATTTTGGCGGAGATAATACCGCAGGGTATAGAATTTTTAGTTCCATTCAAAATAACAGACTTTTGACCGATGTCAAGTGTCTGTTATTTTTTTTTACGGACATTAACAGACACTAACTGATGTTAATGTCTCTGTTTTTTAACCATTTTTTTTTTTTTTTTTTTTACGGACCCTATTATAACAGACTTCCAAAGGTAGTGTGAACGCCCGCTAACATTAGAGATACAGCAGTTTTTTCATTTTCCCATCCCTGACTGACAGTCATAACTTTTTTTCCATGAGAAGTTGGATTTTATGGCACCTTTTTGGGGTACATATAAATATTTTTTAGGAATCCAAAATTACAAGGAAATTTGCTATTTTTTTGTTTTATGTTAAAACATTCCAGATGACTTTACAGGAAAAGCTACCTTATGAGAAATAACACTATTTCTGGTCATTATGTGACGTATTCTGAATTTTTCAAGCAGTTCTCCCCTCTGCAGGCTGCATCTCTAATTCTCCGTTGTCTCTGAGCTTGTGGGTGGAGATTAGCTGCTGTGATGTCTTCTGTAGATAGTCCATGCAGAAAAGAGAAGATTTTCCACCCGAAGGCCGGGGCCCCACAAAGTGTAAACGCCACAGCAAAAACTGCAGTGTTTTACAGCCTCTGCAAAGTGGATGGGATTCTGGCTAATCCCATCTACACATTGCTGAAAAATATTTCCATAGCGGACATAACCATGACGTTTTTGTAGATCATAGCATAACAATTATACCTACGGAAATGCTGGCTGAAGATCATTCTCCGCTGTGTGAACACAGCTTAGTAGTAACGTTCTGTTTGCGGAAACGGATCGTCACCGGATAACCAACAAATGTCCCTGGGGCAGTCACATGACCACCCCAGGGATATGGGTAAATATACATTTTTGATTATGTTATTTAGAAAGTAGAAGGGTGTTTAGATCAGTGTAGAGATTTCCATTTATCCCTGACAACCCCTATAATGACCATTGTTTCCATCTTCCGTCATAGGATGTTGCAGAGAACAGACACATTACTTTTGTAATGCAAGAAAATGTCCTGCATGCAGGACTTTTTCTTCCATCAGAAAAGTAAAAACCATGAGAGATTTTTACATTGGGGCGAATGCAGACGGACACCTGTCTGCATCTGTCACTTAACGTCTGGTGCGCTCATCCTGTGACAGATGAAAACAAGGGACATTAAATAACGGTGGTCTGAACCCACCCTTATATTGTTGCATTATAGTCTATGGGGTCTGCGGGTAACCGCTTTTTAAGCGGATTAGGTTTCCATTCTTCAGGTCCAGAACGAAAGCTGAACGCTAGTGTGAACCTAGCATTACTTTTGCTCTAAAAACACATTAAAATCTGCAACAAAAAAACGCTGCATTTCTGCAAGGTGGGGCCGTAGCCTAAAAACGGTCCTGTTATTCTATAAAAACTACCGATAGGGAATATAGATTGTGAGCCCTATATGGGGCAGTGACTGACAATGTCTGTAAAGCGCTGCGGACTATGATGGCGCTATACATATAGGCATAATAAATAAATAAAAAAAACTAATGCTGGAAAGAAAGACGGATCAGCCGTCCATAACAACCAATCAGATCACGGTTTCTATTTTGGTAATCTGTGAAGAAAAATGAGAGCTGGAATCTGATTGGTTGCTATGGGCAACTGCTCCCTGCCTGATTGTGCTCAGGGATCTGCATGCAAGAAACCTAAAAACGCATGTGTGAGGTGAAGTCACGACATGTCTGTACAAGGCTGTGACACCTAGCCTATCCATCACCCCGGCCCAGCCGCCGCCTCCCCTGTGAGGGAGAGCCGCCGTGATGCATGCTGGGCCGGGACATCCCCCTTCCCGCGCCGCCGTGTGAGCCGCAGAGTCTGCGCTGCCGCCGCCATGTTGCCAGCAGCCGCTACCGTCAGGCTCTAGCTGTGTCCCACTTCAGTCCTCCTTTCCCCCCTCCCTTCGCCTCTCCCTCCCTGAAAATAAAACACCCGAGACGCTAGGAGGAGGAGGCCGCCGCCGAGTGACTAAAGCAGGGAGAGGCCCCGCCGCCTGAACCATGTCCACCAAGGACGGTAAACACTCCACCACCGAGCGGGCGGTTAAATGTGAGTCTCGTTTGTGTCGGTGTGACCCCCTGCCATGTCTGCTTGCCCCCTCCCCGAATGTCCCCGTCCGAGTGACAGGTCTCCCTCCTCACATAATAAAGATGGCGGCCCCGCAGCTGATAGACCGAACTGGGGGAGACGGGGCTGGCGGCCTGAGGCGCCGGGAATCCCCCACATTGTCTCTAGGCAGCTGACCTGCCCGGCAGCGCAAGCGTTAATCCAGTGACAGGTCCCTCTAGCATGAAGTGCAATAGCCATGACAACCAGTGCTCCCACACAGCGCCCCTGTCATACATGCACTGTCGTGTGTACGTGTGAATATTGTTATATGGAGGAGGAGGAGGATGCTGCAGGTAGCGTGTCATGTAGTGCAGCAGCCCCAGTGATTCCCGTGCAGGAGGGATTCCTCTATGTATCTATGTGTTATTATTGGCGTAATCCTACTGGGGGAAATTGGATATTGACGGATTGCTGGGAGTACAGCTGCTCTCCTGGGGCTGTGCGGCTACATCATTGCATTGATTTAGGAGCTGTCAATGTGTGTGGGTGCCTACAGGCTGGGCCTGGAGAAGAGGGATTCCTGCAGCACGCCTCTGATCACATACTATAGATGGCTTGTTACAGGTTATAGGCACAGTTCACATGTCATTCTGATCCTGCATTGGCTTATTGCCTGCCATTTACCTCTGATCCAACGCTTTAATGTATCACATTGTATTGGTTTGCAATAGGGTACCTTGCCCCATCAGAATAACAAAAAGTATACTGTGCAGTACATGTTTCTTTACTGTATATGTCAGAATAGTAGACTACACTGATCTTTATAGTGGAAAGAAAAGTATGCCAGCATATACTGGCCATGTGTGTGCCAAAATTTATTTGGGGACAGTGTATTTGCTGCTCATATAATTTTGTTTGTTTTATGGGCAAGATAATGATTTTTGCAACTTGATATTAAAAACGTACGTATCTTGTTTTTGTTGTTGCTTTCCATAATGTTTGGCTGCTGTGTTTTTTTTATATTGTTGTTGCTTATGGTGTCCTTAAAGGGGTATTCCCATGACCATGATCATTTTTAAATCTGTAGATAGTTAAAAGTTAAACATTTTTGCAAATATAAGTAATGAAACATTTTGCAGAGTGTTAAAGATTTTCTCTAAATATCTTGTAGTCACAAGTTGTTGACTTGATCGGTTGCCAGTGGATACGACCATGAATGCAGGACCTTTCTAAGGTCAGAAAATTAGCCATGATGTCCTTATTGTGGCCGGGATATCTTCTGATACATGTAGTGTCCCTGTCTGATAACCCGGCTACAATAAGAAAATCATTGCTGGGTTCCTGACAAGTCCCAGACCATAGAAAGTTTCTGCATTTGTGGTCGTATCCATTGGCAACTGATCAAGACAACAGACTGTCACCACTAAGATGGATAGAGAAAATCTTTAAAACACTGCAGAATTTTTAACTATTTATATTTGCAAAAATGTTTAACTTTTAATTATCTACAAATATAGATATGATTATGTTCATGGGAATACCCCTTTAAGGTGCAATTTACTAGCATTTGGTTCCTCATGCCTTATCTGGGTATGTCCACACAGAGAATTTTGGCACACCTTCTGTGCCAAAATCCTTGTCAAAAAAACTGCCACGTCCTTGTCCTGATTTATCTTGCCAGTGTTTCAGTGGTGGGTGACCCCATTGAATGGTGCTAACCTTCATGTCACTCCGAAGCAGTTCATAACTGCAAACCATGGCAAAGGTAGACCACAGGACGTACTGTCTGAACATACCCTGACCTGGTATAACAGTTTTTCAGCTCCCTGTGTTATATCAGGAGTGCATACAAACCGCTAGCATTATAAGCCTGGTGCACGTGCAGGGGCTTGTTTTCTCTTTGCATGCTCTTCATTGGTGGATGTACTTGACTTGAGATTTGTTATGTGGGCACACACTTTATACCATCTCAGACCAGTACATCAGAAAGGATATTTTATCATATGGTAAGCAGAGGGAGATTAGGACCAGTAGGAAAGATCTAGCACATCATCATTTCTACAACTATTTTTGATGGTTGCCATGTCTGTAAAAACCTCTTTAATTGTCAGCGTATACCGTTTAACATAACTACCTCTTAAAGGGAACCTGTCATAGACTTTTTGGACACTAAACCACCCACAGATCCCATGGACCATTAGTATCCCAAATGGCACTATGCTAACACTCTCAATGGCGGCATTTAAAAATAAAAACCTTCCTGTTTACCTAGAGATAAGTCTGATGAATCTCTCCAGACTCCTCTCTGATGGTCCGGCTGCCTGCACAGCTCTTCACTGACTCCAGGGGGATACACCTTGGCTTCACTGTGCATGTGTCCAATGTCCAGTGCATGCACAGTGAAAGTAGGGTCACTCTGGCTTCAGTAAAGAACTGTGCAGAAATCCAGGTCAGTATAGCCAACATACAGTATTAGGATGATATGACTCTTACCCTAAGGGTAGCAGCACTGAGCCACCGTGCTGCCGCCATGAAAAAAAATAGAGCATTATCTTCTTTTCTTTTTTTTTTTTTTTTTCCCCATGGACAGGATTATCAGGTGTGTTTTTACAGACCTCATTCACCCCTTGTTGTAAGTGGGTGTGGGAAAAAAATGGATCAGTTAAACACATGGTCATGTCTTGGCTCGGTCTTCCACGCAAGTAGAGTGTTAGACTTTCCCCATCTCTGTTGGTCCCTGCACAGCGGCGCCCTACACTCGGGTGCACTGTTGTTCCAGGAAAGCTTAGAAGAGGATGTAGTGCTATATCATTGTTATGATTGGGGTCCCTGAGTTTGGACGCTCACCGATCATTATGTAATGGCCATCACTTTGTAATATTGGCTTGCTCCTTTAGTGTGGGATTGCAATTCAAAACGTTCCCTGAATTCTAGAGAAACATTATAAATGAAGGACTGGGTATGCTTGTCCTCAGGGGTAGACATGTTATGGAAGGTCAAATCATATTCCCATGAATATAAAAGAGGATCGCCAGTCTGTTCACTGGTGAATGATATGGTTTACCTGCATAGTGTTCATAGAGGTAAAACACATTGGCTGAATTCAGCTATTCAACCTCATATTTTTTCTGAAAAGTTAAGGGATGTTTTAACTATCAGAAATCTCCTTTCATCTTGTTTTCTTTTTGTGTTTGCCATTTTTGCTAGTTTTCTATTATTTTTAGTGAAGAGATGGATTGAAAAGGTTGTTCAAGTAAATTCGAGCTGTGGCCTTGTTCACAGTGCGTTACTATTGTGGGGTGTTTTATGTACGGTATATTTACAGGGATTAATATATCTCTGTATGTAGAGATGGCTGGGGGGTGGGGAGTCTGAGCTGGCACTGCCCCTATAGATAGGGAATAACTTATTAAGATGGGAATAACCCTTTAAGAAAATATTTAGAAATGCACTATAAACTTGCTAATTTATTGTTACGATTAGTGCTGCCCCGTTTTCATTAGTTGAGAAGCTACGTCCCCTTGTTATGTTAGAGATGTCCTGCACAGTGCGTAACAAGACATGTCTGGTCACATATTGCCGTGTCCTGTGACTATAGGTGGTGGATGGAAGCATTGTTCAGTCAGACGACACCGCTATGTTAACGTGGAGAAAATAGTGCAGAACAAATAACTATATAACTAAGCTTATTAAAATAAAGTTTACATTTCTAAATGTTGTCTTAAAAAAGTCTGCCCCTATATGCCCATCCACATGCACATTCAGTGTGTGGAGATATTCTTCCATAGAAGCAATGCTTGTCTGTTGGAGCATGCCACTATTTGTAGACCATTGCAGAGAGTAATCTTTATTTATAAAGTCGAAGCAAAAAAAAATGTCCTATTTATGAATGGGGCATTTAAAACCCAATTCCCCAAAAAAAATCTCATTCACCTGTATGAAATAGTCATAGAAATGTCTGCAACAAATCTGTTATGTGTGAACAAGCTTTAGCAGACGTTCTGCTCTGATAACACTGACTCCATTGGGTAACTTAGAATTTAGTTATTTTAGATGAATGTGCTAACTGTTGTGTCCTTGGTAGTGGGGTCATGTCGCCGCATGGTCTGTGTGACAGACTAGCACAGAAGATGACTGCAGGCTTCAGGTGACAGCCCAGCACCGTCATCTGACATTTGGCCATGAAGCCATAGCTTAATTCAAACATCAAAACCTTTTTTACTTTCTTTTAAATAACCCTCCTAAACTGGGTCCTCTCAGATTGTAATGCTATTTTTACACTTTAGCAACTTAAAATAGCGTTTTTCTGTTGCAAATGCAAACAGCTGTAGTTCTTGGTACATATGGGTGGTGAGCGACAACACCTTCACAGTATTGGGTACTTATTTGGGAGCTAGATGTGTAGTTCATAACTATTTATGTTGTTTGTACTAACACGTACAGTGTACTTAGGGGTAAAGTAGCGGTTAACTTTCTCTGTTGATTCTTGCATTTATTACTTGTGTTGGCCAGCAAAATGAGAAATTTGCTTCTATTCTTTTGGCTTTGGTTACCCATGTATTAGCCAAGCTGGAAGTTTAACCATTATTGCGAAACAGCGTAAGGAAAATACATATGTGTCAGTTATTCCCAGTCATATTTTGGCAGTCCTGCTGGCATGGACCTTGTTTGGGTGAGCCTGGTTCCAGTTTAATAGTAGGGACCCTAGTGGAGGAATTTTTATGAGTACAGATAATAGACATTTAAAAGGTACCTGAGCTTTCATGAAAAGTTGAAATATGTGCAGGGTCTTGCTGGTCAGTCTGTTCTATGACTTATACAGCCTTCTTACACTGTGTCCCATCAGTTTTTCTGTAGATAATGTCCCCATTTTGCCTGAAGCACATTTTCCATTTTACTTTGAGGCCATGGATGTGTACAATAAGGAGCATTCTGCCTTCCTTCCCTTTCCATTATACCTACTTTGGTTTGTTTACATGCAATTCTGCCAGGAGTAACTGTACAAGAGCAAACAAATAGCTAAGAAAAGCCCAAGTGACACTCAGATCCAAGAACACTGAACTGCAAATGTAGAACAGATATATGCCGGTACCCACTACATTCTAGCCTGTACCATGCAGACATGATAGGAAAAGAGAAATCTATGAGCGCAGTGGAAGAGTGAAGAAATCAGGTGATACCTTTTAGAGGCTAACTGAGTATATTTATAAGTAAGCTTTCAGGAGTACTCGCTCCCTTCATCAGACATGGTGTGATACAAGAACTGAAAATTAACAGATTTTTATACACATGGTTTTCAAAGCATTTTAGAGTCCTTAAAAAAATTGCAATCTAAGTAGAGAAGTTATTTACAACAGGTCAAAAAAACAGTCTGGAAACTTGTGGTGTGTGACGGAGGGATCAGTAATTCTTGCTGTTATCTGTTTGCTATCAGGAGGTGATTTGTGTCCCTCACAGGTCATACATAGTTTGATTTGAAGCTGGCATGAATATTGAATTCAGTTCATGGTTCAAACATAGTGTGACATGAAGCTGGCATGAATATTAAGTCCAAATTGCAGAGTTTGAAATTTTTGCATAAATTTGTACTCCATTTCTTTCCTTTTCTCCTGTGTCTATGAGCGCAGTCAGTAAAGCTGTTTGTTGTCTGTGAATAATATCCCATCTGTAACCACACAAGCAGTCTTAGATTGTAAGTTGGGAGATGCTGCAGAATGTTCAGTCCTTGCAGTTGTGTGTAAGGCTCCATGTACACGATCCTAGATTCTATCTGCAATTGCAAATAAAGTACGGACCTATTAATTTCTATGGGCCCATACAGACATGCTGACTGTCATGGCAACGGATCTCTTTCCGGGGACAGCAATCCACAACAAAATGGTGGCGCCCATGTCCTGCCACAAAAATGACACCTCAGTCAGCACTGGAAGCATTAATACCTGCGATCAGTGTGGGCACTGAACGCCGGTATTCGTGTCAGCTATGGCGGTCGCTCAGCTCCTTAGTGGCCACCATATTTAAATACCCAACATCCATCATACTATTCACGATGGATGTCAGGAAAGAGTTAAAATGGAAGTACAGTGAGTGAAGGGAGAGAGGGCTTGTTCTCTCTTCACACAGTGAATAGAGGGGGGGCTGGTTATCCTCACAGTCTCTACACATCTGCAGACAGCTTTCTCTGTGCACAGCAGGCACTGAGAAAATTATTCAGCTTCTACAATGTAAGGAGAGTTTACTATATACTTGTGACTAGTTGCTTGTGTTATTACTGATGGAATGTTGGTCATAGACAGAAAGCAGCTTTCCTAAGGCTGCAGTCACACTAGTGTTTGGGGACTCTGTACCCCATTCTGCTTAAAATATGCATAGAGAAAAGTCCTACAAGCAGGACTTTTCTCTTCGCCTATTTTGGGCGGAAACTAGACTATTATAGGGTCCACAGGTTTCCATGGGTAACTGCTTTTTAAGAGGATAGAGTTTCAGTGTAAACCTGAACACTAGTGTGAACCTAGCATTATTGTGCTCAGATCTCTCTTTTTCTGTGTCAGGGATCTGTTTAGTTGCATCATAACCTGGATATGAAGTCAGTGTCTCTGGATCTCCTATATTATAGTCTCCTGGGCTCTTCTCAGCTATTTCTTTGCTATTTTACAGTTACCTCTGGCAGAATGTAAAGAAATCAGTATTAGTAGTAGTAATGGATAGGGGAGGGGTTACTGTTTCTTTTTGTACATACCCCCTGCATTAGGGAAAAAAAAAGTTCTGCAGGCATAAAGGTGCTATTAGCAACAGGAAAAGTTATAGGACACCATGGTACCCTGTTTCCCCGAAAATAAGACAGCGTCTTATATTAATTTTTGCTCCCAAAGATGTGTTGTCTCTTATTTTCAGGGGATGTCTTATTTTTTTTTCAATGAAGAAGAATTCACATTTATTGCTGAACAAAAAAATGAACATTTATTATATACGGTACTGTACAGTAGTTGTCATCATAAACCAGCATAACTAGACAAACTGTGAATCCTATCAAGAATTTCTTACTACTGCCGTACCATTATTTCCATGTACAACAATTAACAGTATGGTACATTTACCAATATTTACAGTATGAATAGAAAGTAAAATTTATTCAATGACAGTTATGTCATCATCTTCTAGGACATCGTCATAACAATCCAAACCATTAATTTCCCTGCACACAGTATCATGTCCCATAGTGGCCCCTGCACACAGTATCATGTCCCATAGTGGCCCCTGCACACAGTATCATGTCCCATAGTGGCCCCTGCACACAGTATCATTCCCCATAGTGGCCCCTGCACACAGTACTATATATCCCATAGTGGCCCCTGCACACAGTATTATGCCCCATAGTGGCCCCTGCACACAGTATTATGCCCCATAGTGGCCCCTGCACACAGTATTATGCCCCATAGTGGCCCCTGCACACAGTATTATATCCCATAGTGGCCCCTGCACACACTATTATTCCCCATAGTGGCCCCTGCGCTGAGTATTTTGCCCCATAGTGGCCCCTGCACACACTATTATATGTCCCATTGTGGACCACCCATGAACAATTATTATACTCTGGAGTCTTTTCAGACCCCAGAGTATAATGATCGGAGACCCAGGGGAGGATAGAAACATAAAAAAACAACGTTGCTTACCTGTTCCTCGCTCCGGTCCACTCCATGCTACTTCGGCCTTCTTCAATGTTGGACCAGGCCGGCGTCACGTGATGTGGGCCGGCATCGCGACGCAAAATGACGTCCGCTGACGTCTGCGACGTCACCAAACAGGCCTGAAGCCTGGAGATGCGTTCGAGAGGTAAGTACATTGTTTTTTATGTTCCCTCACCAGCTCTGGGCCTCCGATTATTATACTCCGGGGTCTTTTCAAAGACCCTGGAGTATAATGATAGCAGTGATTGTGGGGTTCGGCCCGCGGCCTCACATACCATATATACCGTATGTTCTGTTCGGGAATGCTGCAAAACTAAACATCTCCTACGTCTTACTTTCGGGGGGATGCCTTATATTGGACAATTCTATGAAACCTCTCCTATGTCTTACTTTTGGGGGTGTCTTATTTTCGGGGAAACAGGGTATGAATTCCTCTACAGTCATAGAACAGATTGTGCAGCAAAACCATGTGGTATGACATGAAGCAAAGCTATGGTTTTGCTGCAGTTGGCACCACAGCTTTCACTATTATGTGTTCCCCGTCTAAGGCCCGGTTCACATCTGCGTTCGGGTTTCGTTTCGGGGAGTCCATTTGGGGACCACCCAAATGGAAACCTACACGCATAAGGGAGGGGCTGGTTATCCTCACAGTCTCTACACATAAAAAAGCAGTTTACCTGGGAAACCTGCGGACCCCATAGACTATAATGGGGTCTGTGTGGTTTTCGCACGAAACAAACGGAGAGGAATGTGCTGCTTGTCATCCGAGGAGCAGCATTGTGATGGCTTAGTTATGGGTTCATACAGAAGCAGTTCCTAGAATTGTGATATTGTCAGTGAGTGAAAGACAAGAGTTTTTAACCTCAGTGTATAAATAGTATTTCTAAAATCACTTGCTCTTCAGGGTTACCTTTTTATTGCCATCTGTGTTGAAAAATAAAGCAAAAATGTTCCTGTTAAAGGGAGTCTGTCATTCACAAAACTAATTTTTCACTAACCCCATGTGGGAATAGCCTTTATAAAGGCAATTCTAGTCCTACCTTTCTTTTTCTTTTGCAGGCAGCCCTTTTCGAATAAAAGCGCTTTTTGCAGATACGTAAATGACGATCACGGCGCACAGGGACCGTTCCCCCCGTGCTTTGAACACAGCAGCATCATACCCCTCTGACTGTTCTTCCCCGCTTCCTGGCCGTTGTATGCACGCCCCCCCTCTGATGATGTGCTCTGTTCTTCTCCCTCCGCTGCGTCATCAACAGCATCTCTCTTTGGCGAGACTGAAATCCAGCGCACGTGCTGTCGGCTCTGCGCTGTCAACTTCGAGCAGAGCCGCTTTAGGCTGGGGCCCCACGTGGAAAAAACCGTGGCGTTTTAGTCACCGCAAAGTGGATGGGATTATAGCGAATCCCATCCCCACATTGCGGTAAAATACAGCGCGGTTTTGGAAATCGCAGCATGTTAATTATACCTACGTAAATGCCAGTAGTTTCCCTATAGGTATACACTGTGTGCAGAATTATTAGGCAAGTTGTATTTGAGATTATTTTTATTATTGAACAACAACTATGTTCTCAATCAACCCAAAAGACTCATAAATATCAAAGCTTAATATTTTTGGAAGTTGGAGTGGGGTTTTTTTTAGATTTGGCTATCTTAGGAGGATATCTGTTTGTGCAGGTAACTATTACTGTGCAGAATTATTAGGCAACTTAATAAAAACTAAATATATACCCATCTCACTTATTTATTTTCACCAGGTAAACCAATATAACAGAAAATTTAGAAATAAACATTTCTGACATTCAAAAACAAAACCAAAAACAAATCAGTGACCAATATAGCCACCTTTCTTTACGATGACACTCAAAAGCCTTCCATCCATAGATTGTGTCAGTTGCTTGATCTGTTTACGATCACCATTGCGTGCAGCAGCCACCACAGCCTCCCAGTCACTGCTCAGAGAGGTGGACTTACTGGTTTCCCTCCCTGTAGATCTCACATTTTATGAGGGACCACAGGTTCTCTATGGGGTTCAGATCAGGTGAACAAGGGGGCCATGTCATTATTTTTTTTTCTTCTTTTAGACCTTTACTGGCCAGCCACGCTGTGGAGTATTTGGATGCATGTGATGGAGCATTGTCCTGCATGAAAATCATGTTTTTCTTGAACAATACCGACTTCTTCCTGTACCACTGCTTGAAGAAGGTGTCTTCCAGAAACTGGCAGTCGGTCTGGGAGTTTAGCTTCACTCCATCCTCCACCCAAAAAAGGTCCCACAAGTTCATCTTTGATGATACCAGCCCATACCAGTACCCCACCTCCACCTTGCTGGCGTCTGAGTCGGAGTGGAGCCCTCTGCCCTTTACTGATCCAGCCTTGGGCCCATCCATCTGGCCCATCAAGAGTCGCTCTCATTTCATCAGTCCATAAAACCTTTGAAAAATCAGTCTTAAGATATTTCTTGCCCCAGTCTTGACGTTTTATCTTATGTTTCTTCAAAGGTGGTCGTTTTTCAGCTTTCCTTACCTTTTCCATGTCCCTGAGTATCGCATACCTTGTGCTTTTTGATACTCCAGTAACGTTGCAGATCTGAAATATGGCTAAAATGGTGGCTAATGGCATCTTGGCAGCTTCATGCTTGATTTTCCTCAATTCATTAGCAGTTATTTTGCGCCTTTTTTTTTTCAACACGCTTCTTGCGACCCTGTTGGCTATTTGCCATGAAACGCTTGATTGTTCGGTGATCACGCTTCAAAAGTTTGGCAATTTCAAGACTGCTGCATCCCTCTGCAAGGCATCTCGCAATTTCTGACTTTTCAGAGTCTGTCAAATCTCTCTTCTGACCCATTTTGCCAAAGGAAAGGAAGTTGCCTAATAATTAAGCACACCTTATATAGGGTGTTGATGTCATTAGACCACACCCCTGCTCATTACAGAGATGCACATCACCAGATTTACTTAATTGGTAGTTGGCTTTCAAGCCTATACAGCTTGGAGTAGGACAACATGTATAAAAAGGATGATGTGATCAAAATACTCATTTGCCTAATAATTCTGCACACAGTGTAATTGAAACAAAGTCTGCAGAGGAAACCTCTGTGAACTTTCTGTTCCAAGTGCTGCAGGAAGAACCACGATGCGTTGCTGCTGTGGTTTTTCCTGGAGCGTTTTTGTTGCGGGACGCTATGTGGTGCCTTAGCCTTAAAGGGATTTTCCAGCCCCAGACTGAATTTTCATCAGTATGTGGTTTGTTGGTTTCCGACACCTGGACCCCACACAGATCCTCTTTTTTAGGCTAGGTTCACATTTACACCTAGTATACGTTCTCTACCAATCCGTATTAAAAAAAAAAAAAAAAAAAGGGTTGGTCAAAAAACGAATTTAAATGGTTACACAGCGCATACCATAGTTCTTTTTTTTTTTTTTTTTTTTTTTTTGGATGGAGCAAAAGTCCAACTTTTGTCTCCGTCCCAAAGAGCAGATACACAACAGAAATTGTAAAAACAGACACCTGCGGTTGGTTTTAAAACCCATTGAAGTCAATGGGTTTTATAACTAACCATTCAAAATCAGATTTTGAGGATTTTTAGTTGCAAAAACTGTTTTCATGTGGAGAGACAAACGCTGATGTGAACCCAGCCTTAGAATCCTCTTCAGGTGTCAGAAGCTGCTAGTGTACAGATGGCTTATACAGACCACTCCTATTCAAGTAATAGGAGCAGCGCAACAGCCCTGTCCACTGTATAGCGGTGGTTCTGATGAACTTCGGTGCTTCTCCTACAGCTTGAATTGGAATGGCGCTGCACGCGCTCCTCGTCCACTAGCAAATTCTAGCACAGCTGATCTGTGCGGGTTTCAGCTGTTGGACCCTGATAGATCACTTACTGTTGAATAGGACATTGGTATGAAAATTCGATTTGGGGCTGGAAACCCCCCTTAACAAAGACTGGTGTGGCACCAGCATAATCCACAGCTCTGTATAGAGACTGTTGCCATTACATCAGTCCCTGTCCCCTAATGGTATGCTAGTTTCCATACATTAGACACTGACTAGGGTCACTTTCACAGTTTTTATTCAGCATCGTTATGCTAGGTTCACACTAGCGTTCGGGTTTCCATCCTTCGGGTCTGCATGACCCTTAAAAAATGGTTATACGTGGAAACCCGCAGACCCCATAGGCTATAATGGGGTCTGCTCAGTTTAGAGAAAAGTCTTCCTTGCAAGCCCTTTCTCTCCGATTTTAGGTGGATTCTGCGGCAGAGTCTCCTACAGAGACTTCGATAGTGTGAAACCAGCCTAACTAAGGTTATCAAATGAAATTACATGATAACCAATTTACCCAGTAAGGACTCATTCCTGTATATGCAGCCATCCATTTTTATTTCCCCACTGCAGTCTTTAAATGGTAAGAGAAACTGCTGCCAGAACTGATCCTATTGCTTTCTATGGGATTGCTAGGGTGATGTTGGATTTCTTGGGGCTCCAGACGGAAAACAAACTCAGCATGCAGCATTTTTATGGCTGGTTCTGGATGCCAGACCACTGTGTCCGACAAAAACGTTCATATGTGAACCGAGTCTAAAATATAATATATCCAGTGCACAACAGAAGATAGTAATGTTCTGACCTCATCACAGGTCACTACTGTACCCCGAGAGAAAATAACTAGATAGTCAGGTCTGGACAGCCACTTGTGTGGCAGGGGTGACTTTTTTTTTTTTTTTGTTATCTTTTATGCTTGGTCTGTGTGTGGCCAACAACAAACTTCCCAGTGTTTATTGTAGTCATTGTGCATATGTCTTACATAACCCACATTTCACGTTCTGTATTTTGATAACAATAAAACTATTAACTTGTCCTTTCCTGTCACTCATGCCAAGCCTCCTGGTAAGGGTATATTCAGATGTTGCAGATATTTTTCTCAGTCGTCTGCATGGTGCTTGCAGGAATCTATGTGTGTACAGCAGAAACAGCCACATTCTCGAGTATATGCCCGATTTTTAGTCACAGAAGGGTTTTGCATTGACCACCTATCTTTATTTTTTTTTGTTTTAAAGCTTGGACGATACACATTTTAATCTCAATTTACTTGTTTTTGTCTAAGGAAACTAAAGAAAAGTTCAGTGCACACAATGGGATGGAGTCAGATTTATTCGATCCTCAGACTCCAGGGTGGGGCTGACATAGATTTCATGATATAGGTCATCAATATGAGGTGAGGGTCTGACTTCTAGTACTCCCATAAGATCATCAGATTAAAGGGGCTGCAGTAGCAATGTAAATGACAGTGACTAAGAGTGATACTGCGAATTTCAGAAGTCAGCGCATCAAAATCAATGCCATATACAGCCTTTAATCTGTGATGTCCCCTTGAAGGCTCCTTGTGAATAAACCACCAGTGTGTCTGGCAATCCATTCATTTCAGTGGAGCTGCCAGGAATGCAATCTCGATCACTGGGGTTCCAACCGCTGTGGATAGGGGATGTATCTGTAATGGCATAACTCCATTAGGCCAGAGCCACACATAGCATAAACGCTGCGGCAAAAACGGTGGCATTTAACAGTACCTGCAAAGTGGATGGGATTCTGGCTAATCCCATCCACACATTGCAAAAAAATATCCACAACGGGCATGCTGCAATTTCCAAAACCATTGCGTTTGTATAAATCACAACATGTCAATTATACCTGCGGAAACGCTGGTGTGTTCTGTATAGGTATAATTGAAGCAGAAAGTCCTCAGAGGAAAACTCTGCGGACTTTCTATGATGAGCACTGCGGGAAAAACCGAGATGCGTTTCTGCTGCGGTTTTTCCCGCAGCTCTTTTTGGCTCCGGCTTGCAATGTGGGGCCTCAGTCTCCTTAGACAGGGTTTTGGGATTCATTTCTACTTATTTGCAGTATGTGTACATGGAAACTCATACTGATTGTAAACATTCTGTATTTTCCATTGAATTTAGGGCTGGGCGAATGTGCCTAAAAATTAAATCTTGATGATTTTTTTTTTTTTAAATACTCAAGTTTATTGGCAATTTTAATAAAAACTTTCTTGTTTTTGCTTAAGGAAACTAAAAAGTTCAATGCGAGAGAATCAGATATATTTGTTTAAGAAAACCTGCATGGAATATATCGGGCTCTAGGGAAGGGCTAACATCGATTTCACAAGATCAAAATTGTTAACTGAACCTGTGTAAAGAAAGTAAACAGTCAAAAATCAAGGTGAATTGTACATGGGCATGGGATACTTTTAGTATACAGTATGTAGTCAGATATAGTAATGCTTTCCCATGTATGTTCATGTAGAAATGGACAAAAGTATTGTTGGCCCCGGGTCTTAATCATTGAATTTAGGTGTTTCATTCAGTCCCATTGCCACAGATGTATAAGATCAGGACTTAGCCATGCACTTTGCCTTGGCAAGCATTTATGAAGAATGGCTCATTCTACAAAGCTCACTGAATTCCAGCAGGTACTATAATAGGATGTCACCGATGCAGCAAATCGGTTTGTCAAGTTCCCCCTTCCTCAGATGTTCTATCATCGTGAGTGGTATCGTTGAAAAGTGTGAGGGTTTAGGAGCCCGAGCGGCTCCGCCCAGACCATGTAATGTTATGAAGTGGGGTCATCTGGCAGTTTGATGTGTGAGACTGGGTTTGAGGAATACCAGGAAAATGTTGCCTGCCTTCCAATTTTGTGGGAACTGTTTGGGGAAATGCCCTTTCTGCGCCCAGCATGCATGTACTCCAATGGACAAAGCAATATCCTTAAAAGCATGGATGGGTGAGTTTGGTGTGGAAGAACTGAACTGGCCCACACAGGGCCCTGACCTCAACCCCATCAAACGCCTTTGTGAGCCAGGCCCTGTCATACTCCATCAGTGTCTGACCTCACGCAGTTCTGGATGAATGGGCAAAAATCTTGTGGAAAGCCTTCCCAGAAGAGTGGAAGTTTTTTTTTTTTTTTTTTTTTTTTAACTGTGAGGGGTACAAACTCCATATTAATACCTATGGATTTAGAAGGGAATGTTTGTGCCTGGTGACCACTGCAGCCAATCACAGGCTCCTCCAGCAGCCCTATTAAATAATAATAAAAAAGAGCTAATATAGCTTAGAATAGCCACCCACAATTTATAGCCATTGTTATTTTTATCAAGCTCTTGTGTCTGTTTCTGTGACATTCTGCCATGTGACAACCACGATGGAGTTTTCGTTACCATTATCACAGGGCTGTTTTCCTGCTTTCTCAGTCACCTGAATGGCAAATCTGTTTGTTTCTGCCATAGATGCAGTGTATGATGCTTCACAGTATGACTAGGCAGATTACATTCACAACAAACTGCAAAAGCTAGCTACTGAAGGACTATTATGTATGTTAAACTTTTAGATTTTCTATGCAGTTTGTATTGGTCTAAAGCAGGTGGGGAACAGAGTGAGTTACAATATAAATTAAAGCTCTATTTTTCCAGGCAGAGGGCTTAAGAATGGAAAGTGCAAGCTGAGCTTGCTGCAGCACCTTGGGCTGGCTAAGCTTCAGGCTTCTGAGGTTGCTGTGTTCCTCTTTCCATGATATTGCAGTTATTGTCTTTATGTGCGTCTTCTGTTGGTCACTTAGGTTTAGTCCTGTGCTTTTGTGTGTGTGTGTGTTAATTTAAGTTAATTTGTATTCTTTTTGCAGCTGTCCCCTTCCCCCCAACTCACCGATTAACATCCGAAGAAGTATTCGATGTCGATGGAAAACCCAGAGTGGATGTTTTGAAGAACCACTTAATAAAAGAAGGCCGGGTAGATGAAGAAATTGCACTTCGGATCATCAATGAGGGTGCTGCAATTTTACGAAGAGAGAAGACGATGATAGAAGTTGAAGCACCTATAACAGGTGAAAGGCTTTGTTTTACTTCTACATGAATCAGAGACACCTAAAATTCCTCCTTTCAAATGGTTTCTGTATTACAAGTTATTAAGTTAAATTTTAGATTTTAATGTAAATTTCCCCTTTTGTAAGCTTTGGGAATATCACCTAGTAAACTTTAAAGCATACCTCCAATTATAAAATAACTTTTCATAAATGATTTGTACAAGTAAATAAATATAAAAGTTACAGACTACAAATATATTTCCATCTCCATTTATCAAGCTGATTTACTTTTTACATATTAGTCTGTAGGGTCGGACTAGACTGCTGAAGAAGGTACACTGATAGCTCTAGCTGCTATACTCTGCTGTTCTGTGTCAGTATTGGAAGGAATCCTTCTAATACTTCTGCGTTTCATGATAAGTCTACCACTGCCCAGAATGAGGCAATAAATCAGTTAACAGCCTCCTCCCCTCCCCTCTCCATAGACGTCTGTTTGTGAAGGGAACAGGGAAACAGACTGTTAACAAACCATGTGAGTGAAGATTAGGAGGAGGAGAGCACACTAATAAGTTGAGAAGAAAACCGATTTGTTTAGCAAGATATATTACAATGTTTCTTATATTCACCTGTACATGTCATTTATGAAAAATGGTTTTATAATTATAGGTACACTTAGGCCCAATGTCGTTGGAAAACGTTCCGTGTGTGAGCCTTATGTCCCCGACTGAACTCTTAGAACTTACTGCATTATAGTCAGTAGTGATGCAGTGAGCTCCCAAACAGCTTGATCACTATTGTACTAAACTGACATACAGCTGTCTGTTAAGTACAGTAGCGATGGGGCCATTCACTGCATCATTGGTAGAGGGAAGTAAGTCACTGCCAGACACCTTTGGCAGCAGCTTTATCTCTCCTTAGAATAAAAGGAATGGGTGTTACAATTGAACATGCCTGATTTTTCTTTCCCCGATGATCTCTATCGGAGAAGGGTTGAGAGGCCCCAATACACTTTACATGGTTAGTGGTTTCAGTCTATGGGCACTTTAGGAAAGGTGAACTTAAAAAAAACCCTATGGTCTCTTTCCCTCTGGACATCAGCAAGCACTGCTGGAGAGGATCTTTGGCGCACAAGTTTTTACAAGGTTTTTTTTTTCTCTGATTAAAAATATAGTGTTTTGCATATGTTTTCTTTTCTGTTAGTGTCTATTTTATTCTCTGCTCATCTTGCAGTATGCGGTGATATTCATGGGCAGTTCTTTGACTTGATGAAGTTATTTGAAGTGGGAGGATCGCCAGCTAGCACAAGATACCTCTTCTTGGGTGACTACGTAGACAGAGGGTATTTTAGTATAGAGGTAAGATACCTTTGTATCTCACAATGTGTTATAATAGAATTCAGTACTGATGTTTAATTAAAGGTAACCTAAGGTGGTAATGATACGTGTAGAACGTTTTCAGACCTATCTGTAGTGGATTTGTGTAGTATAGGAAATCTGTACAATGTGAGAGTAAGTATGGCACACTCTGCCAAGTTTTATTTGAATGCCATTTTGCATATGTAGTGGATGTACTAGTATTGTTCCAGTTAAAATACAAAGAAAAGCTTTCTTTTGGCTTGGTCCATGGCTACATAGCCCTTTAAACTCCACATCCCACTACAGCTAATTCCCTATAGAGACAGGTTGTACAGTCATGGCCAAAAGTTTTGAGAATGACACAAATATTATATTTTCACATGATCTGCTGCCCTCTGGTTTTTATGTGTGTTTGTCAGATGTTTTTATCACATACAGAAATATAATTGCATTCATATTATGAGTAACAGAAGCTTATATTGACAGTTAGAATGAGTTAATGCAGCAAGTCAATATTTGCAGTGTTGACCCTTCTTCTTCAGGACCTCTGCAATTCTCCCTGGCATGCTCTCAATCAACTTCTGGACCAAATCCTGACTGATAGCAGTCCATTCTTGCAGAATCAGTGCTTTAATTTTGTCTGAATTTGTTGGTTTTTGTTTGTCCACCCGTCTCTTGATGATTGACCACAAGTTCTCAATGGGATTAAGATCTGGGGAGTTTCCAGGCCATGGACCCAAAATCTCTATGTTTTGTTCCCTGAGCCATTTAGTTATCACCTTTGCTTTATGGCAAGGTGCTCCATCATGCTGGAAAAGGCATTGTTGAGCGCCAAACTGCTCTTGGACGGTTGGGAGAAGTTGCTCTTGGAGGACATTCTGGTACCATTCTTTATTCATGGCTGTGTTTTTAGGCAAGACTGTGAGAGAGCCGATTCCCTTGGCTGAGAAGCAACCCCACACATGAATGGTTTCAGGATGCTTTACACTTGGCATGAGAAAAGACTGGTGGTAGCGCTCACCTCTTCTTCTCCGAATAAGCTGTTTTCCAGATGTTCCAAACAATCGAAAAGGGGATTTATCAGAGAAAATGACTTTACCCCAGTCCTCAGCAGTCCACTCCCTGTACCTTTTGCAGAATATCAGTCTGTCCCTGATGTTTTTTCTGGAAAGAAGTGGCTTCTTTGCTGCCCTCCTTGAGACCAGGCCTTGCTCCAAGAGTCTCCGCCTCACAGTGCGTGCAGATGCACTCACACCTGCCTGCTGCCATTCCTCAGCAAGCTCTGCACTGCTGGTAGCCCGATCCCGCAGCTGAAACACTTTTAAGAGACGGTCCTGCCGCTTGCTGGTCTTTCTTGGGCTCCCTGGAGCCTTTTTGGCACCAATGGAACCTCTCTCCTTGAAGTTCTTGATGATGCGATAGATTGTTGACTGAGGTGCAATCTTTCTAGCTGCAATACTCTTCCCAGTTAGGCCACTTTTGTGCAGTGCAATGATGACTGCACGTGTTTCTTTAGAGATAACCATGGTTAACAGAAGAGAAACAATGATGGCAAGCACCAGCCTCCTTTTAAAGTGTCCAGTGGTGTCATTCTTACTTAATCATGACAGATTGATCTCCAGCCCTGTCCTCATCAACACCCACACCTGTGTTAATGGAGCAATCACTGAAACGATGTTAGGTGGTCCTTTTAAGGCAGGGCTGCAATGATATTGAAATGTGTTTTGGGGGATAAAGTTCATTTTCTAGGCAAATATTGACTTTGCAAGTAATTGCTGTTAAGCTGATCACTCTTTATAACATTCTGGAGTATATGCAAATTGCTATTAGAAAAACTGAAGCAGTAGACTTTGTAAAAATTAATATTTGTATCATTCTCAAAACTTTTGGCCATGACTGTAGTTTGGTGGTGTCTGACCACTGAGATCCCCACAAATTACAAGTGGGTCTTCTTGCTAGGGCTAATGGCCAGCTGAACCACCTAATATTAGCAGTCGTGATAAGGCTTCCCCTGTGGCTTGATTGTAAAGCCCGGGGAACTAGCCTGGATACTATTGGTGGATTCTGTCACTATTATGGGATGACCTGAATGTTGCCCTATATATCATATACCAGTCTGTTTCACTAACACAGTATTCTGAACCAGACAGGTTTGTGTTGTTACTATGTTTTAAGATACTCTTTTGAGCATAGTTAGTTTGTTTTATTATTTTTTATCGGCTTACTTATTAAAAGTTAGTGAAGGTTTTGAGATACAGGTCTAGGTATTCCTTTTCAGTGAATTATAAATTTCTTTGCAGCAGCCACCTCATTTGTGAGCACACATATTTGGATAATAGACCAAATTCACCAATCACAATAGGTCACTTCACAGATTATCATCTTCCTTCTCTACACAGGTCACAGAGCATGCCATAGGGTCTGCTCCAGACCATTGTTTCTCTGGTCCATGGTCTGTCTCCAGGAAACAGGAAATTATTTGAGGTTAATGACAAGATTTGGTATTGCAATATTTTTAGAATTATTTGAAATATGGATAACATGGAAAATTAAAAATATTACCAAAAAATTCTTTAAAAATATGTTTAGCACTAAAATGATTTAAGCAGTTGAATTTAATCTAATAGGTCATTTTCTCATGACACATTACCTTTAAATAAAGCCTGTCTTATAGTCCAAAACCAGCTTCACAATTCTACTAGCATGTTTGCTGTGCATTTCCTAACTGCGTAACTGAGATCCCATAAAGCAGTGGGACATTTTATTTTTCTTTTATAATTTGAATGTTTCTAGTTTAAAGACTGAAAGCTGAATATCCGAGCAGGTCAGACCCCAATCCTGCAGCTTTCAGGTGAACCCTGTAACTATAAAGTTACTCAACCTTTTATGGAGATTGATTCTATTTTTATATGGTAAAATGGTGTTCAAAGGTGAGCATACCCTGTAAACCTTGTGCAGCGAAAGGTTATGCAGCTTTCTAATATTATTTGATTTGGTTCCTACAATTTCAAATTCTCTTGTTTGCAGTCAGTGTATTTGGTTTGGTGAATGTTAAAAATTCTCTAGAGTCGCTTGTAAAGGCAATTTTACTTTTTGAAAAAATCCTTATGCATATAAGGCCTGATTGAAATCAGTTGACGATTGTTGTTTTTTTCCGCTGTCGTGTTAATAGAGCCTTGAGTGGCGAACTGTCTTTGGGCACCATGGTCAGATGTCGACCTGGGTCTGGGTGTGTCTGCCTGAGGTCTATAAGCCCCTGGCTGAGGTAAATGCACAGCAGGTATAGCCAAGTGATAAAGAATACAGCAGGATACACTATATTGGGCTGTCTGTGCCACTGTTTAATATAGTATATCTGACTCTGTACTTTCACTTGGCTGTGCATTTACTCAGCCCAGGAGCTCACTAAGTCCCGCCAGTATCACCCAGGGTCTTGTGTTTACTTTTATGTGAACCCCAGCTTGTTAGAAAATTATGTCAGGTGTCAGCACACATCTCGTGAAAAGTATGTTGACACTGCATTTATTGAAGCAGATTTTGAGGCGTTTTGAGCGCCCCTAATCGGCCTCTCATTGTTTTCGCTATTGATGCTTAGTTATGGTTTCCCTGGTTATTAAATAGCAAGCCCTTGACATTATGTATATATAATATATGTTATATGTCTGCATTTCTGCAAATTTTATACTGCTCCTTGGCTGGAATAGTGCGACTATTGGAATTGTGGGTGGGTTTTGGTGTGGAAAACTTACAGCAAACACTTTACATGGGGAAATTCAGTGTATAGCAGTGATAATCCCAAATGGGCTACAGGGGACTATGGTCAAAATTTAGCTGAATTTTCCTTTTCTCCTAACAGTGTGTGTTGTATTTATGGGTTCTGAAGATTCTGTATCCCAATACGCTCTTTCTTTTGAGAGGCAATCATGAATGCAGGCACCTTACAGAATATTTCACGTTTAAACAAGAATGTAAGTAAGACTCTCCTCTACTTCTCCTTTCTGTAAGCTTTCTTTTGGATTTAGTTTTGAATATTAGATTTTGCTAGGGAACAACAAAGAAAACCTTCAATCGTACAATGTTTTATTATTAAGGGACCTGTCTTGTCTCCTGTCTGTTTTAGTAGATGCTCTTATTCCCAATATTACAGTCCCTGACAGAAGTTCTGTCGCTTATCCATGTTGTGGAATCAAAAGCTTATAACCTGACTTTAAATTCATCCATAGGTTTTAGAAATGACTCATATGAAAGCTGAAACCCTCCCAAATGATTTTTTGGTTAAGAAAATAAATTGGCTTCACTTCTGAAATATTCATCATTTAATGAACACAGAAAGGTCAGGTTTTGACAAGACAAAAGTTTTGTCGCACACACAAAGTAATGTGAAAATCAAACCAATAATTCTGTTCAAAAACAAAGATATGTTTCATAACGTTGGTGAATGAAGTTGTGGTGCTATTAGAGACATATTTAATATTTTTTATGACTTCCATGAGCTTGAAGGACTGCATCCATGCGTTTTAACAATGATTCATCCAATTTATTGATGAAGTCATCAGGAATAGCAAAGAATGCAGTCTTCCATGCCTCCCAGAGTTCATCAAGTTTCTTTGGTTTTGTCTGCTAAGCTTCCTCTTTCATCCTACCCCAAACATGCTCAATGATGTTCATGTCTGGTGACTGGGCTGGCCAGTCCTGGAGCACCTTGATCTTCTTTGCCTTGAGGAACTTTAATGTAGAGATGGATGTATGAGATGGAGCACCATCCTGCTGCAAAATGTGACCCCTTTTATGATTGGGAATGTAAGAGGAAGCTAATACTTCTTGATATTTTAGGCTATTGATATTGCCTTCCACCTTGCAAATGTTTCGCACACCCCTATACTGAATGTAACCCCAGACCATGATCTTTCCACCACCAAACTTCACTGTTTTCTGGGTGTATCTTGGATCCATACGGGCTCCAGTAGGTCTCCTGCAGTATTTGTGGCGGCTGTGGTGTAACTCAACTGAAGATTCATCTGAGAAATCCACCTTCTGCCACTTTTCCAGCGTCCATCCGTTTAGCAGGCTGTGGGCCTTGGCAAATGCCAAACGTTTTTTAATTGCCTTTTGTTTAGTGCTGGCTTCTGGGCACTGATTCGACCATGGAGGCCATTTCAAGACAGAATCCCGCAAACTGTTCTAGTTGACACAGGGACTTGAGGTGACCAGGCCTGTTGGAGCTCTGCTGCAGTGGAAGAGGGACTGGCGTTTGATTTTCTAACCAACAAACGTTCCTCCTGAGCAGTTGTCTTGCGGGGTCTGCCGGACCTGGGCTTGTCAAAAACATCTCCAGTCTGTTCAAATCTTTTTTTAATTCTTTGTACTTGACGCAGAGACACATTAAAGGTGCCAGCCACCTCTACAGTGGATCTGGTCTTCAGCCTCTTGATAATCAAGGCGTTGGTCGCAGGGTTGATTTTTGGCATGTTGTCAGAGGGGAAGTTGCAGTTCAAGTGAAGGTCTGGGGTGCTGGAGTTCTTTTTATACACACCCACTAATTAACCGATCAATTAGTGAGCACAGGTGAGGCTTTAAACTAGGATTGGGTGCATTATATGACAAAGCGACAAAACTTTTGTCTCGCCAAAATCTGACCTTTCTGTGTTCTTTAAATGATGAATATTTCAGCAGTGAAGCCAATTTATTTTCTTAACCAAAAAATCATTTGGGAGGGTTTCAGCTTTCATATGAGTCATTTCTAAAACCAATCGATGAATTTAAAGTCAGGTTATAAGCTTTTGATGCCACAACATGGATAAGCGACAGAACTTCTGTCAGGGACTGTATAACAGTTCTGGAGGATCTTTTCTTAGAACGCAGGGCTGTACCATTCCTCTGTTATTCCTGACAGTCGGGTGATAGCAGTTGGGGGATGTTTTCCTGCAGTCTATCACTGGCCTGCGAATGCCGCAAGTGCCAGTCTGTACAGGAATACACCCTTTTGACATGGGGAATAGTAACTCCCAGTTACCAAATGACTGTGTATAGGAGGAGATCATAGAAGAACAGCACAACACAGTTATTAAAAAATAATTGAAATACTTTAATAAAAATTGCAATAAAAAATGATTCTGAAGTAGCTTATATAGCATCTTTGTGTTTTGCTGTTCCTCTGTTATTCCTCCTAGACATTTTTAAATTAGCAACACTCGCTGGACAGTGTCACATTGTAGGGACAGACTCTCGACTGGTACCGTCCAGCTGTCTGTCTATTCATAAATTTCTAGGAGGATTGTCAGAGGGACATAATTACATAGACGTTATTAAAATTATAAAATTTATATAAAGTTATAACGGATGATTCAGAATCATTGGTTTATGGGGACTACAAGGATATACTAAGAAGTCAGTCCTGACCCCAGGGTTCCCTTTTGTCTTCTTGCAGTCTTCTGCTCTTCCATGGTGATTGTCATGGAATATGTACAGTAACTAATACTATCCTCTGTTAATGGAGACTAAGGCAGGGAATGTTAGGGAGAACAAAAGTTTCCTTACCCTAGAACCTCAGTCCTTTTGTTGGCCAGATTTACTGGCCTGAACTTCATGCTGGGAGAGGGACTCCTAGCAGTAAGGTTATGTGTAACGCGAAGAGTCACTGCCTCCCAGCTTTATACTGTCCTGTAGGAGTTAACCTTTCCCGGCATGAAGTTCAGGCCAGTAAAGCCAGCGAAAACACGGACAGAATTTCACGGATGAAACGTTATCTTATAAATCTAGTCTTACTCACCTGTTTAATCATCCCCCATTCCAGCACTGAGGTTTCTGTGTTTCCCCCTGGTCTTAGCAGCCATTTACTGGCCTCAGCAGTCATGAGGTAGTGCGTCTCACTCGAGCAATGATGTGCTTGGCTCAGCAAAATTGGAAGGGTGGGGGATTTTTTTTTTTTTCCTGGGGATTTTTCTCCCAAACTGCATTTTATATTTCCAGACTGAGTATGTGGAATACATATTTGCAGCCTTTTTATTTATGTATCTAAATTGTGTTATCAGTAGATAAAAATAAAATTAAGATTTTGGAAACCTTCAGACTTTTATAGTATGTTGCTATTTTTGTCAATCCTTTTAGGCTGTGTTCACACGGCGGAAAATTTTCCGCCCCCAGAGTTTTCGCCGCGTTCAGCCGTGACGGGATTCCAATGCCGTGCATCAGCATTCCGTCGCGGTTAACCGCTCTTGATAAAGCCCGGATGAATGGGCCTAATCAGGAGCGTAGCTGGAGCTGCGGGCGGCATCCGCGGCAAGATAGGTCATGTTGCTTTTTTTTTTCCGCTAGAGGAAAAAAACCGCTACTGACTCCCATTGAAATGAATGGGAGGAGTTTTTTCAGGCGGATTTTGAGGCGGATTCCGCCTCAAAATCCGCTGCCAAAAAACTCTGTGTGAACACAGCCTGAGAGAGATTCCAGCACTAAACTTTTTTTTTTTTTTTGTTTGTAGGTAAAATAAAATATTCAGAAAGGGTTTATGAAGCCTGTATGGAAGCATTCGATTGTCTTCCCTTAGCTGCACTTTTAAACCAACAATTTCTTTGTGTCCATGGAGGACTATCTCCTGAAATACACACATTAGATGACATTAAAAGAGTGAGTATTTTTTATTAAATACTGTATTCTAAGCTTGTGTTTGTTTGTTTTTTTCTCCTTTCAGTGGTATTTACATGGCAGATATTTATAGTGGCATGGTCCCAAACTTTACTTGCGTGTTTGTGACCATCCCTTCAGTCACAGCAGCCATGCATCCGAAGTTTGGGTAAAACCTGCTCTCAAGTCTTTTCATGGGCATAAATCAGGCACATTCTGTGAATATGCCATTGGATTAGCAAAATCCAGTGAGGGCTCATTTCCAGCAGAATCTGCTACTTTATTTGGAGGCAGATTCTGCTGTGTGAACATGTCTTAAAATGCAGTGTTTTTGACACTTAAGTTTCTGCAGTGGCCAAAAATGCTTTGTTTCTGCAAAGTGTGGCCTCAGCCTCAAGGAGATGTTAATAGACTTTAATCGCTTTAATACAGTCAGTGTAGCCTGCACAATGCTGTTTGATTATAACGCTGAGCGTTAATGAATGTTTGACAAAACCTTTTTACAGCTTATTTACCGTGTGTTGAAAATCGCATATGTTTAGCTTGGATTTACCCAAGCCCCATACATAAAGGGAATATGTTGATTTGTCTGTATACAGTATGTACTTATTTGCTGAATATGATCATTAATTGGTTAACAAAATTTTAATGTTAGAATCTTCAATAACTCAGTATTGTAACCAGCCTGTACTCTGTTCTGGTTGTAGTTAGACAGGTTCAAAGAACCTCCAGCATTTGGCCCTATGTGTGACTTGTTGTGGTCAGACCCATCAGAAGACTTTGGCACTGAGAAGTCGCAAGAACACTTCAGTCATAACACAGTCAGAGGGTGCTCTTATTTTTATAGGTTTGTGATCTTTTTAAAATCTTTGCAAACTCAATAATTTGGACTGTATAGCATACTGAGATACTTTGGTTCCTTTTCCTTTCAGTTACCCAGCTGTTTGTGAGTTTTTGCTGACTAACAACCTGCTGTCAATCATCAGAGCACATGAAGCACAAGATGCTGGGTAAGAGTATAATGCGTATGAAATATCCTGTACTCCATGCCCTAGTGTAGTTTGGTGCCAGTGAAGGGCCCACCATGGCCAAAATTAAAGTTAGAGAATTTCACAGCACTTTCACAGTTTGATGAAGAAAGTGAAGTTTTATCGACTTAATCCAGGTAATCTGAAACAGCAAAGTAAACAGTTTCTGTCAACAGATATTCTTCAGTAGGTGTCTGAGTTGGCGTGTAGAGGTGACATGTAAAAGCTTTGGAGGTCCCATGTTAATGTTCTTTTTTTTTTTCGCTACAGATATCGAATGTACAGAAAAAGTCAGACAACGGGGTTTCCTTCTTTAATAACGATATTTTCAGCTCCTAACTACTTAGATGTCTATAATAATAAAGGTAAGTATATTTTGCTTCCTTCATTTCTATTATGTCGATTTTTGTAAAATGTGCTGAGAAAATAAATCTCTCTCTATTGGTCATTCATGCTTAAATAGGCACTTATTTTTGTAGTATATCTGATATATTATCTTATATTAAGAGAAATGCTTCCTTCTGTTCTTATCAGGCAGTTTTCCTTTTCCTTCACTCTGACAATCCCTGTTACATCTGTCTTGAGATGGACTGCAAGTGAAATAGCTCAGACTACACATGCTTTTAGAGTGAAGGAGATAAGAGAAGACAAGCTTAGTCTGATGTTGGAGCTAAATAGGAGCTTTCCATCACAGCCAAAGTACTTATCATATCAGTACATGTCTGTACTTCTCTAATTATGTCCTGCATGGTCCTGGGTCTGAGTGAGAGACAGACTGTTTTAGAGCAGATTCTCCTGATTCTACTTTCTGTGTGCAGTTTATGACAGCTTGTCTCCACCCACCAGCTCATCGAGAATTTAATACTAGATATATATAGCATACAAAGGAGGGACATGCAGAATGTCATATAATGACCAGAAGTAGTATTACCCCTGATTTACATATGTATTATACTTAACAGCTTATCCTGAAAAGTCAAATAAAAGGATCGGTATGCTCTATAGTGAACCTGTCAGTTTTCTTCTCCTGCCCACAGAAGTCTGTGAGATTCTGCTTGCCCCACCCACACGGGATGATTGACAATGTTCTCTTTTTAATTACTGTGTGTGGGTGGGGTCAGCAGGACTCTCACTGTCTCTCCTAGGAGTCCTTTTAGAATTTGCCTTTCCTTTTTACTCAAATCTAATATATGACACAGCTTCTCTCTTTGTTATATGCTGTTTGCAGATAGGGCAGAAGAAGTCACCTGAAATGTTAAAGGGGTATTTGAGACATTTTCTAGTGCCAATATGTCATAGGCCGATAGGGGGTTGATGAAATAAAAAACAAACATACTCTCCTCTATCTGGTACTCTGTTTCCAGCAGCTGGTACAGTGTACAGGTCCCCTGGTTGGCGTCGGCACTGACGTCCTGTTTGTGAGAAGGGGCTGCTGCAGCTAATCCCAAGCCTCAGTGGTGGGGTCTTCACAAATGGCACATCACTGCAGTATCACAACAGCTGCCACTGGAAACTGAGGAGAGCTGAGGTTATTTTACTGGGCCCCTGTAAAGTGAACCTGTCAACAAGAAAATGCTGTGCGATCTGCAGGCAGCATGTTATAGAGCAGGAGGAGCCGAGCAGATTGATATATATTTTGTAAAAAAAAAATTATTCAGACTAACCTGTCATTTATCCATTTATTTTTCTGTTCGTTCTGTGCATAGAAAGAGTAATTGAGTCCAACGGGCGTTCCTAACAATGACTGACAGCTACCTCTGTATGCACAGTCAGAGGAGAGATTGTTATTCAATGTTAGGACTGCCGACTCAACTCAGTTACTCCTTATATGCATAGAAAGAACAGAGAATTAAATGGCGAAATAAATTAGGCCGCCTGCATATGACAGTAGTTTTTATCCGCAATTGTGGATAAAAAATACAGATTCATTAATTTCTATGGCCCCATACACAAGACCGTAGTAGAGGTCCGTAAATTATGAAGCATGTGCTATTTTTGTCTGTACGTATTTATGGCACAGACAAGTGTAGGGGATTATACAAGTCATTTTGTGGATCTGTGATTGTGGATGAGATAGTGACATGTTTTTGGTGGATTGCTGAATAGTATCTATGGACAGTGAAAACCACTATGGCCGTGTGTATGTAGCCTTATACGGAATCTTTTCCAACAAAACTATATATCAATTTCCTCACCTCCTCCTGTTCTATAACATGCCTGTAGATTACTCAGCATTTTCATGGTGACAGGTTCTCGAAGTTTAAAACTGCTCCTAATGCCTTTCTTTCTACTGCTGGCTCCTCCCAGATCAGTTTACAATAACAATGTAAAATGCAATGTGTCCTGTGGTACTTGTGTATCTGTATCTGGTTACTGTCTCTAATAACTTCCCCACTCATGTTACAGCTGCTGTATTAAAATATGAAAATAATGTGATGAATATCCGACAGTTTAACTGCTCACCACACCCATACTGGCTGCCAAACTTCATGGATGTCTTCACTTGGTCCTTGCCATTTGTTGGGGAAAAAGGTATAGCATTGATTTCTGCATTTGATATGGAATTTAATATATATAAAAAATATACAACTGCCTGTCTATGGCTGGGTTCACACCATTGTTCAAACTCTGTTTGGGGTTTCTGTCCCGGAATCCGCTTGAAAAATGCAGAGAGAAAAGTCCTGCAAGCAGGACTTTTATATCTGCATTTTTCGGGCAGACCCCACTATAGTCTATGGGGTCTGCGGGTAACCGCTTTTTAAGTGAATTAGCTTTCCATTTTTCAGGTCCACAAGAGGTTATAAGTGAACCATCCATTTATTTATTTTGCTTACTTAGTGCGCTGCTGCAGGTTCTGCCTAAAATCGATGGAGAAAAAAGTCCTACAAGAAGGACTTCTCTCTTCTCCAGTGTCAGTATAAAACCGCTTTTTAAGCGAACAGGCTCTCTGTCTTTTGGGTTCCCAAGCGGACCCGAACTATAGTATGAACCTAGTGTCAGAAACATAATTTTCTGTGTGTTCACACAGTGGAAAATGAGGAATTTGAGGCAGACACCTGCCTTGGATTCCTCTTCATTTTCTGTTTGGAAGGTGGATTCGGCAGTAAACTATGCCATGTAGGAGGATATGTTCACAGTTTTTTGCAGGCTGAAAATCTGCTTCAGGAATTAAGAAACAGTTTTTGACTTGGGTTTTTTTTTTTTTTTACACTGTGCGATCACTATGAAAATTTGATTTGAGAAGAGAAAACCTCTATAATTGTACTAATGCCTAGCACATTTTACTATGCATTTCACCTGTAAGCTAACTGCCAATAAACTGGAAAACTCTGGTTTAATAGCAAGGCTATATTAACACTAAAGTGAAAAACAGCCATATGATGGACTGTTTTTCAAACACAGTTGGGCAGATTTATTAAACATGCCTAAAAGCAAAGCTGTCTTAGTTGCTTATAGCAGCCAATCACAGCACAACTTTCATTTTTCATGAGCAGAATACAAAATGAAAGCTGCACTATGATTGGTTGCTGTGGGCAACGAAGACACTTGCTTTTAGACCATTTTAATCTATCCCACTGATTTTGGTATGTCCATTTATGTGTCAGGTTTTTTTAACGGTCTATTTTAACAGACAGGCAAAGAATGGAGCGTCTACTATCTATGTCCCTTTTCACAGACAACTCAATAGACTGAAGTCTGAGGGGTTTGTGAAAAAAGGGGTCCCAAATGCATGCAAAACTGCTATGAAAAACCGCAGTTCTTTATTTATAAAAAAAAAAAAAAAAAAAAAAAAAAAAGCAGCTTGTATACCCAATCATAGAGCTATTGGTAAAAAGTGTGAAGTTCTTCCTTGAATTGCCAATTTCCATGTTTTCTCTTTCCACAGTAACAGAGATGCTTGTGAATGTTCTGAGTATTTGCTCAGATGATGAGTTAATGACTGAAGGAGAAGACCAATTTGACGGTAGGAACTTTTGTAATATTCCTAGTTGCTTATTCTTTTTATAGAGCCAGTCTGTCATGTGTCGCAAGTTCTTACCATATAAAACTGATCATGAAACAAAGTGCTGCACCATAAACTCTTATTGATGGTCACAATTAGCATTTTATAATGGAAACTGCATAGTTGGGGGTTTTGTGGAGCCAGAAACTTCAAGCCCATTCATGTTACATTCATTCTGTGTTTTATTTTTTATTTATTTTTTAAATCTATAAATTTGAATAGAATCAAGCCAGAAATTCTCCATATGTTGGGTGAAGACTGTTGAAGGCCATTTCCTAAATTTTCTAACATGTCAGTTATATCAGAATATCACTCAAATCGGTGCTCCAGTGTCTCCTAGCACCGTCCAGTCGTGTGTGCTCCGGTGTTTTTCCAGCGGAAGTCCCCGCTGCACATGACTGCTTAGGCCAATTGGGGGCCTAAGGAAAAGGACGTGGGATGTCACAATGCGGCGGAGACTTTTGGCAAAACAAGACAGAGCAGCAGGGCTGAAACGCGCTGGGAGACACCAGAGCACCAGGGACAGGCGAGTGTGGGGTCTTTTTTTTTTTCACGCTCCCTGTGTTTTTTATGTTTTTTTTTTTTTTTTTATCCTGGACAACCTCTTTAATATGAGTAAGACCACATGCACATGACTGAGTGTACTTTCACAATCCACTTGGATAACACTGGTAGTGACATCTGACTGCATTCCAGGATGCACTTGTCTCAATTAGGGCTTCTGAACCATTCAGTTCCGATCCTATCCTCTTCTGTCGTCAGAGCACAATGAATTGTGTCATCCAAGTGCATTCTGCTGCAAACTCCGCCCTACTTCAGAAGAACCACACTCGGACATGTGCATGGGCTGTTAAGCTCTTACCTTTGGGGATCCCCATGATCCTGTGATTGAAGGGAAGGCAGTGTTGGATTAGCATGCAAACCCCTTAACCGTGTTTCCCATACACAATGGTGCCATGACTACTTACTGTGCTGGAACTGCAGTGCTATCCAGTTCAAGTGAATGGTTCCAACTGCACTTCTTTGCATAGCTAGTAGTGCGATTGTGCAGGGTAACATGGACACAGCACTGGTTACCAGGGCTTCCACTTCATGGTTGGTGGTTCAACCTTTATAAGATGGGAAAATACCTTTAAGTTGGCCATAAAATGTGGATTTTTTTTCCCCCTCATGTCTACATTGCCTGTCTGTGCTGCAGCATAAAATACTAGTGAGGAACAATGAAACCAGAAGCCATTGTAAATTATTCCTCTTACCGATTCATAGTATACGATTACAGATATTCCATTCCTTTTAAAGTTGTTGTCTGGGCAGCCTCAGAATGGTTTAGAAATAAAATTAGTAATACCTGACCAGTTCCCCTCTGCCCCTGTTCTGATGCCCCCTACTGGCGTTTGCTTCCTGGTCTCTTGCCACACAAAAATGCTGTGGCCAGTAATTTTGCTAAGAGGTCACATGTCACAAAAACAACAGAAAACCATCAGAAATCAAGCATAGGGGATCTGTGGTTTTTTTGTGGGTTTTTTTTTTTCCAAAACGTTTTTAAAACTATTTTTTATCTACCAGACAACCCCTTTCAGATTTTATGCACCAGATGTTACTGGTTTCATGAACAAAAGTGTCTTCCACTATTTCTGACCTTGCTGCTGATTTAAAACAGTGGAAATTTCCCATTTAGGGAAATTGGGAAACAGATGGAAGTGTGATATGCTCCATGTTGTTACCAGGGAGTCTGATAGCCAGTACAGCTAAGAGAGGGGCTACTTTAAAGGAAAGTCTGGCAGCAGGAAAATCTATATCCAGCTAATGACAGTACTACAGTACTTGTAGTGCAGCTTCTGCACTTTCCAAAGATACCTTTCTTATTCTGCATTGCAGCTCAATTTTCATGTAAATCAGCATTTTATTATGCAAGTGAACTGAAAAGCTCTTTAGGCTAAGGCCCCACGTTGCGGAAACGCAGCATTTTTTGTTGCAGATTTTGGTTTTGTGTGGTTTTTTTTGTTTTTTTTGTTTTTTTTTTTGCCAAAGTCAGAAGTGGCTTGAAAAGCAATGGAAAATATAAAGGAAGTACTTTAGAAGTTTCCCTTCTGTTAAATCCACTTCTGACTTTGGCTCAAAAAAACTCGGCAGAATCTGCACCAAAAAACACTGCGTTTCTGCGATGTGGGGCCTTAGCTTTAGGGGCGTTTCTCTCCTGCCAGGGGTTCACTCTCTGCTCTGATAACAGACTCTGATTGCAGACAAAGTAGGAGATGTCACTCAAGCAATGGGGGGGAATGAAGCTGGGCAGCAGTTATTAGAGCAGAATAAGAAGGACATCTTTGGAAAGTTTACATACCAATTTTCCTGCTGACAGACTCCCTTTTAAGGAATTAGAAAATCCAAACACTAAAGAACCAGGAGTGATCCATTTACCCAAGATGTATGAAATTACCTCCAAAGGTTTTATCTAAAGGACTTCAGCAGCAAGGCCAGAACCTGCTATCATGGAGACATCTTATTTAGACTCCGTTCACATCATGTTTACAGTATACTTTGGCACATATATATGAAAACCTCATGCTATTTACAGCAAGCATATCCATGAAGCTCAGAGGTCAAAAAAGTGTCCCTCTTGACCTGTTTGCTAGTATACTTTTTTCTGTGTTGTATACCACGCTATTCCACAAATAGCCTCTCATTGGAAAGCAAACCATCTAAGGGCAGCGTAGCCCGCTGTAGAACAATACATTGTGATACAGTGCACCCTCCAAATGTGATGTGAACAGAGCTCCAGCTCTTGCTGTTTTTGAAGTTCCAAAATAAAAAGGAGCAAGTGTATATTTTGATGACTGTTACGGACTTGTGATTCTGTCATTTACATCCAGTATGATTTTGGTTTATTTGATTTTTTTTTTTTATTTGATTTTAGTAATTTACCCAGAAATGTTTTTTTTTTTTTATGTTTTTTTTTGCTAATTACAGTTTTATAACTCACATTATAAGGTTTCTTTCACCTCTGGGACCCCCACTGTACTGGGAGGTACTGAGCCCCCTCTTCACTGTACAACCATTTAGGAGCTGTGGTCAAGCATATGCAGTGCTGATTCTTGCATTGACTCTGGGGCTGTGCACTATACTCTTTCTCCATCAGTCTCATAGACATTGAATGAAGTGGCGGTGCTCATGCTCATCCATTGCTCCATCCAGTCGTGCAGGAAGAATGAAAGAGGGGGCTCTGTGACCCTGGTCTAGTGACGAGTGGGCCCCCCTCAATGATCAGATACATGTCACCAATGCTCTAGATATCAATTTAATCCTTTTAAAGGTTTTTTTGTGATGTTGTTTCTATTGATGTATTCTTTCTGCCATCAGTATTTGGGTGTTTTTCTTCTGAGGAATGGGAGAATGTGGTCTTTAGGATATTCCTGTTTATCAACTACTGTAACTAGCTTAACCTCTCTGTCTTAACTTCGGATCACAGTATAAATCTATGTGCCCATAGTCCTCTCCCTAAATGTGAGGTATAGCCTTAATTCACATAGGTATATATTTATAAAACCATTGAAAAATTGTGTTCAACTGAGATCTGATTTGTTTGGGGAAGCAGTGCCAGAAATGCAGTCCACAGCCATTCTCTGTACAGTGCACCCCTGTCTGTGTAGTACATCACACTTTTTGATGCAATATTGTAAACCACAGATGCCTGCTTGACTTGCTGTGCTGGAGTATTATGCTTCTTCTATTCCCTGGTGCTACATTTCCTTATCTGCTTTGTGATCGTTGTACTGTTATCTGCATTTCCCATGTTTAGCTGTTCAATAAGTAATTTGCATTGCCAGAATAGTAACCATTTTATCACTGCACAGAATTCTACAAGAACCTTTTCATGTCCATAACCATGTCCCCGTTTTCATGCAGCCTGTCTTTGTACATTTTTTTTATGCAGTCTGCCCTCCATATTACAATAGCAGGCAAGTGACGCAGGCTGTCACAATATTTTATAGAAACACATTGGGTGCGTTCTTTTTTTCTTTTTTTTTTTCTCTTTTTGGTAAATCTTATCCCGTGATCCGAAATATTGCGCTGCAGATGGCATGTTAAAATTCTTAACCTTATACTGTCTAGATATCTGCACTTTATTAGATATTCTCCACTTAACCCTTACTGATAAAGTCTAGCAACATGTATAACAGCACGTTTTGTAGCCATAGTGGGGTTAACAACCTGTAAATACTTGCCCTACATCCAGATCAATTTCTATAGATTATTTGCCACTTTTGTCAAGAGTCCCAGAGTTGCAGCTTTCCTCTTTTTTCCTTTTTTTTCTTCCTTTTTTTTGCCAGTCCACCCTCATTCTTGCTGCTGCCAAGTAAAATATATATTTTTTTTTTATTTGTCTCACTCACCTATTTCTCCATCGTTCACTTCCTTTTTTTCTGGACTCTCCATCTGAAGAACGACTCATATATGGCAATAGAAAAGGTACAGACCAGACAGAGCACCATTGTTTTGAAATATGACTTCCCAGTTTTTTTGAAGTTGCTACATGACACATTGAAATGATGTTACATGTCAGTTATTAAGTGTAGCATCTTTGTTTTTTCTTTCTACCTTTTATTATTAGTCTCTTTTTTTTTCTTTTTTTGACGTTTTGCATCGTCAGAAGTCATATTCCTAGACATCTGTCTTTCTGTGCATGGCATTTTCTCTTCTCTGTTTCTTTCTATTCCTTCCATTCGTAGAGTCCATCCTCTGTCCGTATCTAACATTTCCGTATCGTTGGCCCTGCATGACTGGGGGACATTTTCATTTGTGTGTTTCTGCTTCATGGTTTTAGTACTTGCCATTTTTCTTTTTCCTTTTCCATTTCTGCATGTGATGTGTTTTCAAACAATACTATCACTTTATTTAGATTGTTGTTTGTGAGATTGTGGGGAGGGAGATTGGATGTGTTGTCACTGTGTTAGATGAAGATGAGTGATGTAATTGCCTTTATATAGTATGTTAATAGTTAATGTAGACAACTTAAGGCTCAGGCCCCACATTGCAGAAAAGCTGCTTTTTTTTGTTGCAGATTTTGCTGCATTTATTTGATCCGAACCTAGCAGTGGCTACAGAAGAAACTATCTAGGAAGCTCTTATACTTCTCCCTTCAGCTAAATCCGTTACTAGCTTTTGCTCAAAAAATGCAACAAAATCTGCAACAAAAAAAGCATCATTTCCGCATCGTGGGGACTTGGCCTAAAGGGGTTTTTGGGACTTGTATAAAGATGACCTGTCCTTAGCATTGGTGAAGGTTCGACACCTTTGGAAAACCCACAAATTGGCTGGTGGAAGAGGCTGCAACTTTTGGATAAAGGTTGAATATCAAGCGCGGTGCTGTCATTGTGTAGGGGCTGTGCTTGGTATTGCATCTCAGCCCTGTCTCATGAATGGGACTGGGCTGCTGTTGTATCATGCGGCCAGTGAACATGCTGTTATTGGCACAGGAAAGAGGCCTCAGCCACTTCATACAGCTGATATGTAGAGGTTCCTTGGTGTCGGACCCCCACCAATCACATATTGACCTATCCTAAGGTCATTCAATTATTTATTTTCCTTTTATCTAGATAGACGTTTTCATGAGTTGTGTTTTTTTTTTTTTTTTGTTTGTTTTTTTGTGGTTTTTTTTACCTTCCTCTTTTTTTGGTAAGACATAGGCCAGTTAAAGACAAGCATATTACATATGCATTTCTGCACCTGAATTCTAGCCATGTGTTGGTCCAACCACAAGTTTACTGACTTGAACTTACAGCATCATAGATCCCTATATTACTCTGAGCTTAGGTCAATAGACCCTCGGTTTGGATTGCCCACTCATCCATAATACGCCCACCTGGAATTGGCCCTAGGCATATTTTCAGTTGCAGCAGGAGTAGAGCATAATGCAGATAAAGAATAATGAATTTGAGTCTATAACTTGGACCAGTTGGGACTCCATTTGTTGACATGCACAGTCTGTGTATACTGCATTGACTACTTGTTGTCAGGATTTTTCTTTTTTAGTCTACAAAAATTGTGGTAGTGCCAGACAATGTGCCTGATGCGGTTACTGCTGCATTCAGTTCCCGGTCCACCAGGGCCTTGACTGTTCAGTAAGTGACATGCCTATTAGTTGTGTGCCACTAGCCTCACCTTTTCTTTATTAGGACTCTGATCTGGGGAATGTTAACTTTAACCACTTAGCAAGTAGCCCTTACTTCAGTGGGTCGTCTAATGAAATACATGTATGGTATATTCCCAGGATATACCATGTACATAACCCCCCCCCCCCCCTTCAACTGATGCTATGGCCACAGTAAATGGAATAGTGGCTGTGTATGCCGGACTTTCTCTATTCTCTTCTATGGGACCTCTGAAAACAGATGAAGCACCTCTAGGTTCCATATCTATGTCCTGCGGATGTGTCATAAATGTCTCTGTAATGGGAATATAAACCTTAAGGTTCCCCCTCAATAGTAATGATAAATAAATATCACCATTTTGCTGGCTGTCTGTACGGAGTACTGTAAAATGGAGTTATTGCCATTTATAATTTAAAGGGGACCTATAGTTTTATGCAGAATTTGACATGAGACCCCACCAATCACTGAAGCAAGGGGGCAGAAGCCCACAATGGAGCGTAGACTTTGCTTGGCTGTGGAGCGTGTGGTGTACATATCGCTAGAAGGTAAACCACACACTCACTAAGCAGGCTTATTCTAAGCTGATGGGGCAGATCGCTTCTGTCTGGTTTATTTGTTAAAACAGAGGATACAATTTGATCAGGTATTACAATATATACAGTTTATTATGCCAGAAAATAATCAAAACTTAAAAATAAAAAAAAATAACTAAAAGGTCAAAATTGTCATAGTGTTCTAAATGGACTTGTCATCACTCTTGGCATGTCTGTTCTAGCAAACACTTGTATTCCCCATGAAATAACAGTTCTGCGGGTGGGAGGGATTACAAAAAAACAAAAAAAACCCCACAGTTCTGCATCATCTTTTCTTACAATACTGCATAGTCCTTCCTCTGTTATTCCTCCTGGATATGTTTTAATACATTGACAGCTGGGTATTCCCATTTCCTTCGTCATAGCGTGACATTGCCAGCTGTGTGTGACTGAATAAAAGGTTTGTTCGTCCCCATAAACCCCAAATGTTTTCCCATGTTAAGGCGTTATCCCCCATACATAGGATAATTTGTAGATTAGTGGGAGACTGACCACTTAGACCCCCACCTATCAGGAAACGGGGAAGTTTTGTCCCCCATTCTGAATGAAGCACTGGTTAGAACGGACACACTGATCTATTAGTTGGAGAGCTGTAGATGTCCAAGTACTGTACTTCAGCGATCCCTCTCCCGACCACTGCTCCATTAACTTCTTCTATGATGGCAATATCCTTGTGGGTGTTATTCATTGTTAAATACAGTGTATGGCTGGCTTTAGATTCCTATTTAACATGCTAAAGTATACAAGTGGCTGTGTACAGCTTTGCTGTAGTACAGAGCTGTGCAGCCTCTGTCTACTAATTCCTGAGGTGCCTTATTTACTGAGATACTCCCTCTTAGGCAGTGTTCACACTACCGTTGGAGTCTGTTATGAAGGTGTCCATTTAAAAAAAAAAAAAAAAAAGGACACCTATCATAACGGACACAAACTGATGTTAATGTGTCCATTTTTTTTTAACTGATCCAATTAATGGTTCAGTTAAAAAAAACGGACACATTAGCATCAGTTAGTGTCTGTTTTTTATCACTGTCCGTTTTTTTTTTGTTTCTCCTTTCTGAGCATGCACAGGAAAAAACCGGACATAAAATAACGGACAATAACTGATGGCTATCAGTTACTGTCCGTTATAAGTCCGTTACCCGTAGACTTCAATGTTAAAAAAATAACGGACACTTACTGTCCGTCAAGAATCCGTTTTTTTCAAACATGCATGTAGGATTTTTTGTCCGTGAAAAAAAAAAAACGGACATCTGACGGATTTGGTGTAAACGGACCCAATATAAAAACCCATTGAAATGAATGGAAATTTTAACGGATTTCTGACGGTTCAGCTAGTGTCCGATGCTAAAATCTTATAACAGACAATAGCAACGCACACTACTGACGGTCACCAACGGTAGTGTGAATGCTTCTAGAGAGGAATACCTATGTGCATGCTGGAACATGCTGCTTCTATATTATTGGACAGCAAAAAATGGTAATTACTTACCTGTAATTGGATTTTCCAGAACCCACGACAGCACCCAGAGGATGGTGCTGTCGTGGGTGATGGGAAAAAAACGGAAAATCAGAGGCATACAGGGGTGCAGTAAAAGCCCAAATACATGTATGGGTGCCATGCATTGGCGCTGTAATACAGGCTTGCACATGAACGCCAACTATCATCTAATAGTATGTAGTGATAGGAAACAGAACATTCCTTTATCTTTTATGACACAAGACTTTAGTATATATTTGTATGAATGAAAGTGAATGATTTTTATGGAGTCCACTATAAATAGTGCATTTTTATTTCGTCTTCTATTTGATTGTATTTCTGTATATGAGTATGTGGTTCTATCTACAATTTTGTGCTTTTAGTCCTCAAAACGGGTGAGCGGCATAGAAAGCTGAAGTAGATATAAAATAACGTTTTTCTTCACAACACATGCTAGCCCATAGTTCTATGTTCCATGTAATCCTCTTCACATACATTTCTGTGCTTCTCAAGGACCATTCAATGTTTTAATACCCAGCTTTGTTATGAGTGTCACTTGTTCACATTACACAAATCTACAGTTGACTGAAGCCCTTTAACAGCAAGAATGGATTCCCCACCCACAGTTCAGCAGTCTTTTTTTTTCTTTTTGCTCTGGTTTGTTTTACATTTTGCTTTTATTGGTGTACTTAACCAAAACGATTGTAAGTTTGTGAAAGCAAACTTTGAACAGCGTGTGGTGGTGTGTTGCCATCTGTGTAAGATCTGTTGTACTACTGTGTGAAATGTCTATTCCTGAGCTTGAGATTCTTCTTATTCCATTGAAAGTAGGTACAGCTGCAGCGCGTAAAGAAATCATCAGGAACAAAATACGGGCAATTGGAAAGATGGCAAGAGTCTTCTCTGTGCTCAGGTAAGTGGTATATGTTTCTGTGTAAATATTACAGTCATTAGGTTAAAACAAGGTTGTTTTTGACACCGTAACCCCTGCTCGTGGCCTAAAGCTACACAGCAACATGTGAAACGTGACAAAAAATTGCATGCATGGCACAACTAATGATTATCTCTGATGTGTTGTGACTTAATGTGACTGACACAATAGTTGGATTTTGGTTGCAAGATGTGACTTTTTCACAATAGACTTCAGAGGAAGTGACATGTCGCATAGCTGTTTGTCACATGTTTTTTCTGCGACACGTTGCTGTGTGGCACTAACCTATCTCAACAGGTGCCATATATAGAAAGGTTTACCAATTGCTTCAATGGAACAACTTTATTGAGGAATGTATCATTTAGATTTGATCTAAGCACACTGTTCAGCTGACATTTTACATCCCGCTTTGGGCTGGGCCTTTACGCTGCAGCAACTGTGCGCATCTGAAACGCCACGTGCCCATGATAGCCATGCAGTTTCTAGTGGGTTTTTTTTTTTTTTTTTTTTTTTTTTTTTTTTATCCTTACAGCGTTCTTAAGATCCTAAATCAAAATACTTTTTTTAATGTAATTTTAAGATGTTGACATACTGCCAGATTTCACAGGTAGTTAGGTGTTTTTGCTGTAGTTCAGGGAAAAGCACTTGCAAGCCCACCAGTGTGCTTGAGAATTCCTGTGGACTTCTCATTATTAAAGTATGTTGTTATCATATTTTTTTTTTTTTTTTTTTTAAAGGGGATCCCTGAACTTTAATATTCATGGCCTATCCATAGGATTGGGCATCAATATCAGATCGGCGGGGGTCTGAATCCTGACTCCCATCGATCAGCTGTTTGGCCACTCAAGCTCCACTACCTTTTCATTGTTTGTAAGACACAGTAGATTTGTAACCGCTTTGTGACTCCATCGCTTTCAAGTGAATGTGAAAAGACTACATGTAGTGACTTGCTTGCACAAAACAGAATGTATGGCAGTGCGTCTGGTTAAATAGAGGTTGCAGAGCTTGGCCAAGATCCCCACAGATTTGGAGTTGGTAGAAAGGTACTGATTCCAAATCCAGCTTTAATTAAATTAAAGAGATCTTTGTAAAGTGTTGTGTTTTTTTTTTCTCAGAATTGCACTTATTAGCTTGCAGTAGCATCCCTTGGTATTCAAAATGTATGGGTCTGTGAGAGAGCAACATACGGTTCATGTTTCACAGACCAAACACAGCATTCTGAAACTGGCCATAGTCACCCATGCCCAGTAGAATACAGTACAGCTTCTGCTGTATCCTCAGTAAAAGAACCAGGACATAGGCTTTCTTTCTACTTCTCAGAGCCCAGTATTGGCAGCAGCATTTATAACAGGAATAGGTAGACGTCCTGATGCAGACTCTAAGCAGTGAGAGAAAAGCACCTTACAACTCTATGTTCTGTCCTGAATGATCATTCTTATCTATGCCTCTAATAAGGAGGAGAGCAGCATGAAAGCTTATGTCCGGCCTAAATGCTATCCATGCTGCTGTCACTGAGGATCTAACAGAAGCTGTACTGTATTCTACTGGGCATGCATGACTAACAGAGCCTTACTAGAATGATGCGCTCAGACATATACATTTTGAACACTAGGGGGTGCTATTACAGGCAAATTATTGCAATACTTCTAAGTGGAAACATGTTATTTAATAACAATACTTAATACCAAATTACTCAAATGCATATTCTGTTTACTTATCACAATCTGTATTGATGGCTCAACCCCTATAAGTCACTAAAGCTTACATTGTTTGCCTATAGTTGTGTATTGCTGGATGAGATTCATGTTTAATTGTTTTAGGAAAAAAAATATAACATTGAAACTTAGTTATAAGAAAACATTAAAATTGTATTATGGGAAGAACTAACCCCCAACGTTGGTATGTTTTTCCTTGGTTACTTACCTTGGAATGTGTTGGGATTGGCGCTTGTGCAGACATCCATCGTGGGAATACTGTAGACAGCCTTCCGCTGCCTGTAATAGCCACACTATAAGCTCTGAACGGATCATTTAACAGCCATGCCGCTGATGGGTGGGTACAATGTTCAGGATTGCATCTCCGCTGTGAATTGAAGCACATCCTGACGCCTTGCTCTGCATGCTTAATCTTTTGGATCCTCTCTATATTTAGTTCCTTTTTTCATTTCATACATCTAGAAAATAAAAAAGCTTGACCTTCCTGTTTGTTTATTGTGTTGCGTGCCTCCTTATTCAGATTACTCGGCACAAAATCTTTACAGTCTTTTCCAGATGTATTGCCATTTAAAGGGAACCTGTCACCAGGCTTCTGAAGTTTAGGGTCCCAAACCTGGCAATTTCTGTCCCATCTGTCCCACAGTTTTTGAGATTAACAACTTGTCAGTGATGAGTCTGGCGGCTCCTGGTGGATATGCATTGAAGCCAAGGAGAGCAGACGTTGCTTCACTGTAAGTGGTTAAGTGTCTTTAGTGAGACAACCCCTTTAAAAGTAGAAAGTGTAGGAGTGCAAACACCACTAAAACAACTCTCAAGAGTGTGGGAGAGGGAATGCAGCACTCAAAATACTTGTAGGAAAATACCATATTGTCGTCGTTCCTCAAAAAATAGCTTTTGCCCCTTTTAAACATATGTAATTTTGTGATAGATTCCCTTTAAGCTAGCTGTTTACATTCCACAACCACTAACGTGATGATTAATATGCAAGCTCAAACTGGGCAAGCAAGTATATTTATTGCTATAGGGAGAAGGGATGTGGGTCTGCCAGACACCCTTGGCAGTGTGTATCTCCTCAAGAGGGCATGAAATGCAACAAAGAATCACATATGTCAAAATTTAGTATGCCTGCTCCTTGTTTTCTCCAGACAGCAGGTTTTGGGTGACATTCAGGTTGCTATGATACACATTAGATTGTCAGAGGATCCCGTTAAAAATTATCAGGATCTGCCAACAATTATGTAATGTGTACCGCCAGCATGAGTGCTCCGAGCTGTTGGTTTACAGCACATATACAGACAAAAATTACATAGACTATTAGTCTAACTTGTAAACAGTTGTTACAGCTATTGAGAATGCAACTTATTGTCCGTTCTCTCAAGTTATTAACCAGCCCAAAACAAACAGCTTCAATAGTAAGTCAGTCAGCGCTCAGTGTAATGACAGGGCAAAGACCTGTATAATGGATGCTTGCACTAACAGTTCTTCACAATGACTTATAATTGGTATACAAGGAGCAGTGATCAGGAACACACACTCTTAAGAACGCTTGTTTCCAATAATTCACCTGACAATAGAAAATAATAGAAGAATAACAGGGGCCATAAAGCTCTGTGTACACAAGCATTGTGGCCGCAGCCTAACAAAAGCCACAAGGATGTGATGGATCTGTCCCACAATGAATACTATCCATACCTGCAGGGCCCATTGTTTTATAATGAATTCTGTTGAGTTGTGTTAGTGCTGCTGTATTTTTTTTTCTATAAAAAAAAAACAAAACCCTGAATCTGCAATGCAGATGTGTATATATAACCTTATGGATACATTATCTTTATGCAGTAAGGATTGGAAAGGTAGCCATATGGGATAATCCATGAAATTCTGGTTTGGTGGAATGAAAGAACCTTAAATGCTATTGAGGACCCTGAACACAAGGTTGGGAGCTTTGTGGTTCATCACATCCCGTCACACTGTAATCTATGTTTTTTATCTTTGGGAGGGTCTTCATATGGACAACCCCCTTCATCATGGATGTATGTTGAGTTCCTGAGCAGTCGTTGTCATGAACTGCCTGGAAACCTGTATAGGAAATAACGCTTTGTGCATACAGAAAAGTATTTCCTCTTTAGGTTCCTGGGTGTCACATATCTTCCATTACTCCAACAGCATGCTGAGCTCAGAGCCATAGAAGGACCTTCATAGATTTTTGGAACGGGGGAATTTTTGCTCCTAAAAGATCTCTTTTTAATAGCGGTAAACTAGTTGCCAATTTAATAGTAAAATCTTTACCCCTCCCTTCCGGCCTGGAGAGCCATGTAAATCTTTTTTTCTTCCTGTTTTTGTTGAGCCTGTTTCTGGATTCTGAAGCTGTTGCAGCATGGGGTGTCTGCCACTTTAAAAGGCAGAATGTTTTATTTCTTCTGTTTGCACTTTGCTTGCTATCTAAACCTTGTCCATAGATGTGACTGATTCCTACATTGCTCTGATCCACACATGTATATACCTGTGACAATTCTTCTTCCTGTCTTTTGTCTCCTAGGGAGGAAAGTGAAAGTGTTTTGACACTGAAGGGTTTAACCCCAACTGGAATGCTGCCAAGCGGGGTGCTGGCTGGAGGACGGCAGACTTTACAAAGTGGTAATGATAAGCAGCTTGCTGTACCTCCGGTGGATTGGTGCACAACTTGCTCTCTGTCCAACTCTACGCACAATGCATGCTGGGAATTTCTAATGCTTTTTGGCTCCTGTCTTAGTGGCGGATGCTAGTGCAGTGCACAGTTGTACTATGCATTGAGAACTAGACATCTATACCAGAGTACAAGCTATTATGCATTTCCCCATTATCCCTTGAATTGTAACAAATGCAAAAATGAACAGGCCTTAATGGATTAAAATTGGGGTAAAGGCGAGACTAATCCCAGTGTCTGCCACCAAAGTTCAGTGTTGTACCCTGGTAGCGTGTGCCACAGTGTTAAGTGTTCTTTGTAAAATAATACATCTTATTCTTTCTTCTGGTCTGTTGATTCTTTTCACTGTATTAATGATATCTCCGCTCTGCTATGTGTAGCTATGTCTCTGTCATGTTTAACCTATAGACATGCCTTTGAGGGTTCTTCCACACACCATGAGCAGTTACATGTATTTAAGTGTTAAATGTAACATCTTGGAGGGTATTAATGTCATATTCCTATATACATTATACATGATAATAAAATCCTATACATAGAATATCCGTCATCTGTTGTATTGAATGAATTTCTGCACATTACAGGGCAGTACTTTTAATCCGGCATCCAGGGATGACCCAGAAATTCTGGTAACCCAGCTCCTGGGAAACAGGAGATTGGGCAGAGATACCCAGTGGGTAGAACTGCCTGGTAAAAGCTTATTGTGGCATATTGTGTGTGAATATTTTATTTCTCTTCCTGATAACGTCATTTTTTATATGGGTATTTGATAACACAGCACCCATTAGGTCCTGTTAATGCTGGATTAAAGGAATTTTACTATTCTGAATGCCTTAAGAGAGATATGCCTTTGTGTATAAGACTATTATGACTGTGTGTTACACTAATATACTGTACCTATAATTAACATTGGAGTTTTTTTTTTGGTGGTCCCATCTGAACATTTATGGCTATATCCACAGGATAGGGGGAATGAAGAGAGGGACAGGGGCCAATAACAATGCCTGAAAATCTCTACAAGGCTTTCCCATCCTAGGCATTAATGCATATCCCACATCTGGCTCACACATCTCTCCTCTGCAAGTGGACATGTCAGTGGTGGGGCCAAAGAAGGAGGGGCAGGGCTTGTGGTGGCCAACAGATTAATTTACACCAGAAACTGACACACCTCCTCTAGTGATTTGGCTGCACGGGCATCTTGGAACATTTCCTATGTTCCCCTGTTTGCAGGGACCCGGGCAAGCTCTGAATCGGAGCAGTGGGGGCTCAGGGAGAGTTGAATACTCCTTTGTTATGTTAATGTGCCCCTGTTAAATTGTGTTCGGTTTGTTTTTCATGTGTTGGAAAACTCCTTTAAATCCCCATCATGCTGCAAGTTAAAGGGGGTTTTCTGATAAATGACTCTTATCTCCTATACACAGGATGTGGAATAAATGACCGATTGCTGGAAAGACTAGAAAGCATGAGAATGGGGTTCCACAAGTGTCCCTAAATACCACATGTTGAACGTAGCAGTGGTCCACATGTTTGGCCTCCACTCCATTCTGTTCTGTGGGACTGATGGAGAAGGCCATGCTTGGTGTCATAGAAATAAATGGCGCCGTGGCCTTGCATATTCCTGGAGGTCCCTGCAGTTAGACCCCTGACTATCAGTAAGACCCCCACTATCCTGTGGGTTCTTTTTTCAGATGTGTAGATAAATGGTGTGAGTTGAATGTTCCTACATTTCGCACCATCCCTGATGTGCGGCAGACATAGACACATCGTAACATTCAGCTGTCATTCTTTTTGTAGTCAATCTTTATTTGTCCTAGACTTTCAATTTGTCTCTTCTGATAATGAAATCTGAGTAAGTCTATCTTGTAGCTTGTAGACATCTAGATAAACAGAGGCAAGACAGAATATAAATGGCTTTATATACTATTTTGAGCACCATCCGGACCCAGGCAGGAAATGGAGAATGGCTGCACCTCTCCAGAATTTTTACCTTATTTTCACAGGAGGGCAGCTAGTTGGTGGTTTGTGAGTCCTATTACTGATATCAGAATAAGGGTAAGTTCATACTGAGTTTTTTTGGAGGTGGGGATATGCCTCAAAATGTGCTTCAAAAAACACTCCCATTCATTTCAATGGGAGTTAGGCAGATTTTTTTTTTTCCTCTAGCTGATTTGCTTCAGCTAGAGGAAAAAAGTGTCATGACCTGTATTCAGGTGGATTCTGCCTGAAAACGCTACTTTTTTTTTTTTTTTTCTGCCTCCCATTCATTTCAATGGGGTTTACAAGGCAGAATCCGCCTGAACATAGGTCATGATGATTCTATTTTCCTCTATCAGAAAAAAATCTACTCCTGACTCCCATTGAAATGAATAGGAGAGTTGGGCGTTTTTTGAAGCAAATTCTTATTCAAAATCCACTTTCAAAAAACTGTGTGAACTTACCCTAAAAGGGTTTTCCAGTTTATAGAAATAAAACTTCACCACTGTATAAATGAAAAGTTAAAAGCACCTTGTAGTAAACCTTGAACTACTACCTTGTAGTAAACTGTGCTGATGTATGTAGCTCGCAGACCATTTCATAGACTAGATAGCCATGTACAAGGTTTATATTGCCTCTGAATATACAGGTGTTGTCATTCACTGATGACAAACGTGAATCTTAGTAATTGTAAGAAATCAAACTACTAGTTTACTAGTCTAACTACTAGTACTATACTAGTTACAGAACTTGTCATAAACCGCAGGGTACATGCACATGATCACTAGTGTGTGTGGGCCTGTGAGACATAGAACAGACTGCACATTGATGCAATCCCTGTGCGCTCTGGGTTTTTGTATCCTGTCAATTGAATATATGAGACTAGCTGTGAGTTTTGTGACCCATGAAAATCTCAATCATGTGCATGGGGCCATAAAAATGCATTTTTGGGACTATCACTACATTTTTTGGAGTATAGTCATCTACGATTTATTTTGTTGTATTACTACTGTACATCAGTTATTGGATGAATTTATTTAGTTCTTTTATTACCCTATTTTTAAGATTGTTTTTGCTACCATAACAATTTTGATGCATATCTTTGTGTATTCATGTTGTGACGCCTTGTACAGATGCTTTGTATACTTTGCTGTACCTGTGTCTTGTACATTCATTGACAAAAATAACACACCCAGATAGAAATGTCAGATTACTGCAAAACCCTGCATGCAGTTATGTCTTAGGCAGGCATGTAAATGATTACAGGTGTGGTTCTGAGTAGACACTGGGTACTGTCACAAGAGGACATTAAAAAAAAGTGCTCCCCCCGCTGTCCTATTAAAAGGCACTCATAGGCTACTTTTGGGTAGTGTACCTCTTGGTCAGTAATAATCCACTGCTAGACATACCTCTGTGACACACTCAAAGACCTTTTACCCAGTTGTCAGACTTTGAGGGGGGCACACCATTGGACTGAGGGAGGGATTTTGATGACTTACCTCCCATCTAGGCAATTCTAATGTAGCTGTTAGGTGAAGCTGAACGGACTGGATTATTTGACATGCCAGCAAGTACCTGGCAGCTCCTACAGTTTCCTTGACCACGATCAGGAGATTTGGTGTCATGACGCACATTGTGTTCTGCCATTGACATCCAGCCGCCTCTCTCTTGTACAGTTGTCCCTAGTAAACCTATCCTTATGTTCTAATATTGAGATCACTTACATATATCAACATTACATTCACACACAGAAAAAGTTTCATTAAATTCCATCAACAACTTTCTAGTGCTTTTATGTGGGGCGAGTGTGCAGTGCATGTCGGAATTACTGCCACACATGGTGGTAACACTGACCATGTGGCTCTGCTGTCCTCTAATACTACATTACCATGGTATGCTCTTAGGTTTTTTAATGTAACATTATCACAAGGGTGTCACTGAACAGTATCAGGCGATATATGGTGTTACACGATTTCTATTTATCACTGGATTATGGAAAGTAACAAGTTTTAATCACAATAACATAATCCCCCCCCCCACCCTTCCCCAGGAATGGGTCTGTATTACCTCCATAAAGTGCTACCCAGCATGTCCCTGACATATGTCCCCATAAGAGAAATTGGTGGGATAATACACATTCACATAATGCAAAAAAGTATTTTACCCTGATCTAATAAACATTTGTCACATGGCCCACATCTCTGGTCCTTCTGATCTTTGACTAACCGCTTAAAGGAGTTATTCCATGAAAAACATTTATGACCTGTCTGATCACTGGGTTATGTCCATTGAGACCCCCCAGCGATCATAAAACATGGGTCCCTTGGGTTTGCTTTGTGAATGGAGCTGTAGTATGCATGGCTGAGACTGACAGACAGTTGTGCTACACTCCCTTCTTCAGTCCTACGGTGAGCCCTATTCATTTTGTCTTTTTCTGTTTTGAATGGGGCAGTAGAGCCGAATGTGCACGAACACTTCTTTCACAAAAATAATAGGGATAAAACCACTCCCTTAGTTGCACAGCAGACCCCCATCTCCCATTTGGGGTTACTTACAAAGAGGAAAAGCAGTTCAGTCTGCCAGCAACCATATACAGCATAATAGGAATTTTCTTTATTCAAACAATAGCATCACACACCATGTAGTCACCCACGCAGGGGTCTTTATTGCTTATCACTTGATAAAGACCCCTGTGTGGGTCGATACGTGGTGTGAGAAGCTATTGTTTAAATAAAGAAAATCCCTATTGTGCTTGATATGGTTGCTGGCGGACTGGACTGCTTTTCTTCATATATATATTTATTTTGCCATTCTGCACTTCTACAGAAGCAAATTCAATGTATCCTGTCACCATATCTTACTCGGTCACCTGAAGTGGTTGTCAGAATGGTGTTTTAAAAATCCCCTGCCTCTCCCGTGTCACATCCCCCGGCTGGTCTCTACTTCTTGACACACAGAAAATAACAGCTCAGTGACTCCCAGGTTGTGGCAGATCCCTGCAGCGTCTGGTCACTGACTAAGCATTTGTTTCCTGTATGTTGAGATGGACCAGTAAGAGGAAAGTGACAGGAGCAGTAAGGGTGTGTTTTTTTTTTGTTTTTTTAATTTGATTAGAACAACCATTTTCAAGAAATGTTCTAGACAAAACAGAAAACCCTTTAGCTTTGCTTGTCACTTTTAACAGTAGAGGAAGTGACACGTCCCCATGGTGGTTGTTCCTGTAATGTACTAGAGTCATTTACCAGCGACTAACCTGACACAGTACTGTGAAATACACCATCTCCCCTGTTTTGTCTATGCCCTATGGACAGTCCAGGTGACTAATAGTGACATGTAATAACCAACCAGTCGTATACAGAACTGTGGATGTGGAGCAGTACTAGGCACATCACTGGTAGATCACCCCAGTATATCCCAAGATCTGTACACTTGCAGGCTTTTTGTAGCCTCCAGCAATATGTCTTTGCAGTTTTTATACAGTAACAAGTGATATATATGGTTATTTTTGTGCCTTTTCTTTAAGCATACCATAGACATTACTAAATATTCATTTCTCTCACATAATGTATTAATGTAATGTGCATCTTCCTTTCTTTTCATTTTTGCTCTCAAACTGAACATTGCCAATCTAACTAACTTGCTTTTTTGAAATGCATCTGCTATGTATTAGAAAGTGAATATATATGTATGACACGTACTCTGGGGTGGCGGTTTTTAACTATAGAATTGGTCATTGCCTTTTTTTTTGTTATCGATTTTACACTTCTCATCTTTTTCATTCATTTTGCATGCATCTGCTCACTTCTGTACAGCCACAGTTGAGGCAATTGAGGCTGATAAAGGTATGCTTAGTGTCTTTGCTACCGGCAGAGATTTCTTTGGGTTGGGATGTCAAATGTTATATGTTGTTCTGACCCAGTTTTAACTTGCACAACCAGAGATGGATCTCTCTAGTGATCCGTCCCCCGTTTCTGTACCCCCAGCTTAGTTACCTGTGTTTTCTTTCCTCCTTGTGGCATGGTTTTGTAGAGTCAGTTGGGTCTGTTTCTTTTCTTTGATCTTTTATTTACACTTCACTAGAACTTTTTGTGTACTTTTTTGTGTTCCGTGTCGTGTGGTGGAAGGAAAGATCTGACCTTTCTAGATCCATTTCTTCTCTTGAAGTTTAATTTCTGCATGACCCAAAGTCCTAACTATCGTGGTACATTCCTATTTTATGTGGTTGTACAGCTGTTCTGGTGGTGCAAGGTGTTATTTTGTGTTCCCCCCCTTTATTTTTTGTAACTTCTGTTTAGCCTTGTGGAAGCAACTACTGTTGTGAGATATTAAACATTGATTGAAATGCACAATGTAATGCTTGGAGCCAGTCTTTGCCATACCAGGGTATTTTGGTATTGTGCACAAATACAGTATATTAATATTATAGACTACCTGGAAGAGACTTGTTTTCTGAAAGATGTTGTGCAATGTGTCCTGGAGTGTTTTATATGCAACGAGTCCTACATGAGGTGCAGTGACCAGCTTTGGGTTATTCCAGATACACTACCACGAACGGAGTATGGACAAGGTTCCTTTCATGTAGCTATAGATAAAAATAAAAAAAACTACTTTAAAGTGTAACTTCAGTTATAAAACAACTTGTCATAAATGAATAGTTCAGGTGAACATAAGAAACCTTGTAATATATATATATATATATATATATATATATATATATATATTTAAGGAAATCTACTACTTATTAGGCTGCACTCCTCCTCCTTATCTTCACTCAGTCTGTTTGTTTACATAGTGTACCTATCTGTATCCAGCTTATACACAGAAGTCTATGGAGAGGGCAGGGGGAGGAGGATGCTAATTGATTTATTGCCTCATCCTTTGCAGTGGTAGACTCTTTTCTTGAAGATACAGCAGTGTCATAAGGCTTCTCCCCCACTCAGAGTAGCAGATGCAGCTATTAGTCTGCCTTTTTCAGCAGCCTTCTCCTCCCCTCACTCCTCTCCATAGACTAATATGTAAAAAAAATAACTCTGCTTGAAGAATGGATAGAAAAACACATTAGTAAAATAAGAGATATTACAAAGCTTTTTTTGTTTTTATAGTCACCTGTAATATATATTTATGAAAAGTTGTTTTATTACTGGAGGTATGCTTTACAGCAATATTAAACCTAAAAAGGGGTAGTCTGGTGGGACTACAAGAACAACAAACTAAAGCTCCTGAGCTGGCCTCTACTTTCTGGTTCCTCTTAACATACAGAAAATACATGTCAACTGGTTGAGGCGGTCACTGCTGCACCCAGAAAATGACTTGAGCAATTTCCTGCATGTGGAGAGACACTATGAAAGAGAGAGCAACAGGGGCCTAGAAAGCATCAGCAGGGGGCCAGCCAATGTGCCAGTGTATATTGCTTATTTTATTTAAGCCTTTTTGCCTATTTTACATTTTTATTTTTTTTTAATCCTACCAGACAACCCCTTATAATATCAGACTGTTTTTATGTTCGACATATCAGGCTGGCAGAATTGTAATGTTTGAGAATGAAATCACCAATAGAATCCCTGTCCTCGGGAACATGTCTAATTTAGAGACCCTCCAGAACAGGGATCTTCAAGCTTTAGCACTCCAGCTGTTATGATACTACAACTCCCAGCATGCTCCAGTCATTTCTGTGGGAGCTCTGACAACAGACTAGCAAGTGTGCATGCTGGGAAGTGTAGTTTGACAACAGCTGGAGTGCTGAAGGTTGCCGATCCCTGCTCCAGAACATTTACATTGGCATATATGAGCAAGTATTAGCCTCGCCTTATATTGTGCTGCATTTGTCATATTGTAGTTCAGGTTTACTGTCCAATTAAACATGTTATGCATATATTTTAGTGTAAAAATCTGTAACCTAATAGTACATGCTATAATCTACTGCAGATTTTTTTTTTCTCCTGCGTGTGAAATGGGGGTATTCCTATTCACCTACATTATGCTATACTGATAGAAGTGAGCTGTGTGTGAACTTAGTCTAGTATTATTGAGTCTTAGAAGTGAGCTTGGCACACACATAGTCTACACATAATAAATGTTGTGCAAATCTAATATAACTTGTGGAGAACAATCCAGTGTACAGGATACAAATCACTATTAAGAGTTTTATACATGTCATGGCAGTCAGATTCACATTACACTACAGTAACACTACTCTCTGAAGCCTGGAGCCGTGACTGTAGGGAATGATGATGTTTCGCTAAATTCCAGCCTGTGAATCTAACTTTTCCTGTTTGCATTTTAAGCAATACGAGGATTCTCGCCACAACATAAAATCTGCAGCTTTGAAGAAGCAAAGGGATTGGACAGGATCAACGAAAGGATGCCCCCCAGGAAAGATGCCAGGCAGCAAGACGGTATTAATTCAGTAAACACAAATGCCAAGGAAAATAATGGGACTGGTAACAACAACGCCCAGTGACTGCTCCATGTCCAGGTTTACTCTCACACCTTGCCTGAGAAGTCCTAGATTCATGCTTTGTGATAGAACAGCTTCAATAGCCAAGGGGCACTAGAGGACCTAATAAGAGACGACTCAAAAGTCCTGGGAAACACAGCAGATTCCTGTGTGTAAACTTTATATCCAAATTATACAATCTGGGCTCGTACAAGGGGCAAGTCCAGAACCTGCCTGCTGATGGTCTCTCAATCATGGGAAAGCATTGAGCTGTTTTTCATGAAAGCACATCTAGTGTAGCATCTCACGCTTATCATTGTCGACACTTAAGTTTACAAATGGAAATCTGTTTTTTTTTTTTTGTTCACTAGCTAGATTTGTTTTGTTTTTTCTTTTTCAATCAGAACTTTAGTCCATCCCTTAAAAAAAAAAAAAAAAATGCTATTTATTAAAAAAATAAAAAAGACATTTGTTTATTAAATGTCTTGAAAAGATTAGACTTTGTCTTACATATACCGAGGCCGCGTTTTGCAAAGCTTACAAAGCGCAATGCCAAAATAAGCGTTGGCACTCCTGGCGCGCTGACCTCAGGTGTATTAATTGGATGTTGCTGATTATGTATTATATATTCACTGTATTTTTTAGTTTCGGGGATTACGGAAAAGATTTCTACATAGGAACATTTATTACTTGAACACAGATCAAAACCAATATTTAATTTCAATATTTCTGTGCCCAAAATTTGTGGAGATTTGTTTTTGCTTTTTTTTTTTTTTTCTTCCTTCATCCCTTTAAAATATTAAAAAAAAAAAAAAAAAATTCAAAAAGCATAAAATATGAAAAGTCATGATTGTTCATTCTAGGGTACTTTTAATTGAGCAATGTACATTCTGTTAAAGTAAATTTTGATTCATATCAAGTCTGTAAAGCTTGGCATTGTATTTTGTGTATGCATGTTTTCTTTTTTGCAAATATTTAATATATAAACCTATGATGTACAGGAACTGCATCTATAGGTTACATAGATGTTATGGATACTTTTTAGTTTATTGTGAGTATTAAAGTTGCTTCTATGGCCGATCACATGACCGTGTAGCCACAGGGTTTCCACTCCGCTTGTTTCTGCATAGACTGAGGAGCCTTTGCCGAACATAAGGAAGTTGCTCTGTCCAACCGTTACAACATTAGTGACTGTAAATCCAAGACTGCATGTTCATTTCTTTTTGATATTTGCTGGACTTGCTAAGTTTGAACTCCAACAATTTACTACTTTGTTCCACAAATGAAAATGTACTGATTTCCATTGTATTTTTGGTATATATTTTGACATTTTACCTTTTCATCTTTGCGACATCACTTGAAACATGAATTATCCTTATTCCCCCCCCATTACCATGCTTTACAAAACTGTACATATTCCTCATCCAGGTCGGAATTTTATGCATGTTCTGAATTATCTAAGAGTTTTATAAACTGTAGCACACGATACATTTTGTGCATGGGCCGCTGCTCTGAACAGTGTGTCAATTTTTGTATGTTCCTGCCCTTTTGCTTTTTAATATAAGAATCTAGAATAAATGAAAAAAAAAAAAATCCCTAATGGCTTAAAATGAAAAAGAACTGTTAAAATTGCCACATCATCATGCAACAAAACACCCGACTGAGCAGAGTATATTTCTCAATCAAGACCCTTCTCTAGATGTGTACACCCTCTATGATAAAATGTATGTTTCTTCTATACTGCCAAACTTCTTCCTCTACAATATGCAACCTATTTGCAGGCGATAATGTATGATGTTCTCCCAAATAAAATGAAAATGTATTTAACAATAAACGATTCTTGCAGTTTGTCGGTACAGACAAGACTTGTGGAGTGTTGTCATCTTTCCTGGGGAGCGCCAGCAGTGATGATATACTGGATTTTTACAGCAGTAAAAGGTGGGAAGAAAGTGTGTATATAGTGCCATAGGAAATGTGTACAATATAAAAGTCAATTATACCTGAGTAAGCATTTAAGTAGCACATTTCTGTTTTCAATGCAATTTTTGGTGAAAGCTGGGACAGAAAAAGTATGTATACTACTGGTTACATTTCTACGTGTTCTAAACTATAGCTGAGTGTACAGTAGAGAGAAGTTACTATTCCTGCAGAGTTGTGTAGTTAATAGGTAGGGACAAGTTCTGTACACTTTTTCTTACAGTATGATTTCTAATCGCTGCTAATAAGTCACCAGCACCCAGCATGTGACCAAAGGCCCCAGCAGTCTGTGGATCAGAGGTAGGTTTTTATCTCATACATTTACCTCCCCCAGGGAATTTCGTTTAACCCAGCCAATCCCTGTGAATGTCATCCACATGTTGTAAAGCAGAATACCTGCAGGCATGTTATAACAAAAACCACCCAACTTTAGGTAGCTATTGCTATGGTGGCTTTTAGGGAAACCTGCTGCTTAATTTCCTTAACCCTTTCCCTGCCAGCCACATATTTATACTTCCTCCCAAGGTAGCACTTCTGTAGCCAAGCACATATCTAATACAGCCTTACTTCTAATGACGATATCTCAGGACCCATTAGCTCTATTAAGAAGATCTGCTAATCTCAGCTTTAAAATGATACCAATATCTCCATAATAGACCTTAAAGAGTTTAGGAGCGATTCACTGTTAAACGCTATTCGGCATTGAGATCCCAATTCCCGACCGCGTATTTAACAGCTATTCGCTCTGAATTTGTAAGGGATATCATGAAGATCTTGGTATCATTTTAAAGATGAGATTCTCCCAGAAGCTTTGTGGCTTGTCAACATGTAGTTTGGCAAATTCCAATCTGTCAGATTCAAGTTATTTCTGTGACCATTGTGGGTTTTTCTTTCATTAAACGAGGGGTACCAACAATTTTGTCCACGTGTATATGACATTAAGTTGTGTTTTTATATACGGTATGCTGTGCAATCTCAAAAAAGTTAGGTTTTGGTGTCAGTTTTCTAGGTGCAGTATAGATTAACATATTGGTGAATAACAGCAAAATCTTTGTCTTCTGTATCAGCGTTTTTGAGAGTATGAGCTCTTGTTGTAGTTGATGTTTGTAGTATATATAAATTGTGTATACCTTGATATTTTATTGTGAATGTAAGAATGAAAATGGAGTTTTAAGTGCAAATATGTTGTAGTAAAATTTTTTTTTTTTAAATTGTGTTAGTCATGAAGTTACATGAAGGTGGATGTGGCCATTGATAAGCATGTAATCTTCAGCTTGTCTACTTTCAAAAAATATATAGGGGTTCACTTGCTTTCCACGGTGTGTAATCCCTACCCTTTACTTTTCTTCACATTTCCAGCTTAAACAGATTTTTGTTCTTTCCAGTTCTAGTGATTTTCTGAAGACATGTGAATGCAGCTGTAGGCCTTAGTGATATGAGTGAACTCTGCACATGTTGAACTCTTATTTTTAGGTTTGGTGCATAACTTTGTTTGGTCTCCACTTTTAGCAACTAATATACATTTGCATTTTTTTTTTTTTATATAACATTCACTTTAAATCAAAATTGCATGAAGGTGCTTGTTCGTATACAGTTCTAAGTGACACTACTGCAGGTGTCTAATAAAATATATAGGTATGGGGAGGGGAGGTTGGATGATTTTTTAATGTTGCAATTTAGGTTTGAAAATTGCTCTGGCTACCAGAGGTGCAAAATTTCTGGAGACCCCTGGCAGTGAAAGGGTTAAGGCTAAGTAACCACATAGCAGGTCGCAGCAAAACCCATGGTGAAAACGCATTACGGTTTTTCCCACAGCACTTTTCACAAAGTACATAGTTTTCTTCTGCTGACTTTCTGCTTCAATTATACCTATAGGGAAATCACTGGCGTTTCTGTAGGTATAATTGACACGCTGTGATTGTTTTGAAAATCATAGGAGTTCCTCTGCACATATTTTTCTGCAATGTGTGGATGGGACTAGAATGCTGCTGTTTTTATGCCACGTGGGGCCCCCTGGCCTAACAAAAATTCAGCAGTGGATGTTACCCTATGTATTTCCAGGCTGAGGCCACGCTGTTTCTGCAACTTGTGGCCTGAGTCTTAGTTTTTCAATTCTTACCTGTTTGCTTTGTTTAGGTTCAAATCCCCTTGCCAGCAAATGTGAAAACCAAGTTTTAGGCAATATTCACACAACCCTTTCAGTTGCTCAGTTATGGAAAACTGACAAACTAGTCAGGTTCATGTCCATTTAACAGTTGGGGAAAAAAAAAAAAAAAAAAACTTGCCCACAGATCTCTCTTTACCAGATGCAAGTCAGATGTTAATCTGTTAAAAACAGACCCAATGATTTGTGTCAGTCGAAACTGACAAATACAACATAACTTAAAAAATATATATACCTTCCCATAGCTTTTTTTCAAACTGTGTGAATAAGGCCTTAATCTTGCCAATGTTACAGAAACCAGTGAATGAGGAAATATGTAGTGACCAAGATGCAACTGAAAGCTGCAGTCATATCTGATAATGTTAGTGGTTGTGCAGTTTTAGGAAAGGATTTGGGGTCAGGTAATCCAGGCGGACTCATGGCTGCTCCATCGGACCTTACACTCATACACAAGAAGAGTCCAGAAAATACAAAACACAGCAAGTGTAGGTAGAAAACAAAAAGGATTAAACATTTATTCATGCTATATGCAGATTGTGTGAATTATGCAGAGTATGGGAATAACTATGATAACATTGTCATTTTTAAGTACAAAGTGTAACATATTTCTCAGAGGAACACGTACTAAAAATGCTTAAAATGTGTTTCCTGGTAACAACAAGGTCAGGAAAAACCCTGGAGAAGTGGTTTTATGAATGCATGATGGCTAACAAACAGCATATAAAGTACACAGTCACCTGCCTCCTGTACAGAAACCTTCAGCACCATCAATAACCACATCTAACACATTAACCCCAGCACACTGCATTCACAGGGTGGACTATTGGCCAGTGATGGCAAGCAGCATCTTTCTGTAGTCTCCACTTGTATCTCCTTGGACCATGGAGGAAAGGCTCTTTTGGTACATCTGTACAAAGGCTTGTTTGATCTGCACAAGATCAATCTGAAAAGACAAGATGCAGAATAGTGTAAGGTGATGAACTGATAGTGACAATTGTCATTTACACTAGAAAACAGTGGTCTCTTAGTTGGATGTTACAGCCATTAAACATAGAGCGGAGAGGCTGTGTAGTTGTGATTCAGCATTACAGGCTACCTCTGGGGCACTTGCAGGAGTTATGCCCCTAGCAATGCCTCATAACAGCCTATATAGAGGACCTTTCACCATCCCCTTACATCATTTAATAGTTAATGCTCTACTGATTCCAATGCAATTTTTCCTCTAACCCCACCCTTCCCAAGCAATTGGTGCAGTTAGCTTTGGTACCGCATAAGATGTGGTGTCAGGAGGGGGGGGGGGGTGTCAAAGAGGAGAAGACATGAGGTGTGATTCTGGGCCCTGAATCACGTCCCCAGCAAGTAGGCACATACTGAGAATATTAGAATATGACACTAATACAGCAAAGTGTACACTTAGCTACCTAATAGCTGCTCCAGTCTGACACCACCCACCTGACTGTACAGAGCTTAAAGTAGCGCCTCAGGAATGGTCGGGGCTAAAGAAACCATTCCAACTGTACTAGAATCAGAAAAACAGCACCTATTAACAGATGCTAAGAACTGAACTTATGTAGTAGTGTATGTAGTCTGATTCTCCAAAGGGTAAGAGATACAGCTGCCATAAGGCCAGAGCCATGTCAGAAGTGATATATACAGTATCAGATTAACAAGTCTCACCCACATGCTGCAACTAGAACCCATAGCATGTCAATTACTACTGGATTCATCTGCAGGTTAGCTGCAACAAAAACCGCCCATTTGCCTATTTGTAGGGGAATATGCTGCAGAATTTTTCAAGCAATTTCTTTAGTGTTACCCTAGCTAAGGGTGGGTTCACACCTGCGCTTGCTGTCCGTCCGTCGCCAATCCAGTGAAAATCTCGGCGAACTGGATTGGCGTCGGATACAGACCGGTCAGCGGCGCATTGGTTAAAAACCCATTCATTTGAATGGGTTTTTAAAGCAGTGCGCGTGGTGTGCGCTTACACCCTCTGCGCTGCCAATCCTTTTTTTTTTTTCGTCGGACACGAAGTCCTGCCTGTCCGACTTTGTTTCCGACGAAAAAAAAAAGGATTGGCAGCGCAGAGGGTGTAAGCGCACACCACAAGATTGCTATAAAAACCCATTCAAATGAATGGGTTTTTAACCAATGCGCCGCTGACCGGTCTGTATCCGACGCCAATCCAGTTCGCTGAGATTTTCACTGGATTGGCGACGGACGGACACCAAGCGCAGGTGTGAACCCACCCTTAGCAAGTTTTTTTCTACAATATTAAAGTGGAAAACCATGGCTGCTTTCTCCCAAAAACAGAGGCTCAACTGAATTAAAGCCACGAAGCCATTCAATATGTACAAAGGCGTGGTGCTGTTCTGTAGAGAAAGCAGCCATATTTACTACTCTAGCACCCCTTTAAGAAGGTCATCCTGTCTGTTTTTAGAAAATTCTGCTGGAATTCTTCAAATGCTTTTCTTACAATTCTAGATTGTGGCATTGCTGTAGCTGTTTCTAGAAAATAAAGTAACTGGGCATCATCACTAAGGTTCTATTCACATGAATATGACTGACAATTGTCACAAAGCTGCACCAAGATCAATTGATTTCAATAGGGCCATTCATATGATAGGTTTTTGGTTATCTTTAACAGGCTGTCCAAAATTAGGACGTCCTATGTTTGCCCATTTTCACTGATCCTTCAATGGACTCAAGTCTATTTATTAAGGGATCTCTGAAAACGGGTGTCCCATGGATCCAAAAGGGCTGTGAAAAATTGATCCATTCAGCACAAATCTCTCAGAATGGGTTCTTCGTATTAGTTTTGCAGCATGGTCATCTGCCCACTCTCACTGTGCAGTGGTGTGATGCACCATGTGCTGGATGTACTTTCTTTCCATCTCCTTTGCAGGGTTTTGGGCCAAATGCAGGGTGCAAGAGACACTGGTTGGTGGGGAGGGGGTGCGAAATGGGGGTGCAAGAGATGGATGCGGGGGGGGGGGGGGTGCAAGAGACGGGGGTGCTAGATGGATGCGGGGTGCAAGAGATGGGGGTGTGAAAAGCGGGGTGCGAAAGGCGGGGTGCCAGACGGATGCGGGGTGAAAGATGGGGTGCAAGAGACGGGGGCGGGGTGCGAGACGGATGCAGGGTGCAAGAGATGGATGCGGGGTGCAAGAGATGGATGCGGGGTGCAAGAGACGGAGGTGCGAGTTGCGGGGTGCAAGAGACGGGGGTGAAAGGTGGGGTGCAAGAGACGGTGCGGGGCGGAAATGCGGGGAGCAAGAGACGGGGGTGCGAAATGTGGGGTGCAAGAGACGGGGGGTGCGAAATGCGGGGTGCTGGATGGAAGCGGGGGCGCAAGAGATGGATGCGGGGCGCAAGAGATGGGGTGCAAGAGATGGGGGTGCGAAATGCGGGGTGCTAGATGGATGTGGGGTGCGAAATGCGGGGTGCTAGATGGATGTGGGGTGCAAGAGATGGGGTGCAAGAGATGGATGAGGGTGCAAGAGATATGGGGTGTAAGATGAGGGTGTGATGCGGGGTGCAAGAGATGCGGGGTGTAAGATATGGGGTGCGAGCTGAATGCGGGGGGGGTGGGTGCAAGAGATATGGGGTGCGAGATGGATGCGGGGAGATTGGATGCGGGTGCAAGAGATGGGGGGTGCGAGATGCGGGGTTGAAGAGATATGGGGTGCAAGAGATGCGGAGTGTAAGAGATGGATGAGGGTGAAGAGATGGGGGTGTGAGCTGAATGCGGGGTGCAAGAGATGGGGGTGGTGCGAGATGGTGGATGCGGGGGAGATTGGGTGCAAGAGACGGGGGTGGGGGTGGGGGTGGGATGATCTCTTGCACCCTGCATCCATCTGCAAGATCCCCATCTGCTGGATGCACCCGGGGCGCACGAGATGGGGTGCAAGAGATGGATGCGGGGCGCAAGAGATGGGAGTGCTAGATGGATGCGGGGCGCACGAGATGGGGGCGAGATGGGGGTGCGAAATGCGGGGTGCTAGATGGATCTGGGGGGGGGGGGGGGGGCAGATGGTGGGGGTGCGAGTGGGGTGCGAGATGGATGAGGGTGCAAGAGATATGGGGTGTAAGATGAGGGTGTGTGCGGGGTGCAGAGATGCGGGGTGTAAGATATGGGGTGCGAGCTGATGCGGGGCGCGAGATGGGGGTGCGTGCAGAGATATGGGGTGCAGATGGTGCGGGAGATTGGTGCGGGTGCGGTGCGAGATGGGGGTGCGAGATGCGGGGTTGAAGAGATATGGGGTGCAGTGCGGGTGTAAGAGATGGATGAGGGTGCAGAGATGAGGGTGTGGCTGATGTGGGGTGCAAGAGATGGGGGTGCGAGTGCAGAGTTGGGTTGCGTGGTGCGGGTGCGGATGGTGGTCGGTGCGGGGTGCTAGTGGTGCGGGGTTGAAGATATGGGGTGCAAGGTGCGGGTGTGAGTGGATGAGGGTGTGAGCTGATGCGGGGTGCAGAGATGGGGGTGCGGTGCGATTGGGGTGCGGTGGATGCAGGGAGATTGGATGCACCCCATACTCTTGCACCCCGCATTCAGCTCCACTAGCACCCCGCATCTCACACCCTCATCTCTTGCACCCTCATCCATCTCTTACACTCCCGCATCTCTTGCACCCCCCCCCGCCCCCCCCCGCACCCCACATCTCACACCCTCATCTCTTGCACCCTCATCCATCTCTTGCACCCCGCATCGCATCTCCCCCTTCTTGCACCCCATCCATCTCTTCAACCCCGCATCCATCTAGCACCCCGCATCCATCTCGCACCCCCATCTCTTGCACCCCATATCTCTTGCACCCTGCAAGAGATGGGGGTGCGAGATGCGGGGTGCTAGATGGATGCGGGGTGCGAGATATGGGGAGCAAGGCGGGGGTGCAAGAGATATGGGGTGCAAGAGATGGGGGTGCGAGATGGATGCGGGGTGCGAGATGCGGGGTGTAAGATATGGGGTGCGAGCTGAATGCGGGGTGCAGAGTGGGGGTGCGAGATGGATGCGGGGTGCAAGAGATGGGGGTGCGAGATGCGGGGTGCAAGATGCAAGAGATATGGGGTGCGAGATGGATGCGGGGTGCAAGAGATGCAGGGTGCACGGTGTAGTATGCGGGGGGGAAGAGATGCGGGGTGCAGGGTGTGGTGTGGGGGGAGATGCGGGGTGCAGGGTGTAGTGTGGGGCTGGGGGTGCAGGCTGGGGGGGGGGGAAATGGGGAAGGCAGGTTAATTTAAGGTGAAATTGCCGTGTTGGCACTTTGCGATAATTTAGTGGGCTTTGGGTTGCAGTTTAGGCACTCTGTCTCTAAAAGGTTCTCCATCACTGGTTTAGGGCATTTACCTGTACCCACAGTATAACTGTAGAATTACTTCTCACTATATTACAGTAATTTTACCTCCTCTGGGGCAGCCATTGGATGAATCTGTGCCCGTGTCCTGGAACCTTTATGCCCTTGGGCATGTAGCATAAGATGAAATTTACAAATCTTCCCCATTATTATTAATAGTTGTAATGAATATAAACCAAAACCATACCTCACTGCGAGTTACAATCACCCGGATCAAAGTTGAGTCTTTGGTACCTGCTCCTTTCATGGCCTTATAAAGTCTCTCAGCAAAATAGGCTGGACGGTTTATAGCACACTGCACTGTAACGAGATTCAGAGAGAGTTACTACAGCACTCCACCAAAGCAGTACAGATAGGCCATCAATTAAAAATCAGCTGTCTAAAGAGACCACAGCAGCGTCTTTATATTTGTACAGTGGCTATGTTTGGTATTGCAGTTCAGCTCATTCACTTGGATGGGACTGATCTGTGAACAGGTCACATGGTTTGTAAACAGAAGCAGTATTTAGAGCTCTGCTGCAGCTTCAAACAGTTGATTCATGGGGGTCACTAGATAGTGGACCCCTGCGGATCCCCAATCAATTAGGGTAGGTCATAAATTAAATCTGAAATTCACTTTCAGGCCGGGGTCCCATGTGGCAGAAACACGGCGGTTTTTACAGTCCCTGCAAAGTGTTTGGGACTGTAGCAGATCCCATCCACACATTGCAGAATATGCACAGCAGAAATGCTCAAATTTTTGGAAATCACAAAATGTCAATTATACCTACGGAAAAGCTGGCAGTTTCCTTATAGATATAATTGAAGCAGAAAGTCTGAAAAAGAAAACTCTGCTAACTTTGAAATGCGCTGTGGGAAAACGTGATTGGTTCCCACTGTGGTTTATCCTGCATTTTTTTTTTTTTTTTTTTGCTGTGGCCTGCTACGTGGGGCCTTAGCCTCAAGCAGATTGTAGACCCAGTAGCAGGTTAATCTTACAGCGTTAGACACTTTATAAAAGCTTAAACCACACCAGATTTATCACAGTATCAGAGCCCCTAGATCCGTGATGGCGAACCTATGGCACGCAGAGCCCTCTCAATTGGCACGCGTGCCGTCGCCATGATCACTCACTAACGGGGAATCCGCACCTGCGATCAGAAGAAGAAAGAGGAAGCTGTTCGTGGGACAAGGTAAGTAGCATATAATACTGTGCGGATACCTCTTTGGAGCATATAATACTGTGTGGAGGCCACTTCGGAGCGCATTGTACTGTGTGGGGGCCCTTCACTATTTAATCACACAGTATCTGTTTTATAGCAGACATGTGATAAAAGTATAGGCTGTAATAACATTGCATGGTCACTATAAAACAGATCCTGGTTAATTTAAGGTTAAATTACCGTGTTGGCACTTTGCGATAATTTAGTGAGTTTTGGGTTGCAGTTTGGTCACTCGGTCTCTAAAAGGTTCGCCATCACTGCCCTAGATATTTAGCATACATTCATCAGACTGGATGAAGTCATAAGATCATCAGAATAGTAATGACAGGGGAGTCCTCTTAAACAGCACAGGATAGTGTGCAGGGTCTCGGCCGTCATGAAAACAACTCTCAGAAGTGAATGGAGCTCAATGTATACAAGGGCCTATGGACTGACAGTACAGCATTCTGTCAGTTCCCTGGAAGTGAGGAGCAGTAGCCCTGCAACCACATGCAAAAGACTGATGCCAGGTTTCTGGTGGAAAGAGAATGTGTCTCACCCCCCCCCCCTCCCCATTTGAGATTTTGCTAAAAGATTTGCACCTCTTTTGTAATTTGAACACATTCCTGGTTTTGGCTTAAATATCCTGATGCACTAAGCTGTAAAAAAAAAAAAAAAAATCACCCTGTGATATATACTATATGGCAAAAATTATCAGGACACTACTGATGCTTCTAAAGGGATCACTGGATTGCCATGTGACACCGTAATAAGATGTGAGCAATAACTCTTTATCTTGCAGTCTGATAGAGAATATAACTGACTGCATTCTGCCAACTGGAAAGTTTGGTAGAGGAAGGAGAATGCTATGGTTGTTTTCAGGGGATGGCCTAGGACCCTTCGTTTCAGTGAAGGGAAATCTAAGGGTATGTTCTCACAGAGGAAATAGGAGCAGATGGAGTTTTTTTTTTTCCTGGCAGCTGATTTGTTTTATCTAGCAAAGAGGGAGGAAAAAAAAAATCCTGCTGGTTCTTCAGGTTGATTCTCCCTGAAAAACCTTTAGAAATCTTCTCATATCCATTAAAAAAAAAATAAATAAAAAATTATTATATATGAATGAGCTTCCAAAATCCTGAAGCAGATTTCTCTGCCGGACCTAATTCCTCCGTGTAAACATAGCTTTAGAGTAACTAAACTTTCGGACAACTTTTGATTTTCTTTTAGTATTTGTGTCATTAATACACTTTGTACTATTTGCCTCCTTTCGGTGAGATCCTACATTTGTGTTTTCCCTTCTCTATTGAGAGCTGTACACAGTGTGTGAGTGTAAATCAGGAAAAATAAGGGTGATGGAGGGTCACCACAAGCAGTGATATGAAAGGTGAGATATTCCTCTTTCATATGACACCAGAAGCACGTTTCTACATATAATGCCTGAGATGACACTTGCAGCTGCATAGAAATATTCCAATCCTGACTATTTCAAACCAGTGAAACATGTGGAGAACATGACTTCAACCCCATCAAAAACCTTTGGGATGAAGTAGAATAGAGGTGTGGACAAGAGTTTCTGGCTGACCTCACTAATGATTAGGATGAATGGGAAAACATTTGTAGAAAGCTTTTCCAGAAAAAAAAAAAAAAAGGTTGGGGGCACGCAGTATCATATATTTATGATGTATCAGCAGATCGTTTTCACTGGTTTTATAACCAAGTCAAACAAATAAATACATGAATTAAGTATGAACACTTACAGATTGCCTTTAGTCCATCTTCTATATGCCCAGAGAATTCCCTTCCTATGGCACTTAACAAGTCACGCTTTGAAATCTGCAAGAGACCAAGAAGCAGCTTATATCTATCTCTCAATAGAAGTACTAAGTACATGTACAGCTCTGGATAACAGACAGCATGTTGCAAAAAATACATACATTTCATTAAAAATTGACAAATAGAGTAAAAAACCCACTGGGTGCACTATAACTGTGGGCAAAAGTTCTACAACTGGCACAAATATTGGTTTTCACAGGTTGCAGCCTCAGTGTTTTTAGATTTTTTTTAGTGAGAAGTTACTATGGTATACTGAAGTACAATTAGTTTCCTGACCATGGACCCAAAATTTCAAATGTTTTGTAACTGAGCCACTTGGTTATCACATTGCTCTTGTAGGATGTCTCGATACAGTTCTTTATTCATGGTAGTGTTCAATGGGAAAACTATGAGTGAGCCCCACACCTGAATGGTCTCAGGGTGCTTTACTATTGGCATGATACAGGGATCATGGTAGTGTTCACCAGGGCTGTGGAGTCGGAGTCGGTATAAAATGGACCGACTCCAACTCCCAAAATATATAATAAATTGGTACAGTTAGTAGTACAATGCAGTATGTGCTGAATATATTTTCATAAGAATTTGGGAAAATGATGAAATGTTGAAAATGATGAAATGTCCTGTAAAGGTCTGTTCTATTCCTCATATAATGATGGGACTGAGTTCTGAGTGAACCTATAAGGTTTAGCAGTGCCAGGGCTGTGGAGTCGGAGTCGGTGTTTGGTGAGTCGGAGTCGGGAAATTGAGGAGTCGGAGTCGGGGCTTTGGCGTACCGACTCCACAGCCCTGGTGTTCACACTGTAAAGCAATTCTTTACATAAACTTGATAGATGTGTAAAAATGAAATGCTTATAACTGGACTTTAGAAACAACAGGCTAAGAAATTGCTTCAGTGTTTTTCAGCAAACTGTGAGAAAACCAAAATGTGTCAGTCCCAAACTGAAATTCTGAGTAATCACAAGTAATTTAAGGGATTTCCTGGAGATAGAATCCACATTTTGTGTCATCATATATTCTATATGGTGATGACAGAAGGATTACAGCCATTTACTTACTCTGGCATATGCTTCTGACACTGCCTTCAAGTGTGGGAAGCTACGACTGGCCAGCACCATATTAAAGGAAGACTCATCTGTCCCCAGTTTTCCTTCACCAGCCTGGTAAAGACGTTGGGCATCTTGCTCAACCACTTGCATGTTCACATTCTGATTTTCATCTCTATTTCCCTGAAGACAGATAAGAGACCTTAAGAAACAGCATCTAATGCAAATGAGAAGGTGCAAAGTAATATGGGAAGGGGAATTAGAAAACATGGCTGATTTCTTCTCAGAAAATGACATCACATCCATTGGTCACAGGCGTCACACTGCAGCTCAGTCACATTCATTTTAATGGGACTGAGCTGCAGCTTGGCCATGTGACCAGACAGACATGTGGTCTCTTCTTGAGAAGAAGGAAGCAGCCACCTTTTTTTCCCCCCACCTGTAATTTTTATTGGAAACATACAAATCAATAAAATGACAGAATAAAGTGGAGCACAAAGACAGCTACACCAATGAGTATCAAATGTCAATGTAAACACAAGACAAAAAGGAAAGAACAGGAAATCAGGAAGGGGGGGGGAATAGAAGTAACCAGGGTCAGAGGCCTTACAGAATAGAATAAGTGTCCCAAGGGGTCCAGATAGACGAACGCCTCGGTAGTGTTGAGAGTTGCAGTGAGGTACACAGAGAGAGTATGGACGTCTTTTTATATCTAGGAGGCAAATCAGAGGATCTAACGGGACTCCTTGAAGGACAAGGGTGTCAGTCAGTGCCTTCACCTCCATTCAGAATTCTTGTATCGGGGACATTCCCAGAAAATATGATACAACTTGCCCACTGCACCGTGGCTTCGCCAGGAATAGCCCAATTCATAGAATGGAGCAAGGCAGGGGTGCGGTACCAGTGCGGCAGGAGTTTTACTGCTTTTCTTTAAAAGTGACACACAGAGGATTTCATGGCGCAAGATCATATGAATTGCCACTGGCCAGGGGATAGCGACCTCCCATCAAAACATATCCCTGTGTATAGGGAGTGGGTGTGATCATATGGGAGGAAAGGATCAGGTAGATAGAGGAAATTAACCCTTTCGTGGATATACCTGCTTGGCAAAGCTGCTCAAATGGGAGTTGGCCATCTTTTTCAATCCTGCACAGTCTATCAACTCCCCCTAAGGATACTCAACTGCCAACACCTTATTACAGAGCACATTACAGGGGTGTTTATCACTTGTAAATTTAGAGAAGCAACAAGTTATGCAAATGAGGTAGTTGGTGCACTGTTGATCCTCTAAATTTTATGAGATTACCCATCAGTGCACCAATTACTTAATCTGCATAAATTAAAGTAGTTTATTGCCAAATCTACAGAAATGACACAACAGCGGTATGTGCTTTATCACTGTCATGTGTTGTTTTTTTTTTTTTTACTACAGTGGTGGCAGTTGAATATGTGCGGGGGGAGGAGATATTTATTAGCTTAAAGGAAGAAGAAGTAGGATTTCAATGCAATTCAGCTTCATTACTCATGTACTAAGTAACTTTAAAGGGGGTTTCCGTCTCTCCCATTAACCAGCTTTTTAGCTCTTTTCTCTTCATCCTTTTTTGCTGGCAAGCTGGGGGGGGGGAAAAAAAAAAAAAAAAAAAAAAAAAAAGGAAGGGGGGGGGGGGGGGGCCAAAAAAAAACACACACAAAACAAACCCCCCCCCTCCCTCCGTATATAAACCCCGGGGCCCCCAGCCCCCCCCCCCCCCCCGGGCCCCCGGTTGTGCCCCCCTTTTTCCCGGGAGTGACCCCTCCCAGATGCCCCGCGCGGGGGGGGCGGGGGCGCTCTGGCGTGTTTGCGTCTTCATTTGTGCAATTTAGATCCTTATGATGGGCAGCATACACTTTTAAGGGTGTTATCCATCTTTCTAATCCTGACAGCATCTCCTTTTAAATAATCCTTCATGCTGGGAGCCATACTGCTTACTCGCTGCACGATGTGTAGTGGCGGGTTTAGGTACTGCTGTGTGGTCCCATAGCCCTTAAAAGGGGTTTTTCGGGCAAAAATTTTTTTTTTCAAAAAAAGGTCTGTTAGTGCTATTAATAGGTTAATAAGTGCACCCAAATACCTTTAGCAGTGTTGAGTGATTTCTGGGTTTCTCTGGGAGCTCCTGGCATCTTCTGCATTTCTTTACATGGTAGCTTCCTGTTCTGTTTTCCTACAACTACCATAATAACTCACCACTCCTCCTTCCCCCGGCAACCAAACATATTTACCTGTCTTCCTGTCTAGATCTTCTGGGCACAGGAGGTCACTTGTTTTGGCCAGCACCTCCTCTTCTTGACGTCCACACAATAGAGCCGGAGCGCCTGCTACTGCGCATGCCAGCATTCCACTATGCCATGACATGTACTGAAGGAGGTGGTGAAGCTGATGAGTAGAGATGGGTCTGTGCTCCCCGCACTATTGCGCATGTGTGGGGGGGCCGGCACTCTCAAAGAAGAGGCGGCAGACTTTGCAAAGATGACATATCAGGTCCGGATCTCACAAAAGGAAATGGTGAGTAGAATGGGGCTGATATCGATTAGACAGAACACGCTACCACAGAGGAAAGGAAGAAGAAAAAAAAAAAAAAAAAAAGTAATATTTGGAGGTCACATGACCTACATATATTACAGAACAACGAAGGAATATTGAATAAAGATGTACATTAGAAAGTTGGAGGGGGGGCATGGGGAACTTGTTATTAAAATATTTATTTTTATCCTGGACTACTTAAACCCACGACTACACATTGTGCAGTGAATGAGCAGGGTGTCATGTAAAAAATTACCATGAGCTGCACTGTCCTGATCTGCAGTGGGTCCCAGAAGTCTGTGACCTGCAGATCTAATATTGAAAACCTATTATAAAGGATAATGCCGTCAGTATTAAAAACGAGATGACCCCTTTAACAGTTTTTAGGCTCTATTCACATCTGCTGAGAACTGAACCCACAGCACGATCAATTGCAAAACAGACACCAAGAGGTGACCCATGATAGAAAAAAGGGAAGCCAACCTATTTTTCCATCAAATGTGAGTATCTGCAAAGGAGAGGTAGGGGCAGCTCAGCACCCATTTGGCTTAGCTCACATAATTTGATGTTTCTCAGATATATTGACAGTACTTGAAGTGAATGGGGCTAGAATGTAGAATGATATAAGGATTTCAAAGATTCTAGTTGGACTGAAAACATTGCTGTACCTAAGATCAGTGTTGGAGATTCCATACAAGCATCCACAGCAAATAGTCGATTTGGACAGTAAATATTGTGCCTGCATGCAGCGCCATTTTTCCCTATCAAAACAATGGACCCCACTGACAGTATGGTTGGCTCCCAGGGATTCAGTCATCTGGTGATGCATTGGGCTTTCTAGTTACAATACATACCACTGCACAGATGAAAAGCATTGTGAGAGATAACTTACCTGGCACATAGACACAAGCAGCCTCTCAAAGTGACCAGAGGTATCAGATCGGATATCCTTCTCAATGTCTCGACCAAATTCTGATTTGTAACATGCCACAATGTTCCTGATCTCACTGTTCGTCCTGGTGCACAGGATCTCAATGAGCACACCTTCTTTTGTTCCTGCACCCTGCAAAAAGGAAGGGGGAGAGTAGCTCAAACAGGTGAACACCAAAAAATCTTGTAGAACATACAAGTGTACAAGCAACAGGAGAGTAAAAAACAGCAGTCCGATGAAATGGGTAAAAAGGGCTGTGCAGAAAAGTGCCTATCGGGGCTATACAAGTCATGTGACAAATTTCAGAGCCCGGCTACATCAAGACCACTGCATCAGACAAGATCCATATTACAAACTTTAGTCACATAGGAAAATTTTCTATAAAATATGCCATAGAGAGTGCAAATTCCCATTTTCTGATAAAAAGGATTCTAAAGTTTCTGGTTCATTAAACTGCAATATCACGTTACCTTCATGGCATGGTACACGCTATATGCATCATAGTATGTCTGGGGCATGAAGAGGGCGATGATGAGATCTTCCACATGGCCACTTAGTTCAGACTTTAAATCTTTAATCAAATCCTACAAAAACAGAACAGAACCCCAAAGTCACACCTAAAAACCTGAGGAAATGAAGTTATAGAATTCATAAGTCTATAGTGCAGGTAAAAGTACCAAATGCTGGAATATATTTTATTAAAAGAAATGTGACGATTTCTTTCAAAGGAGATGAAGAGCAGAGAGACAAGAGACAGTGTAGTGAGCCATCCCTCTCACAGCACTCACCTTGTAATACAGCGCTACAGTCACTGTAAAGAGGATTCTCTTAACTCTCTGCCTCCTGGAGCTGTACAGATTTCATTGGGACAGAGGGTGGGAAATAAGTGAAGTAAAGCTGTTCTAACTCTGGACACGAAGCCAAATAATATGCTGGTACCAGCTGGCTTCTATAGGAGATTTCTTTGCAGCAGTCACCTCACATATCCGTACACTGATTATCACAGATATCATGTATATGTAGATAAGACACAGAATCCAGCAGTCACATTAGAGGATATCACAGCTTATCTACTCCTCTCTCTACTCAATGACCTCTGCAGTTGGCACAAAGCATGCCTATACAAGGGTCTGCTCCGCACCATTGTGTCTATGGCCCACGGTCCATCTCTTTAGGAGGCAGAAATTCAAACTATTTTAAGCTTAGCGGAAAGAGTTTGGAATTGCAAATTTTTATTTTTTTTTTTTTTTTTATAAATATACATAAAGTAAAAACCCCAAAAAAAATTCTTAAAAAAACAAAAATGTGACAAACAATAATTCATTTGCTGGCGACACATTCTCTTTAAATACTCTGAGTCGATGGTATAAACTGTATCATAAAAAGTTTGTCTAAGTATATGTTCTGCTTGATCAGACTATCTCTAGGCCTCCAGTTAGTACAAACCCTACTGACTGTAAATCATTAGACATACAATACCATTGTCAGACAGCAGGTGGAGTGCAGGAGATTTACTTCTCCATCAAATAATACATAGACTTAATATACATAATGTAAATGTCACATTATAGTGTCATTGTCTATCAACTCAAAGTCTATTCTAGAACAAAAAAAATAAATATAGAATCTGCATTAAAGGATTAGTCCCAAGACTTAAGATTCACCATCCATCTCCAGGAGATCAGTAAGGCTCCCAAGTGATAAGTTTTGGGACAACCCCACCAATGCTCTGCTTGCTTCCAAGCAGTATACAGACACAAAGCCCAAAAATACCCTGCAATTTTTTATTTTTAACCACAGTCCATCAGACAGATACCTGCGGATTGTATTAGAAGAAGCTGATGTGAAGCATAGGACCAGAATAAAGAAATGAAAACCTAATATGATGAGGGATGTAGACAGAGCATAGGGGGTGGGGGTATTAAACACACCTATGCCAGTTTTCTGGTGTACAGTCATGGCCAAAAGTTTTGAGAATGACACAAATATTATATTTCCACATGATCTGCTGCCCTCTGGTTTTTATGTGTGTTTGTCAGATGTTTTTATCACATACAGAAATATAATTGCATTCATATTATGAGTAACAGAAGCTTATATTGACAGTTAGAATGAGTTAATGCAGCAAGTCAATATTTGCAGTGTTGACCCTTCTTCTTCAGGACCTCTGCAATTCTCCCTGGCATGCTCTCAATCAACTTCTGGACCAAATCCTGACTGATAGCAGTCCATTCTTGCAGAATCAATGCTTTAATTTTGTCTGAATTTGTTGGTTTTTGTTTGTCCACCCGTCTCTTGATGATTGACCACAAGTTCTCAATGGGATTAAGATCTGGGGAGTTTCCAGGCCATGGACCCAAAATCTCTATGTTTTGTTCCCTGAGCCATTTAGTTATCACCTTTGCTTTATGGCAAGGTGCTCCATCATGCTGGAAAAGGCATTGTTGAGCGCCAAACTGCTCTTGGACGGTTGGGAGAAGTTGCTCTTGGAGGACATTCTGGTACCATTCTTTTTTCATGGCTGTGTTTTTAGGCAAGACTGTGAGAGAGCCGATTCCCTTGGCTGAGAAGCAACCCCACACATGAATGGTTTCAGGATGCTTTACACTTGGCATGAGACAAGACTGGTGGTAGCGCTCACCTCTTCTTCTCCGAATAAGCTGTTTTCCAGATGTTCCAAACAATCGAAAAGGGGATTCATCAGAGAAAATGACTTTACCCCAGTCCTCAGCAGTCCACTCCCTGTACCTTTTGCAGAATATCAGTCTGTCCCTGATGTTTTTTCTGGGGAGAAGTGGCTTCTTTGCTGCCCTCCTTGAGATCAGGCCTTGCTCCAAGAGTCTCCGCCTCACAGTGCGTGCAGATGCACTCACACCTGCCTGCTGCCATTCCTCAGCAAGCTCTGCACTGCTGGTAGCCCGATCCCGCAGTTGAAACACTTTTAAGAGACGGTCCTGCCGCTTGCTGGTCTTTCTTGGGCGCCCTGGAGCCTTTTTGGCACCAATGGAACCTCTCTCCTTGAAGTTCTTGATGATCCGATAGATTGTTGACTGAGGTGCAATCTTTCTAGCTGCAATACTCTTCCCAGTTAGGCCATTTTTGTGCAGTGCAATGATGACTGCACGTGTTTCTTTAGAGATAACCATGGTTAACAGAAGAGAAACAATGATGGCAAGCACCAGCCTCCTTTTAAAGTGTCCAGTGGTGTCATTCTTACTTAATCATGACAGATTGATCTACAGCCCTGTCCTCATCAACACCCACACCTGAGTTAATGGAGCAATCACTGAAATGATGTTAGGTGGTCCTTTTAAGGCAGGGCTGCAATGATGTTGAAATGTGTTTTGGGGGATAAAGTTCATTTTCTAGGCAAATATTGACTTTGCAAGTAATTGCTGTTAAGCTGATCACTCTTTATAACATTCTGGAGTATATGCAAATTGCCATTAGAAAAACTGAAGCAGTGGACTTTGTAAAAATTAATATTTGTATCATTCTCAAAACTTTTGGCCATGGCTGTAGCTGTGTGATAATGAGGCGCATGTGCCACATCCCCCATTCTGTGCCTCACTAGCTACCTTCTCCAGAATGTGGGTGGAGCAGGAGCCTCAACACAACATATTTATGAGTAAACTGGTGTGCGGTATTCAGGAATTCTCCAGTTCCTGACTGGCATAGATTTCCATTCTGGTGCACAGGCGTGTGCTGGAGCCTCTTGTGCCAGTCAGTACCTTGTGCCAGTCAGTACCTGTCAGCCAGACAGGTGTACTAAACGCCAGTATTAATAAATCTGCCCCATTCTGTCTGCATTGGTCATTCACTCTTGTTTGTTCAATATTCATACAGAAGTAAAGTGGTGCCTGCAGGACTATCTTCCAATTGAAAAGTAAACCAGCAAAATGGAAGAAAACCTTCCGTCTACATCCATCATTATATTAGCTTTTAAGTGCTTTGTTCTGATCCTTTGACTGATCATAACAAAGGAGTTCAAGAACAAAATAAAAAAAATACTGATGTAAACTTAGCCTTACTAGAGACATGAAAAAGTCCATACTCCACTTTATCAAAGCACAAAGACTATAGATGCGGGAGCCAAAATGATCACAGCATTGTTTGCATAGAAATTGCCTAAGCAAATATCGCCGATCCCTATTCTCCCAGTATTCAAATATCGCTCTGGACGAGCAGCACAAGCATTCATGTCAGTAACACAGCCCAGTAGGACAGGCCTGTCTACACCCCTCATACGTGCGGTGGCTAATGGACGCCAGCACTTACCTTTCCATAAGCGGTTTTAAACGCTGCCTTAATCTTCTGCCGTTGCTCATTAGAACGGTTAGCAATGACGTCAATGATGGCTTGTTCATCAGTCCCTGTGTAAAACAAGATGGCAGTCAGATATAGTGCAGTGTTACGAAGACAAAAACTAACAGGGTAAGTTACAGTCCTTACCAAATCCTTTCATGGCTTTTCTCAGCTTTTCAGCATCTGCCAAAGCATCAAAATTTGCTGCAGGTCTGATGGTTCCCTGAGTGGCAGTCATTGCAGCCGCAAAAGGCTGGGAAAGTAATGCAATACATTATATGTATACCATATACATTACATTAATGAGAAGTACAGGACAGATGGAAAGACCAAGTATATCCACATTAGAGCATTATACCAGATCTGCCACAATGCTCTGATGAAGATGAGACTCTCTGCCACATGAATGTGGAACAAGACAAAACATACTGTACTGTGCAGGCAAATATGGATATGATGGAGATACAGGTCACCCCAACAGTCAGTATGTTCTAGATGATGGCCTGTAGTAGAATTTGGCACTTTAAGGAGACTTTCTTAACCTGTGTGAGCTCGAACTGTGAATGACATGTGCCGGGCATATTATATATGCACTGACCCTACTGCCAGACATTAGACAACAGTAGCATTACATTTATTCATTTTGTTTTGGAATAGGGAGCTTTTTCTTCCTCCAAATAACAGTGCCACACTCATCCACTGGTAGTGTGTGGGTACTGCAGCTTATCTTTACTGAAGTGAATGGGGCTGAGGTGAAGTACTACACACAGTCTGGACAAAAGGGCACAGTTTTGGAAAATATATATTTTTTTCTTCTAATCTTGTACAACCCTAAAGAAGCATAAACATGCTTTGCTATAATCATGGTTACAGCGCATTTCACCACTTTTTAAAGAAACTCCAGTGGCCGGGAATTGGATGCGGCTATAGCCACATCCAGGTACAAGGTGTGTCACCACCCATATGCTTCATACTAATTAAAGGGCATGTCCACCGCAAGCACTTACACATCAACATCTGGGTAATGGCCAATACTGCTGCCATCCAGCCCTTTCTTAAAGGGATCATGTAACATTGCATCATCATGGCTACTTTCTTACAGCACCAACACCTCTTGTCCATAGGTTGTGTGACATTGAATGAGATAGAACTGCAATGCCAGAACACAACTCAGACAAGAGTGGCACTTTCTGGCAGAGCGCAACCACATTATTGCTATCTTACACAACCCCTTTACATCCTAAATGGAAAATCTACCTGATTAATTTACATGGAAATTTGCTTTAACATTATTCTCACTGAAACTTGCTGCAGAAGTCTGTTTTTTCCCCTCTTTGTGCATGCCAAGGTGATAAGTGGAAAGCTTCAGATCTGCCTGGTTGCCTCCCCCCAGTCAGGTTTATCTGCCTGTATTTGACCAGTGGTTTTCCAAAAATAAACATTTATGGAACTAATTTATATGACCCCCACAATCCCAAGAAAGTGGGAGCCCCGTCACACTATCCTCAAGGAGGAATTGGCCACGTGTACTATTGAAACCTATGAGAGTCAGTGTGCTGACTTCAGGCTGTGCATAGACTTGTAAAACAGCTTGTGTCTGCAAGCTGACTCTCGAAAAGCCTCTAAATCACAACGGTAGAACAGACCGAGAACCATTTACTCGGAACAAGTTTACAAAATTACCAAAAACCAAGTATCTCTGACATCTGCATTCAAAACAACCATTGAGAGGTTCTTCACCCCTTTTGAGTGGCCTACTGTCACTATAAGCTACATTTACTGGTAACCATTTTTATTGGGAGGAGAAGGTCAAACAGGTCTTTAATCTACTAGAGAAATGTATAAAGTCCCCAGATAGTTAGGCTAAAGGTCTGATGATCATTTTAGATACACATGACAATACAGCATAAGAAAATGATGAACACACACAGAATAAAACTGCATTGACTACGGAAGATGTGTATCATACAAATGCTTTTGAAAACAGACATGCAGCTGTATGTTGTAGACATGGTCAAACCCCAGTACACACACATGCAGTCACCTTGCTCCGACAGGCTTTACACCGAAAAGGGCATAACAGCATAGAGTCATTAGGAAGACAATGAAGGAGATACAAGGTAAAATTAGGGGCAGCAACAAACAGAACGGAGGACATTGGATTCTGCACAGTGCAAAATAATATCAGGCCATCTTACTCTAGAAAGTGAACGCTTACAAATAAATTATATTCCTTTTAATGCAAAATATAAAAAAAAATAAAAATATAATAGTGATTCAGCCATCTTTACATGTGATTAATAGTATTAAGATGCATGCACCGCACACTGTATGCCTATCTAATACAAAGCAGCAATGCATCACATACCTGATGCTGAACACTAACCTGCAATGTGCAATATAAAACTACAGTTTACTAGGTCTGTCACGCCATACAAATACTATCAGAACAATTGAGCAATTCACAGCGATCTGACGTAAGATGCAAGTAATACAATATATTACGCTTTCCAATTACAGAAAATATAAAAGGTCGTCTTCTCTTCTGACAACCTGTACTTGTTAGAATGGTCTCCTAACAATAAACATATGCTTCACAAGGAATGTGTACTCCCAACCACTGTATCTGTACCTTGGTTTTACACAATTTGTATGCAAGACTTATTTTAAAGCTATTTGTAAGAATTACTACTAGTATTTAATAATGAAATCCATACCATAGGCTGCTGTCCAGGCGCTGGTCCTGATGGATATCCACCTAGAAGAGAAGTCTTGTCACTATGAAGACAAGTTTGATCTTCCTCTTACCTGCAGCCATGTAGCTGCTGTCAGATGAGGAAGTAAATTATTCATGTGCAGACAGAGGCGACTCGCGCTGTCACTGCTTTGCTCAGAAGCTTCCACACATATCATCTAACACAGGCCATCCTAACCTTACAAATGTCATCACAAATCAAAAGTCATACAGCCAGTCAGTCAGTCTCATGGCATGAAAAAAAAAAAAAAAAATTTGTTTTAAGAAAATAAATTGAAATGACATACACAAGGACAATATAGTGGCACAAAGGAAAATAGAGAGGTGATCATTGAATCTATTTGGGATCTAGCCTTGTTCTGCAACTCAGCAGTATTATGGTCTTAGTTAAAAAAAACAAAGTTCACAAACCTGGTGCTTGGCCTGGCATTTGGCCTGGTCCTCCTCCTCCATAACTCTGGGCAGAAGGCTGCTGGTATCCTCCATAGCCTGGTGCGCCACCTGGAGGTGCTCCATACCCGCCTGCTGCAGGTGCTCCATATCCCCCAGCTGCTGGAGCTCCATAACCACCAGGAGGAGCCCCATAACCAGGCCCACCATAGCCAGGAACACCTTGTGGCGCTCCATAACCTGGGGCACCGGGAGGAGCGCCATATCCAGGAGCTTGACCTGGTGCTCCATATCCAGGAGCTAAGAGTGGGAGAAAATATTTTAACAACATTAAAGCATGCGGCAATCATAAGGAAATGTATGTATTCAAAGAGTAAACCTAAAAGTCTAGAAACCTACATTTCACATTCTTCATAACCTGAGAATTACTCATTGGGAGACATTTAACACAGTACTTTGTGGACCAGCAAATTTAGCCAATCCAAGCATCTGTGTTAAACTAAGTGCAAAGTGGTCAAAGGCTCTCTATACCTCTATTTCTGTACAGTACAGAATGATAAAATGTGTTACAAGACACGGATTAATTTACTCTACCACTTATATGATCTGGTTATCAAGTGCTAAAACCCTAATGACTTTCTGTAGATTGATAAAGCTAGAAGACACTACATTGATTACAAATGCAATAACTCATCAAACTATAGTATTCAATAATACATACAAAAATATTTACTACAAAAAAAACTGACCACAAATGTAAAAACCTACCTCCAGGATAGGATGGCATAGCACCAGGAAAGCCACCAGGTGCCGGGAATCCACCTGCAGAAGGGTATCCTCCACCAGCAGCGGGTGGGAAGGCGCCCCCAGGAGGATATTGCCCACCAGGATACGCCTGTTGCCCAGCAGGGGGATATGCTGAGGGATCACCACCCTATGAAGAAAAGTTTATAGCTAAAATGAAAAGGAAGAAACCATACATACATTCATACACACACACACACTCTCTAATTGAGAATATATATCTATATCTCACACACACACGTTTAATACTGTGCTTATGACTAGACTCTGGTGTAAACGTGGTGCAGCTAGCTTGGGCTAAAGTTTATCAAATTACTAGACATTAGCACATACATACAGTCATATGAAAAAGTTTGGGCACCCCTATTAATCTTAATCATTTTTAGTTCTAAATATTTGGGTGTTTGCAACAGCCATTTCAATTTGATATATCTGATAACTGATGGACACAGTAATATTTCAGGATTGAAATGAGGTTTATTGTACTAACAGAAAATGTGCAATATGCATTAAACCAAAATTTGACCGGTGCAAAAGTATGGGCACCTCAACAGAAAAGTGACATTAATATTTAGTAGATCCTCCTTTTGCAAAAATACCAGCCTCTAGTCGCTTCCTGTAGCTTTTAATCAGTTCCTGGATCATGGATGAAGGTATTTTTGACCATTCCTCTTTACAAAACAATTCCAGTTCAGTTAAGTTTGATGGTCGCCGAGCATGGACAGCCCGCTTCAAATTATCCCACAGATGTTCAATGATATTCAGGTCTGGGGACTGGGATGGCCATTCCAGAACATTGTAATTGTTCCTATGCATGAATGCCTGAGTAGATTTGGAGCTGTGTTTTGGATCATTGTCTTGCTGAAATATCCATCCCTGGCGTAACTTCAAATTCGTCACTGATTCTTGTACGTTATTCTCAAGAATCTGCTGATACTGAGTTGAATCCATGCGACCCTCAACTTTAACAAGATTCCCGGTGCCGGCATTGGCCACACAGCCCCAAAGCATGATGGAACCTCCACCAAATTTTACAGTGGGTAGCAAGTGTTTTTCTTGGAATGCTGTGTTTTTTGGACGCCATGCATAACGCCTTTTTGTATGACCAAACAACTCAATCTTTGTTTCATCAGTCCACAGGACCTTCTTCCAAAATGAAGCTGGCTTGTCCAAATGTGCTTTTGCATACCTCAGGCGACTCTGTTTGTGGCGTGCTTTCAGAAACGGCTTCTTTCGCATCACTCTCCCATACAGCTTCTCCTTGTGCAAAGTGTGCTGTATTGTTGACCGATGCACAGTGACACAATCTGCAGCAAGATGATGCTGCAGCTCTTTGGAGGTGGTCTGTGGATTGTCCTTGACTGTTCTCACCATTCTTCTTCTCTGCCTTTCTGATATTTTTCTTGGCCTGCCACTTCTGGGCTTAACAAGAACTGTCCCTGTGGTCTTCCATTTCCTTACTATGTTCCTCACAGTGGAAACTGACAGGTTAAATCTCTGAGACAACTTTTTGTATCCTTCCCCTGAACAACTATGTTGAACAATCTTTGTTTTCAGATCATTTGAGAGTTGTTTTCAGGAGCCCATGATGCCACTCTTCAGAGGAGATTCAAATAGGAGAACAACTTGCAATTGGCCACCTTAAATACCTTTTCTCATGATTGGATACACCTGGCTATGAAGTTCAAAGCTCAGTGAGGTTACAAAACCAATTGTGTGCTTCAGTAAGTCAGTAAAAAGTAGTTAGGAGTATTCAAATCAATAAAATGATAAGGGTACCCAAATTTTTGCACCGGTCAAATTTTGGTTTAATGCATATTGCACATTTTCTGTTAGTACAATAAACCTCATTTCAATCCTGAAATATTACTGTGTCCATCAGTTCTTAGATATATCAAATTGAAATGGCTGTTGCAAACACCCAAATATTTAGAACTAAAAATGATTAAGATTAATAGGGGTGCCCAAACTTTTTCATATGACTGTAAAAGGGGGGCATGGCTGAAATGTGGGAACATTGTGTATATAAATTCTGGCTAGTCTAGCACCATTGACCATGCGTTAAGATCACTCAAATTTCCCATTTTAAACTAAAGGCTCCACGTAGTTAGCCACAGCGAAAAAGCTGAAACGCATTGTGAGTTTTCCTGCAGCGCTTTTCACAGAAAGTCTGCAGAGTTTTCCTCTGCGTACTTTCTGCTTCAAATTACACCTATACGGAAACCGCCAGCATTTCACAACGTATAATGGACGCAACAGTTTTGGAAATTGCAGCATTTCCGCTACGGGTATTTTTCTGCAAGTGTAGATTGAAATTTGTTAGAATCCCATCGACTTTGCAGGGACTGTAAAACACAGCGGTTCATGCCACGTGGGGCTTCAGCCTTAATGTGGATTTACAAAGAGAAAAAAAAAAAAATTATATATCTCTATCTCTCAAATCACTCAATCAATGTATGTATATGTAACTATAGTGTGCATGCAGTTTTAGGGTTGTGCTACACGATGTACTAGATACGGATATAGCTGGACACTATGCAAGTACACAAAAAAAAAAATACACAAACATGTATTTTAATAAATACTTGTATCCACCATGGGGAGAAAAAAAAAAAAAGGTTAAGCATATTTTTTTTTTCTAACTGCCATTATTTACTACAGGGGTCAGCAACCTTCGGCACTCCAGCTGCTGTGAAACTACAACTCCAAACATGCTCCATTCACTTCCATGGGAACTCCAAGAACAGCACAGCAAGTATGCATGCTGGGAGTTGTAGTTTTACAATAGCTGGAGTGCCAAAGGTTGCCTACTCCTGCCCTAGTAAATGGCGATTGACCCTACACACAGACACCGTACAAATCAGGGCTGACACTTCCTATTACCACCAATGGTAATGCTCAGTTTTCACTTTAGGCATATATTTCCAGGAAGAATAATGGAGGAACAGTACAATGTAGGGTTTTAAGAAAGGGTGTTCCAGGATTTATATTATATTGTTTATTTTTAAAGACAGGCTGCCATGACAACTGATCAGCACCCTGTGATCTCATTGCAGTAGGGCCAATGACTTCATCTCATGGGTTAGTAATCCAGGACCAGAGTTACCTAGTTGGTGGCGGGTGTTAGCAGTGTATAACATTCCCTCTCTCATGTACGGTGCATGTAGGGAATAGGTTACGATGGAGAGTAACAAATCTGCATTACGTACTATTGTGACATTTTATTATGAACCAGAGCGCTGCGTATATACATCTCAATTCAGAAATGGGGCTACAACAATAGGGACAGACAAGTTATATTTTGAGGAAATTGTACAGTCTTAGCTAACCAGTGACATACATATATACACTTATTTGCATAGAACTGAATCTCACATTGCACAGAAGTATTTAAAAAGTATGCAAAAAAAAAAAAAAAAGATTTGCACAGGAGTATATCAAATATCACTTGTAGACACATGGATACACATCAGGTGCATAGCATACAGTAGGAGAATACTTACTGGATAGCCAGGATATCCCGGAAACCCTGGGTACGACATTCTACAAGACAAAACAAAATGTAAAATAAATAAATAAATAAATACAGAAGAAGAATTCAGGTCTCATCTCCTCTCTATTTTTAGCCTGAACTACCCATAGCTGGCAGAACTTACTGCAGCTGTCCAGGACAACTAAGCCTTCAGACTCTATAGACAATGTGGAGAATTCACTAAGCCTGCTATGCCTGCTTTCTGGCATAAAAAGTCGCAAATTTTTGTGCACGACCAATTCTGCAGCAAAAGGTTTTACTTTTTACATGGGACTTAGTGGCAGGGGCATGGCCTCCTGAAGTCTGACAAATGCAGTATAACATGTCAGAAACAGGCACAAGTTATAGATCACAGCCACACCAGCTCCTAGGTAGCAAGGTTTGAGCATGGAGGGTCAGAAATGCACCCAATTCATTAAAGGGCGGATACCTGTAAAATAGCTGCGACATGCATCACAGTATGAACTTTCTGAACTGTCCATATTGCCTTTCAGAGTAGTAAGGGGTGAAAACAAAAAATAGTTCCACATGCAAGTTTATCAGAATAGCTGACATGTCACACATCACACCTTCCCTCTGTGCACACAGTAAGGTTTCTGGAAACATTTGCTGATGGACAAACAAACAAAACATTCACTCTGAAGTGAACAAAGATTTCTGTACTAAACAGAACCATATTCATGCTTTTTGGCATATAATGGAGCATGGCACAAGTTTTACCCCCATGTTGCATTCTATATTAAATAACCTCTACTTGCCTTGAAAACAAAAAACCCTGCACAGACACCCATAGCACAGAGTCCATGCAGGTTACCAGATAACAACCTGTATTATCCATTAATCTTCTGCTTTTTCAAAGATTAGGGGTCCAATGGGCGGTCCTGCTCACTGAGTAAGGCGAAGGCCCATGTAGCCAATTGCAGCAGAAAAAACCCACAGCGAAATCACTGTTTTTCCGCAGTATTTCTCATTAAGTTTTATCTGCATTTTCCCTCCTACCCATTAAACCTATAAGGACACTGCTGGCGATTCCACAGCTAAGAATAACCTACTACACGCACACACGTTTATGAAAAAAGATTCACAACATGTGAACAAGATTAACCAAAATCTCATTAACTTTGCTGATACTGACAAGGTTTATAAATCTCATGTACAATCTTGCACGTTCAAGTCTGTGTCAGGGTAGTCTGACGCTGGACCATAAGAACAGTAAAATGGTCAGTCTATTGGGATCTGGCAGGACATGTACAGAACCCTGTGACTACAAAGGGGTCTGTCAGGTGCCTGTTTTGTCCTCTGCAAAAAAGTTGGGTTTGCAGGACTTTTTTGCCCAGGATTTCTTATGGATATGTACTGGAGGGGCACCCGAGACAGATGTGAACTCACCCTAAGCAATTAAAACAGAGGATTGATAGAATAAGTCTTTATATGAAGACAAGCCATTTGCACGGTACCATAAGGTATGACCACCCTGGCTGTCCTCCTCCCACGCCTTGAACATGATGAGATATAGAGATATATATTCTATACATGTATAACATATCTGAGTTTCCCTGGAGGAACATAGCTTGGTGTGCTCATTGGTATGGTAAGTCAACCAGTGACAGAAAGCCTGCACAACTTATTCTTTAATGTGTATGTGTGTATGCTGTAGAAAAGAGCAGTAGGTGTGACAACACTTTGTGTATTGTGTAACCTCACTATTAACCCAATCCTTTGATACTCTCATAGCCGGTCAGCGACACCTCAGCCTGCAGAGCCTGGTAGTCGGCAGAAGGCTTCCAGTAAGCCACCAAGCACCATTTATCTGTAGAAAAAGTGACTGAAATCCAGCCTGTACAATAACCATTTTCTCACCACAGACATGGAAATCGGAGAGTATGGACACATTTTCACCAAACAGAAAACAGTTTTGGTGTAGTTACTGCAACAACAAGTCACTTCAACGAGACACTATTATGCAACACAAGCAGCAGAATGGGCAACAGGGCAATGAAGCGTCCCTAGAGCAAAACAGTGCAGCACATTAGGAAGAAGAAAAAGGCATGGCGCAGATCACCTCCATGTTGGCTGGTTGGTGTAGGGGCAGGGCTGGTGCTCTGGGGAGGTTCACTGTGACTTATAGCAATAGTCTGAACATTCACGCAGATGGGTCTACCTTAAGCTGGTAAGGATAACCCAATATTAGCACCACAAGCTGTCGGCATGAAAGCTCAAGTTGCTGAACCTGCTTCATGTCATCTCTACACCAAAAGCATCATCCTGAAGAGCTCCTGATAGGTCTAGCCATTAAATTATGTAGTATACACAAGTCCAATGAGGAATATGCATCATGCCTTGTATGCCAGGCATGAAAAAAATCCTTTCAGATGGGCTTAAATTGTATAATATTCTATAATATTATAGTAGTAATCACTATCCCTACAAATGGGGCCAGTGTGCCCAGGACGTGACTGAAAATGACAAACACGGAGGAGCGCGGTTTTCATTTTTAAACACATAGCAGCTTCTGACATGGCACCGTGAACCGTCTCTTCACAAGCTGCGGGTGTGCAGCAAGTCAAAATGCAAACGCACTTGAAAAGTACCACTTAATGTCCTTTTATGACCAGAAGAATAACCAGAACTTTACCAGAAGAAAATCTGGTGCAAAAACTGATCCTGCAAGGACAGCCGTAAGGCTTTTTTAGTGTCCTGCCAGCACAGCCACGATCAGCACTGCCCAGGTACAAAGTGTCTGTTTATTCACTGGATTTGTTCCAAGGAGTCCAATCCATGCTCTAACCACAATACACAGTCCAATAGACTTTCAAAACCTGAAATGTAAGTGTCACGGCCAGACTCCTGTCCGACCATGGCTGTCAGCCATTTATAAACAAGCAGTAAAGCTCCTCTAATTCAGAATTTGTATGAAAATAAATATACCAGAAGCTACCCATCTAGTTATACAATATCAATAATCATATAACAGAATTTACAGTAAGTTATTTCTGTTAGTAACTTCTTACCAACTCTGACTCCATCCAGAAATGGTCACCACTCCACAGCTCTGACAGCTACCCTTCTGCTGCATACCCAAAATATTTTACCATAGAACTTAAAGGGGTTGTCCGGGATAAAATGTAATTCCTACACTAATCTAAACACCCTCCCCCCACCTACTTTCTAAATTACATAATTTATCAAAAGTGTATATTTACTCAGAGACATTTTCTGGTTATCCAGTGACATTCCGTTTCCAAAAAACAGAATGTCACCAATACTCCCCCGATCATACTTACCTGTCTTCCTTCCAGACTTCCTCCTGCGGGACGGCTCCTCCCTCTTTTCTGACTCTGCCGGCGTGCGCAATAGTCCTGGTGCTGCGCTACAGCCGGCAATCCACCCCTACTGTACAGGCATGGGAGCAGTAGCCTCCCACGCAAGAGAGGTGGATTGCCGGGTACAGTGCAGTGCCAAGACTATTGCGTGCACCGACAGAGTCAGAAAAGAGGGAGGAGCCGTCCTGCAGGAGGAAGTCTGGAAGGAAGATAGGCAAGTATGATTGGGGGGGAGGAGGAGGAGTATTAGTGATGTTCCATTTTCGGAAACGGGGAAACAGAATGTCACTGGATAAACAGAAAATGTCTCTGTATCCTGTGTTAAAATGAAGACAGGAGTGACTTACAGTACTGTAAGTTTCTAAACCAGAGATTGGTAAAGACAGAAAAGGCCTGTGCAGCGTATGATCACCTCAGTTAAAATTCTCTTCCCTGCTGTAATTCATCATCAACTAGAGGGCGCTTCACATTTTGAGAGAACTGATGTCGATATAGTGTTTGGAGATCTGGAAAACTCCCTGTGACAACAATGCACATAACAGGAATCCGAGCAGGAAATGTTTTGCAGCCTCAAGCTTTAGACGTGTGACTTCTAGCGATCAGGTCAGCATAGAAGGTATATAACACATGTAGTGCCATTCTTCCCATCAAGTCTGACAATACAGGCTTCTGAACAAAGCTGTCAGTACAAATGTGAGGCTTCTGAACAAAGCTGTCAGTACAAAGGTGAACATTGTCTTACTTTTTCACAGACATTCACAAATGTCTCCTCAAATATCAGTTTTAGAGCATTAATGGGGTTACAGTGCCGCACAGACCCCAATAAATTATAATGGGCCCATTGGAATATCAGTTTTGATGTCTAGAATACATCTGCATTCTGTGCTATTCTTTCCATAAAAAGACGTAACTGCTCAGAACCGATCAAACAGCAATGCGAACAGAACATTAAAGACAAAAAAAAAAAAAAATCATGCAGTTTTAACTCTGACCACTAAGCCTAACCATAAGCTGACAGTTACTGTAGGTTTTTTTCACAGCAGTCACCTCATTATCAGGACAGACAGGATTACATGACAGGTACTCCCATATACACACTATAGATAACAGGGGGACCACATTCACAATAGGTGATGGTCACAACTTCTCTACTCCCCTTCACAGGTCACAGAGCACATCTAGAAAAATCTCCCACAGACCTCAATGAACATCTCCAGACTATTGAATATATGGTTCATTTGGCTGCTGTAAAGCACAACTCTACATGTTAGCAGCAGTTCAGGAAAGATGTGGCCACCTGCATAATCATACACAAAATGATTCCCATTGTTGTCAGTGGGACGCAGTGACTGATGTCTTCTTTGCACCTTGCAAATTTCACGGCTGATTCGGCTGCAGAAACCACAGCACAGGAATCGCGTTGTCTAGCCCCGCTGTATCTGAAACTAAGGCTTTCTGCCACAGCTTCCTTAGGGACGGTATTAGGAGAGGAATTTGAGGCAGATTCCTCTCCAAATCCTTCTGTGTGAATGGACCCCAAGCCATTACTGATGTAATGTTATTTTCCTGACAGCTGTTTTCTCAGGGGGAGGAAACCACATTGTAAATAATGTGTCATGTAGCAAGTACAACCGCAAATAAGTGACAAGCAGCTTTGCTCATTCCTGCCCGATACCTAGAAGAGAAAAGCACTATAATCTACAAGCTGTGTAGTTAGAGTTACATATACCAGCACATCATTGTTCTGCACAGAGGTGTACTGACCTGCCATAATACCGCACCCACAGACTTATGGGGGCCTCTACTGTACCTTAAATGCCCCTGATTTCAACAACTCTGTCAATGCCTATTGGATACTATATCCCAGATTGATGGAAGGCCGACAAGATACCAGAGAACCACATGGCAGGACTTGCCTACATGAGTGCCTATGGGTCCGTGGCACAGACTAAAGTTCTCTAAAGGGCTTGTTCTGAATGTTTAGTGCACCTACATATAGACGTGAATGCACGTAGATGGGCAATGCCTTAACCTCTAACCCTTTGCCCCAGTGAGAACTATTGCCTACTGCTACCCAGCTACAGGGACATTGATGGGAATGGCCATAAAGGTTCTGTTCACACCAAGTTTACGTTTACTGTATACAATGTTCTCAGATTGTAATAAATTAGGTTTTGTTTTTTGTTTTTCTTTTCCAGGATTTTTGTAGTCATTGCAATGAAAGAGTAATAACATGTGAATACAGCTTTAGGCCGGGGCCCCACGTGGTGTAAAAACCACAGCATTTTACAGTCCCTGCGGAGTGGATAGGATTCTAGCAAACTCCATTCACACATTGCAGAAAAATACACACAGCGGAAATGCTGCAGTTTCCAAAACTGTTGCGTTTTTGGAAATTGCAGCATGTCAATAATACTTACAGAAATGCCGGCAGTTTTCCTATAGGTATAATGGAAGCAGACAGTCAGCAAAGGAAACCTCTGCGGACTTTCTGTGAAAAGTGCTGCAGGAAAAAACACAATGCGTTTTCATCATGGTTTTTCCCCACATTGCTTTTTTGCTGTGGCCCACTATGTGCGGCCTTAGCCATAGGCCCCACATTGCAGAAACGCAGCTTTTTTTGTTGCAGATTTTGCTGTGGTTTTTGGAGCCAAAGCCAAAAATGGCAACAAAAGGAATGGGAAATATATAGGAACCTCTTATACTTCTCCCTTCTGCTCAATCCACAGCAAAATCTGCAACAAAAAAAGCTCTGTTTGCATAACATGGTGCCTCAGCCTTAGTCACATACTATTAACTAACTGCTTTCTTGATCCCAAAAAATAAATAAATAAATAAAAAGTTGGGGATATCAACTAGATCACAAGGTTGGTTAGGGGGAAACTACAGTACATAGCACCCTGTCCATCAGGTTATTCTTCTAACATATCAGGCCAGTAAATATCTGCTCATTCTGGATTTGGGAGCCCAGTGGGGACCATCCTCATAACTGAATGACGGCTGCCAAGTAGGACGATCCATTTGACTTCTAGGCACAGAATGAGCAGTTTTTTTTTTTATCAATACCTGAAAAATTACACTACATAATAGCACTATGATATAGGCAATAGGACTGTGAATGGGGGGCGTCTGCACTGCGGCTAGATCTTCGATCATCTGTCTTTTAAGCAAACAAGGAGACCAGAGGTCACTATACAACAACATTGTCATTTCACAACAAACTGTACAAATAAAGCCACAGCAAACTGAAAATCTATGCACAACCAGCATAATGACTGAGCACAGAGCTGAATGAATAAGCCATGGCTGCATAACTGGAAAGGTTGGTAGTATAGCCTAGGCCTCAGGCTATGTTCAGACAGCAGGATTACAGCTACAGTAGGTTACAACTACATAAAGTAGGTGTGATAACAGGATCTGAGCCATAGTAATTAGTAGAGAAGACGGGGTAGAAATGAAAGTTAATTGAGGAAGGACAATAGTCTGAGCGTCTTAACTGGTCCAATACACATGTAAGTACTACAGCTGCTCGGATCTGCCAGGCCAACAAAACACTTATGTCTATTCAGAGTCTGTTCAGAATTTATCCCATCAAGAAGATGAAGCTGCAGCATACTGCACAGTCGCTACTCAGCATACAGCGTTCTGATGTATGGACCAAAGAGGTCACAACAAGTTTTCTGATACTTGGACCACCATAAAAGTATAATATTGATGACCTATCCTATAAGGTGCAACACTTCGCACAATACCAATTATTCACAATTTGTTTTTGTTTTTTTTTAATTGTGAAACACACAAATGTCCACAGATGTCTGCACCAGTCCCACAGTAACTAGGAGCCCCCAGTGCCTAGACATATCACTTCTAATGTGGGAAAACTCCTTTACATTGTAGTGTAAAAGCCTCGATTTACAGTCCCTGCAAAGTGGATGGGATTCTGGCTAATCCGATCTACACACTGCAGAAAAATATCAGCAGCGGACACGCTGCGATTTCAAAAACTATTGCGTTTTTGTAAGCATGTCAATAAAACCTATGGAGACGCTGGCGTTTTCCCTATAGGTATAATTGAAGAAGAAAGTCCGCAGAGGAAAACTCAGCAGACTTGCTGTGAAAAGCACTGTGGGAAAAAAAAAAAAAAAAAAAAAAAAAACTGTGTGTTTCCACTGTGGTTTTTCCCACAGCACTTTTTGGCTGCGGCTCGCTACCTGGGGCCTTAGCCTTAAAGTGAACCTACCAGGTCAATATGGGACACAAATCCACCCAGAGGTGCTTATAGATCAAGAGTTTAGTATCCCATATACCTGCAGCAAGCCCTAAAGACGCACCACAGTTTTAACCGCAGCGTTTTTCACAGAAAGTCTGCAGAGTTTTTCTCTGCGGACTTTCTACTTCAATTATACCTATAAGGAATCCGCCAGTGTTTCATAGGTATAATTCACATGCTGCGATTTTCAAAAACGCAACGGCTATGGAATTCGCGGCATTTACGCTGCGGGTATTTTTCTGCAGTGTGTGGATGGGATTCGCTAGACTCCCAGCCACTTTGCAGGTACTATAAATGCCGTGTTTTTTTTGCAAACCACAGTGTTTAAGCCATGTGGGGCTTCAGCCTTATAGTTACCTAGAGAAGACTCACATCAGACTCCCAGCGCCTTCTTCAGTGAAGCCAGGGACGTACAACCCAGCTTCACTGTGCATGTGCTCAAAGTCCAGCACATTTGTACTGTAGCCAAGTTGTACTCCTCTGGCTTCACTGACGCACTGCGTAGGCACTGGGAGTACAGGATCCAGTTAGAGGGGTTTTCTGGGCAAAAAAGGTATTTTAGTCCTATTAATGGGTTAATAAGTGCACCAAAATACCTTTAGCAGTGTTTTGAGTGATTTCTGGGTTCTCCTGGCATCCTCTGCATTTATTTACATGGGTAGCTTCCTGCTGTCTTAGTCTACAACTACCATGATGCATTGCTGTTCACTCAGATCCCCCTCTCACACCCCCTCCGTTTCCCTAGCTAGCTCGCGGACTACTAGCCCTACCTACCTGACTAAACCCCACCCCATCATACTTACCTGTCTTCTGTGTCCTGGAGATCAGTTTCTTCTGTCCCGCTGGCTCCCTCTTCTGTGGACTTCTGCGGCGCCTGTGCAATAGAGCCCTATTGCGCATGCATGGGAGACAGGCTTCTTCTCTTCACTTCTGCCATAGGTGAGCCTATTGCGCAGGCGCCTGCAGAAAAGAAGGAAGGGACACTCCGTGCCCAGAAGAATAAAGACAGCCAAGTATGATGGGGTGGGGAGTATTCGTGACGTTCCGTTTCCAGAAACGGAACATCACCGGAATATCATAAGGTGTGCCTGGGGCGGTCACATGACTGCTCTGGCGATCTGGGTAATTCTAGATTTTTATTTTTTTTTAAATTAAGTAAATTAGAAGTTAGGCAGGGGGGGGGGACAACCCCTTTAAGTATAAATGTCTTATATTTTTATTGTGGGCACAAATGGCATTGAAAGAGGGCTATTTGGGACACCCTGGTCCATAAGGACCTGCGAGTGGTTTATTGTCCCAAATCATGTTGATAGGTTCCCTTTAAACTGCATCTACAGACTACACCAGTGCCCCCATTGTCTGAATCCACAGGCAGATAACAACAACTTACTGGCTGTTCCTGCTACACGGGCCTTTCTCCGACTGCAACAAAATCTCACCCAACAAGATCATTAACTTCATGTGAAACACAAATTTCAGGTGTGAACTTACAATTCACATGGGTATAGTTATACCTATATGTTCTCAGATTAGCAGAGCTTTGCTTGCCATTTACACCTTACACATATGGCTTTTTCACGTGCAGAGATTTCATTACTGATCTTTATTAGGCTGGATTCACACAGTCATAACATGTCTGTATTGCAGCTGAAAATCTTGTTCTGACCACGGGTCGAATAGCTCAAACAGTATCATAGATCCCTATAATGGTGCTATTTTGGATTGGTAGACCAGCGACCAAAACCAAAACCGGGAATTTTGTGGATTGAATGTGGTCCAGGAACCCGGTCTTACAGTGTCATGGTCACCTATGAAGTTTGTGATTCACAGCCCCATACTGTAAGCATGATTACAGAACAGGACAGTAGTTCTTCTGGGACTCACCACATCATAGATGACCATGACGCTGTGAGTCTGGTTGCTCAATCTAGTGTATACATCTGATATACAGAACGAATTTCATAGACAGAATATGTGTGAATCAGGCCTAAGGCTTATTTGCTCTCAAATACAGTGTTTGAGAGCAAATAAAGCACACTTCGTTGTATCAAACTTCTAACGTACAGAGTCCGATATCTATGACATTTTAAGAGTTGGGACGCTACTCCGCACCGACTGGTGGTGCTATCCACACCCACCAAGAAAGTATCAGGCCTAAGGCTGGGACACTGGAAGAAATCACCGCTGGTTAGGGTGGGTTCACACTTGCAGTGGCACTCCGTCCGCCACGAATCCGACCTAAATGTCAGAAAACTGGATGTCCGACTTTGTTTCCAACGGATAAAAAACGACTTCGCAGCGCAGAGGGTGTAAGCGCACATCAGCGCATTGCTTTAAAAACCCATTCAAGTGAATGGGTTTTTAAGCAAAGCATCGCAAACCTTTCCCTATCCGGTTTTCCGACATTTAGGTCGGATTCGTGGCCACAAGTGTGAACCCACCCTTAGCTGCCACAAATCCGCCTGTAGATAACATGCAGAGATTTATACTCCCGGCATGGATGAGATTTAAGGAAACCCCAAGCACATGCTGCAGAGAGAACCTGAAGCACAAAGTAACTTGCACTACAGGTTTAAAACAAGTAGCATGTCAATTATTACTAAGGGCTTTACCCTATATCCTGAGGGTAAAGACACACATTCAGGTTTCTTTAAGCAGTCTCCTAGCCAAAACCAGGAGTGGATTGAAAAAATTAAATACCATATTTCATAGGTTCTCACCCTTTAGGAACCACACCTGAGTTTGGCTTCATAAACTGCATCAACAAAACCTGAGCGTTTATTCACATGTCTGATTTTAGCAGGTATGTAATATCTGTGTTACTTACACTCTGTATGCATACTCATTGGGGGAATTTATCAAGACTGGCATTTTCTAAGCCAGTCTTAATCACCTGGTTGGCGCCTGGATTATTAAGAGGCTCTGGTACTGGATGGAAATCTACGCCAGTCCTATATAACTCACATTAGTTTTCAGTGCACCTTGGTCTCCATTCCACTTTGCCCCACTTTCATAAAAAAGGGGCAAGTGGGCCAGAGAAAGATGCCCCACAACTATTCCCATCTACACCAGTTTTCTTAGGCTCGGTTCACATCTGTGTCGGAGTCTCTGTTGCACATTCTGCCAAAAACCGGCGGAGAGAAAAGTCCTGCACAGAGGACTCCATCATTTTCAGTATAAAAACAGTGGAAACCTGGCGGACCCCCATAATAGTCTAAGGTGTCTACCGCTGGTTTAGTGCCAGGGCTCTACGTCGTTTGGGTCCCCCAGCAGACCCGAACAACAGAGAGCCTGGTGCAAGTGTGAACCTAGCCTGACAGAGGGAACAGTAAATTCTCCCCTATTGATTTGAGGGTGCATGCAGACATCCATTCCTTTCCATGGACCAACTGTACATTGAAATAAAGAACATGTCTGTTCTATTTTGCAGACTATGGATGCCCCATTAAAGACTATGGGTCCATAAAAGTCATGAACAGAACATGACACCATCCATGTGTTGTCCAATTTTTGACAGACCCAAAGACATTAGAAAGTTAAAAAAATAATTTTTTTATTGGATATGAAAAACAGATCGATTATGGATAGCACATGACCCGAAAATGAGTAGGACAGTGTGAACACAGACATCAGATGTCTGCTAAAACCAGACATGTGAATAAGGCCTTAATGTGTGTCCTTACCCTCAGGGAATGGTCACATGCAGTAGTTGAGGTGCAGCAAAACTATACGTGATAGTCTCAATACATCTTTGACACAATTTTAACTTCCCCTCAACGTCTACATGTGACTATATGCTTGGGAACTTGTAGGTGTGAGGTACTGTATTATTATTCAAAATAGCTTTCTATTACAGTGAGTACTACAGCTATAGATTGTACCAAGTGCCTATTGACGTGACATAGGCCTGATAAATACCCTAGTAAGGGTGCATTCAAAGCCGCACTGGATAAAACCACAGGCAGTTTTGATGCAGTTTTTGCTGCAATTTCAGGAGTGAAACATGTTAGGATGTGTTTCACCTGTAAAATTTAAAAAAAGAAAAAAAAAAAAACCGCATCAAAACTGTATTACAATTTTTTTATGCTATTTTTAACTGTACAATGTGAAAGCACCCCAAGGGAAAAATTGTGCATGAAATGTCCCCATGAGAAAAGTGATGTCATCTCTTTACCCAGAAGACCCACCAAGAGGTCTTGCTTGTCCTCAATTGCATATGATGGGGAAAATTTGACAGATTTGCAGGGCAAAGTTGGAAACAATGGGGCAGATTTATTAAGACTGACTTTTTGTACACCAGTATTAATAAAGGGCCCAAGAGGCCTGGGGTGTGGAGTCAGTAGGTAGCAACTCCAACTCCTTGATTTGTCTGTGGTTCACCTCAGGTAAACCTACAAGTTAGTACTGTCATAAAGTAATTGTCATTCCTACACAAGTTGTTTAGCCAGCCTAAAAACAATTCCAGATCCCTTATCCCTACCCTGAAAATGCCCGACATTCCTAGCCCCCTAGGAGAAGCCTCTAAGCAATCCCGAATCCAGGTCATACCGGTAAGGCTGCAGTCACACTAGCGTTCGGTGACTCTGTCCCCCCCCCCCATTCTGCTTAAAACATGCAGAGAGAAAAGTCCTGCAAGCAGGACTATTCTCTCCACAGATTTCAGGTGGAAACCCGGTAGACCCCATTATAGTGTATGGGGTCAGCGGATAACTGCTTTTTAAGGGGGATAGGGTTTTTCGTTTTTCAGGTCCCCAAGCAGACCCGAAGAACGTGAACCCAAACACTAGTGTGACCCTAGTGTAAGTACACAGATACAGCAGTTACATTTGTCATTTACAGTAAATTCACATCTTTGTCGGGGAGTCTGTCATCCTGGTCCGTCAGAGGACCAGAACAACGGACAAATGGACCGTTAAAATGGGGGACATATACACCCACTGTTTTCAAATTTAAAGCACCAAATTAAAAAGTTTGTGCAGAACTTTGTCACCCGACGATTTTAGGGGGACACTGCAATGGAGTCTTCGACGCAGATGTGAGTCTCATAGCCCGAGACTAATACTACAAGGCAACTTTGGCTGCAACTCCTGTCATGTGACCAGAGGTCACCACTAATGTAAGAGAAGGGAGTCGCAATGGGACGCTGAAGAGGATGCTGCGACTGCAACTCCTAGTCTGGATTTTTTGCAAGTAAAAATTGAGGTCACAGCACCCTCGGGGTCACAATGCAGATCCATTGACTTAGTGAAGGAGTCACAGGGTGACATGACTATCTTTGGGAGTCACAGCCACAAGCGCTGTGCCGCCCTAGCCTTAAAGGGAATGCCCAGACACATTCTCCCACCTGATCAGACATTAGGTAGGCGCGATACAACTGCACGATGGGGGTTACAGTCCAAGTAACTATCCAACGCCCTGCAAGTAGAATGCATAGATCCTATTCTAATTTTTGGGTCCCATCTACTAAACCTCCTGGGCGTCTTTCCACACCCAGCATCAGATGGTCTGGACAATCCCTTTAAGTCACTGGGGCATGATGTATTTCATGGGGCCATAGTTGCAGCTACATAGTAGAAATGACAACCTCCTGGAGTGGCTGGCCAAATGACCTCCTCAGCTCTGCTACACTGGTGTAACACCTCACACATAGAGGCTGTAGTGTAAACACAGAACATGTTCTGCAACTTTCTCCCTCCCAGAGAATAACCTTCAGGGTGTGGTTACCGGGGACTGGAAACACTGACGTACACCAGACACACTACAGCACTGCCATGTTAGCCTCATCCCAAGTATCAGGTCAAGATGTAGCAGAGCAGAATTTGTCATTTGGCACAAATAACAGTATCCGGTTTCATGCAGCACTATAGTGCGCAATGATATCATAAACAGCAACCCAGCACAGTCGGCTCTGCTACATCTGCACAAGACGTATTCTGCATACATGTCACATACATGTAGTCACTGAGGCACAGCTGCGATATTAGTAGAAAGTTTCCAAAAACTCAGCACCCCCCCACGCAGTGAGCTATGTTATCCTATGGCGATACAGCCCCCTGAGCCGCCTCACCTTGTCAGAAGTCCCGCAAAGCCGCAAACTGAAGGAGGGGGAGGAGGAGGCTGCCGAGACTCTCTGCTGCCAAGATGGAGCCGTCAACGCTAATTCCCTGGGGTGGGTGGGAGGTAAATATGCTAAATGTGAAACAACCCGGAAGATAAGATGGTGCCGCCCGTCAGATGACGTCTCCGTGCTCAGAAACTTGTGCAGGGCGGGAATGGGGAGGGCCTGGCCTAGCTACATGGCCGGTAACTATGGCAACGCCTGGGGTGCGGAGCAGCTTATGGGGACGTCCTGGAAAGAAATGCTAGTGCTGAGTGTACACTATATTATGGAGTTTAACCTTACCTGGAAGATATTAGTAATGGCTAATGACCATTTATTACACCATACATGATCATTTATCAGCACTGTTGGACTAAGACTGCGTTCACACAGAGTTTTTTCATGAAGATTCTGGCACATTTTCCATTGTGTAAGCCATAAAAAAAAAACGCCTGTTTTCAACAGCAGACATGATGGAAAGACGCGCACTGCCCATTCATGCTTAAGTGTCGGAAACCATACTGAAATGGCGGCACTGATAGGCACCATGCATAACCTTGTGACCCTGAGCAGCACATAACTGTAAACCGCAGCAGAAAGACAAGGCTCATTCTCAGATTTGTGCTGCGGCCTCTATGGAAGTCATACCCTGAGGCTGCACACTGTAGAGACGCAGCAGGAAAAAAAAAAGCTTTTTATAGTCCTGGCAAAATGAATGAAATTTTATTCAATCTCATTTCCACACTGCAGAAAAAAAAAATACTGCAAAAAACAGCGTTTTTTTAAAAACAGCATGTTAATTTTATCTGTAAAAATCACTGCGTTTTCTTCTTAGGCTGTGGGGGGGGGGGAAGCAAAAAATGAAAACCCTACGGAAAAGCAATGGAGATCTACACCAGTTAGGAGCTGTTAGCCAGTGAAGATTGTGCCTGAGATGAATTCCAACAATGATGATGGATTACAAGGACAGACACTGATGATGATAATAATAATAACTTTATATAGCGGCAACATATTCCGCAGCACTTTACAAATCAGAGGATATAGGAACAGGCAATATGAGACATTACAATGGGACAAAGAATAGGAGTGAGGGACCTGCTCACAAGAGCTTACATTCTGTGAGGAGATAGGGGGACACAAGAGGTCAGAGGGCTTGTTTGCTACAATGGTTCAGCCATCTTTTAATAGAAAAGGTTGTGTAACTGAAGCTGTATGAGCCCATCACCAGCCAGTACCTGTGAATAAACAGATACTAAATGCAAGGAGTGCAGTGTAACTTCTAGATGGAGAGGACAGGATCTGAGGAACAGAGGAGGAAGAATAAAAGGTGTTATTGTTCTCCACCTCTGCACACTACACTGTGATCAGGTCACGTGATAAACCTGACCATACAGATGTGATTTTAGGGCAGTTTTGAAGCTGCTGTAGTTGGGCATTAATCGGATTGTCCAGGGTAAAGTGATCCAGAGCACTGCTGCAGCTCGAGAAAAGTCTTGGAGATGAGAGTGGGATGTTCGGATAGCAGAGGATACAAGTCTAAGGTCATTGGCAGAATGGAGAGGACGGTTAGGGTGGTAGACAGTGACGAGAGAGGAGATATAGGGGGTTGCAGTGCTATGGATGGATTTGTGGGTCAATGTGATAATTTTATATTGTATTCTGTGATGGATGGGCAACCAGTGCAGTGACTGGCACAAGGTAAATGCGTCTGTGTAACGGTTTGACAGAAAGATGAGTCTGGCGGCCTCATTCAGGACAGATTGTAGAGGGGAGAGTTTAGTAAAAGGAAGCCTAAATAGAAGGGAATTGCAATAGTGAAGACGAGAGAGAATCAGAGCGACAATAAGGGCTTTTGATATTTCCACAGTGAGAAAAGGGCAAATTCTAGAGAAGTTTTTGAGGTGCAGGTGACAAGAGCGTGCAAGTATCTGAATATGTGGGGTGAAGGTGAGATCCGAGTCAAATACAACCCCCAGACAGAGGGCATGCCGCCTCGGGGTAATAGTAAGGCCACAGACAGAAATGGAGATATCAGGGTTAGGTCAGTTAGTAGATGGAGAGAACACAAGAAGTTCAGTTTTTGAAAGATTCAATTTCAGATAAAGAGAAGACATGATGTTAGAGACAGCAGAGAGACAGTCACTGGTGTTCTGTAGTAGTGCAGGGGTGATGATGATGGATTACAAGGATAGATACCGATGATGGATTACAAGAACAGACACTTTAAATGAATCCCAAAGATCTTGGATGTTGTTTTTGCTCAGAACTCCATGGGTCACTTAAGTTCTTCTACACCAAACTCACCCAACCATGCCATTATGGGCAAACTCATGATGGAACAGGAAAGTGTCTTTCCCAAACTGTTCTCACAATGTTGGAATCATTTATTGCTCCAAAATGTCTTTGTATGTTGAAGCATTAACATTATTTTTCACTAGAAATAAGGGGCCTAGCCTTCTCCACCATATTTAATAATAGGCAATATCCATTACAGTAGGGGACATGCTCCCTGTACCTGCCGTCCACTGAAATGAGAGTCATCACTCCAGGGAACACATTCCACTGTCCAATGGTGACATGCCCAATCAGATTGACATTTGGGGAATTTGGAGACCAGATTAACATCTTGAACTTTTTGACATATTCTTTAGACCACTCCTGAACAATTTCTGCAGGGTGCATTATCCTGCTAAAAGAGGCAATTGCCATTAAGGAATTTCCATGAAGGGGTATATTTGGCCTGCAACAATAATTAAGCAGGTGGTGTTTGTCAAAGTAAGGCTGGTTTCACACCCACGTCAGGGTCTCTGTTTGCCTCTGTCTCTTTTTCAACGAAAAAGTCCTGCAAGTCAGTTTCAGGTAAATGGAACGGACATCCGACAATGCACCAGAACAAGAGACACCAAAATGCTAGTTTGAACCTAGTTTAACATCCACATAAAAGTGAAACCCAAGATTTCCCAGCAGAACATTGCCTAAAGTATCATCCTGTCTCCACCAACTTGCATCCTTCCCATTCTGATACTATCTCTTCCCCAGGTAATGTACAGTCATGGCCAAAAGTTTTGAGAATGATACAAATATTAATTTTTACAAAGTCTACTGCTTCAGTTTTTCTAATGGCAATTTGCATATACTCCAGAATGTTATAAAGAGTGATCAGCTTAACAGCAATTACTTGCAAAGTCAATATTTGCCTAGAAAATGAACTTTATCCCCCAAAACACATTTCAACATCATTGCAGCCCTGCCTTAAAAGGACCACCTAACATCGTTTCAGTGATTGCTCCATTAACACAGGTGTGGGTGTTGATGAGGACAGGGCTGGAGATCAGTCTGTCATGATTAAGTAAGAATGACACCACTGGACACTTTAAAAGGAGGCTGGTGCTTGCCATCATTGTTTCTCTTCTGTTAACCATGGTTATCTCTAAAGAAACACGTGCAGTCATCATTGCACTGCACAAAAATGGCCTAACTGGGAAGAGTATTGCAGCTAGAAAGATTGCACCTCAGTCAACAATCTATTGCATCATCAAGAACTTCAAGGAGAGAGGTTTCATTGGTGCCAAAAAGGCTCCAGGGCGCCCAAGAAAGACCAGCAAGCGGCAGGACTGTCTCTTAAAAGTGTTTCAGCTGCGGGATCGGGCTACCAGCAGTGCAGAGCTTGCTGAGGAATGGCAGCAGGCAGGTGTGAGTGCATCTGCACGCACTGTGAGGTGGAGACTCTTGGAGCAAGGCCTGGTCTCAAGGAGGGCAGCAAAGAAGACACTTCTCTCCAGAAAAAACATCAGGGACAGACTGATATTCTGCAAAAGGTACAGGGAGTGGACTGCTGAGGACTGGGGTAAAGTCATTTTCTCTGATGAATCCCCTTTTCGATTGTTTGGAACATCTGGAAAACAGCTTATTCGGAGAAGAAGAGGTGAGCGCTACCACCAGTCTTGTCTCATGCCAACTGTAAAGCATCCTGAAACCATTCATGTGTGGGGTTGCTTCTCAGCCAAGGGAATCGGCTCTCTCACAGTCTTGCCTAAAAACACAGCCATGAATAAAGAATGCTACCAGAATGTCCTCCAAGAGCAACTTCTCCCAACCGTCCAAGAGCAGTTTGGCGCTCAACAATGCCTTTTCCAGCATGATGGAGCACCTTGCCATAAAGCAAAGGTGATAACTAAATGGCTCAGGGAACAAAACATAGAGATTTTGGGTCCATGGCCTGGAAACTCCCCAGATCTTAATCCCATTGAGAACTTGTGGTCAATCATCAAGAGACGGGTGGACAAACAAAAACCAACAAATTCAGACAAAATTAAAGCATTGATTCTGCAAGAATGGACTGCTATCAGTCAGGATTTGGTCCAGAAGTTGATTGAGAGCATGCCAGGGAGAATTGCAGAGGTCCTGAAGAAGAAGGGTCAACACTGCAAATATTGACTTGCTGCATTAACTCATTCTAACTGTCAATATAAGCTTCTGTTACTCATAATATGAATGCAATTATATTTCTGTATGTGATAAAAACATCTGACAAACACACATAAAAACCAGAGGGCAGCAGATCATGTGAAAATAGAATATTTGTGTCATTCTCAAAACTTTTGGCCATGACTGTACATGCACCACATCATCCATATGAGCTAAAACAAAAGGTTTATCAGATAAGGCCACCTTTTTCCATTGATCTATTTTCCAGTTCTGACTCTCATATCCCCATTGTAGTTGGTAGACTGATCTGAAGCTACCAGCCCCATATACATCACACTGTGATGCAGGGTTGGACCATCCCACTGGGGAACCAGTGAATCCCTTCGTGTGCCCTGTGCCTTTAGTGGGCCCTACCAGACCACTACTACTATTTTTCATAGGCAGTGGAGGTCTGGTAATGGGTGGCGTAATGACCGGGGTGGTATGGGGCCTGTTGGAGATGGCTGGGGCCCTGCAGCACCGTGATAGCAATTGGGGAAAGCCTAGTTCTCCGACGGCTATACTGTACATATTGTTAATGAAAAGGGGCCCAGCATTGTGATGACTGTAGATACAGGGTTCCTTTCAAATAGTAGAATTACCAGGGGAGGTGATTAAATATAACATACTTTTAGTCACCTCTCCTGGGAATCCGACAGCTCCCAGCATCTTCTTTAGCGCTCTTCCAGCCTGTGAGTAAGGTTACATGCCACAGACATCACTGCTGGGGCCCCGGCAGTCACATGGGGTGTTGTGGCATAATGACGTCAGTGTGCCCCACGTGACCACTGAGGCCCAATCACAGGCCCCAGCACTGACGTCTTGGGTTTGTGACCTCTGTCACTGGCTGGAAGAGTGAAGAGGATGCTGAAGACAGCCGGATGGAAGTGTTTGTCATTTTCCATCACTTCCTTTAGGCCTCCAATTATTATACTCTGGGGCAACCCCAGTGTATAATAGCAGCACTAAAACTAATCCGAGTGCTGAACCTCATGAATATTCGTTGAATTTCGTGGGGTTTGTCTGAAATGGCTTAAGGGGGACTTGGGAGCATTTTATACTGTTTAGGGTCACTATGGGGAGTATATTATACTACGTGGGCTACTGTGGAGCATATTATGCTGTGTGTGGGCCACAATATACTGTGTGGGGGCCACTCTGGAGTATATTATACTGTGTGGGGTCACTGTGGAGTATATTATACTGTGTGGGGTCACTGGGAGTATATTATACTGTGTGGGGGCCACTGTGCAACATATACTTTGTGGGGGGTGCAATGTGGAGCATATTATACTGTGTGGGGGGCCACTATAGAGCATATTGTACTGTGTGGGGGCCACCGTGGAGCATATTATACTGTGTGGGGACTGCATAAAAGCATATTACATTGTGTGGGGCCCCTTCATTATTTACATCACTCCCCATCTATTTTATAGCAGCCGTGCACTATTATAACAGGCTGGAATAACATTGCATGGTAACTATAAAACAGATCTGTGCAGTGTAAATAGTGAAAGGGTGAGGGTGCTTGCAAAAGCACCACGATCCCTTCAAACAGTTGATCAGCAGAGGCCCCGGCTGTTGGACCTCCACTGATCTCTTACATCTTTTAGACTGTTAGGAACCTGCAGCTCATGCTGGGTGCTGCACTGCTCACTCACCATATTCTTGATAACCGCAGTTGTGGGTACTGTAGTTGTATGGGCTATGTTAATTTTGACAATTCCAGGAGCCGTGCTGCTCGCTTGCCATACATAGTGTAGAGGTGGGTTTAGGAAGTGCCGTGGTGCACATTGTATAGCAGGTGAGCAGCATGGCATTGTTATTACCTGTAGCCGTGCTGTGTTGGTACAGCTGATCTGCAGGGGTCCTGGCAACAGGCCCCTAGAAACAGTTCCACTGGTGGGCCCTAGACATCCCAGTCCGATAAGGCTGTGATACACTGACATCTTTGTGCCATAGCTAGCAATAAAGGGGTTGTTTCAAGTTTACAAAGTTGGCCCATTGCATATGGGAATATGGAAAATAATGAATATTTGCAATGTCAGAACCATTGAAAAGCCCTTCCTGGTGGATTCTTTTCAGTGTACACACATTCAGGCCTGGGACAAAGTATTTTGGTGCCCTAGGCCGATAAAGTAAATTGTGCCACCCCAAAAACTGCATGGAAATGCTGTCGGCATGGTATATAAATCAACAGTTGATGTCCACACATTTTTACCTGCAGAACCATTTTACCTACTGTTTTGTAGGTAATACTCCCTTGACAGCATATTTGCATGGTATTCAGCAGCAGTATATGAACATAGCCCTAAACCAGGCCCCCTGCCACAAAAAAAAAACAGATCCGAGACGACCCTACAATGAATTAAAATACAAATCTAACATCCCCCAAAAACTTCACACTCAAAAGCAGTATGAGTAGAGATTTAAAATTACACCCTACACACAGGACAGGAGAAGTCGTGCTGTGCACCTTTCATATATACAGAATAAGAGCAGACACTGAGAATTACACACAATATACAAAGATGTGGTACTGTGCCATATCTAGAAGAGACTGAAGATTACACCCAGCACACAGGACAGGAGCAGTGGTGCTGTGCAACTTACCTATGTGCAGAATAATGCTGGCCATACACATTCGATTTTAGACTGCTAAAGTGGCAGATTATGGACTATCTAATGTTGGTTAATTGTACATAAACCTATGACAGTCTGTCTCATAGAGCAAATCACCGACTAAAGCTGGTCAGAACCAAAATCTGTTTTGTTGGATTTTTTTCTGCTGTCTGTCTGCCATCATCTTTGTGCATGGGCTAGACTGACATACCTGTGGAAGATTTTTCTATTGTGGGCATGTGTTTGTACTATTCACACACCCACAAAGCTTCGGTCATTTCCTGTTTTCAGCACTTCATTAACAATAAATAACTTTCATCTGTTAATTTTCCAAGAGTCTGGGATAGTACAACGCTCATTGAAAGGTTGGTGGTTGTTAATGTGTTTGGGACAGTTGGCCATGAGACCAAACAACCACGGTACATTTCAGATGAGCAATAGCAGTCTAAAATCTAATATGTATGCAGGGGCATAAATACAGTACCAGGGTAGTAGCAGTAGCGGCTGCCACAGGGCCCGGGACATTAAGGTGCCCGAAGCCTTGTGGCAGCCACTACTGCGAACCCCACAAACACTGCTATCATTATATTCTGGGGTCTTTTCAGACCCCAGAGTATAACGATCGTGGGCCCAGGGGAGGTGATGGAACATAAAAAACACTGTAACTTACCTCTCCTGCGCTCCTACAAGCTTCGGGCCTATTTGGTGATGTTACAGACGTCAGCCGACGTCATTATGCATCACGACGCCGGCCTGGATCATGCGAGATCTGCTCCAACATAGCCGAAGCTATAGCATGAAGATAGCCGAAGTAGCGCACTGGAGTGCACCGGAGCGAGGAAGAAGTAAGTAGCATTGTTTTTTATGTTTGTATCCTCCCCTGGGTCTCTGATCATTATACTCTGGGGTCGGAAAAGACCCCAGAGTATAATAATTGTTCATGGGTGGTCCACAATGGGGCATAATACTGTGTGCAGGGGCCACAATACTGTGTGCAGGGGCCACTATGGGGCATAATACTGTGTGCAGGGGCCACTATGGGGCATAATACTGTGTGCAGGGGCCACTATGGGGCATAATACTGTGTGCAGGGGGCCACTATGGCGCATAATAGTGTGCACAGGAATGCGGTTTGTGTGGGGGGGGGGGTTGGAGGGGGCGGTCCGGGGGGGGCCCATGTCAAATGTTCACCTTGGGGCCCAGCCATTCCAAGTTACGCCACTGTGTGTATGGCCAGCTTTAGAGCACAAATTTAGAATTACACCCAGCATACAGGGCAAGAGAAGTAGTATTGTGCATTGTCCACATATATAGAATAAAAGAAGATGCTGAGAATTACGCTACAATACAACACAAAAAAGGTTGTACTGTCCATAAATGTAGAATAATAGTAGAGTAGAGCTATTGTTGGTAGTCTGGGGCACTCACAGCATAAATGGAGGGCAGTGAACTGGTTAATGTAGAAATTCTTGCTGTTCTACAGTAATGAAGGCTCTAAGGGGTAAATGTTCCTGGTGGTTTAGAGTAATGTTTGTGTGTGTGTGTGTGTGTGTGTGTCTCTGTGTGTGGGGAGGAGGGTATTGAACTGTCCAGACAATACATGCATTAACCTGAAACCAGAATTATATGCAGTTGTTTCAAAACGGCTTCTTCTTAGGGACATTCTGCGCCAGTGCACACGACCTGGCTTCCCCCTTAGTGATTATGCCCAGTCATAGAGAGGGCTGTCTGGCAGTAAAATCATCCATGGATGCTAATATCTCCACACTGCACTATACTACCAGTAACTGTTGTCATTGAACTCTTCAACACCCTAGATCAGGGGTAGGCAACCTTCGGCACACCAGCTGTTGTAAAACTACAACTCCCAGCATGCATACTTGATTTGCTGTTCTTGGAACTCCCATAGAAGTGAATGGAGCATGTTGGGAGTTGTAGTTTCACAGCAGCTGGAGTGCCGAAGGTTGCTGACCCCTGCCCTAGATAAACAGGAAAGTGAACGCAATAACCACCTCACTACTTTAACCCAATAAGGATTAGTAACCATTTCATTAAATTACCTTCGAGTAGCTCTACAAAATAATAGAGATGTATTGGTCTGCACTGTCAGTAGGATAGTGTCGCCATACAATATAATGCTCCCCAGTGGCCCTACGCAGTATAAAGCTACTAGTAATATAATAATTTTAGTGGTAACCACACTTATAATGCTCAACAGTGGTCCCACACATTATCATTCTCCCAGTAGCAGTAACCAACATTGTGAACCCATGCCTGGATCTACATGGTGCAGAACTCCAACTTGTAATGAAATGCTGAAAAGGAAGGGTTTAGATCAGTGTTTCTCAACAAGATTTCCAGGAAGGTTGGAGTTTATTGAGCCCTAACTGGAGTTCCCCAGAACCAAGCAACAAGACCTGTTATGTCTACAACAGGTAAGGCAAACTGATATCAGCCTGTTCACATGAATTCATGGCTGCAGATTAATCTAGCTCTCTGTCACTCCAGCGACTTCACTGCGACAGCACCTCTCCAGAACATCTTATTTCGCTCTGATCATCCACGGTACCTTTCCTGCAATAGTTCGGAAACGTAAGACCACTACCGGTCTATCCAAACTCCTGGATTTCTTCTTCCAGCCGCCCTCAGAGTCCAGCCAAGATGGCGCCGGCTCTCAACACTCAGATCCTGGCTCCTCAGACCTGCCGGATGTAACTGCAGGAAGACACTAGCTCAGTCCTGCCTCCACTCCAACAGACTGGTTCTCTTGACCATAGAGCATCCCCTGTTCACCAGTTGTCTGACGTTGAGGTATCTGGAGACCCCCAGCCGCGTGGCTCCGGCGGGACTTATGCGGAGTTCCGACCCACGCCATCTCCTGACTCTGGGAGCCTGCTCAAACGACGGCAATGCCTGTCTTCTGAGCCTTCTCACTTCTCACAGGTAGGACAAGTGTCCCCTGAGCTGATACTCTCTTCTCCTCATTCTTACTTTCTTGAAGGGATACCCACATCGGATACCCCCATAATGGAGTCTGCCATGAAATCCATGCTACAGACTTTGCACCATTCTTTGCAGCAAAGCTTTGCTAATCTGTTGGTGCCAATTCACTCCTCTATACAAGACCTAGGAGGCAGAGTTCACCATATTGAGTCTAAAATGGGCAAATTTCCATCCTCCCATAATCGGCTTATTGGTGCCCACTATACACAGGAGGACACTATTACTCAGATTTAAATGAAATTTGCTGATTTAGAAGACCACTCTAGGCAGAATAATGTCAAGCTCAGAAGGGCTTCTGAAACGGTCGCCAATGTGGATCTTGTGCCTTACCTCCAGGACTTTATTAAAACTATAGTGCCTAACTCTGCTCCTAGACATCTAATCCTTGATCGGGCTCACCGGCTACCCAAACCTCGCTACTTACCTGATGATGCAAAGATCCATTTTTTCCATGTAAAGGATTTACTTATGCAAGCCACTAGGAAAACAGACTCTCTTCCAGAAAAATATAAAGACATCTTATGCAACTGCTACCTCCCGTGGGACAGTTGCCCGTTGAGGTGCCCTCTGTTTCTCTGACCATTATGGGTGACTTTACTGCTTATTGATACCTACCGCTGTTTGGTTACGAGACTGACTGTTTTTACCCCCGTTCTATAGTCAGGCACGCTAGTGTTGCCTTCATTTGGCTATTGGTATTCCTTCTTTGCCTCTGGCTTACTGTTGTTTTTGGCTCCCTTATACCCCTTTGTGTTTTTAACCCCCGTCTTCCTTTGCAGGTTATGAGTGCTACATTTGTGCTATGGTCACTTGGTAGTGGTCACCTTTATAAGCGGGTGCAGTGCGGGCTCGACCTTTTCCTTTGGTGTGAGTTTATCCTTAGCTTGCTTATCCTTGTGCGTCATGTCCACTAAATTTGCTTCTATAAATGTCAGAGGCCTAAATTGTCCTAGGCTAGGTCTCTCTCCTGTGATGTGCTTTGTGTCCAGGAGACGCATCTCCTCCATAAGGACGCTCATAGGATCAGCAACCCTAACTTTCCGATTCTCTACCAGTCCCACTACTCCTCTAAATCTAGAAGTGTCCTAATTGCTTTTAAGCATACGGTCTGTTTCCAACCACTTGTGGAAAAGATTGACCCTAAAGGAAGATATGTAATATTGGTTGGTTATCTTAATAATGTACTATGTACTTTGGTTACTATTTATGCACCTAACAGACCTCAAATTCATTTTCTTAATAGAGTCATGCGCTTAGTCTCCAAGATCCAGCAGGGACAGCTCCTCCTCTGTGGAGACTTCAATTTGATGGTGGACCATTCTATGGACTTGTCCTCTTCAACCCGCAGGGGAGGGCCCTCATTACAGGAGTTTTTGGGGAAACATGACCTCTACAAAGTTTGGCACGCCCATCATAGCACCGAGAGATTATTCCTGCTACTCTAAGGTACATAATAGCTACTCCAGAATTGACTTGTTTCTTGTTGATAGGTTGTGGTTGGCTGCATCAACTCAGGGTGGGTTCACACCTGCGCTTGAGTCCGTCCGCTGCCAATCCGAGTGAAAATCTCGGGAAACAGGATAACCATCGGATACTGACAGGTTAGCGATGCATTGGTTAAAAACCCATTCATTTGAATGGGTTTTTAAAGCAATGCGCGGGTGTGCGCTTACACCCTCTGCGCTGCAAATCTGTCCGACGAAAAAAACGGCTTCGCAGCGCAGAGGGTGTAAGTGCACACCCGCGCATTGCTTTAAAAACCCATTCAAATGAATGGGTTTTTAACCAATGCGTCGCTAACCTGTTGGTATCCAATGCCTATCCTGTTTCCCGAGATTTTCATTTGGATTGGCAGCGGACGGACTCAAGCGCAGGTGTGAATCCACCCTTAGTCTGCGATAGGAGTTATTAAGTGGTCTGACCACCCTCTGATCACCCTTTCTGTTGTGGGAGATTGGCCAGTCCTCTCCCACCTATTTGTGAAGATGTAACTCTTTACTTCTCTCCAGCCTGCTCACAAGGCTTCTATAGAAAAAGATCTTGGAAATTATTTTGCTTCCAATTACTTCCCTGATATACACATTAACTCCCCTTGGAATGCCCATAAGGCTTGCATAAGAGAATCACTTATTAGGCTTAGCCATATGGTTAAAAAACAATGCCAGACCCAGCTATCCAGACTCCTCGAGAATCATAAGAGTAAGGAGCAACTAAATAAGTCCAACCCTTCCCCATTTAACGCTGAGCAGCTCATCCTCTCCCAACAACAATTACGTAACCTACTGTTGCTTGACTATGAAAAATCTTTGAAAAAAAGTCAGAACTAGATATTACTCCCAAGGGAATTGTGCAGGGAGACTTCTTACTGCTAAACTAAAGAAAAAGCACCTTAAATCCCATATTCGTTTTCTCCTCAACCCCGACTCTAAAGGGAAACTGGTTAGCCCTTCTGACATCTTAGACCAATTTAGCTGATATTATGCTAAACTTTATAACTTGCAATGGCCCCTCCTCCCCTCACCCTACTGAAGCAGATATCACCTCCTTAAAGTCCCTCAATCTCCCCTCCCTCTCTTCTTCACAGACACAACACCTCAACAGACCCATCTCTACTGAGGAGATTACTGAAATACTTGCCTCCCTGCCTGCTAGGAAGTCCTCAGGACCTGATGGGTTGACTAACAACTATTATAAGGCCTTCTCCCCAATCCTACTCGCTTATCTAGCAAAAATTTCAACTCTGCCATGTTTACCGGCTCCTTCCCTAAAGAAAATCAGGAAGCTCTTATCGTTACTATCCTCAAGCCAGGGAAACCTACTGATTCTCCACAAAATTTCCGCCCCATCTCCCTCCTAAACACTGATGTAAAGATTTATGCAAAACTTTTGGCTCATAGACTGGCCCCATTGGTACCCTTCTTGATTTCCTCTGATCAGGTGGTCGACAGGCCTCTAATGACACCAGGAGAGTGTTGAAACTTTTGCATCATACTGAATAGCAGAGGACCCCTTCTGTGATGTTGGTGCTCGACGCTGAGAAGGCGTTCGACTGTATTCGTTGGTCGTTCACTTTCCTGGCGCTACATGCTATGGGCCTGGGAGGAACGTTCCTGTCGGCTATGTCTGCCCTCTACTCTGCGAGGGTGGTTGTCAATGGGGCCTTGTCTACTCGCCTTGAAATTACTAATGGTTACTAATTAATTGCCCGTTATCTCCCCTAATATTTATACTCTCTATCGAACCCCTAGCCTGTGCTATCAGATGACACCCGAATGTTCGGGGGGGGTTCCTATTGCTGGTCATACCCATACTATCTCATTGTACGCTGATGATATTATCTTATCTTTGACAGATCCCCTCCTTTCCCTTCATGCCACCCTTGACTTGATTGATTTATTTAGCTCCTTATCTTACTATAAATTGAACATAGCCAAAACTCAGATCCTTCCGTTGCACCTCCCTGATCCAGAGATATCCCCATTTAAATAGAGATACCTTTTTGATTGGCGACAGGACAGTATTCAGTATCTGGGAATTCACCTCACCCCCGTCCACTCCTTCCTGTACCTGGCGAACTACCCCCCCTTAGGTCCTTGCAGATTGAAGCAGATAGAATGGGTTTGACTGAGATCTCCTGGATTGGTAGAATTGCAGCCTTAAAGATGCTGCTCCTCCTCCCTCGTCTCTTATGTCTATTCCACATACTGCCTATTGCCCTCCCTCCCTTTTTCTTTAAAACTGTGAACAGTCTACTCTCAAGGTTTATATGGGTTGGGAAAAAAACCTCATCTCTCCCGCACGATTCTTACGAGACCTAATAGCTTGGGTGGTTTGGGATTCCCAGAGATGTTGCCACCTTGGTTTCTTTGTCAGTGGGAATGGGGTCCCGAGAGGAAGAGCTGCACTGGACTCCTATTGAAAACTCCTATTTTTCTGCTAGAGGTTTTCGTGACATTCTCTTTGCCTCCTTATGGTTCAGTTTGTCTGATTATCCTGCTTCCCCTTTACTAAGTACTCTATAGCTGCTTGGAAATACGCCCATTCCCATGCTACTCGTCCAGCCCTACTAGATAGGTCTGTTGTCCCACTTCACATATTTTCTTTACTAATTCCTTCCCTATGGCTGGGTTGCCCATGACTTACGCTTTGTCTTGCAACTTTTTACTGAAGGCAAACTTAAGGATTATCTATCTTTATCTAGGGAATTTGATCTTCCTAAGCATGACTTTTATAAGTTTCTTCAATTGAGACACTGTCTACAGTCGCAAGACTCTTTCACTTTGAAATGCAACCCTGATGTTCTACTTTTGCTAAGAATGGTAAAGAAGGGTCTTAGACCGATCTATTGCTCCATTGATCCTCGATCCTCCTTCCAGAAAACATACCCTTTGCGTCTTTGGGAGAGGGATCTTGATAGATCATGGACCGCTAGTGAATGGCAAAAGTCCTTTAGCTTTCTTCATACTTCCCTTGCATGTACAGTAGCTTTCATATAGAGACTGCTTACAAGGTTATTCTTAAGTGGAATTTTCCCCCGGCACGTCTGCACCAAATGTTTCCACAGTCCTCCTCATCCTGCTGGAGACTATGTGGTGGAGCAGGTTCGCTCCTCCACACCTTTTGGTCTTGCCCTCGACTTAGTACTTTACCCATAGCGCTACCCAGAACTGGTGAGATGTTTTTGATCTCCTGGACGTCCTCCTGGGTAGTGCTATGCTTCACACTCGCCATGTGGCCTTACTCAACCTAGAAATAGATTCGATCCCCCCCATTGCAAACTAGTTTGTAAAATCCTGCTGATGGCCAAACTTAAAGGGGTATTCCCATGAATATAATCATATCTATAATGATAGCCAATTAAAAGTTAAACATTTTTGCAGATATAAGTAGTTAAAAATTCTGAAGAGTTTTAAAGATTTTTTCTAACTATCTTAGTGTTGACAGTCTGTTGTCTTGATCGGTTGCCAATAGATACGACCACTAATGCAGAAACTTTCTATGGTCTGGGACTTGTCAGGAACCCAGTTATAATTTTCTTATTGTAGTAGGGTTATCAGGCAGGGACAATACATGTATCAGAAGATATCCTGGCCACTATAAGGAAAGCATAGCTGATTTTCTGACCTTAGAAAGGTCCTGCATTCATGGTCATATCCACTGGCAACCGATCAAGACAACAACTTGTGACCACAAGATATTTAGAGAAAATCTTTAAAACTCTGCAAAATGTTTAATTACTTATATTTGCAAAAATGTTTAACTTTTAATTATCTACAAATTTAAAAATGGTTATGTACATGGGAATACCCCTTTAATATTGCTAGGATGTGGAGACAGCCTCTCCTACCTTCCTTACAAGACCTTTTGACTCTCATTGATAGTGCTCATTCGTATGAAAGGACCATCGCCCTAGGCAACCTTTCATTTCCTAAATACATGCTACTTTGGGGTTGTTGGTTAGCGAGCACTGACCACTGCCCTTTTGCTGCCTTTTTCTATTATTGGATTATATGCCTCTGCATTTTTGTATAGGTCAATCCATGTGTGTTCCATCTTACAGTGATGTTTATTTCTGCCTTCGGACTATGCCTGGACTGATTTGTGCTCTCTCTCATCGCCTGCCTCCCCATACCCCCTCCCCTCCCTGTCCCCTTTGTATGTACTTTGTACTTTTATACTCCATGCTGTTATTGTTATACTGTGGTCGCAGTTTTGTCTGTTTTCTTTTTACTTGAAAACTTAATAAAAACTATTGAACCAAAAAAATTTGATGTAAGATAAACTCTAGTATGGGGACAGTATAACCATCAAACAATGCTATATCAGGATTATTTTGTAATGATTTTATCCCTGTTTAGGACACAGATTTATTTATATATTTGTAGATAATTTGCACTAGTTCTGCATCCTGTTGACCAAGAAGTATAGAACCTATAATATTGTTGTATATTATTTATGTCCTGACTGTATGATTCTGAAACGTTAACATAAAATATTGAAATCTGTGCAAGTCGGATGCACTGCAACAATAACAGGGCAACTGCAAGAATATTTTGGAACAGAAATAAAATATGGTGAAACAGTCCATGAAGAGAAATTACACAACTCCAATGTGTCATAGTAGACGTCAGTATATCTGCCTAGTATTTTCCCTTCTTACATTATTAGTTTCGATTCTAGCAAAAAGGATTGTGGCTTTGGAATTAGCGCCTTTACTCCAATAAGGGAAATCTTTGCAATAAATAATCGGAAACTCAAAGTCAAGAGACATTAAGAGAGCTACAAAACTTCACATTGGTACTGTGGAATTAAACAACCAAGGAATATAATTGATACAGAGCAAGTGAAGTGTCATCTGAAGACAATAGCAAGCTGTCGAGTGAAAGAGGAGAAGGACTGCCTGTCTAGTCACATATCTCCAATACAGCCTGGATCTAATATCTATAAAATAACATATCCAGAGAAAATGGACAGTGAGGAGAAACTTGCATTCAAACATGAAACCATGGAAAAACATCCAGAGACTTTGTTTGCTGATTCAAATACCAAAGGAAGAATGACAAACCTGTTATTTTTTACACATCAAAGAGACAAATGGCTTAAGATGTTTTGTGACCACTATGAAGAACATACTACCGACAAAAAGGAGGTTGCAGATAAACTGATAGTTGGGAATAAACAAGAACCAAAATGCTTAACAATCCATGTCTATAACAATGGAAAAGTACTGCTGTAAGGAACAGAAGAAAGACTGAGAAATTTCGGAACAATCTTCCTCAATCTTAAAGATATTAAAAGTGATGATCCCAACATGGTATCAGGTGGCAACCGTGGCAAAATGACATCATATTTCCCTATTGTTAAGGGTGGTGAACGCCAGTCTAAAACAATTAAATCCCAAAGAGATAACACAGATAACCAGAGGGAAGACGGGACCAGGCAGCAAAAGGAAGAACGCCAGCATACAGAGGCAGAATCAAGTGAAATACAGTCCCAGAAAGAACAAACAGGTAACCAGGAAGGGGGAAAAAAAAGCAATGTGAAAAATGGAGAGATTGCAAACAAAATCACTGAAAATATGTAAACAGAGACCAACACAACAAACCTAAGACTTTTCCTCCTCCCAAGCAGGAATTTAAGTATAATTCTGTTCATTCTCTTTATTTCATGTTTGTTATTACCATTTATAAACTGGGAATATATTAAGGTCTTATGCACACGACTGTGACGTTTTTGACAGTTGTAGCGTCAATTAAAAACAACCGTTAATATCTGTTTTTAACGTCTGTTTGGCATCTGTTTTGTTTTTCTGTTTTTGATGGACAAGTGTCACCATTTGCATCAGTGAAAAAAATGGATGAATTTCATTGGTCTTTCTTTTTTTAACCCAATCTACTGATCCGTTTTTAACGGATGTAAAACAGATGTCAGTCTGTTTTATGTCAGTTAAAAGCAGATCCATTGATTTCTAGTGGGTCTGTGAGAACGGACAAAGATAGAGCATAAAAACGGAAAAGTGAATCGACAAATTGAAATCAATGTGTTCTCATAATGGCCATGTTTTTTTCACTTTTGCAAATTTTGGGGATTATTTGCACTAGAAATTTGCAACACTTAGCATTCATACTCCACTTTAGAAAACCGGGGTGAAAAGTAGATGTGGTTAGCTTGGTGAGCTGATGTACTCCACATTTATCATATGTGACTTTCTAAAATGTTGGAAATGTTGCCACTATCTGATTTCAGAGGGCTTTAACATCTCAGGGCAAATGTGTTAGATTTACAGATTTGCCAAATTTATCAAACATCATGCTACATTTGATAAATGTATTGTTTGTAATATCTTTCCATTTTACTATTATATATAACCCATATAGTATACATCACTAATAAAGGCAATATATACAGTTGCTCTATTGTTTTTCATAATCATTACTATTATTATATGTTTGCATTGCATTATAAAATGGAACTTTAATAAAATGTCGAACAAATGGGGATAAAAATAAATTATTTTTAAAATAGACTGGGGGAGGTGAAATGCCTAAAACTCGTAGTGTTATTTGGATTCAATAAAGACTACTGGATACTCTCTACCTGGGTGGAACGTGGATCCTTTACTTTTGACCTAGCCCTTTGGGTTGGAATTTGGTCCGTCTACACTCTCTGACACCTTTGGGTGCTTGCGGGTTCCTGCTGCTCCTGTTCACCCAGAGATGAACCCTCTGTGAAATGGTTCCAATGTGCAATATGGTAGTTGTGACCTAGCTCACAACTCTCTAAGGTGAGAGTCCTACCTTTACAAGATTCCCTACTGCTCTTAGTGTGAAATAGTATTACACTATGCACTACTCGGGGCTGTTTTCTTGTTTTATTTAAGCTACAATAAATAAAAAAAGTCACTTTTTGAAAATGAACGATTCCTGGAGTCATCGTATTGTGATGCTTATAACTTTTTTACGGTACTCTTAATGAAGATATGTCAGGGCTCTTTATTTTCTGGGCAAATTGTACTTTTTATTGGTATCAATGTTTGGTACAGTGGCTTGCAAAGTATTCATACCCCTTGAACTTGTTTACATTTAGTCACCTTACAACCACAACCTTAAAATGTATTTTATTGAGATTTTAAATGATAGACCAACACAAAGTAGAACATAATTGTGAAGAGGAACGAAAATGATACATGGTTTTCAAAATTAAAAAAAAAAAAAATCTGAAAAGTGTGATGTGCAAAAGTATTCAGCCTCCTGTACTCTGATACCCCTAAATAAAATCCAGTGCAATCAATTGCTTTCAGAAGTCTCTTAATTAGTTAGTAGAGTCCAGTTGTGTGTAATTTAGTCTCAGTATAAATACACCTGTTCTGTGAAAGCCTCAGTGGTTTGTTAGAGAATACTAGTGAACAAACAGCATCATGAAGACCAAGGAACCCACCAGACAGGTCAGAGATATAGTTGTGGAAAAGTTTAAAGCAGGGTTACGTTATAAAATATATCCCAAGCTTTGAGCATCCCAAGGAGCACTGTTCAATCCATCATCCAATAATGGAAAAAAGTATTCTACAACTGCACACCTACCAAGACATGACCGTCCACCCAAACTAACAAATTAGGCAAGGAGAGCACTCGTCAGAGAAGCAGCTAAGAGGCCCAAGGTCACTCTGGAGGAGCTGCAGAAATCCACAGCTCAAGTGGGAGAATCTGTCCACAGGACAACTATAAGTCGTGCACTCCACAAATCTGACCTTTATGAAAGTGTGGCAAGAAGAAAACCATTGTTGAAAGAAAGACATAAGAAGTGCCGTTTACAGTTTACCACACGCCATAAAGGGGCACAGCAAACATGTGGAAGAAGGTGCTCTGGTCATGTCAGTGCTATGTCTGGCAGAAAAGTAACACTGCTCATCACCCTGAACACACCGTCACCACTGTGAAACATGGTAGTGGCAGCATCATGCTGGGGGGAGGATTTTCTTCAGCAAGCTGGTTAGAGGTGATGGGAAGATGAATGGAGCTAAATAAAGGGCAATCCTGGAAGAAAACCTGTTGGAGGGTGCAAAAGACTTGAGACTGGGAAGGAGATTCACCTTCCAGCAAGACAATGACCCTAAACATACAACCAGAGCTACCGTGGAATGGTTTAGATAAAAGAATATTCATGTGTTAGAATGGCCCAGTCAAAGTCCAGACCTAAATCCCATTGAGCATCTGTGGCAAGACATGAAAATTGCTGTTCACAGACGCTCTCCATCCAATCTGGCTGAGCTTGAGCTATTTTGCAAAGAAGAATGGGCAAAAATCTCAGTCTCTAGATGCGCAAAGGTGGTAGAGGCATACCCCAAAAGACTTGCGGCTGTAATTGCAGCAAAAGGTGGCTCTTCAAAGTATTGCTATTGGGGAGCTGAATACTTTTGCACGTCACACTTTTCAGATTTTTATTTGATTAAAATTTTGAAAACCATGTATCATTTCCTTCCACTTCAAAATTATCTGATACTTTGTGTTGGTCTATCACTTAAAATCTCAATAAAATACATTTAAGTTTGTGATTGTAAGGTGACAAAATGTGAAAAAGTTCAATGGGTATGAATACTTTTGCAAGCCACTGTATGTATAACTTTTTGCTCACTTATTGTTATTTTTTGGGGAAAGAAAAGTGACCAAAATACGTTAATTTGCGCACTGCAGTATATTTTTTCATTTTACATTGTTCACCATACAGGATAATTAACACTATTTTTGGAAAGCGGGGACTTATACACACATGGGGATACCTAACATGTTTGTTTATTATTATTTATTTTTTTACATTATGTATTTTTTTTTTAATTTAAAGGTGTTTTTTTTATCACTTTTTATTGTTTGTATATTAATGTGTATTTTAAACTATGTGTGTGTTTTTTTTTTTCTTTTCACATGTTTAAATCTTCCAGAGTCACAATATCTTCTGACTCCAGTGGCTGGTCCCGGTCCTCAGCTGTATAACACAGCCGAATTCTGAAAGTAATGCCGCAGGCACAGCTTCTGTGACCACAGCATTACAGCGCTGTACTATTACTGTGCTGAGCGTTAACTATACGCTCAGCGCAACGTAATAGTATGGTGAAGAGCGGGAAGGGTCAAAGGGGTATTCTCATTTTAAATAGATACTTCATATGGGCTGATAGTTGCAACTTAAATAACTCATTCTGTAATTCCTTGAGACCTTAATGCAGGGGGCCATGCTCAAGCCCAGCCAACTTTCCATTGAATGCTCTGGAGACCACAACAGTTATGAACTAGTAAACAGGGGTCTCAGATAAGGGACCCAGAGGTGAGACATGAACTTATCAGTTACTCTTCTCTCTTGGGCTCTGGCTGTCCCATGAGTGATGTCAGAGACTGCTGACATGTCTGATGAGTCCTCAACGGTGACATGGGTTATGCCGGCGTCATTATGCATCGTGATGCTGGCATGACCCACGTGATGGCTGACACCCAATCACAGTCCTCAGCCGTCTATGATATCATTCAAGAAGCCTGAAAACCAGTGTTGGAGCCCAGGGAGCGATGAGTAACACTGTTTGCTATGTTTACTCAACTCACCTGGGCCTCCGATCATTATACTCTGGGAATAGCAGTTCCGTTTTGGACATGTTCGGTCCAAACTAAACTGCCGGACGAACCTAGGAAGACGAATCTTGCAAGGTTCACAGTGGGGCCCCATGGAGGGCTGTAGGGGAAGCAGATGCAGTGGTGGGCAGAAGCAGGGATTGGTAAGTAAATAGTGGCCATAATCCAGCAGGTAACCACCTAATTAAAAAAAAAAAAAAAACACAGCAGAGGGCCGACCAAGCTGAGAAACAGGAACACAGACACTGAGATTCCTGACATAGTGGCATTGTAGAAGTGTATCACTCATAACTGCAATTAAAAACTGCATGTGTAAACCCAGCCTGTACGGGCACTTTTCACACATTGCTTCTGCATTTTGCTGTAGTTTTTGTAAAGTTAATAACAACACTGTGTAATTTATCATGTGTTGTTATTGACATCTGAGTTTGTAGTTACCTAATTTTAAGACCTTCTAAGGACCCAATGTTTTCTTTTAGTATGTCCTGATACGTAAAAACCACACAATTCAAAGAGGTGGTGCTTCGTTATTGTCATTACTGAAAGGTACCTTTGCCCACAGGAAGAAGCCTGAGCAATTTAGGTTCCTAATTTGCTAGTATCTGAAAATGTGCACCTGATGACAACAGTATAGCTATAGGAAGTACAGCTGTACAGTCACTACCAGGTCTTGGACCCTGAGGGGACCCCAAAGGTCCTTCTGCCACATAAAATATACCACTATTCTAAATGGCACACGGCAGACAGATTCTGCATTGGGGCCCTGGAGAGTCGAGTTGTCTTTTTATGTTTTGCTGTTTGCCCTCTGCCTGTTTGCCCATCTGATTCCAATCCTGTGCCACCTCCCCTGATCTCTGCCTGTATTAAAGTACATATTCTGTGCTACCTGCCCCGACCTCTTCCTGGATTACTGTAACGCACAAACTCTGACTGCCCTGACCTTGGCTTATCCATTGACTTTATCTCTGCCTTGTCCCATCAGTGCATCTCTTGACCCGTCTGGAACAGCTGTCACTAACACCGGTACTACATGTAGAGGTAGTGACTGGGTGGTCCCCTGCAGCAAAGACCACGCACTCAGGAGTAGCCCAAAGTCTAACCAATGTTAGTGACACAGTGGGTCCACATCTGTATTACAAAAAGCAATATTATTAATGTCCCAACTGTATGATTAAAAAATATTGAAATATGAAACATTTTGTAACAGGAGCACTGGTAGAGCAGAATACAAATACAATTACAGTGAAGCAATCCTCAAAAAGTACCCAGCTAAAGTACACAGTTGCTATGTCATAGCAACTGCATCACAGCAACATATCTACACAGTACTTTTCCTCTTTACATTATTAGTTTGGATTAGCAAGAAGAGATATAGCTTTGGAATAATCTCCTTTGGTCTTATAAGGGAATTCATTGCAATAGATAATCAAGTCAAGAGACACTGAAGATGGTGCAAAACTTTACATTGATTTCACATATCAACAAGCAAGGAATATACTTAATACAGAGGAAGAGAACTCTTGTCTGTCAACAACATAATGGCAAACTGCCTGCCTAGTCACATATCTCCCATACAGCCTGGATCTAATATCTATAAAATAACATATCCAGAGGAAATGGACAGTGAAGAGAAACTTGCATTCAAACATGAAACCATGGAAAAACATCCAGAGACTTTGCTGATACAAATACCAAAAGGAAGAATGACAAACCTGTTATTTTTTACACATCAAAAAGACAAATGGCTTAAGATGTTTTGTGACCACTATGAAGAACATACTGCCGACAAAAAGCAGGTTGCAATAAAACTGATAGTTGGGAATAATCAAGAACCAAAATGCTTAACAATCCATGTCTATTACAATGGGAAAGTACTGCTGCAAGGCACAGAAGACAGACTGAGAAATTTCGGATCAATCTTCCTCAATCTTAAAGATCAAATTTAAAATGATGATGCCAACAAGGTATTAAGTGGCAACCGTGGCACAATGACATCAGAATGAAAACATAATCACTGAAACTATATAAAATTAGAGAACAAGACCTAAGACTTTTCCCTAATACTAAGTTGGAATTTAAGTATAATTCGGTTCTTTCTCTTTATTTTATGTTTCTTCCTGTCATTTCTATACTGAAAATATCACCTTTAGAAATTCAAGTCTGTGATAAGGTTGATGTCGCCCAGGATAAATAGATCAAATATCCCAGGCTTGTCATACTACCTTCAATTATAGCCCAAAGATGTGATGATCCACCATTGCCAAGGTTTTTCCATCTTTTTTACTCCCCATTTCAGTTTGTTCATTGCAAACGCTTTTTATGCCATAGTTAAATCTGTTACTAACGCATGTTATATGTGTTGAGTTTGTTGTTTATATGCTTTGCCCTTAGAGGCAATATATATCTTTTGCATGTATCTTCCTTACTTGCATACAATGGTACCCTTTGCTTGCTTGTGTTTCATATCTGTTTCCCTGTACATGACTTACTGGTTATTTGCTCACTGTTGTATTTTTGCATATTGCAAGTTTTACCTTTTCTTGAGATTCAATAAATACCTTTGATACTAGAGATTCAAGACTGGTAAACACCAGAGAGAAGAATATATTAAGGCTAAGTTCACATCTGCGTCAGAGTCTCCTTTGGATATAAACATCAAACAAAAGGAAAGATGCATATATATTAAAGAGACGCGCAACCCAAAATTTAGCAAAAATAAAAACTTTACTGGCTGAAAGAAAATATAGAATCAATTAAAAATTACAACAAACCAATCCCCGTGGGACCTGAAAAAAAAAAAATATCTCTGGGCATAATGTTCTACCAAGAGTAAATAGCATACAAGGTAAGAGATGAACAGATCTGGGATAACAGAAAGCAATGCAAATAAATCTATGGATGCCAATATAGCGTACGTGTAATTGGCCTAAGTCTGTCCATATGTTCTAAGTGTATGTATTTGTGGTACAAAAAAAATCTGAAAGAAAAAAAATATAGAAATGACTAATAACACAGTGAAGTGAAAATCTACATAAACGTGTTAGATTTAAATATTTGCTGAATTTACCAAACCTCATGCTACATTTGATAAATTTGGCACAAAATTACGGCAACACAAACTCCATGAAAACTGACTTTAAAAATTCCTCAAGCTTCTATCAACAGTTTTACGCCCACTTGCCACTATTCGGAATAGTGGGTGGGGTTTGGGGCTTAGCAGGTGGGGGTGTGGCCTTCTGTAGCTCGGCAATTTCAACAGCTCATACTTAAGCCAACTTCTTCTTCTTTGACTTTTCTTACATGCAGACTCAAGCGTTGTGCTACACTCCCTGACACGCCTGCAATGTTGACTCATTTTGTAGCTTGGTTCATGCTGCAGATCCTGTCTGCTACATTTTCCCTCCCTTTGTGCACTGTAGTTGCTGGACATCTAAAGAGGATATCAAACTAATAGAATGAAAGAATTATATTCTAGTAGAACTTTCACTATATAGCCAATAACCATACATATAGGATGCAGGTAGAACCCATTTAACATTACACACGGACTGATGTTCTACAGATTCTTGTGCTATAAATGTGAACTATTAAGACAGTAGCCTCCCATAAACCTGCATATTGAGCTTGAAGATGTGTCAATATTTAGTTCAACACTGAGGTATGCAGCTCACAAATTATTTATTTTCCTCTCCTTATACTGCATACTGTATACAGGGTGTACACAGAGGGCAAACACATCAGTCCCTGTACCCACAGGAGATCACAACATGGAACCCAATAGAGAAGAAACAGATATTATAAATGCTGCCACAATGGACAGATAGGAGGTGGCTGATGGTTATGAGAAGTAGCTCAGGGGAACCAAAGCTGAGCTTTTACACCAGGTCTGAGAACTGCAAAGACAATGCAGAACATAAGTCACCTAGTGGCAAGAAATCGGGTTACTACCCTTGTAAACGCTTTACTATTTATTTCTGCAAGGTTTGTTGAAAAGATTGGTATTCCTTAAAGGTTATGGACATGTTTGGAGCATTTATTGTTCTGAAATGCATGTTATTGATTAAAAATAATGTTGAATTTTAATAAATGTTTCACAAACACTTCTGCAGTTTATATAGGACAATACACACCAAGCTGTAGCATGCCATTCACTAGTAAATCCAACTTCTGAAGGTTCCAACTTCAACCCTTCTCTGACCTCTCCTTAACAATCTGCTAAACTGTTATTTTGTTCTTTAAGTCTTTATTCACATGACAGTGAAAAACCATTGTATGATATCACATGGCCATTTTAAAAACAATGATCGTGAAAAGGGTGTATTCAAATGTCTTTTTGACGCACCATTCTACATGTCTGTGAGAAAGATGGGCATGCTCTACCTCTGTCTGTTTTGACAGATACAAAAATAGACATGTGAATATAGCTTTCATGGGCTTTAAAACTGCCGTATGACATCTGTTTTTCACAGTTGTTAGATCCAAAAACAGAACTCTCACTCACTTCAGATCTCACAGCCTACCTCCTCAGGCTGTCTCTTGTACACTTGATAAAGGGGATCTGATTTCCCCGAAACGCGTTGTGTTATTTGAGCATAATAAAGCATCTTTGGTGAAGCGCGGTCCCCACACATCATTTTTTGGGAGATTCTCCTACCAATCCATTACCTGTATACCGTCTGGATCCAGGAGATTCTGACGCCTAGAGGTTCCGCAGCTCACATATACCAAAACATACTCTGGATCCATCCACTATGTTAGTTGTGGGCCAGCACAACTTGAAAAGGTGAGAACCCACCTATATTAACATCCATAATATCTAACTATCCTGGTTGTGAGATCACCAATTGAAGGGGTACTGTTTACCATCAGACCCAGCCAGTTGAACGCTCACTATAATATAGACCAGTGCTTTTGTGCTACTTAGTGGCTTTCTACCATACTTTCAGTGGATGATCCTTGTTGTTTCTCCAATCATTTGACTACCTCCTGTTCTCAACACAATTATCTATGTACAACCTATTTTTTAAGCAATATCACGCTATGTGCCACTCGGTGTTGTTGTTTTTATTTTTGGTTTTGAAGTATTCAGGAGAATGGGGGAGGTTTGTCCCCTATTTTGATTGGAGCCATGGTCAGGCTGGTATCAGATCAATATCAGATTGTCGGGTGTCCGACAACTGAAACCTCTGACAATCCGCAGGGTGAAAGGTTGCAGCCTTTGAATAGGTGCTGTGGCTTCTTCACTGCATACCAAGCACAGCGTCGTATGTTGTATAGTGGCTGTGCTTAGTATTACTCTCCGTTCCATTCATTTAATAAACACACAAGCACCAGTGCCACTTTAAAAAGGTAATCGGCATTGGTGCCAGGTGTCAGACCCCAATGATCTCATATCTGAGGTCATCACTTTAGTCCCAAAAATCCCTTTTAACACATAGTCCATTGATTTTAATAAGACCTGTGCAATACTTAATTTTTCCTGTACCGGCACTACAGCAAAAAGGAAGAAAAGCTGCAGAGTTTTCCCACAGACTACCAGAGGACAGCCGTGATCAGCCTTACAAAAATGGTTCATCCAAAGCAGACAACTCCCTAATACACTCATCTATGGAACACTATACCTCCAACAAGATAAAAGTTTTGATATGTGAAAAAAGAGGTAAGTATGCAGCTTATATAATAATATACAGTGAAACCTCCTGTTAAGACCTCCTCTTTGAGAAGACCACCCCCTTACCCTAACCACATTTTCTGTATGATGGATTTTCAGTTTTCCATATTAAACCGTCTTCTTTGAGAAGACCCTTTCCCCTCAGAAGATCACTTTTTAATACTTTTTTTGGGGTGAGTATCACAAAGAGTTTTCACTGTGGAAGACTGGCAACCTCAGTTTAATAATGTGGGTGAAACATCATCACACACTGCTGCAAATAAAGATGGCAAAGACGAGGACAGAGGACATAAGCAGGGGATTAAAATGAGGTATTAACAACGCTGGTATTTTGCAACATTTTTTTATTTGTATATTTCATCCCAACATTAAATTTTCTTTGTCATGTTTGTGTTGCAGAAACCCATTGTACAATGTTGGGGTATGCAGGAAAATGGGCTGTGTGAGAAAACAGAAGGAGGGATGTAAAGAGTTGCTCTCTGTCCAGTCTGACATAAGTGCATTACATGAAAGACAGGGCTATAACTATATTAGAAGGGACATATCTCAGTTGTAGGACAGAGCTACACACACGGAAGAGGTGAACAAAGGATGGAGAGGTCTATAAATCATATACCTGCTGCTCAATACAGTCAGCATCCTGTCCCTGCTCATTTCTTATGTGCTCATTTGTCAGACCGTTGGCATCGCAACACAAACATATGACGGCTGCATTTAGTGAATTAGAAGAGACGATTAAATAAGTGGGCTTAAGAAGTGTATAGTAGACAGGACGCTTAATGTAACTCTTCTATAGAATCCTACCTTAAAGAGTCAGATAAAACCAGGTGCAACCACCTAATAAAGTATATCAAGTTTATATATAGATACCGTGTTTCCCCGAAAATAAGACACCCCCCGAAAGTAAGGCATAGGAGAGGTTTCGGAGAATTGCCTAATATAAGGCATCCCCCGAAAGTAAGGCGTATGTTCCCGAACAGAACATACGGTATATACGATATGTGAGGCCGCGGGAGAACCCCACAATCTCTGCTATCATTATACTCCGGGGTCTTTTCAGACCCCGGAGTATAATAATCGGCGGCCCAGGGGAGGTGAGCGAACATAAAAAACTAATGTGCTTACCTGTCCTACGCTTCTCCAGGCTTCGGGCCTGTTTGGTGACGTCAGCGGACGTCATTTTGCGTCGCGACGCCGGCCGGATCACGTGACGCGGCCTGGTCTAACAGTGAAGAAGGCCGGAGTAGCCCACGGGCATGCACCGGAGCGAGGAACAGGTAAGCAACGTTGTTTTTTTATGTTTCTATCCTCCCCTGGATCTCCGATCATTATACTCTGGGGTCTGAAAAGACCCCACAGTATAATAATTGTTCATGGGTGGTCCACTATGGGGCAAACTACTGTGTGCAGGGGCCACTATGGGGAATGATACTGTGTGCAGGGGCCACTATGGGGAATGATACTGTGTGCAGGGGCCACTATGGGGAATGATACTGTGTGCAGGGGCCACTATGGGGAATGATACTGTGTGCAGGGAAATTAATGGTTTGGATTGTTATGATGATGTCCTAGAAGATGATGACATAACTGTCATTGAATAAATTTTACTTTCTATTCGTACCGTAAATATTGGTAAATGTACCATACTGTTAATTGTTGTACATGGAAATAATGGTACGGTAGTAAGAAATTCTTGATAGGATTCACAGTTTGTCTGGTTATGCTGGTTTGTGATGACAACTACTGTACAGTACCGTATATAATAAATGTTCATTTTTTTGTTCAGCAATAAATGTGAATTCTTCTTCATTGAAAAAAAAATAAGACATCCCCTGAAAATAAGACACAGCACATCTTTGGGAGCAAAAATTAATATAAGACACTGTCTTATTTTCGGGGAAACACGGTATATATTAGTATAAGCAACAATGCTGGACTGGGGTATTCCCAGGATTCTTACACACATTATAATATGTATGTAATAAACTTATTCTTTTCCTTTTTCCATACTTTCTGTTATACACACCCATTTCTTTCTTTCATCCATTTCCTTTGATTAGATTTCACAATAAGTTAAACCTATAAAGCTATTTTATGAATCATCCTCCCTCAGAAAGGTTGACAACATAACACGTTATTTTGCTCCAATTTATCAAAAATTGCACAAGTTAGAGCTAGAGATTCTTTTATTGATACATGATGTGACACATTTATGACTACAAGTTTCCCTCTTTGATAACTATGTATAACAATATTCCTTGCTGCAATTAACATTCACAGTGGCTAAAATAATGCTACTTTAAATACAAGTCCTGTATTGACTACTTTTTTCTAATTTGGACTTTTTTTTTAAAGTCATATTTCACATATTGGGGGGAATTTACTAAACCATCTATACCAGTGTTTTAGCGTATACGGGTTTAAATGTATTACACCTTTGGTGCACAGCCTTTTCTTGTGCCAAAGATGCATCACATTGTTACTTCTGCGCCCCACTTGCTGCTTTTTTTTAAAAATGGTTGTAGCAAGGCAGAAAGCAAGGTGGGTCAGACCCAACAAATTTACTATAAACTGCACCAGAAAGCTGGTACGAGTTATACCTGATAACTATACCAGTACCTGACTGGTGCGGTTTTCAATTTTGGCACACAGGACTGCGTCTAAATTATTAAGAAGTCAGATCCTCACACAGTTAGCGCCAACTGGGGAAATGGATTAAGACTGGTGTACGGAACACTAGTCTTAATAAATTACCCTGTTGTGTCCCATTTCATATATTGAGTCTAAATCCTTGCCAAGTAATAAGCCATGCCTAATATTCCTAAGGTACATTTCCTTGTTCCATTACCCATTCCGCATTTAACAAAGGCTTAATCTTTAGCCCATCTAGCTTGTCATGTGTATTCAACCAAGTTATTGTCTTGGCATAGTAGTTACATAGTGTATGGGACACTACATTTCTCAAATTTTTCTTATGCTATGCAAGTGTTGTTCAACCACAGTATTTGTCCACAAGATGTACCCCAAGAATTGCACCCACTGCAGTTCATATCCTATGGTAAGTATCACTGATATATTAAGTATCTAATATTCTTCACCACGCCTGTTTTATATGATGTAATATTTACTAGCATGTCTTGTATAGATATGATATAGATCTGAACATGACCTCATATTCTACACCACTGCCACTTAGGCCACATGTACATGCCTGTGTGCATGTCACCGGGCCGAAGCTGAATGGCATGGACCGCACATGGAAGACATCAGTGTGCCTCCCATGCCTTCGTGACCCCATTCATTAAGGCCAGCGAGAACAAGATGCAAAACGGGCAGGAATAGTAACTGTCTTGAGTTTTTCTCACGGCCCTATACACCGGACTATGAAAATACACAGTCATGTGTACAGGACCATAGAAATGAATGGGTCAGTGTGCTAGCCGTGAAAAAAACACAGCTAGCAAAGTGACTGTGCACACGGTCATGTGCATGAGGCCTTACAGTTTCTAACTCTTCACTAGAAAATACAATGTCCAGTCCTGTTAGTTGCATCATAAAAATGTAGCAATACATCATCAGTGCGATTAGCCACACGTCCAGGGTTTACATCACTTCTTTTTTGGATACACATGCATTTTACATTTTTGTAGCAGCTAATGTTTGCAGTAGCAGAGTTTGAGCCATTTCATACTCAGTACAGACCAAGGGTACAGCCACATGGCTGCCATAGGACTTAAAACATTGTCCCTGCCCGCCACTGCTGTAATTCATCACAAACTGATTGTTTATTGACTCCCCATATATACTGTAGATAGGTCATCAGTATGAAAAATCAATTTGGGGCCAGAAAATCCCTTAAATGGCCACATGATACACACAAAACATGGTTATAAACTATGAACACTCAATAAACAGCATGTAATGAATTATTGAATTCAGGAAAGCTCTGTTTTTGGTCATACAGTGGCCACATCTCAGTTGTACCATGTGATTGTACCCTAAGGCTACGTTCACACTGCCATTGTTCTGATCTAACGGAGGATCAGAAAAACGGAAATAAAGTTTTCCTAACAACAGATACAAATATGACCTTCTGTTTACATCTGTATTTGTTGACTGCAATGTTTAAAAAGGAAACGTCCCTTCAGTCAGGTTTCAGGTTTTTCCCCCAGAAAAATAGTGACAGTAGACTTAAGATACAAAGCCAGACAGAATTTCCAGTATTGAAGACTTTGGCTTTCCTAAGTAAGCTGGATTTTCAGAATTTCACTGTATTTTCATATTAGAGGAAAGTCAATTAGACATAAATTATATTAATGAAGCAGACACATAATTTTTCTCAATAAAAAACTGATTTATTAGCAATAATTGCAATCGATATGCCAATTATTAGATTTGGTCCTATGAGACCAATAATATCACAGCCCCTGACTCACAAAGAGTCATCCACCAGCACTCAGGAGAGGAAAACCCCCTGTGGAGGAAACCTCTGGAGAACCATGGCTGATGGACTGCCCTTCCCTCTGGGCATTAAGAGGTTGTGGAAACAAAACAGTAACTTAGTCTTATTCCAGGCAATGCTGTATTTGCTAAAGATTATTGAGCATGAACTTGCATGAGCTTAATACTTCAGACCCTTTTACAGGAGCCGATGATCAAGCAAACGAGCGTTTGTGTCAGCGCTCATTCCGGACTATTGGCCTGTGTAAAAAGGTAAATAGTGAGAACTAATTTTTTGGCTGATCAGGTTTAGTTTAGGGATGGTGCAAGATGGTCGTCACAAATGGCTATGCAGCCACAGCCTTCCCAAGTCTATTTAGTGACTGTCCAAGACAGCCTTTACAAAACATCTATGTTGTAACTGTCCAAAACAGCCTTCTCAAGTCTATATAGTGACTGTCCAAGACAGCCTTCACAAATATCTAATTAATTACTGTCCAAGACAGCCTTCCCAAGTCTACTGTATGTAGTGACTGCCCAAGACAGCCTTCACAAACATCTATGTTGTAACTGTCCAAAACAGCCTTCTCAATTCTATGTAGTGGTTGTCCAAGACAGCCTTCCCAAGTCTATGTAGTGGCTGTCCAATGCAACCTTCCGAAGTCTATGTAGTGGCTGTCCAATACAACCTGCCCAAGTCTATGTATTAGCTGTCCAAGACAGCCTTTCCAAGTCTATTTAGTGACTGTCCAAGACACCCTTCACAAACATCTAAGTAGTGACTGCCCAAGACAGCTTTCCAAACATCTACGTTGTAACTTTCCAAAACAGCCTTCCCACGTCTATGTAGTGGCTGGGCTGCCCAAAACAGCCTTCCCAAGGCTATGTAGTGGCTGTCTAATACAGCCTTACCAAGTCTATGTAGTGGCTGTCCTGTACAGCCTTCCAAGGTTATGTAGTGGCTGTCCAACACAGCCTTACCAAGTCTACGTAGTGGCTGTCAAAGATAGCTTTCCCTAGTCTATGTAGTGGCTGTCCAAGACAGCCTTCCCAAGTCTATGTAGTGACTGTCCAAGACAGCCTTCACAAATATCTAATGACTGTCCAAGACAGCCTTCCCAAGTCTATGTAGTGACTGCCCAAGACAGCCTTCACAAACATCTAAATAGTGAATGCAGTAAACAGCCATCACAAACATCTATGTTGTAACTGTCCAAAACAGCCTTCCCAAGTCTATGTAGTGACTGTCCAAGACAGCCTTCACAAATATCTAATGACTGTCCAAGACAGCCTTCCCAAGTCTATGTAGTGACTGCCCAAGACAGCCTTCACAAACATCTAAATAGTGAATGCAGTAAACAGCCATCACAAACATCTATGTTGTAACTGTCCAAAACAGCCTTCCCAAGTCTATGTAGAGGTTGTCCAAGACAGCCTTAACGCAGTCTATGTAGTGCCTCTCCAATACATCCTTCCCAAGTCTATGTAGTGGCTGTCAAAGATAGCCTTCCCAAGTCTATGTGGTGGCTGTCCAATACAACTTTCCCTCCCTATCTATGTTGTAACTGTCCATTACAGCCTTCCCAAGTCTATGCAGTGGCTGGTCTGCCCAAAACAGCCTTCCCAAGTCTAAGTAGTGGCAGTCCAACACAGCCGTACCAAGTCTATGTAGTGGCTGTCCAAGACAGCCTTCCAAGTCTATGTAGTGGCTCTCCAAGACAGCCTTCCTAAGTCTATGTAGTGGCTGTCCAAAACAGCCTTCCCAAGGCTATGTAGTGGCTGTCCAAAACAGCCTTCCCAAGGCTATGTAGTGGCTGTCCAAAACAGCCTTCCCAAGGCTATGTAGTGGCTGTCCAAAACAGCCTTCCCAAGGCTATGTAGTGGCTGTCCAAAACAGCCTTCCCAAGGCTATGTAGTGGCTGTCTAACACATCCTTACCAAGTCTATGTAGTGGCTGTCCAGTACAGCCTTACCAAGGCTATGTAGTGGCTGTCCAAAATAGCCTTCCCAAGGCTATGTAGTGGCTGGCTGTCCAACACATCCTTACCAAGTCTATGTAGTGGCTATCCAAGACAGCCTTCCCAAGTCTATGTAGAGGTTGTCCAAGACAGCCTTCCCAAGTCTATATAGTGGTTGTCCAAGACAGCCTTCCCAAGTCTATGTAATGGTTGTCCAATATATCCTTCCCAAGTCTATGTAGTGGCTGTCCAACACAGCCTTACCAAGTCTATGTAGTGGCTATCCAAGACAGCCTTCCCAAGTCTATGTAGAGGTTGTCCAAGACAGCCTTCCCAAGTCTATATAGTGGTTGTCCAAGACAGCCTTCCCAAGTCTATGTAATGGTTGTCCAATATATCCTTCCCAAGTCTATGTAGTGGCTGTCCAACACAGCCTTACCAAGTCTATGTAGTGGCTGTCCAATACAGCCTTCCCAAGTCAGTGTAGTGACTGTTCAAGACAGCCTTTCCAAGTCTATGCAGTGGCTGTCCAAGACAGCGTTCCCAAGTCTATGTAGTGGCTGTCCAAGACAGCCTTTCCAAGTCTATGCAGTGGCTGTCCAAGACAGCCTTTCCAAGTCTATGCAGTGGCTGTCCAATACAGCCTTCCCAAGTCTATGTAGTGTCTGTTCAAGACAGCCTTTCCAAGTCTATGTAGTGGCTGTCCAAGACCGCCTTCCCAAGTCTATGTAGTAGCTGTCCAAGACAGCCTTCCTAGGTCTATAGTGGCTATCCAAAATAGCCTTCCCAAGTCTATGTTGTGACTGTTCAAGACAGCCTTCCCAAATCTATGTAGTGGCTGTCCAAGACAGCCTTCCCAAGTTTTTATTGTGACTGACCAAGACAGTTTTTCCAAGTCTATGTAGTAGTGGCTGTCCAAGATAGCCTTCACTAATGTCTGTTTAGTGACTGTCCAAGACAGCCTTTCTTTGTCTCGTTGTCTTGTGAGTCTCCTCTTATTGGTTTCTTACTAGTAGTACTCCTTGCGACCTTATTGTCCTCTCAACATCTCATCCACATGATTATCTGAAAGACACAAATTACAGATTGTTTGTTTTTCATAATTTTATGTTTGAGAGGTGTTCCCATATTGACAGGTTATCCCCAGCCCACAGGTTGGGTGGCTTGCGGGTTAGTGGGCGTCTGGCTACTCAAGCCCCTCGCTGATTTGGAAGGAGTTTAGTCCCCCATTCTGGGTGGGGCAGTGGTCGGTCCAGTGTGTGCACCTCAGTGTTCATTTTCCTGGGAGCTGGAGAGATGGAGACAGATGCTGTCTCCTGGGTGAGCTACGGCAGTCAATCCCCCACAGATTTGAGGGTTGTCCTCTGTCCTGTGGATGGAGGATGTTTTTTTTGGGGATGGGAAAACCGCTTTAATGCATGCAAAAGTGGTTATGTTATATAATTCTGTTATATACTGCTACTAAACTGGTTGTTTATGTTCAGAACCACATCTGTCTCTGATGTCACATGTTGCAGCAGAGTTCCATGATTGTCATAGCAACCAGTCAGACCACTGCTTTATTTTAAAACTTGCCTCCCAAAAATCACATTTGGATTTGATTGGTTGCTGTAGGCAACACTGACATTTTTTGTTATATAATTGTGTTATATGCTGATACTAAACTGGTTATCTATGTTGAAAATCACATCTGTGTCTGATGTCACAATATTGCAGCAAAGTTCCATGGTTGTCATGTCAACCAGTCAGACCACTGCTTTAATTTAAACCTTGCCCTAAAAAATAAATGATTTCTGGATTCAATTGGGTGCTATAGGCAACAATGACTTTTTTTTCTTACATCAGTTTTTATACTTCACCTATTGAAATTTTTTTGACATTATTAAAGAGTTGTTGGTGCTGGTATATTTGAAGAAATAAAATGGATACACTATTGAACCAGTAAGACATCTCAGGGAGTCAACTTGATTTTCTTATGGGTCCATTTTTTATGGAGATCAGTAGAAAACCCATCAGGATATCTATAAGTCCCATAAGTGGACGGATCTGTAACGTTCAACTGATGGCCGATTGGGTATAAGTAGTTGCAGAACTGCATCTAAGCTTTCCTTCACCAGGACAACAAATAAATTCTACCTCCATAATCCTGTACCTAAACATTCTGACCAAAGGACTATTGCTTATTGCCTCCACCCTCTACCTGGCACCCACTACCATTAGCACATGAATTGCTAGCTCCCCTTCACAAACCCTTGACCTATTTCATATTATTTACTTACCTTGCTTTTCTATCTGGAGTTATCTAGGTGTGTATATTTTGATGGCTCACAGGAGCTGCAGCTGAATGTTGCACATCTCTGTGCCAACTGGACAAGACTACAGCATGTGCATTGTGGGTATAGAATACAAGTTGTGGCATTATGACATCACACCATGAGCTCACAGTAGATAAGCTCTGATTGGTTGCTTTGGGCAACAAAATTCTTCTTAGCTGAGCTCTGATTGGTCGCCGTGCCACAATGGCAATTTTACTGTTATGGCATGTCCAGACATGTATACCATGCAGATTTTCTTCTGGGTGCAAAATCTGTAATATATTACAGTATCAATAAAGTGGATACACAGTGAATTTCACCCTTTGTAATGTGTAGGGTCAATTCTATTGCAAAGTGGCACCAAACTCTGTATCAAATCTATAGGTATCACATTCAGATTTTTCATAAATCCAACTCCATTCAAGGGACTGTCAAAACCAAGTTTGGTGGCAGATATTACCCCCATTTCCAAAGATTTCCTGTAAAGTAAATGTCATATTACATCGTATACATTCTAATATACTGTAGATCTTATATGATCTTGCCAAGTCCACCAGAGAGGCGGATGGAGCTGATGTAATCCCTCTTTGAAGTCCCTGTCTGCCTGTCTGTCCAGGGGGTTGGCTATAGGGGGTGCAGAGGTAGTAGCTGCTACCAGGCCCTGGACCTTCTGTTATATAAAAGGTACTTCTGTCATATAAAATATACCACTATTCTAAATGGCACAAGGTAGGTAGGGGCCCCATTACAGATTTAAGTTACACCTCTGTATGTATCTATGTGCACACATACTACTACCCCTCCCAATCAGTCTCGTCATTACTCTTCCTTTTAGCAGTTTTTGTAGTTATTCCCTTAGACTCAGTTGAGTATCCACTTCCATACTTGGGTCCTTGGTAATCTCAGTTGGCCAGGGTCCCATTCCCCTGTCTGGGTGGGGGTGCAGGTTCTGAATGCAAATTGTTCCTTCATGTTAAAGGATTGTCCAGTTTCAGTAAATAAATGTTATTGTTTGTATAATGAAAAGTTATACAATGTTCCAACATACTTTCTGTATCAATTCCTCATGGTTTTCTAGATCTCTGTTTGTTGTGATTTTTTTACTTCCAATGGATAAAAATCAGTCCATCACCAAGTGCTTATTCGTATACTGACATAAACAACAATATCTCGGCAATGGAGGCCCCAAGTCACAAAGGTAAAACACCATTTGATGCAAGTGACCCTAAGCTGTCTGTCTCCGGGGCTGGGTTGATATGCTGGGTTCTGCTGACAGACTCCCTTTACATTTTGTAATTCTGTAGTGTGATGCTTCCCATCCTCTTTCTTGGACATGTCTACCCTAAGGTCACTATGACCTATCAGTCTTGTCAAAAGTACTGTACTTCATTGTTATGGAGATCTTCCATCTTCCCACTTTTGTGTCCACATTATTGGCATATCGCTAATGTTTTATGTAACACCCCTTCACCACTGGCTATGTATTTAGCTTGTGAGCTTACAATGCATTGTCTGGGATCTGCACCTATATCCATAATGGAGAGCCCTTGCTTGGCTATACTTTTAAATCCCAATAAATGGAGAAATACATGTAAGGCCACCTCCTAATATCCTGCAGCCACCGCACCAGTTGTAATGGGAGGTGAAGGAACCCTGTTTTGGAGATATGTGCAGGTCCAAAAAGCACAATAGTGTCCAGATTTAAAGAGAACTGTCCCAGTGGAAAAAGGAAAATGAACAATAGGAAAATGACAGGTTCACATCATTGTGCTGAGTGTTCACATACTGATAGCTGCCTGGACTTTGAAGAGATATTTTCCACCGTAAACAGGTGCATGTATTTTTCCAAGAACAATTCCAAACTCTTCAATGTGGATTTGCATCTCTGAACATGCATGACAAACACCCAATCCAAATGGATGTTAAATCACTTAGTACCATATTAACAAGTTTTTAAAAGTTTGCAAAAGGAACTGAAAGAAATGTTACGATATAAACAGACTTATCTGCACAGCTAGCATGTGGTAGAGATCTAGAGAGCAGAGTTTGTTTTTAGAGCTCTGCGCTGAGATAGGAAGTGTCCTGTGACCTGTCCTGTTCTAGATTCCTGGAGGACAGCAGAGTTGCTTACATCACTGTACCCTTATGTGACCCAGTGGTTTTAGGAATTACAAAATAAAACAAGAAAAAAAAACTAATTCACGGAAAGTAATTATTTTATAAAATCACCCCTCCAGACCGATGTGATTGTCATCGTGTCCCTTACTATGTTCTATGACTCATAAGGATGTCAGGCGTTACTGGGGATGAGCAAAAGCACAGCTACCGGGCTTATTGATGCACTTTTAGATCTCGTGGAAACACTTATAGCTATGGAATTTGTATTCCATGGAAACCTATACAGACTGCACTATTTGCAATCAGTAGACAAGCTAAGGCTCTTTTCACAATGTATTTGCATCCATCTATCACATGTGTTACGAAGATTCCAGGCACATGCAATAAAAAGGTGCCTGTGCCAGATTCTGATGGGTGGGGCTTATCAGGAGAGGTGTGGCCTATCCCGTCAGCAAATTTACTATAATTTACACTAGAAACTGTGCAATTTGAATTTTTGGCACAAAGTATAGGCCTGTTAACAAATTAGATACACCACACACCAGCACACAGAGGAGATAAGACGGCTGGAGGAAACATCAGTCTTGATAAATTCTCCATATTGATAGAACGTTATCAGATAGGCAGTGCAGTGTGACATCATATTTTCCTATCTCTCTGAAGTCAGTAGTTGGGCATTCTGAACTGTATAATGGAAAGTTTTGAACTTTCTAATATACTTCATATATCACTTCTTCATCACCTAAGTGATGAAGACTGGTGTATTGAATGCCAGTCTTCATAACCCAGGTGCCAGCATAACAGCCGACTCATTTATGAGGAGATGTATGGCTCTTCCTCCAGGCTGTGTGCCTGTGCATAGATTTTAGGGATCATCTGCGCCAGTAAACTGGAATAAATGATCTTAAATGTAGCGCAACTTCCATTTCACTTTCGCTATCATGGGAGGTGCCAGTAGTGACAATTATTGCAGCCTATTGCGATTGTGATCATTGAGAGGTTTGTGACTTTGTTATGCCAGATATCAGGCATAAACCTAACAATAAATTTGCCCCAATATCTCAGTTTGCAGTCAGTGAATGGGGGAGTTTTATGAAGACTGGTGTATTCACCACCAGTTTTCATATCTCCTGCACTGGCGGAGGGTGCGGGGCAGAGGGCACATGCCTCTGCAGCTGGCATAACCTTCGTAGTTTTCTGGGATCACTTATGCCATTATATTGGCGTTATTGATAAGAAATCTAGCGTACCACTTAGGTGACACCTTTTCCAGGAAAGTCACGTGAGTGGTGCATAACAGAAAAAAGTTGCATGCCAAATTTTTTTGGCAAAACTCAAATTTAGGCTGAGGCCCCATGTTCCAGAAACGCAGATTTTGCTGCGTTTTTTTGAGCCAAAGCCAGGAGTGGATTGAGTAGAAGGGAGAAGAATAAGTACTTGCTATATTTTTCCCATTCCTCTGTGGCCATTTTTGGCTTTGGCTCAAAAAAACGCAGCAACATTGGAAACAAAAAAAGCTTCTTTTTCCTAATGTGGGGCCCCAGACTTACATTAAAAAAACAAAAAGGAACTTTTTTTTTTTTTTTTTATGTCAGATAACTGGCGTACAAGGCATAATACTGGTGAGTGCCTTCTTTACCCTCAAAATGTTTTTGCTTTCTAAATTAATGCAAAGACTTTGCAACCTTTAGATATTTTCTCCTAAAATGACATATAACTATGATATTTTAACCTAAAATAAAATATCTATCTAGACTACTAAAGGAAAGCATAGCGCTACCAGCTCATAAACACATGTATGTTACTCACTGCTGCTTTAGTCATAAGGAAAAAAATTGCCAATGGCCTATGTCTAACAGTGACTCAGCTCATTGTGAATGGAAATCCCCAGCACATCAGCAGTGATAACTAAGAATGCTCATTTCTCCAATTGTCAGGGGAATATATTGTTACTTACTAGGGTCATAGTTCAGTTACTATAATACAGTGTGACATAATGAGGCAGGTTTAGCAATGTGAAATATGTTGTAGTTGAAAAACTAGAAGGCAAGCTTCATGTATACAGTACACGTCGCTGTCAAATAGAATTTATTGTGCAATATGACTGCAACACGAGAATACACGGATGCCATATCACACAGGAGTTTGATTTCTTTTTTATAGTCTTATTGCCATTTTTTTTTGCTTTCTTTTCAGTTTCGAGCTGAATATTCCAAATTGTTCAGTTTTAAACGAAAGTGGAAAATTGGGCCTTTGTCTCGGACTAACTAAAAAGGGCACCGTGACATGTATTGCAGTAAATTATTATACTTCTAGGGTCTCTTCTCTCGGTGTGCCCATGTGACCACTAGGACACAATCAAAGGCCTCAGCAGTGGTCCTGGGTGCATGATGTCACCAAGGAAACCGAGAGAGAGCGCTGGATGCCGTGAGGAGACCCAAAAGAGGCGAGGGAAGGTGAGTATAAATTTTTTTTTTTTTTTTTTTTTTTTTTACACCTCCCCTGGGTCTGAAGAGACCCCAGTGTATAATAATTTCACTTCTGGTTCTATCCAAACTTATTCGATCTGAAACATATCAGAGACCTGAGCCACCCGAAACAAAACAAATCTTGGGAGGTTCGTCCATTTTTACTTTCTTTTTTTGATAAACATACTAGTAGTACTAGTAGTTACATCCTACTTTAACCCGTTCCTGACATCCACCGTAATAGTACGGTGGATGTCAGGTATTTAAATATTTAAAGATACTGAGCAGCCGCCATATCCAAGTTGCCAATTTGGAAAGGATCGCCATTGCCAGGAACGAGATCCGAGACTGGCAATCCACTGCCATGACAGTTGGGAGCCTATTATAGGTTCCCAGGCTTGTCTGGCAATGATATGCATGACAGGCTGCAATATGCAATGCATTTCACAATGCATTGCAATTCACTAACTTTGTAATTTAATAAATACAATATAAAAAAAGTAAAAATAAATAAATATATAAAAAAAATAAAAAGAATTAAAAATTCGAATCACCCCCCTTTCCCAAAAATACATATAAACTGTGAAACACATAGACATTAGGTGTCCGAAAACCCCCAGTCTACAAACTTAGAAAAAGCAAAAGTGCCGAACCGCTGTTTTTTCACAGTTTCGCCTGATAAAAATGGGAATAAAAAGCAAGTGATCAAAGCAAGAGACATTCCCCAAAATGGTAAAACTAAAAAGTACACCTGGCCCTGCAAAAAAAAAGACGCCTTATGCATCCCCATACATGGAAATATACAAAAGTTTACGGGTGTCAGAATATGGCGACTTTAAGAAAAATAATTTTTTTGAAAAGTTTTGTATTTTTGTTAAGGGGTTAAAATGGAAATAAAACTATATAAATTTGGTATCCCCAGAATCGTACAGAAACAGAATACAGATGACATGTCATTTTGGCTGCACAGTGAACATCGTAAAAACGAAGTCCGTAAAAAAGTCGCGCAAATGCACTTTTTGTCCAATTCCCCCCCATTCTGATTTTTTTTTCCCAACTTCCCAGTACTTTCTACAGAATAATAAATGCTACCATTATGAAGAACAATTTGTCCCACATTAAGCCCTCATATGGCTCTGTGAATGGAAAAATAAAAAAGTTATGCGGTTTGAAAGGCGGGGAGTCAAAAACAAAATTCAGCAGGAAGGGGTTAAAGTCTAGCATGAAATACCGAAAAGCCTACGTACATAGTATTTGGTTTGTTGCATTTTTTTTTTACTTATTTTCTTTACCAAATGCCGCATGCTCTGGTCTTGGTTTACCACCATAGGACACACTATTTTCTAGCATTTTCTAAGGTGTGTTCTAATAGCTTTCTGCAGCCATAAATTCTTAACATAATAGCCATACGTTTCTTGTCTAACTGGTTTCCTGTATATTGACATCTCTTAGTTGTATTTCTTTTGTGTAAACATTTACTATAAAGGATTGAGAATACTGGACAGATTTTATTTGTAAAACTGGTACAAAGAAAAAGTTTAGTAGCTCCCACTTCTAGGTTACATGTACACAAATGAAAAAATGGACATTAAAACCAGATGAAACTGTTTTTAACATCAATTTTTCATCAGCGCGTCATTTATTTTACATGAGTTATCTGTACATTTCCACAGCGGCCAAAACACCACGTTTTCGCAGTATAGTGCACCGGCCTAACATCAGTTTGCAGTGTGCAGTCTATTGAATTAGTGATCAGACCTCATAGGAGGTCTGATAATAAAGGTTAAAAAAGATATATACAAAGGCTCAGTGGAGCTGAAACGTCACTTACATATGGAATAAACTTCACCATTTTTGCTTGAAACTACTGGAGTGCTGCCTTTTTCCTTGGACGTTGTGAAAGTGTGAACCTAGATGGCGCTGGAGAGCGACCCAAAAACAGGATTGAAAAGGTCCTCGACCGCACCCATACCGGGGGCTTGACTCCAGATGGAGTGCACGCAGCAGGAGAGAGCTGCTGGGAACCTGCAGGGAGGAGGTGGATGGTGGACCAGGTGGAGACAGACAGGGGGTCTGTCCCAAGAGGACTGGATTCCACAACGGACTTGGTTAAGCTCAGTGTGAGCCAGACTGCTGAGGAGAAACCTCAGCAAAGAATCTTGCCCTCAGAAATTAGTCAGGGTTCAAGAAGTGAGGTATTGCCCTGTGTGTGTGCTAGGCTGTTTTGTTATTTTTGTTCCTGTTATCACTTACTAGCTAAATAAAGCCATTTCTTTTGGATTGCCATTACCTGATATGCTGTTTATTTGGCACCCAGCGCCACCAACACCTCTGTTAAGTCCAGGAAGCTGCTTCCTTTGAAGCTAAAGTACCCCCGATTGTCACAATGGATATTATATATGTATATATATATATATATATACACATACATATATATATATACATACACACACACACACACACACACACACACACACACACACACATATACACACACACACATACACACGCGTACAAAATTGTTGGTACCACTCATTTAATGAAAGAAAAACCCACAATGGTCACAGAAATAACTTGAATCTGACAAAAGTAATATATAAAAATTCTATGAAAATTAACAAATGAAAGTCAGACATTGCTTTTCAGCCATGCTTCAACAGAATGTGTTAAAAAAGAAAACTCATGAAACAGGCCTGGACAGAAATGATGGTTCCCTTAACTTAATATTTTGTTGCACAACCTTTTGAGGCAATCACTGCAATCAAACGATTCCTGTAACTGTCAATGAGACTTCTGCACCTCTCAGCAGGTATTTTGGCCATTCCTCATGAGCAAACTGCTCCAGTTGTCTCGGGTTTGAAGGGTGCCTTTTCCAGACGGCATGTTTCAGCTCCTTCCATAGATGCTTAATAGGATTTAGGTCAGGGCTCATAGAAGGCCACTGCAGAATAGTCCAATGTTTTCCTCTTAGCCATTCTTGGGTGTTTTTAGCTGTGTGTTTTGGGTCATTATTCTGTTGTAAGACCCATGACCTGTGACTGAGACCAAGCTTTCTGACACTGGGCAGCACATTTCTCTCTAGAATCCCTTGATAGTCTTGAGATTTCATTGTACCCTGCACAGATTCAAGACACCCTGTGCCAGATGCAGCAAAGCAGCCCCAGAACATCACAGAGACTCCTCCATGTTTCTCAGTAGGGACAGTGTTCTTTTCAAGATCTGCTTCATTTTTCCTTCTCTGAACATAGAGCTGATGTGCCTTGCCAAAAATTTTGATCTTTGTCTCATCTGTCCATAGGACATTCTCCCAGAAGCATCTGTTCATTTTCATAGAATTTTTATATATTATTACTTGTCAGATTCAAGTTATTTCTGTGACCATTGTGGGTTTTTCTTTCATTAAGCGAGGGCTACCAATAATTTTGCCCACGTGTGTATATAATATATAATATATATATATATATATATACATACATACATACACACACACACACACACACACACATACACACATATACATATATACAAATATATTAAAGTTTAAATCCCCCCTTTTTCTAGATCAGATATAAAAATAAACAAACAATGTAAAACATATACACATTAGGTATCCCTGTCTCCAAAAATGTCCTATCTACAAGCTTCTAAAAATATTTTTCCCATACAGTGAACACTGTTGGGAAAAAATCAAAAGAGCTAAACTACCATTTTTTTGCTGTTTCGCCTCAAATTGAAATTTTAATCAAAAAGCTATCAAAATATACCCAAAATGGTATAAAGAAAAAGTACATCTGGCCCTGTATATATGGAAATATAAAAAGTTAAAAAGGCATCAGAATATTGCGACTGCAATCATTTTTTTCAATTTTCAGTTTTCAATTTAGTATCGCCACCCACAGAATTCTGATAACATGTCATTTTGGCTGCATAGTGAATGCTGTCAAAACGAAACCATTAAAAAGTCGCGCAAATGCAGTTTTTCTCCAATTCCACCCCATTCTGAATTGTTTTCCAGCTTCTCAGTATATCGAATAGAATGTTAAATGGCACTATTATGAAGTACAATATGTCCATCAAAAATTAAAGGGGTTGGCCACTTTCATATTGTTACCAATGTTATTGTTTATATAATAAAAAGTTGTACAATTTTCCAATATACTTTCTATATCAATTCCTCACTGTTTACTAGATCTCTACTTACTGTCATTCAATTCTGTCATGTGATATACAGCGATGAACACAGGTGCACAGATCATTACAAGGCTGATGTCTGATTACTGGTCTGTGAATGTAACGAGCTGTGCACCTGTGTTTTCATCACATGAACATGGATCGTATATCACAGGGGTACTCAACTACTTTTAGCAAAGGTCCATTGACTGTAAAGATACTGCTATGTTGCCATAACAGAGGATAAAACATAGTAGCTTTTCTTATGACTGAACAGAGCACTGAGCATACAGGAACACTTCTGTCTGTTATTATATTACGGCCTGAAGGCCGCACATCAGACAAGAGCCAGTGCAGGCCCCCTGTTGATTATTGAGTATTATAGTTCTCTAGAATGAATAGGTAGAAGGTAATAACAAAATATTGTGTTTTTACAGGAAAAAAAAACTATCATTACAGTTATTTTTAATATTGTCCAGGGCATTTTGGAATATACTTTAAGGAATTTTGTTTACCTTTATTAAAAACTAGGTGTAAAGTTTCTCCGTTCAGACTAGAAATTTACAACAAGATATTGCGTGCCAATCAAAACTTAAATTTAGACTAGGAGAGTCACCCACTAATATCTGGACGCATTAAAATATTAACTTTATTAAATATTAATTAAAGTACTAAACTAGGGAAAACTACAACATAAATAATAAAAGGACTAGGATGGAAAGGAAATTATTCCACCATGAAACCAAGCCTAATTGTTAGGAGGCCATATTAATGCTTCATAATATCTCACTACTGATAGTTGTGGATATAAACAATATACACCTATCTAGATAACCTTTTCCACCCCATATATTAAAGGAGCAAAAATTGGACTGCTGAAGCATAAGGTTCCTTCAGCTTACAAAAGCACTGCCTAGCGTCCACAGTGTTATAATACCCAACACTTTTATGCCACCTTCTAGAATTGACTTGTCAAAACGATTAGTGTTTACTATACTATCTTCTATTAGGTGATTGACGTATGTTATAATGTCCTACCAACACACTTTCTAACACAATGACTAGTATTCACTATCGTATCCTACTGACACAACCATATCACAGCAATTAGCTTTAACCGTGATATCCTACTAACACACCTAACGCATTTCCTATGTCGGAATATACACCGATACCGACACATTCATCAGAGGTACGTGTCTATATTTCAAAGAGCCACTAAGGTAAGTATGTTATAGTATTATTTTGTAGGCATATCACCCTTTCCCAACATACAATCCCACTCCCCCATCAGCACTAGTGTTTGGCAGCACGGAGCAGCGGAGTTGGCGGTCTCAAATACATTTTGTCACGCCCACTTACATTAACCCAGCCAATGAAGACGCTTTCCACTCACAGCTGATCTATGGGGAACTCCCCTCGACTGGGACCAGCCAAATGCACATGCGTGACAGAAGACCAATCACGGAGGCCCTCTGTGAAGAATATCGCCTTGCCAAGCCTCTTGGCGTACCTGCGATCACCCTTCTAAACCTTCCACTCACAACCCGTGAGCGGACAGAGGTCGTAGGATAGAATGAAACGAGCTGTATAAATTTTATATATTTAATAACCGAAGTGGGTCGGTACAAATTAATAGCATATACAGAAATATACAATATTAATATGATCAAGCATAAACATACAAGCAAAAGCGCGATGATACAGCACATAAAACAAAAATGGAAATAAAGTATAGAGGAATACCAGACCTCAGTCTCTTAGCTGTGTCTCTTTCAGGCTCCACACAAAAGACAAAAGACCTCTCTCCACCTCAGTGTGAGACCCTCTTCAGCTCCACCCTTCACCCCCCTTTTGGACATCTGGGATATCACACTGACGATGGTATGCACATAAAACCACTGGAGCGAAATGACCACCAATGTAAACACAGCTCTACATTCCTACAGATATGTGACTGATACGAATAAAGAATGATACATAAATTGAGGGTCTCATCATCACACCCTCCAAAAGAACCTGCCTCCATCAGGCCCGCCCATCTGAATGGAGAATAAACAAATCTCTCCCTACTAGAGATATAGGAGATAAAAATCAAAGAGAATCATTTTAGCAAGCTAGAAACCCCTGGATCCAATACATAATGGTCAAAATAAATACTAGAAGCTTCCATTCAGAGATATATATAATCGTTAGAACCAATGGCGCCACTGCCTTCATTGATGTCAGCCTGATACCAAAAATTGCCAATACAATGTCAATACAGTCTTAAGATACAGCAACTACCATCTCAAATAAATGATGCATATGAAATTGCATCATTTAAGCCCCATGGTTTGACTGTTTTCAGCACAAAAGTCCAACGGGCCTCACATTAAAGGAGCTTTTGATCAAGACTGCCCCCTCTAGAAGGAATAATCTGTTCAATGCCCTGGAATTTAATGTGAACGGGATCACCTTCATGATGGGCCCATATATGACGCGCTACCATGGCGTCATCCTGACGGATTATGTTGTTTACATGTTCCCTCATCCTCCTGCGGAATTCCCTCATCGTTAAGTTTCTCCGTACTGCATATGCAGAGCCTTTTTGCCTGCTCTCTGCTATCCCTTCCCTGTACGCAGCATGTATGCGATTTTTACAAGGAATCTAAACTTTTATTCACTACCCCTAACCATTACATTATGTGAAGTCTAATCCTAAAGAGCATTTTTTATCTTCCTCTTGCCTGCTAGGACATTCTGGGAGATAAGAAGTGCCATTAAAAATATCACATCTCACAGAATGTAATGGTTGGGGACAGTGAATAAAAGTTTAGACATAATACATCAGTGCCCTGTGCCTGGAGCAGACAAGGATCTAAGAGTGGTGAGCAATGAAAATCACACTCACCTTTGGCTCCCTGGATGTCCATGCATTATACTGTGTATGGTATAATGAAGCATTATAATGTGTAGGGGCCACTAAGAGGGCAATATAATGTGGGGCCATTATACTAGGACTATAGGGAATTTATACTGTGTGAAGGGACAAATGGGACATTATACTATGTGGTGGCAGTAAGGACAGCATTATACTGTAAGGGAGCAAAAAGGGCAGTTTGAGCGGGTATGGGCAGAGTTAGAGGTGAGTTTAACATACGTAAATATACCCTGATTCATTGCCTGTGCCGTATGGTCCGTTCTCTGAAAGCTGGGTGACATATGATCTGGGATCACTAATTATGGGGTCTCATTTGGAGTCTATCAATCTTGGGGTGTCATGTGTTGTCCTATTTTCTGAGTTATCAGAAGATCAGAAAAATGAGGGCTCATTAAAAAGCCCATTAGTTTCAGTGGTCTTTTTTGCCATTGGTTCTTTTCTGTTTGTCTCTGTTCCATCTGATGTCCTCAGTCTTGATGGTAAAAATAGTCCTTTTCCACAAAAAAAGGAGGCATCTGACAGAAGATTTCCATTTTTTTTTTTAAATTTGAGGTTAATAAAAGACAGATAAAAGACTTCGTTTCTAACTTGTATTAACTTCACACATTTTCTCCATTTCTATGATCCACTGATGGATAAGGATAACGGAAAACAAAGCACAGATGAAGAGGGGCAAGGGAACACAGATGGCCTAACCTGCCTAGGGCACCATAATACCTTGTCCAGCCCTGAAAGCAGTACTGCAGTACTCCTACAGGTACAGCTTTATACCCTACAGTCTTTCTAACCATAATGTAGTATAAGTAATATGCCGGTGTAAAATGTTTGTTCCATGCCACGACACGCCATGCTATTTGCATAGCATAGACACTATAATAAAAAATGAATGACAAACAGCAGAAGTACAATATGAACATTTTGTTTGGCGCTTGTTACATCTGCAACCTCATACACATTTTCTCCATAAATTGCAGATTACGACGCTACTATAATTGTTTTTAGTCATGGTATGTTAAACCTTTAACCCATTGCCATAATAGTACGGTGGATATAAATACAGAGGTGACCCGTCAGCAATGCCCACGATCAGAGTCCTTTGTGATTATACTGTAGGCATTAACTTTTAGTTTGGCTCTTGACCTCCTGTTTGCTCACCCTCCGATGCTCTGCTTCCCCTGCCGGCTCACCTTTAGATTCCCAAGTCCGTCATAGGAATATAGCTATTGCAGCTTGGCTGTGGAAGGCCTCAATATTTACATAGACATTGTTCCTATAGACTGCAATATAGTAATACTGCAGTCTACGGTACAAGCAATCTAATGATCGCAGGTTCTAACCCTCTAGTGAGGCTAAAAAAAAAAAAAAGTTTTAAAAAAAAAACTTTAAAAAATATAACAAAAATATAAAATTTAAAAATCCTTTTTCTCCCCCTTTACCTAGAATGCATATATAAAAAAAAACCAAAAATTAAACATAAAAGACATTAGGTATCTCTGCATCCAAAAATGATCAAACTATAAAAATATTAAAAATATTTATCCCATACAATCGCAACAGCAAAAAAAAAAATAGCCAAATCCATTTTTTTCACCATTTTCCTCCCCAAAAATAAAAATATGATCAAAACATTGAACATTACCCAAAATGGTATAAATAAAAACTACATCTTTTGCAGTAGAAAAAGACGCCTTATACAGGATTGTACACAGAAACATGTAAGAATATGGCAACTAATCTATATTAAATTTTCTTTACCAAATCCTACCACTAGATGGCAGTCACAGAATATGTTTTACATCAGTATTGACTGGGTACAGTAGGCCTAAACTGTGCTATACACAAACTACCTAAATATTTATAGACAGTGTTGTTAAATAATGAGGCAGAATACATATATTACACGTCTGTATTTCCATTTGAATGTATTATTGCATTGTGTTTGTATTGCTTTTTGACCACTTTGTGCTATGTCAGTTTTTTTGTCAGTATTTTTACAGCTGTGCTTTCTCCAAGATTGCAACAACATGAAGGAAATATTATTCTGACAACAGGAGCTGCCATACATCTTGTACTGTTTACTGTGCACTGTCTATGTATTTTATTCTGGTACTAAATGACACCTGTATAGACCTATGCTAAAATAATGCAGTCGGGATGTTTTATTAGATTTAACTGGTTTACTGGAATATGGAATTTTTGGGAGAAATTAGGGAGATATTTTGGAAAAAAAGTATGCAAATAGACGTTCTCCAAATAGATGAAAACTGTCAATCTAGTGCCACCTATGAGTCTGGTATAGTCATAGGAAACATTTGCACCTAGGTGTAATTCTATTTAAAGATATATCTTTCCCGCATTAAAGACAATGGAGGCTGAAATAAGAATCTCTATTATCATTTTATCATTAGAAATTCACCCAAGTGTCTGCAAAGGAAATTTTAACAGATTAGCTCGTCTTCAGTAGCCTTGAAACATGTCTTGGATATTAGCCAACCAGAGATATAAATCTAACAGATCTGTTCAGGTCTGATGGACTTCATTAGTATAGATGAAGGTTCTAGTTAGCTGTAAGAGGTGTGTCTTGAAGGCTAAGGCCCCACGTAGCGCTGCAGGAAAAAACGCGGCTGCAGCTCATCGCAGTTTATTACGAGGCGCTTCTCACAGAAAGTCCCCGGGCCAAAAGGAGTTTTTCAAGACCCAACAAAATTGATAGGATAGATCAGGGCTCAGCAACCTTCGGTACTCCAGCTGCTGTGAAACTACAATTCCCAACATGATCCATTCAGTTCCATAGGAGTTCCAAGAACAACAGAGCAAGTATGCATGCTGGGAGTTGTAGTTTTACAACAACTGGAGTGCCAAAGGTTGCCTACCCCTGGGATAGATCATCAATATCGGATCTGCAGCTACAGTGTACGAATGAGAAGCTGTATGCAGTGTAGAGAGATCCTTAGTGGTGGCACCAACAAACATGAATAGGAGCAGAACTGCTTCTGGCCATATACCTAGCATGCAACTTCTGATGGCCGAAGCAGCTGATCATTGCAAAGTCCGGGTGTTGGACCCTGACCGATCTGATATTGATGACCTAACCTGTGAGTATCCAACTTTGCTGGGTCTTGGCCAACCCCTTGAATAATCAAGCATCTGTCACCTCTTTTGAAATGTGTATATTAGGAAATGATTGCATTACCCATAATATAACAATTGTGGAGCATTTTTTCTTACAAGTCTGTGCTGTGCCATTTCGCTGTTAGAGTATGTTCACATCTCTGGCACAGAGTCCATCTAAACTCGTGGCCGAAAAAATCCTGCAAGCCTGCTTTCATCCGGCAATGTCTGGAAGTAAACAATGGATACCTGACAGACCCCGAAATAGTCATTTGGGTCCCTCGGGATCCGTTGTGCTCTATCATAAAATAGATTTGTCTTGATAATCTGTGCTTGTGTTCCTATGATGGTCCAGAAGAACAGAACAGAAATTTTTAAAATACCTTGACAACTGGGTGTTACAAAGTCTTTCGAAGGATTGTTAGCAAAACTTAGAGAGAACTTTGGTGTTGCTTCACAAACAGTTACCCAAAAGTGGCCTTAGAGAGAATTTTCTTCTTCTAAGAGTTTTATTTCAATTTATAGATTTGGCAAGCAAAATATCTTCCTACATTCCAAAGGCTTAGTCACTGCTTACATTTTAGAATATGTTATGATTTTTAACTGAAGGTTTTCCTGCTCTTTCCCACGATACACTTTATATATTATATACATTTATTAACTAATTAATTATTTTTTACAACCTAGTCAAAAAATCCTCCCTGACATATCATTGAAAAAACAGTACATTTTTATTTTCAAGTGATTTTATAAGGCCATATTCACATGACCGAGCCCCATCCAGGACATATGGTTCATGTGTGGGCTGTATTTCCAGGACTGAACTCAGCTGTTTGTGAGTTATGATGGCCAACGACCTACACAATTAGATGACCTGTACGACTACAGTACAAAGTTGACACCCTTATGCCAGTTCAATACTGTAGTGACGCAGCCATTCGGGAGCTCACAGTATCATAACTCACAATGATGCAGTTCCTGCCTTTGCTGCAGCAATGACGTCCTATAAATCATTTACATGACCACTGCAGTCAAGCACTGGCCTCAGTAGTCATGTGCAGGGACCATTGGAATAGCCCTGGAGTGGTAGGGGCTTTAGCATGTAAGTTATGTTTTTTTTTTTTTTTTTTTTTAATTTCCTACCATTCCATGCTCTTAAAATCTTAAATAACCCCTTTAAATGATAGCATTTTGGCTGCTCATAGCCACCACTAGGGGGAGTTTACTGAATCCAAATATATACAGTACACCACCAATTCAATGCTCTAATATTCCAGTTTATGCAGTAACCATCCAAGCTTTCTATAGGAAATAGAATTTTGAATCTGATGTAACATTGTATGTAGACCAATATGAAAATGACAGGAGATACATTGTTGTTATTTGTGTTCTGCATCAAAATTTCACAGCAAAGAACTGAATGTGAGCTAGGTTTTACAAAGTTTCATTCCTGTAATTCATTTGGTTTGCACAGATGAGATATAATGGAGGTTGAGACCCACATTCTGTCATAATGGGAACACATATAATGAAACCTATTTCAGAAGATCATCCAAAATTGGAAAATATTGAAAATAAGTATTCTGGATGGGGTGGTCTCAAAAGAAGTTGGCCTGTATGCATTATGTATGGTGGAACTAAAAATCTTATGTGAAATCTGATCTGGATAGGGAGGTGGTCTTTTCAAACAGGTGGTATTTTACAGAGGTATATATATATATATATATATATATATATATATATATATATATAAAATATTTTATTACTTCATCACAGTGTATATAATAATATATAAAATATAATATATAACATATAAAACATCATGTCTCTTATGCTTCCATGAGCTATGTCTTCAGTAATGACTGTCTTTATCTTTTCTAAAACCAAATTTTTCACAACCATTCCATGGTGTCACATTTCATATTCCTTATAAATATTCATTTTTGGCAGTTTTTTCTTTGGATTACAAAGGATATCAAGTCAGATTTTGACAGAAACATAGTGTTCTGCTGCACAATAATTCACATGTCGCTGTGGCCAAAATACATCAACCTTTCAGTGAGACTTCCCCTGGGGGGGGCTTTGCTGCCTGAAATCGGACCAGCATTGTCAGTATGAAAGTCTACCGGGAGCACTGTCTATTAATATTTAAAGACCCGTGGAGCAGCAGCCAAGTCTAGAGGTGTATTTGACTTTACAATAAGCCATGCCACAGTAATATGTATCTCTAAGTTAAGAGTAACAGCTTTGAGGTAGTTTAATTTAAATAAGACCTTTCACCCTGTCCATCGACTCCAACCCTTGGCATCCTTCAATAGCGGTTGAATTTTTTATCTAGTTTTATTCCATCTCATATATATATATATATATATATATATATATATATATATATATATATATAAAAAATGAGTTTCTGTCTGTCTGTTCTTTATGCACAACCAAGCGATTGGACAGAGCCTCACCAAATTTGGCACACAGGTACATCAGGTGTCTGGGAAGGTTTTGGACCGGGTCTCAGCTCTTTAGGACGTACCGTTCCTGAGATACAGTATTCCCAAAAAATGACCTGCATTAGCCAATAGAAGCCTGCAAGTCTATCCAGGTCTCCCATCTGGCCTCCTCTATTTTTCAAGGCCCTACAGCACCCATCCCTACGCTTTTTGAGAAACTCTGTAAAACAGGTGTTGGGACAACAGGGCTTATTTCTGATATATACCGCCTTCTTTCGAATCCCACCCCAGATGTTTTGCCCCAATATACTTATATGTCACGGTGGGAGGCCTATTTGGGGACACCCATCTCGAGTAACGATTGGTCCCTCATATGGAGTAGAGCACCCATGACTTCTAGATGTGTTACACAAAAAGAAAATATTTTTAAGATGTTGATGCATTGGTATCATACCCCAGCTGCTCTTCACTCTTTTGACAAGAATGTCCCGGACTGCTGCTGGCAGTGTGGCACCCGCCCCGCACATATTTTCCATCTCTTTTGGAACTGCCCCCTGCTCCAGCCTTATTGGCAGCAGGTTCGGGGTCTCCAGGAAGGGGTCCTGGGTGTTAGCCTTCCCCTGTCCCCTAGGACTTACCTTCTCAACCTCCCCCCCCCCCCCTGATACTTTGCGCAGGCCCGCTCTCCAGCTCCTGTTACTCCTCCTTACCTCCGCTAGATGTCTGATTGCTAAACATTGGCGGCAACCAGCTCCCCCGGCCCTGGAGGAGTTATACGCTAGGATAAAAGATGCGCGCTCCCTGGAGTACCTGACGGCCCTTCTTAATAATGAGGAGGAGAGGTTCTGCCAGATCTGGAAACCGTGGGATGAGTTCTGGGCGGCCCGGCCTCTCTGATCTGGCTGCTGTGTGGCCCCTTACTTCCTGGATGTTCTTCTGTCACTCTTCTGTCCTCCTGTCTTGTTTACCCCTGTTTGTTGTCGGATTCCTTGGCCTTTATGGGGCCATTTCTGGCCAGTTTGTTTAAAGCCTGGTAATTTATTGAGAATGCTGAGTAATCCCCGTCTGTCCTATGTTTGTTACCTTCAGTTATCTTATTTTTCTTGTATATTGTTATTTTCTCTGTATGACAAAAACCTTTTAAAATAAACAGTTGAAAAAAAAAGAAGCCTGCAAGTCTTTCACTCATATTCCAACTGCCATACACACGATCACATGTCCCTATTCAGCCAGTAGAAGCTCGCAGGTTCTTCAGTCTTGACATACACACAGCTTTACACCAGGTTTCCATAGCAGCCAAGCTATTTATGATCTGTATTAGTCAATAGCAGTTTGCAGGTCCTTAAATACTGTATTCAGCTGTATGACGTGTATCAGCCAATATAACTTCACATTTAATTTACCAGGTTTCCATAACAACACAGCCATAGACTGTACCTATACTAGACTGCTATACTGGATGTCAGCATTCTTATAAATTGAAACGTATTTAATCTACACAAAAATGACATACAAAATAGACCAGTGTCAATTCTTATGGGGCCACTACACAAACTAAAAATGAAATATACCCGTGCGAAGCCGGGTCCTTCACGCCAGTACAGGATAAAAAGAACAGGTAATGGAGAGAGGCATGCAAGGAGCGTAAGGGCGACAGGCGTTTCACGCACAAAGCGCTTCCTCTTGCCCTGTTATGCAAACTGAACTTACCAAGTATTTGAGGTCTCCTCCTGTGTCCCGTTTGGCCAACGCAGGGGCGCACCGCTAATGAGGCGAGGTGAGGTGGCCGCCTCGGGCGGCACTGTCCGGGGGGCGGCATTTTACTATTTAATGTAAACCAGCCCAGGACAGGCCGCTTTAAAAAAAAAAAAAAAAAACAAAAGAGCTGAGCGTGGCCTGTCCTGGGCTGGTTTACAAGACGTCGCATCTCAGCGCAGGCGGCGATACAATGACGTCATCACGCCGCCTACGCTGAGACACAGACGTCGCGGACAAGAGGAGGCGGCGGCGGCTGCATCAAGGCATCGCAGGTGAGTATAGCTTTTTTTTTATCTATATAAATAGGCCGTAACCTGTTGGAGCATCCCCGGCAGGTCAGGGCCTATTTATTTACCTACCCCGCGTCTGCTCGTGGCCGCCCCCGCTTCCCCTTCTGCTATGGGCCGCAGAAAGGGAAGTGGATGCCGCTGTGAGCGGCCGCAGGTATCGGTAAGTTAGGCCGCTGGCCGCAAATACTACTATTATTATACTCCGGGGTCTATTCAGACCCCGGAGTATAATAATCGGAGGCCTAGGGTTGGTGAGGGAACATGAAAAACAGTGTTACTCACCTCCTGCGATCCGATGTAACTCCGAGCAGGCTTGAGGCCTGTGGTGACGTCATCAGGTCGCGTCGCCGGCCTGATCACGTGACGTGTGTGCGCAATTAAACAGGGCCGAAAGCTGCAAGGAGTGCACCGGCGTCCAGGATAGGTAAGTAACTCTGATTTTTATGTTTGTATTCTCCCCTGGGTCTCCAATCATTATACTCTGGGGTCTGAAAAGACCCCAGAGTATAATAATAGTTCATGGGTCGGCCACTATGGGGCATAATACCCTGTGCAGGGACCACTGTAGAGCATAATACCCTGTGCAGGGGCCACTCTGGAGCATAATACAAGTGCAGGGGCCACTATAGAGCATAATACCGGGTGCAGGGGCCACTATAGAGCATAATACAAGTGCAGGGGCCACTATGGAGCATAATACCAGTGCAAGGGCCACTATGGAGGATAATACCAGTGCAGGGGCCACTATGGAGCATAATACCAGTGCAGGGGCCACTCTGGAGCATAATACCAGTGCAGGGGCCACTATGGAGCATAATACCGTGTGCTGCGCCACTATAGAGCATAATACAAGTGAAGGGGCCACTATGGAGCATAATACCAGTGCAGGGGCCAATATGGGGCATAAAACTGTGTGCAGGAGTTGCTGCGGAACATAATACCATGTGCAGTGGCCAATGCGGGGCATAATACCGTGAGCAGGGGCCACTATGGAGCATAATACCGTGTGCAGGGGCTGCTGCGAGGCATAATACAGTGTGCAGGGGCTGCTGCGAGGCATAATACAGTGTGCAGGGGCTGCTGTGGAACATTATAGTGTGTGTAAATGGGGCGCTATAAACATGGGCTATGGTGCCAGTTTATATTATACGCTGTCTGTTTATAGTGGCCGTGTGATGTAATTGTAGCCTTGTCACATACTGTAGACATGTACAGGACGAGGCTGCAGTTACATTACATGGCCGCTATGAGATGAATTACACTATGTAAACAGAGAAGCGGTCACGGCGCTTACACAGGTACCATTCAAACAGCTGATCAGTGGGGGTCCTGGGTTTTTGAACCCCACTGATTAGTTTATTAATGACCTGGAAAACCTTTTAATTAGTTAACACCTGGGGTATTATTAATAAGGGGCACTATTTATACAGGGTACACACGGACATTATTAATATAAAGATGCACTTGGGAGTATTATTCATTATGGGGGGTTATATCATATATTTTATAATTGGGGGTAGCAGCAGGATGGGGGCTTTGTGTAGGTGAGGACAATGTGGGTTGGATGCCTGGAAAAGTGAGGAGCCAAAGATGTCTGTGTTGCAACCTTTACAGAGACAAGTCACAGCTGGAAGAAGTGGTCATGGCGGTCCAGAGGGAAGAGACGGGAAATGTGACAGATTAGTCAGAGACGTCACCTGTAAGTCACAAAATGTTACTGCCCTGTATTCACCTAAATGATAGAGGATAAATACCTGAGTGATGGGGGTCTGTCTGCTGAGACCCCCACTGAGCCTGAGAATTGGGTTTTTTCCCCCCACTAGGTGGGAATTCAGCCTGGCTGCAGCCATATATATAGGTGTGTCACTTGGTGGATGGACGAACCCGCGTGGCTCTCATTCACTTCAATGGGAGTGCCAAAGATACCCGAAGTCCAGTACTCAGCTATCTGCGGCGCTCCTATTATAGAGAATGGGGGCCACGTGGGCTCGTCCATCCACCAAGCAGAAGATATGTGACGTTACTTTCATTGTTAATGCCGTGTTGTTGATCTGATACTGAAGTAATACAGTAAGAAGAATTCTTATAAACTGTTTTATAACTTTGTGTATTGTGTATATTGTGCGACGATAACAGTGTGTTAAACTAGTAGCATGGAAACGCAGTATTTTTTTTTTGGGGGGGGGGGGGGGGGGGCGTCTTTCTATAGTCCGCCTCAGGCAGCAAAGAGGCTAGGTTCACCACTTGGCCAATGACACTGCGCGCATGCGCAATGCAGGGAAAGACACCGACTGCCAGTGTCCCGTCCTGAAGTGCATGGCCCACGTGCATTATCACCATAGAGGTGGTAAGACGCTTCTCATTATTTATACAAATAGATCGCTGCCTCTGAAAGGTGCTATAATAATAATAATAATAATAATAATAATAATAATAATACTACATTTTATTTATATAGCGCCAACATATTCCGCAGCACTGTACAAGGGTTCAAGTACTGACAAAAAAGATACATTACAAAGAAATAGTCAATTCACACACTGGGACTGAGGGCCCTGCTCGCAAGAGCTTACAATCTATGAGGTAGAGGGGGTGACACAAGAGGTAGCAGGGGCGGCAACAGACGTAGCATTGCTTATACAATGGTCAGACAATTTTGGAATAGAGGTTACTGTCATTACACATATATAAAGCTGTATGAGCCGTCAGTCATGTCCTTTAACGTGCAGATGGTGCCTGGACATATAAAGCTAGTCTGATACGGCATCATATCCTGTGAGGTAATGTTGAAGCATAAACAGAGGAGGGTACATTTTAGGGATTCTAACTACGGTAGGGTTTACATTAGGAGTTGTGATAGGCCTGTCTGAAAAGATATGTCTTTAGTTTACGCTTGAAGCTGTGGAAATTGGGGTTTAATCTGATAGTCTGGGATAGAGCATTCCAGAGAAGTGGTGCAACTCGGGAGAAGTCTTGTATACGAGCGTGGGAGGTTCTGATAATAGAGGATGCTAGTCTTAGGTCATTGTGTGAACGCAGAGCCCGGGTTGGGCGATCAGACAGAGATGAGGGAGGAAATGTAGGAAGGTGCAGCATTATGGAGAGCCTTGTGAATAAGGGTGATAAGTTTATATTGTATTCTGTATTGAATAGGCTGCCAATGTAGTGACCGGCACAGACTGGAGGCATCGCTGTAGCGTCTAGACTGATAGATGAGCCTGGTTGCCGCATTCAGAATAGATTGTAGAGGGGAGAGTTTAGTAAGGGGAAGACCGATTAGTAAGGAGTTACAGTAGTCAAGGCGAGAGTGAATCAGGGCAACAATAAGTGTCTTTAGTGTATCTATGGTAAGGAAAGGGCGGATTCTGGAGATGTTTTTGAGGTGGAGATGACAAGAACGTGCGAGTGATTGGATATGGGGGGTGAAGGAAAGGTCTGAGTCAAACAAAATCCCGAGACAGCGGGCATACTGCCTTGGAGTTATGGTAAGGCTGGAGACTGCAATGGAGATATCAGGGACAGATCTATTAGATGGTGGAAACAGCAGTAATTCAGTCTTTGAGAGATTCAGTTTCAGATAGAGCGAAGACATGATATTAGAGACGTCAGAGAGACAGTCACTGGTGTTCTGTATTAGTGCAGGGTTGATGTCAAGGGATGATGTATATAATTGGGTGTCATCAGCATAAAGATGGTACCGGAAGCCAAATCTAGTGATGGTTTGTCCAATGGGTGCTGTGTAGAGAGAGAAGAGCAGGGGACCTAGGACCGAGCCGTGAGGAACCCCAACGGCAAGGGGAAGAGGGGAAGAAACAGAGCCCGCAGATACACAGAAAGTGCTGTCAGAGAGATAAGAGAGAGATAAGAGGAGAATGAGGAGAGAGCGGTGTCTGTGATGCCGACAGAGCGGAGCATAGTGAGAAGGAGTTGATGAAAGCAACGGATGAAAGCTTCCATCTTGTTTTTAACATTAAAGTCAATGATGATGGATTCAGATAGAATGTGCACTGTCTGCACCCATACATTTATTACTTTTCAGTCCCTTGTTCTGATCCTATAACTTTAATAGTGGAAATGTGAACTTGTAACATATGGTACGTCTGTCCTGGTATAGACTACAAAGAAGCCTTGTGTATAGTCTGATACTCCAGTCATGTGTTACTCCTCTGCCTCAGCCCCTTCTTGCTATCCTAGAAGCACTTGAGAGGACATATATAAGGGAGTAACACATGACCGCAGAATATGTACTTGGTTTGTTTGCACTCTATAACCATGGAGACACATATATTTGCATATGAGCTATGTATAAATGGAGTATTATATAAAATAAGACCATTCCAAGTTCTTTTCTATTTAAATGTTAAATGTATTTACTTCAGCCAAAGGCTCAAATAATACTTAAAGGCAAGAACGTAAAAATTAAAATGATGTGTGAGTTTTCCAGGGAAATTGTGAAATTCTACCTTTTGGCATGTATTACTTAACATCCTACAAGCTAAAAATATTCTTATAGTTGGCCACGTCAGTAGAGGGGAAAAAGTTGGCGTTTTCTTTCTAATTCAATTTGAGAATGAATGCACAATGGCATCTCTTGGCTATTTAAAGTTATCTACCTCTGGCATCTTTTAGGTTTTAAACATTTGAGTTGGCCGATGTGTGTTGTATTCTTTCTTAGAAAATAAAATCCAACTAGATGAAGACAAAGATGACACTTAACATTGAAAGTATTTGGTATCAATCCAGTATGCCAACTAGTAACACTTATTATGTAAAAGATGTGCATCTCTTAGAGTACAATCACTTATGATTTATGTGACCAGTCTTTGGGCTACAATACAGTTACAAGTTGCTTCAGTACTTCCAATTATCAAACCACTTTTCATTAATGAATAGTACAGGTGAATAAAAGAAACTTTGTAATATATCCTATTAAGTAAATATGCTTCATTCTCCATTCATAAGGCTGCTGTCCTCTTCCTTATATTTACTCAGACTGTCAATCTGTATAGGGTCTCTCTCCGTACTTAGCCTTACAAACAAAAGTCTATGGAGAGAGGAGGTAGAGGCCATTAATGGATTTATTGCCTCAGTATGTGCAGAGGTAGAGCCTCATCTTAAAACATACAGTAGCATCAAAACACCTATAAGTACCTGGGTTTGCTCCTTAATAATAAGCTGGACTGGGCAGATCATATGGAGGCCCTGTACAGGAAGGGCCACAGCAGGCTCTACCTGCTTAGGAAACTGAGAGCCTTTGGAATCCGGGGGGCACTTCTTAGAACTTTCTTCAACTCGGTAGTGGCATCAGCCATCTTCTTTGGAGTGGCCTGCTGGGGGAGCAGTATATCAACCAGGGACAGAAATAAACTTGACAAGCTGATTAGAAAGGCCAGCTCTGTCCTGGGGAGCCCACTGGACCCAGTGCAGGTGGTGGGTGACAGAAGGATACTGTCCGTGGTGAGCTCCATGCAGAAGAAGAAGTCCCATCCCATGCATGAGACTGTGATCGCGCTGAGCAGTACTGTCATTGACCGACTGCTCCACCCTAGGTGTGAGAAGGAGCGCTATCGGAAGTCTTTCCTCCCCACCGCGGTTAGGCTGTACAACCAACACCGACCTAAGCGGAGATCATTACACACAGAGAACTGAAATATCTCTCTGCCTGTTAAATACCCCCCCCCCCCCTCTGCTACGCCCTATCTGTCTGTCTGCTATCAATGTAATGCCTCTTACCTTGGAACATTCCTGTACATGTTGTATTTGTATTTGTATCTTATCTTATCTTTGCTGCTGTAACACACTGAATTTCCCCATTGTGGGACTATTAAAGGACTATTATTATTATTATTATTATTATTATTAATAATTATTAAAGAGCTCTCCCACATTGCAGCTGAAGTTATTGTGTATTTTCCAGAATTCTCTTCCTCTCCCTCCTCATAGACTTCTAAATAAAAAGTAACTCAGTGTTATAACATAAGGAAACAATTCTTTGATAAGGTATATTACAAAGTGTCTTATATATTCACTTGAACTATTAATTTGTGATAATTTATTTTATAATTAGAGGTATGCCTTAAGTTTACCATGATATAAGAATGACTAAATATCTCTTTATCACCTCAGCCTTGAAGAGGTTTTTCAGTCTCCCTCTCTCACCAGCACTGCCTGCTCTCTCCTCTTATCACTTCCTGTATTCTTCAACAAGCCAGTGTGGGTTTGGACTGTTTGATGGACAGGACACTATGAAATACCTCAATGAATATAAAACATTGCCTTTACCATAAGAGAGTATTTATTATGACTTCTAGAAAATAATGCAGATCAAATAATATGTACAGTAAATGTATATTATATTACACAGGTTTTGAGAGAAAAAATACTTGTACATGCTGCCAGGACTGACAACAGACTTGCAGTAAATTCAATGTTATCTTTGTGTTTACATAGAGAGATAACTGGCACTGTCTGTCCTAGAGGTTACGTCAGAATCAAAATCAGGAGACAAGCAGTTTTTCAGTATCAAGTGAAGGGAAAGTTCCTAGAGGAAGAGGGTTTAAATATAGCCTCCTCAGCTGCCAATTGGATAAACCTAAAAGAACTCTGATACTACAGAAGCTTCCCAGGTCAGCATGGTAACCTTAAAGCATTAGTAGCTAAACTGAGATTCCTGACACTAGCAGTTTGGATGGGATCCTCAAAATGGCAACACGAAAATAAAAGTGGTACTAATGGGCCCATTCTGATACTGCCTGGGTTTTTGCTACTCTCAGCTTCATGGTACTGTTCAATATGCAGGAGATAACACTTAGGCAATGGCTGGCTGAGGTGGGTTAACAATGCAGCCAGTAGTTGACTGAGCGTGCATTTCCAAGCATTGTCTACATGCCAATAAAACGTGGAAGTAGAGCGCACTGGGGACCAGGGCACTATTGTGGGAGTTCAGTGAGGTATTTAATTTCTTTTGTCATGCTCACCATTATTTCACACAAACTTGTTCCCATGAAAACCCAGTGCTATGTTTTACATTACCTGCAAAGTGGGTGGGATTCTGGCTAATCCCATCCACACATTGCAGAAAAAAATCTGCAGCGGAAATATTGCAATTTCAAAAATAGTAAATCGCAGCATCTCGATTATACCTACAGAAACATTGGCATTTTCTGTATAGGTATAGTAGAAGCAGAACGTCCGCAGAGGAAAACTGTGGACTTTGTGAAAAACTATGCGAAAAAACCTGCGATGCGTTTCCGTTTTCAGTCTTAAACAGTCTAGCTTTCAAAAAGACACTTATAATTTAGAAATTACAGTACATTTAAAAGGGAAGCCCCGATTTGGAAGTTTGTTTATATAGTAAATAAAGAATAATCTTTATATAATTAAAAGTTATACATCTTGCTAATATACTTTATATTTCAACTCACAATTTTCAAGATTTCTGCTTGCTGTGAGCAAATTGTAATTTCCATATTTATGCTTAGATATTGAAAATTAGTATAGAGTAGAATGCTTCCAACTGCTGTTTGCAGGGGTATGGTACTGTGCCCACTGTGTCCTTGTACTTTGTATGTCTGCTGCGCTCTCATGTATTGTGTTTACATCTCTCATCAGAGAGGTTTGATGAAGGGGTATACACCCCGAAATACGTAACCTGTATTCTGACCCAAATAAAACTTGCCTTTTAAACTTGAAATGCTTTTTTGAAGACTTCTTTGCAGGAATCCAACAAAGGAGCGCAGAGATTTCCAAACCACCTTTTTAGGTGTGACCCTAATCCCACTAACAGCTGACTACTATATTCCTATTTCATGTGGTGTGACGTTGGATCATTTGGCCTCAGCACCTTTGGATATCATAATCGCTATCCAATTGTTGTGTTGTACAACATCTCAAGGTACAGACCGACCCACCTACAAGGGGGGGGGGGGGTTCTTATTCATTTAGTGTACCTCATTATTATTATTTATTTATAGAGCACCATTAATTCCATGGTGCTTTACATTTGATGGTTTACATACGGTGTACAAAATGTACAAAACATATACAATACTAACAGTGACCAACTGGCATAGTGGGATTAAGGGCCCTGTCTGCAAGGGCTTACAATCTATTAAGAAAGAGGGATAGAAACAGTAGGTGAGGGTAGAGGCTGTACAGATGGTGGTGTGGTGACAGTAGTGTTACTGGAGGTTGTAGGCCTTCCTGAATAGGTAGGGTCTTCAGGGTCTTCTTGAAGCTTGTGATTGTGGAGGACAGTTTTGTGTGTCGTGGCAGTGAGTTCCAGAGTATGGAGGATGCACGGTAGAAATCTTGGAGACAGTTGTGTAAAAAGCGGCTAAGAGCAGAGCAGGAGGTCTTGGGAGGATCGGAGGTTACGTGTGGGCAGCTAGCGGGAGATTAGGTCAGAGATATATGGAGGGGACAGGTTGTGGATGGCTTTGTATGTAAGCTTTAACATTTTGAACTCTATTTGCTGGGAAATGGGTAGCCAGTGAAGGGATTGGCATAGGGTGGCAGCTGATAAAGAATGGGGGGAGAGGTGTATTAAGTGAGCAGCACAGTTTAAAGTGGCCTGGAGAGGGGCAAGAGCATTCTCTGGGAGGCCATGGAGAAGGGTGTTACAGTAGTCTAAGCGGGAGATTATGAGGGCATGGACTAGTATTTTTGTAGTTTCAGGGGCGAGGAAGGAGTGGATTAGATGGATGTTCTTGAGTTGGAGGCGGCAGGAGGTGTTGAGGGTTTGGATGTGTGGCTTGAAGGATAGGTCAGAGTCCAAGGTTATCCCAAGGCAGTGGACCTGTGGGACTGGGGTAAGTGTAGTTCCATTAACTTTGATAGCTGGGTCAGGTAGAGGGGCCGTGCAAGTTGGGTTGAAGATGATAAACTCCGTTTTCTCCATGTTGAATTTGAGAAAGTGGGAGGAGAGAAAGGAGGTTACGACTGCTAGACACTCTGGGACTCTGGACAACACAAAGGCAATGTTTGGTCCAGAGATATATATTTGAGTGTCGTCAGCCTAGCAATGGTATTGAAAACCATGAGATTCTATTAGTTGGCCAAGGTTGAGGGTATAGATGGAGAACAGGAGGGGTCCTAGGATGGAGCCTTGGGAGATACCTACAGAAAGAGGGTGTAGCAAGGAGGTGGTGTGCGAGTAGGAGACGCTGAATGTGCGGTTGATGAGGTATGAGGAGATCCAGGAAAGGGCCAAGTCTGTGATGCTAAGGGATGAGAGAATTTCTAACAATAGGGAATGGTCGACTGTGTCAAAGGCGGAGGAGAGGTCAAGGAGGAGGAGGACAGAGTAGTGACGCTGGACTTTGGCAGTTAGAAGGTCGTTTGTGACTTTGATTAGTGCAGTTTCTGTGGAGTGATGGGGTCTGAAGCCTGACTGTAGTCTGTCAAAGAGTACATTGGAGGAGATATAGGAGGATAGTTTGGAGGATAGTTTTGAGGCATATGGGAGCAGTGAGATGGGGCGATAGTTGGCTGGAAAGGAGGGGGTCGAGGGATGGTTTCCTAAGTATAGGTGTGACGGTAGTGTGTTTGAAGGTGGAAGTAAAGGATCCTCTGATAAGAAATAAGTTGAAGAGATGTGTTAGGGCAGGAGTAAAGACTTCAGTGAGGTTGGGGAGGAGATGCGACTGGATTGAGTCAAGTGCGCAGAAGGTGAGGTGGGAATTTGAAATTAGGGTGGAGAGCTTTTCATCAGTGACAGTGGAGAAACAGATTAAAGATGAAGATCAGCGAACAGTTGGGTAGAGTGGTTGCTGGGAGTGTAGGGTGAGACTGCATCTAATGGTGTCATTTTTGTTTTTGAAATAAGAGGCAAAGTCTTCAGCTGAGATAAGTGATGTCGGAGGGGGCACAGGAGGACGGAGAAGGGATTTGAATGTAGTGAATAGCTGTTTGGGGTTGCGGGATAGGGAAGATATGAGTGTGGTGAAGTAAACCTGCTTTGCAGAGAAGAGTGCGCTCTTGAAGATGAGAACTGCCTCTTTATATCTGGTGAAGTCCTCCTGGGAGTGTCTTTTCTTCCAAAGGCGTTCTGCAAGTGTCCCGACAAGGGAGCACTCTGCTTTATCTTTTTCTATTATTTTATAAATCTATAAGTTTTTGCAATAGTTTTATTTTTGTTTTTACAGTGCCAGATCTGCCATTAGTGTTGCACTGTTATCTGTGACTGTCCATAGAATGGACTAACAAAGTCACTTTTTTAGTGCAAAATCTCATTTTGTTAAGGGTATTTTTTTTGCTATAGTGTTTGTTAAAAAAAACACAGAAAAACTGCCATTATTACTGCAAAAATCCAAGCTGACTCACACAGTGTGTTCTACTCTAAGACTTACTGACCAGGCCACCCATTCAGTTCCAAATCTGATTGATTTCTTTCCTAATTTTCTTGAAATATAGTTTCTTTTGTAAAAAAAACAAAAAACAAAAACCCACATTCAGACACACACATTTTCTGAATTGTCACCAATCACTATTATATAAACAGTGCAGTAAAATGGATGAAAAAAACAGGGCAGGGAAAAGGCTAAAGGAGGGGCAGGAGTAAACATTCATGCTACTATCAGGTCACGATTGTAAGTACTAACAATAAGAATATGGGTAGCAACAGCAACACTACTTCCAGTCTTGGTGATGCTGCTAGCAGCTACAGGATTGTTGCACTTCCTATGAATTAAGAAGTTTTTGATTACTTGGCTTGCTCATCTCAGTCCCAAGAGAAAATTACATCCTAGAGTGATGCTGCGACCCTGAGCTACAGTTCTGTGTGTTCTGCATCTGTAATGTTGTCACACATAATTTACCGCACAATCTTTCTGAACTGTCAACCATGTCTTCTTTATCTCCTCTGACACAGATCCATAGTAGTGATGTGATGTACCTGCTGAGAAAGATATTTCTTCTAGTCCAAGTCTTTCGCCTCATTTTGATAAGTTGGATGAGAACAGTCAGGAAGTAGAGGAGATAGAGGTGAAAGAGGTACACATGACTGCTGGTGGTGGAGGTAGTAGTGGCAGGGAGTGGGGTACGGATAGTCATGCTAGTGTGCAAGAATCCCATGGCAATGATGAGTCATAGTGGGGAAGACAATCACATTGCCCATGATGATTCTGTTGCGGATAAGATCTGGCAACCAATTCAAGGTGATAAGGTGACATCAGAGGAAGAGGGTGGTGGCAGTGGTGATAGTAAAGATTTCAACCAATGCTCATCCCCAAAATCCAAAAAGCCTGCCCAGGGAAGACCTAGGAAAAGCTTGGGTGGGTGGGTGGGAGTGGCAGACATGTTTCTAGTGCTGCTGGTGTTGGCAGCAGAAACTACTTGTGGTCATCTCCTGTGTGGGGAAACCACCCATCCATCTTCCGTGTAGGCAGACCACATTCACAAATAGCACTTGGTCATTATTATCATCATTATCAACATCTGCTTTTCCTAATCCTCCTTCTTTTAGCAGCAGCATCAGTAGCCAGTACAGTATCTGGCAGACAGAAAATAAATATTTCACCTTAAAAGGCAACCAGACACACAGCAGGTAACTGACACCCACCAGCTCCACAAGCAGGTACAGTCATACCTAGAGTGTTCTTATCTTCCAGCAGGTAACTTTGACCCTAGAGAATTCTGGACCAATAGCTTAGAGCAGTGGAAAGGGCTGGCCCAGTTTTCCATGGGAGCTTTATCTTGTACAGCCTCAAGGGTAATGGCTGAGAGGGTGTTCAATCCCTAGGCAGACCAAACTGTCCATCACAAGTCTGGTAAAAAATTACTTTCGTCGTAGATTAGATTAAAAATGCTCCAAAAATTATCCTGTTTAGGGAAGGTGCTTGCCTGTGTTTTTTTTTCATACACGCATGGCAGTCAGTGTTACTTTGACAAAACTTTGGCTGTATTTGCCTTAGAGAGCTAGAAATGGGCTAGATAAGTCCTAGGTGCCCTAAGCCATACACTGTTTTACTTTGTTTCATGACAAACTTATTTGACAAAAAAATCTTTTGATTGAACCACTTGAACTGGAAACAAATCTTCAGAGGTTCATCCATCTCTAGTTCTGTGTCTGCTGTTCCCCTATGTATTATGTTTTCTGTGTCACCTTGTATTATCCCTGATGTACTCTACACCTCCTCACCTCCAATACCATTGCAATGCTGTCCAGTACCGTCCAACTGTTTCCATTGTAATGTGCCGGTAAGGCCTCTATGCTCTTGTGCTGCCCCTGCTGTCTCCAAATGTATTCTCCCTGCGGTGCCCTCGTGTAGTAGTACATATGTGCTCTTCCTTACCTTTCCTCTTGGCTGGACATGTATGTATCACAAGATGACCAGTATTTCAAAACAACTTTGGCTTTGCTATATTCTGTCACATATTTCTATTCTATATGTGAAGCTTTAGCTACATTCGAACTAAGGCAAGGTTGGACCCTTCTGTACCTACTCACAACCAAAGTCATTACAGCGCTAACCAACACCATCCAGAAGAAACAAATACACACAGATAGGGCACAGATACAGCTGAATGACATTGAGAGCCTCATCCACAGTTCTTATATTATAAACCCAGAGATTAAATGTCCGGTGGATTAGTCAATGCGTGAAAGAAAACATGGCAGCACATTTTGTATTTTGGATCATTTTCTATTTCTTCTGATTGTTTGCCATGCAAGTTTTTGCATGTCCATGCCATAAAATGTCTTGTATGTTTCCAATGCTAAAGAAATGACTTGAAAATATCTACAAAGAAATATTTTGCACGGTGCTGTCTGCAGTAAATGTGCCATTTCCAGATGTACCGTACAATCATTTCTGCTGCAGCTCACAAGAGAATAAAAAGGGCACAGTTAATCCAACTGTGAGCCGAACATTTTACTTTGGAATCTCATCATGTAACTACAACAACCATGATTTAAGAATGAAGCGGCTATAGAAAGTATAATTTATCAGATTGGCGAGCTGTAACATTTATCTAGGTAAAATGACTAAAATACATAATGGTTAAGCAACCACATTCTACCCAAGAATTAGTGTTTTAGGACTGAAAGAGGCACAAAATCTGGACGTGTGGAGGAGGGGGGCATGGCGAATTTCAGTACTGTAAGCCCTGCCTCCAAACCCAATGCCCCACACACAGTATAATGCCCCATTAGTTGTCTCCGTATGTTATAATGAACTATTGGTGCCCCTCACAGTATAATGCTCCTTAGTTTCCAAACACACAGAGCATAATTCTCCATTACTGCACCCCCCCCACACACTATAACGCTCTTGAGTGCCCCTACAAAGAATGGACACTAACAGAAAATCAGTATTTTTCCTGACCTCTATCACCTACACCCTGATACACTGTCATAATAGCATTATAGATTGGTCTGCCAGTTGGCTATCCCTGCCCTACAGTATAATGCCCCCCTTAAAATAGCCTTCACAGTATATTTCCCTTAAATACACTCCTGTAAGATTTTGGGAACAGCAGGCGTAATTTAGTGATGTCACTATATTGCACCTTCCTGCTCCCTAGCTGTTGGGTAGGGGATGACATACCCATCCTGTCGATTTTGAGACAGTTGGGAGGTATGTATTAATATTAAGAAAAATAGAGTTTTTAGTTACTACTGACCAACCAGCAATTGTATGAAAAAAAGGCTAAGCCAACAAGAATTAATTCACTCAACAGACCCCCATACATTGGAACAGGTAACAGATCTTGTACCACCAGGAATTACTTGATTAGAATCCCACTACTACCAAAAGCCAAAGCTACTAGGTACTCTAATGAGTGATTTCATGCCTTTGCTGTAGTGAATGATGGGGCCTCTATGACTGTGAAGTTACACATGAATTTGCTTTAAACAGGCAGGGATTGATCACTTCTACCCTGCTGGAGGTTGAACCTAGTTTATGACGAGGTGCATGCACATTTGTGTGCCTAAACAGAAATTTACGTCAGCTCCTAGCTGCCAAAAAACTGGTGCAACTGATGATACATCTGATGAGGCTAAAGGCCCATGTCCCACCACAACCCCTTTGAAGGATGCAAAACTCAAAGTTGCAATTTTTGCACAAAAATTCCGACTTTCAGCAAAAAACGTGACTTTTGCTATGGCTCGTTTGCCACTTTTTTGGCACGCAAGCCATGATAAGTCAGCACCATAGAGGTACATTTCCTTTGCTTTTTTGATGATGACTTGCAACACTGAAGAAAGAATAGCACAGAGGATGCAAACTTAAAGAGGACCTTTCAACCCCTCCAACAAGTCCAGCTCTTTACATAATTTAATAGCTGCTGCTCCACTGATTTGGGCACAGTCGGAATATTTTTTCTTTAGCCCCTGCCATTCTTGAGCAATCAGTGCTGTTAGTTTTGGTCCCTGATATACTTTTTTAGGCTCTGTACTGTCAGGAGGGGGGTGTCAGGCAGGAGCAGACAGGGGGTGTGATTCTGAGCTCTGACAGTGGCTGCCTCTGATTGGAACTTAAAGGGGTTTTCCCATCTCCCTGTCTCAGTTGCTTTGCCTGCTGAGTCTTCTTACTTCCTTTATTTTTCCACAAGCTGGTGGGCAGCTTTAACTGTTTGATGAACAGGATACTATGAAGTACTTCACTAGCTACAGACATTGCCTTTACCATGAGATAATATTTATTATCATTACTAGAAATCTAACAAATGCAGATCAAATATGCACAGTAAATGTATATTACATTACACATGTTTGTATAGAACACTTACCATGCTCAGAGAGAATGTGTTTGGAGTAAACGTAATATCTTTGTACTTACATAGACCTGATAGAGCTGACCTAATCCTGACCGCAGAGAACTCAGCCCCACCCCAGAGAGCAGGAATAAACTAACATTGCAGGCATAAAAAGCAGCATTGCTAAAGCAATGTATTTAGGAAAACTCTATTTACATAAATTACATAAACTAGCAGTATAGATAGGATCCTTGAGAACAAAATACCCCTTTATATAGCACATCAAGCACCAAAACAAACTGTGCTTTTTACTTGGAAATGATGGGGGCTAGAGAAAATATTCCAACTGTGCTGGAATCAGTGGAGCAGCATCTATTCACAGATGCAAAGCACTTGAATTGGTAGAGGAAGTGAAAGGTCCCTTATAAGGATGTGGGGCATCATCCAGTACGATCGTTGAATTTATATGCAGAATATACCAATACATAGTATGAAGTTAAACAGTAGATTAATGTACAGTATCCTGTTCAGTATACTATCTATAACTGAAGTAAAATAGCTAATATACCATTTAACAGGTAATAGGGTCAAGTATATGTATTATATGATTGCAGTTACATTTTACAGAATCTTGAAAGATGTTTGAAAGGTGTCAAGTACTCTGGTACAGGATCTGATCTGCATTGGGATGAGACTCTATACGGTATAAAGTAACTGTGATAAATAAAACTATGGCTGGAGTGCCATTTTTTTTCCAAAATGCTTAGATCTTAAAGTGATTATTTTGCGACTTTAACTTCATTAGAGCATGGGGATTCTTGGAATCATTCTAAGCCAAGAGATTAGTTCAGGGCAGGCACAGACAAAAATACACACAGATTTTCAACACCAGCATTAAACATTCAGGCTCTCAAGCTGAGCAGACATTGATCATGGTATATAAAAGAGAAATGAAAGGTAGGGCCAAAAGGCCATGGCCTATGGAGCGATGTTGGGAGCTACATGAGAATACCCATTCCACAACAGCCATCCTTTGTGCACTATTACTCTGTTCCCTGCTGCTTTACATCTACATACCACAAAAAACAGCAAAAGTACAACACACAGTTGTAAGGAGCAGTGCAATGATTTTCTGCCTTGTGAAATGAATACATTTTCTCTGATGTAGTTTTTGTGATCTTGCTATTTTGAATTAAAAAAGGATCACCTATATTTAACTTTTGGCATGACAAATAGATATTTCAGAAGATCATATTAGTGGGGATCGCTTAACTCAGTAGAATGCCCTTTTATTTTAGTAAATAGTTTAGGGGGCAGGTCTGGTGAAGGCTTCATTCACAAAAGTACCAACATATACCAGCCACATGGAGGCAAAATAAGCACTCTTCTAGCTTTCTGGGTGAATACTATAAAAGGTCACTGTAGTGTGAATTCACCCTAAATCATGATCCACAGTGAAAGTCATTCTCACCAAGTGTTGGGGCACTACGTATGGCAGGGAATTTTCTCAGTGCTAGATAGTCTTCCAAAAGACAACAATTCATCTAGAAAGGCAGGAAACATACAAAAAGGTCTCTGAAACAACTGCAGGTACTGCTAACATTAGCACATTCCTTTGGACATGGTTGTGCAAAATGATATTCACTTAAAGGGGTTGCCCAGGCAAAAATGGACAACCCGTTTAAGATTAAAATCAAACGGGGGCAGTGAAAAAAAAAAAAAAAAAAAAAAAATTCATACTCACCTGTCCACGGTGCTCCAGTGCCTCCCAGCGTGGTCCGGTCTTCTTGGTGTGTGGCGGAAGTCCCAGCCACACGTAATCACTGAGGCCAATCAGCGGAACTCAGGAAGAGACCCGTGAGAGGCTGTCGGAGCAGAAAGACCGAAATGCGCCAGAAAGAAACCGGAGAACTGGGAACAGGTGAGTATGATTTTTTTTTTAATTTTTCACCTCCCCTGGTTGTCCAGGCATTAAAAAAAAAATGGCAAGACAACCTCTTTAAGGCCCGTAAGGCAGAATCTACTGGTTCCCATGGTAATACCAAAATTTGTCACACATTTGCTAGTCTTAGTTCATCACCCCGCTGGTGCAAAATGTGCCTGAATTACTAAGAGGCTCCAACCTCTTAATAAACATGGAATATATTGCGAGGTGCCATACGTCAAAACCGAGGTCTATGCCAGGCAGGGACTGTCATAGATTTCAGATGCATGTTGTCCATGACTCTAAAAAGTGGGGAGCAGGTCAGAAAATGGAGAACGTGGCACACTTTTGGCTCAGAAACAGTGCGAAATGGGGTGGTTTTTGCTGTGCCACTCCAGGTGGAAGTGCAGTGGGTCTCCTGCTGCTTTCAACCATTGCACAGCAGGTTTTTGTCACAGCATGTAGATAAGATTTGGTAATATCTCATCCACTTTACTGGTACTGTACACAACAGCAGAGTAGCTGCTGGCGAGTTCACGGCAGCTAATCCCCTTGTGATTACATCCTGTGAGAACCCTGTGAGATTCAGACTACCCATATAGGGCTAACCATTCTTCTGCAACAACTGAAATGTTCTTACACAAATAACCATAAATGTTTGATTCCAGGCAGATAAGACAATAAATCTGTCTTTTTTTATATTTACTGCGTAATAAAACTGTGCAAGTAATAACAATAAAGTAATTTCCAGTTGGCAGTAAACAGAATCGTTGTATTATCTTGCCTGTTGAGCGTATGTAAATAAGGTCTGCCTAATGAATATAACATTTTCTTAAACGTGGGAAACAATAAGTTAGAAATTACAACTTTTTCTATTATTTTTAACCCATTAATGGTGCAACTAATTTTGAGTATTAAAGGGGTATTCCTATGAACATAACCAATTTTTAAATTTGTAGATAATTAAAAGTTAAACATTTTTGCATATATAAGTAATTAAACATTTTGCAGAGTTTTAAAGATTTTCTCTAAATATCTTGTGGTCTCAAGTTGTTGTCTTGATCGGTTGCCAGTGGCTACAGCCATGAATGCAGGTCCTTTCTAAGCTCAGAAAATCTGCCATGATGTCCTTATTGTGGCCGGGATATCTTCTGATACATGTAGTGTCCCTGCCTGATAACCCAGCTACAACAAGAAAATCATGGCTGGGTTTCTGACAAGTCCCAGACCATAGAAAGTTTCTGCATTTGTGGTCGTATCCACTGGCAACCAACAGACTGTCACCACTTAGATAGTTAGAGAAAAATCAAATATAGATATGATTATGTTCATGGGAATACTCCTTTAAAGGAAATCTGTTACCAGAACACTTTCCAATGAACTATAAAGCATATAAAGAGTTAGATAGTCGGGTTCAAATGAATAAAAACTTTTTTCTGCTTTTTGTATGGTGCTGAGATAGCTTTTTTCTGATATGATAATGCACGGTTTAGCGCAACAAGGGCATCACCATTGCTCTTATTGCACCAAAGAGGGGGAGTTGATCAACATAATTTTTTATCAGTAGTGGATGCAATGATGGATCAGTGACATTATCTATAGAGGTGTTATCTTCTATTGTAACTCTGTGTTTTAAATTAGGTGACTGCTGCAAAGAAAACCTCTACAAATTTGTCTACTATTGTACTATTAGGCTTAGTGATTAAAGAGAAAATTGCAAGATTTAGTTCCATGGAAAATATGTTTAACATAAAAACTTGATTTTAAAATAAGTAATTCTCTTGTGATACATTCTCTAATCCATTCCTGACATTCACTGTAATTGTACAGCAGATGTCGGATATCCACTGTATAATATGGTGGAGATCCGGCAGCAAAGCCTGCAATCAGTGCCCACACTGATCACTTGCATTAACCCCCTGGCACCTTGGTCAAATCTGAACGAGACACCATTTCCCCCAGTGTTTGGTGGTCACCGTCATTATGAAGTGGATCGCCAGCCCCTAGAATGAGATCCAGGGGTGGCGAATCATTGTCATGACAGCCAGGAGCCTATTGCAGGCTTGTCTGACATACACATGCATTACAGGCTCTATGCAGCCTGTAATACAAGTGGTGGTATTTTACTATATTGATTTGGTATCGCCATAATGGTACCGACTCATAGAATACAGATGACATGTAATTTTGGCTGCAGAGTGAACACTGTAAAAACAAAGCCCGTAACAAAATCCCGCAAATTCAGTTTTTCTCCAGTTCCACCCCATTCTGAATTTTTTGTTCAGCTTTCCAGTACATCATAAGGAATACTAAATAACTAAGTACAATTTGTCCAGCGATAATTAAGCTCTCATACGGCTCTGGGAATGGAAAAAATGAAAAAGTTATGGCTTTAGGAAGGCAACAACGAAAATAAAAAAAAATTCCTGTCGCGGGAACAGGTTAAAGGGTTATTCTCATCTCGGAAAATTGCTTTGGAGATGTGAATAACTGCTTTTTCCGTAACTCACATAGAGGTGAACGGGAGCTACGGAAACAGTGTAGCACATTTAGCTATTCTGTTTCTGTAACTGTGGAGCTACGGAAACACTTTAGCTCACCTGTGATACAGTCTTGGCCGTAAGTGTTGGCACCCCTGAAATTTTTACAGAAACTGAAGTATTTCTCCCAGAAAATTATTGCAATTACACGTTTTGTTATACATGTTTATTTCCTTTGTGTGTATTGGAACAGCACAAAAAAAAGAGAAACAAAATAAGCCAAAAATGTTTATAATTTCAATGTAAAACTCCAAAAATGGGCAGGACAAAATTACTGGCACCCTCAACTTCATATTTGGTTGTACACCCTTTGGAAAAAATAGCTGAAATCAATCGCTTCCTATAACCATCAACAAGATTCTTACACCTCTCAACTAGAATTTTGGACTACTTTTCTTTTGCAACTGCTCCAGGCCTTCTCCAAACAGAAATTTTAAGATGCTAGTAGGGCAGCTGAAGTAAGTTGTAGTTGTAAGATAGCTACGCGGATTAAGGGCCCTGTATGCATGTAGTATATGAGTGACATATGCTGTATGTATGCAATATGAGTGACGTGTGCTGTATACATGCATTTTTGACTGACGTGTATTGGATGCATGTAATATGTGAGTGACATACGCTATGGTGTATTATATGTGAGTGACGTTTGCTGCATGTATTTAGTATATCAGTGACATTAGCAGTATTCATGTAATATATGAGTGATGTGTACTGTATGTACATAATATGCAACTGATGTGTGCTGTATGCATGTAATATATGAGAACTGTGTGTTGTATGCATCTAATATGTGAGTGAAGTGCTTTGTATACTTAGTTTTCTACATTAACATAGTGCTAGCTTGGGTCTGGTCCTTGTGATGCCCTATGTATGTGTGGCATGATGTCTGACACTCCATTATAGAGGTGCATTGGTGCTAATAGTTGTTATTGTTCCCGGGTACTGTACTATTTATTATGCTGTCAGCACGCATGCTCCATTGGTTATGAACCATGGTCATGGTAAGCGAGCAAGCGAGTATCAACATGGTACAGCCAGGACCATGTTTATATAGCCGGAGCAGTATCCACTCTCTCACTCATCTTGGCCTAAATGGTACCTAGGCCTGTTCACTCTAAGGATATGGATCAGTCCTCCCTAATGGGGAGCGCAGACCAGCAATTTTCTTTGAGATGTGTAGCTGCAGACTTTTAGTATGGACATATGTTGTTGACTTGCCTGAGGGACCTAGGACTAGTTTTTAGTTAATCATGTGGATGTACTATTGCCATATACCTGTTCTAACGAGAACTGTGCTTAGAAATAAAATTCTGGTTTCTTTTATACATGTGTCTGTGCTTACCATTGCAGCAAAGCCATGACTACATGGCGCCATTCTTACAGTATGTGACCATATAGAAGACCAGTGGGTTAATACAGGGAGTGCCAGAGCTTTGTTTACCCTTTAGGTGCAACTGTCACTATTGCTAGCACAGTAGTTTACAGGAATAACCTGCTTGCCACAACTGTTACCTTACAGGGCGGGAAAGGGTTAAAATGTTCTTTAACTTTTATGTTAACACATTACTTGTGTGCATGGGGGGGGGGGAACTATGACCTGTGGGGGGGAACAATTACCTGTGGTGGGGGGGGTGTACTATTAGGGTGGGTAATAGCATTACTTCGATGGGGGGGGACACATGATTAAGGTTGCCTTTAGCCTTATAGTTGCCTACAACAGTCTATAAATATAACTACACCTAACTGGCATAGCTACATTTATTCAGTCACAGAATTACTAACGGCCCTTTGACACCCCCTGCTCTAAGATGTTTGGAACAATCTCCCTGCTGAGTCCCTTCAATAACTGTTTGCAAATGTACCTAGAACAATTGATGCCGTTTTGAAAGCAAAGGGCGATCACACCAAATACTGATGTGATTTAGATTTCTCTTTTGTTCATTCCCTTCATTTTGCAACTTGACAAAAATAAACTGGACACTTCTATTTTGTGAAAGTATTCTTACTGCACAGCATCTTTTTTAACACCTTTTAACACCTGTCTAAAACTTATGCACAGTACTGTATATGGTTACAGAAAAAAACATAAATTTCTCCCGCTAACAGGCCTGTAGGAATTCACGTAGGCACTTCACTGAACATGGAAACAAAGTAATGTCATGCTAAGAATTTTCACTGCAGTAAACAGAGAGTGAATATTTCCAGTGTAACTCTATATATTACAGTGATGCAGTAATGGAAGAAAGAAGACAAGATGTGGGAGGTGTCTGCATTCCTCCATTTCTCATCACTAATCTCCCACTCAGCGCTCTCCACCTTACTCTCATCTAGTGACCGTATTCTTCATGCAGCTGTGAAGAAATGTGACCTCTGTCCAGAGAGATGAAACCAGAGGCAAAATTTACGACAAGTATCATACGCTAGGTGGCAAACAGAGACAATGGTTTTAAAGAAACTGAGGTGTACAATATCTGCAGTGTCTTAAGGTTCATTCACAGTGATGACTGTGAACAATGAACAGTTTTAAGCATAATTATCCCATGTAAATTAGCAAAATAATCAATAAGGCTAAAGCTCCACGTTGCGAAAAAGCAGCGGAAACGCTGTGACAAAAATGCAGAGTTTTACAATACCTGCAAAATGAATGGGATTCTGGCTAATTCCATCAACACGCTGCAAAAAAAAAAAAAAAAATCTGCAGCGGAAAAACTGCGTTTTCAAAAACGCTCACATTTTTGAAAACCGCTCCATAGCAATTATACCTGCGGAAATGCTGGCGTTTCCAGTATAGCTATCAGGGCAGAGAGTCTGCGGTAGAAAACTCTGTGAACACGCAATGAAAAACGCTGCAGAAAGACACGTGATTCATTTTCACAGTGTTTTTTTGCTACGTGGGGCCTTACCCTAAAGGGTACCTGAGTTTTCATCAAAACTTAAAATATCTGCAGGGTCTTGCTGGGCAGTCTATTCTATGACTGTATAAGCCTTCATATGTGGTGTTCTATCAGTTTTTCTGCTGCTAATAGCCCCATTATGGCTGCAACACATTTTGTATTTCTCTCTTGGACAGGGGACGTGTACAATACAGAGCAGGGTATGAATAACTCCCTATTTAAAGGGCCCATTCCCATGCCCTAAGGGAATGTGCTGGCTTGGAGGATAGCTTGGAAGGGGAACTGCTTGCAGGAGTGGAGGATAGATTGGAGCATGACCAGTTTTAGAGTGCAATGAACAGATTAATAGGGAAAGCCTCCTCCTAACTACTGTATAATGGGCATCATGCTATGTTGGGCATCATGGTGCATGAAGGCGTTAATAGGGATTCATAGTGTGTGAGGGCAGTAAGAAAGTATAAAACTGTATGGAAAACTAAGGGGTTATTATACTGTGTAGGGGCATTAATGGCACATCATATTGTGGGGGGAGGCACTAAGGGGGCATTATGCTACGAAGGCACTAAAGGGAAATAATACTGGAGCGTACCAAGGGGACAATATACTATGCAGGGGGGACTAAGGGGATCATTTCTGTGAAGGGGAACAATGGTGGAATCATCACTGTGTGGGGACACTAATGGGGCACCATTGAACTAATGTTCTAATGGGATGATGTGGGTTTGCGCTAGGCAGACAGGACTGGGCAAGCTCAGAGGCATTAGATCTTGTTAAAAATTTGCTCCCCATTTCCCGCTTACATATCACTGAAGAAAATGTATATAGCATATGCACATTCCTATTTGTGGTCTTGCATTACTAGGTATTTTGAGTATGTTCACAAAATCTGCTGCATGCTGCTACGGAGGGTTACTCACCTTACCTAATTCCAGTGGGATGTACTTGTGGGTGGCTGCTACCCTGAATGCCTCCAGTAAAAAGTCTCAAAAAACAAAAGTTATTAAATCATAATTAAGACCAATTTGGTTAAATCTTAGACTTCTCATCATAGATCAACACTAAAAAATGGACTGTATGTTCTGATCGATCTGTCGGATAGTAAAGTTTTCCTGACAGATACAAACGCTACACTTTCTATTTCTATCCATCTTGTTTGACTTCATTAATAAAAATGGAAGGTCACTTCCGTCTGCTTTCGGTTTTTTTAGGTGACAAAAATAATTCATTATGCAGAGGTAAAAGGAGGATTCATTTCCTAACTCTATGAAATTCGAGCTCAGGTTGTAGACAAGCATTGACAAAACACAATTCCATGTGCCCTCGGAATAGTGAATAAGCCATCAGCTTTCATTACAAAAAGAAGGCTATAAATGGAGGCTGAAGGAAAGAAAATTTGTTTAGATTCAGAGAAGCAAATAGTTTTACTAAAAGCTGAATGAAACCAGACATAGTGGAGAAACAGGTCATCTGGTCAAGAAGAGTAACAATATTAATTTCCTCTGGGGCTCGTATATTTCACACTTATTACCTCTCTTAATGTACCAAGTGGAGTTCCCAATTTAATATCCATAGCTCAGACACATATTCTAGGCCAATTCCTAGGAAGTATGTTAGTATATTGTAGACTGTGAAAGTTATGTAAATTTTGCACTAGACAGACATTAAACAGAAGCCAAATGGTACCAGTGATACCAATGCAGAGGAAGATGACCTTTCCCTCTTTAGACACTACTGGAATTTCTTTCTATTCACTCCTTAGATGGCAGGAAAGAGCAAGAATAAGCATTTCTGCACCCAATTTACTTCTGATTTTTTTACTTTCTAACTACCCACCATTAACCTCCTCACTCCTAACTATACGCCTGCCTGTACTGCCATCACCATCTATGAGGAACCTTTCCATTTTAGAACTTGTCAAGTGAGAGGAAAGGTCCAGACTTAGTGACTATCCCTTAACTGGCTACCTGCTGAAAATCTGATACTGTCTGTCCTCTTAGCATCCCATTCCCCAACCCGTATATCCCAATGGATGCTCCAAAGTTTTGACCTTGTGGGGGAGAAGGGCACTTGGCCTGTTGGTTACTGATTCTCCTACCTTTCATGGAGGATTTGCAGGCTCAGCAAAGGCCTAAACCCTGTTCATAGAAACCCCTTTCAAGATCGAGTGCATCTGTTATTGGGGGCATGAACACTGCTACTGAATGCCTACTGTTGATAGGCTGCTGAAGGCACATGAGTTTTTGACCTTGCCTGTTACCCACTGCAGCAATCTCAAACACCTGATGAGACCAATTCCAAATAATTCACCGGTTAGATGACCTAGATAGCCAGAGCTTCTCACTTAAACTGAACCTGTCACATTGAAAATGCAATCCAATTTGCAACAGAATGTGATAGAAAAACTGGTGTGAAATCTAATGAATATTTTGGGCCAAGGCGTCCCTATCTCAATGTGTCAAGCGTTGCATGGAACAGGGGTTATGGTGCATGCTTGGCACAAGAAAGGTACTTAGGCCAAATGTGAGCCACAATATCATCCCTCACCCCCACAAAACTGGCACAGAAAGATTGGCGGATTCCCCCCAGTGTATATCAGATTGTCACGCATTGGATCATATGTTATTTGCTTTTTGTATGACTTTTTGATACACTGTAACAAACTGCACTTGCAGCCATATGCTGTTATATTATATTAAAGTCCCTTCATTGTTTCCTCCAACAGGCTGAGCAGAACAAAATCGTAATAGTTTGCAAACCATGTGAATATCCAGATTTACAGCATATCTTTTATAGCATCCTGATAGGCCTGAGTATGATAGGGATATTAGATACTGAGCTCCACTAGGAAAAAGTCATGAAGAATTAAAGCATTCTCTGTAAAGTTCTGAATATGTGAATGTGATATAAATCAAGACATTCAGAACTATACAATTGTTCGTAAATTTCAGTAGAGATCTGTTCTTGCACTTACAGTGCTGGCCAAAGGTTTTGGCACCCCTGCAATTCTGTCAGATAATACTCAATTTCTTCCAGAAAATGATTGCAATCACAAATGCTTTGGTAATAATATCTTCATTTAATTTGTCTTCAATGGAAAACCACAAAAAGAATTGTCAAAAAGCCAAATTGGATATAATTCCACACCAAACATAAAAAAGGGGGTGGACAAAAGTATTGGCACCCTTTGAAAAATCATGTGATGCTTCTCTAATTTGTGTAATTAACAGCACCTGTTACTTACCTGTGGCACATAACAGGTGGTGGCAATAACTAAATCACACTTGCAGCCAGTTGAAATGCATTAAAGTTGACTCAGCCTCTGTCCTGTGTCCTTGTGTGTACCACATTGAGCATGGAGAAAAGAAAGAAGACCAAAGAACTGTCTGAGGACTTGAGAAGCAAAATTGTGAGGAAGCATGAGCAATCTCAAGGCTACAAGTCCATCTCCAAAGACCTGAATGTTCCTGTGTCTACCGTGCGCAGTGTCATCAAGAAGTTTAAAGCCCATGGCACTGTGGCTAACCTCCCTAGATGTGGATGGAAAAGAAAAATTGACGAGAGATTTCAACGAAAGATTGTGCGGATGGTTGCTAAAGAACCTCGACTAACATCCAAACAAGTTCTAGCTGCCCTGCAGTCCGAGGGTACAACAGTGTCAACCCGTACTATCCGTCAGCATCTGAATGAAAAGGGACTCTATGGTAGGATACCCAGGAAGACCCCACTTCTGACCCAGAGACATAAAAAAGCCAGGCTGGAGTTTGCCAAAACTTACCTGAGAAAGCCAAAAACTTTTTGGAAGAATGTTCTCTGGTCAGATGAGACAAAAGTAGAGCTTTTTGGGAAAAGGCATCAACATAGAGTTTACAGGGAAAAAAAAAAAAGAGGCCTTCAAAGAAAAGAACACGGTCCCTACAGTCAAACATGGCGGAGGTTCCCTGATGTTTTGGGGTTGCTTTGCTGCCTCTGGCACCGGACTGCTTGACCGTGTGCATGGCATTATGAAGTCTGAAGACTACCAACAAATTTTGCAGCATAATGTAGGGCCCAGTGTGAGAAAGCTGGGTCTCCCTCAGAGGTCATGGGTCTTCCAGCAGGACAATGACCCAAAACACACTTCAAAAAGCACTAGAAAATGGTTTGAGAGAAAGCACTGGAGACTTCTAAAGTGGCCAGCAATGAGTCCAGACCTGAATCCCATAGAACACCTGTGGAGAGATCTCAAAATGGCAGTTTGGAGAAGGCACCCTTCAAATCTCAGGGACCTGGAGAAATTTGCCAAAGAAGAATGGTCTAAAATTCCAGCAGAGCATTGTAAGAAACTCATTGATGGTTACCGGAAGCGGTTGTTCGCAGTTATTTTGTCTAAAGGTTGTGCTACCAAGTATTAGGCTGAGGGTGCCAATACTTTTGTCCGGCCCATTTTTGGAGTTTTGTGTAAAATGATCAATGATTTGACTTTTTTTTTCATTCTCTTTTGTGTTTTTTCATTGCAAGCAAAATAAATGAAGATATTATTACCAAATCATTTGTGATTGCATTCATTTTCTGGAAGAAATTGAGTATTATCTGACAGAATTGCAGGGGTGCCAATACTTTTGGCCAGCACTGTACATTTTATATATGCACAACTAGACTAAAGTATGTAGTGTCCCAGTGGGTGATCAGTGGAGAACCTATGGAAACTAACTGCAAAATAACTACACTGTGGAGGGAGAGGCCTATAGAAAAACAGATAGTACTGTAGTGTCCCACAAAAGGTCCGCTGCCAAGGACTTCACTGCTTTATTGATACGTAATGTGTTTTGCCCTATTTTATGCTATTTATATAGTTTGTTACTGGCTATTTATAATTTCCAGCATTATACTGGACACTCAGAAGTTAATCAGCCATTTCCAGGTTTCTGTACAAGCAGAAGGGGCTTCTGCTCTGCGTTTCTAGAAGGTGGGAGGCATTTAGTGTTTCCTAGGAACCCAGAGTCTTTGGTCAGTGAGTTATTTCTTGTTCAGAGTAGATTCTAGTTTCTAGATTCTAGTAGATGATGGAACTAGATTGTTGAAGAGCACATTCAGCTCTTCAGGCTAGCTAGTGGCAGGTAGGGTTTAACAGGCAGTCCTATGTCACCAGACCACATGCTCACAGAATGGCGAAAACATGCCCTACATTTTCTCAAGGTTGGTCAAAAAGGAGAACAAGGGGTCATCCCAGGGGTCATTTCATCACCATGATGGAAATGGTCAGAGAACTAAGGAAGGGGTAAAGAGCAATAGCCGCTCCTGTCCATGTTTGTAATGTGCAATACATGTGGCGCCTGCTGCTGTAAGCGAATGTGCCTCCATGTTGCTTTGTAGCTAGATGAAATGATGCCAAGCAAATTGAGCTGCAAGCTGTGCCTTTTTCCACTGCCACCCTATCTCCTGTGCTTCATTCGTACCTAACACCAAGAGCACCATGAAATGCCATCACATGGGACACAAGTAACAGGATGTGACCCGGGGGATCATTTACCACCACCTCAGTGCAATCCCCTCATCACTGTGCCGGCCTAGGGCCTGTAAGGGGATTAAGCGCCAAAAGCCTTTGTGACCAGCAAGGTTGCCATCTTCTAACTATGTCATCTCCATACTTCGGAATCCCAGGTCACTGCAGTACCACCACCTGCCCCTAAATTGTTATCTGCTACCTAAAAACCCTTCTATTAATAGGCTATTTACAAGTCAAGATAGATAGATATGTGTGATTAAATAAAACCACATGGCTAACTACATGGGTGTAGCAGCACACAGGATATAGGAGTGGCAATACAGATACTGTGATCTGCTCAGCTGAACTTTTCACATTATTTTCCTATCACTTAACATTTTGTTTACTTACATTCCCTAGAAGGGTTTGGCCAACACGGAAAAAAAAACGATATTCAAAAATACCAATAATATATTCATTGCTCTAGACACCCTGGACATTGTATACTATATCATGTGCATTATATAACATTCTGTTAGCAAGATGCCCATATGTGGTCCACTGGAATCTATTTTATTACTCATAACAAAGGCTTGTGGGCTCCTATCTAGCTGACTGTTGTGGAAGGGTTCATGGAGACAGTCAAGGATTCCCACCACAGACCCAAGACAGACTGTCAATACATTTATGGTCCTTTCTGAGCAACATATTCTTGCTAATACTACTCTCAGAGTTAGATTTTGGTGTCTGCTCACATGTAAGTTCCTGTTTGCAGAGCTGAACACAATGCAGGATCATGAAGACAATACATGCAGTGTATGGGCAATGTGGCAATAATTATTCTGTGTGTGGTCTGTTAGGTGGTTGGCACACTTCCATGGGTAATTCTGTGTGCTGGGGATAATGGTATCTGGAATTCTGTATTGATGTAATTACTGTACTGGCACTGTTATAGCTGCAAGGTGACATCACTGTGAGGTCATATTGTGAGGACATTCTGCTATGAGCACTAGTAAATTGTGAACAATTCAAGGTATGTAAAAATTATTCAATTGAGATTAAGAAGGGACATACAGCTGAAAACCATATCATCTGCTTCTATCCTTCCATGTTTGAGGCTCCTGAATCCCAGCTGGCTTTATTGCTGCAACAAAAAAGGCAATTTAAGGCTGAGGCCCCATTTTGTGGAAACGCAGCTTTTTTTGTTGCAGATTTGGCTGCGGTTTTTTGAGCCAAAGCCAAGAATGGCTGCAAAAAAGAATGGGAAATACAGTGGGGAAAAAAAGTATTTAGTCAGCCACCAATTGTGCAAGTTCTCCCACTTAAAAAGATGAGAGAGGCCTGTAATTGTCATCATAGGTAAACCTGAGAGACAAAATGAGAAAAACAAATCCAGAAAATCACATTGTCTGATTTTTAAAGAATTTACTTGCAAATTATGGTGGAAAATAAGTATTTGGTCAATAACAAAAGTTCATCTCAATACTTTGTTATATATCCTTTGTTGGCAATGAGGTCAAACGTTTTCTGTAAGTCTTCACAAGGTTGGCACACACTGTTGCTGGTATGTTGGCCCATTCCTCCATGCAGATCTCCTCTAGAGCAGGGATGTTTTGGGGCTATCGCTGAGCAACACGGACTTTCAACTCCCTCCAAAGGTTTTCTATGGGGTTGAGATCTGGAGACTGGCTAGGCCACTCTTGGACCTTGAAATGCTTCTTACGAAGCCACTCCTTTGTTGCCCTGGCGGTGTGCTTGGGATCATTGTCATGCTGAAAGACCCAGCCACGTTTCATCTTCAATGCTCTTGCTGATGGAAGGAGGTTTGCACTAAAAATCTCTCGATACATGGCTCCATTCATTCTTTCATGTACACGGATCAGTCGTCCTGGTCCCTTTGCAGACAAACAGCCCCGAAGCATGATGTTGTCACCCCATGCTTCACAGTAGGTATGATGGTCTTTGGATAGAACTCAGCATTCACTCTCCTCCAAACACGACGAGTTGTGTTTCTACCAAACAGTTCTACTTTGGTTTCATCTGACCATGTGACATTCTCCCAATACTCTTCTGGAACATCCAAATGCTCTCTAGCAAACTTCAGACGGGCCCGGATATGTACTGGCTTAAGCAGGGGGACACATCTGGCACTGCAGGATCTGAGTCCCTGGCGGCGTAGTGTGTTACTGATGGTAGCCTTTGTTACGTTAGTCCCAGCTTTCTGCAGGTCATTCACTAGGTCCCCCCGTGTGGTTTTGAGATTTTTGCTCACCGTTCTTGTGATCATTTTGACCCCACGGGGTGAGATCTTGCGTGGAGCCCCTGATCGAGAGAGATCATCAGTGGTCTTGTATGTCTTCCATTTTCTAATTATTGCTCCCACAGTTGATTTCTTCACACCAAGCTGCTTGCCTATTGCAGATTCAGTCTTCCCAGCCTGGTGCAGGTCTACAATTTTGTTTCTGGTGTCCTTCCACAGCTCTTTGGTCTTCACCATAGTGGAGTTTGGAGTGTGACTGTTTGAGGTTGTGGACAGGTGTCTTTTATACTGATAACAATGTCAAACAGGAGCCATTACTACAGGTAATGAGTGGAGGACAGAGGAGGCTCTTAAAGAAGTTACAGGTCGGTGAGAGCCAGAAATCTTGCTTGTTTGTAGGTGACCAAATACTTATTTTCCACTATAATTTGCAAATAAATGCTTGAAAGAAAAATCAGACAATGTGATTTTCTGGATTTGTTTTCTCTTTTTGTCTCTCATACTGTAGTTGAGGTCTACCTATGATGACAATTACAGGCCGGCCTCATCTTTTTAAGTGGGAGAACTTGCACAATTGGTGGCTGACTAAATACTTTTTTTCCCCACTGTATATAGGAAATTCTTCCTTCTGCTGAATCCACTCCTGCCTTTGGCTCAAAAAACCACAGCAAAATCTGCAACAAAAAAAGCTGCGGTTCCGCAACGTGGGGCCATAGCCTAAGGGTACATTCAGATCACGTTTTTTACATCAGTTTAATGGATGCAAATCCAAGATTTAAAAAACGGACGCAAACAGATGGCCATCCGTTTCCATAGACATCACTGTTAAAAAAAAAAAAATGGATCTGTTGCTGTTTGTTTTTTTGAAGGACACAAAAACATAGTATACCATACTTTTGTGTCCGTTCAAAAAAACGGACAGCAACGGATCTGTTTTTTTTTGTTTGTTTTTTTAACATTGATGTCTATGGAAATGGATGGCCATCTGTTTGCGTCAGTTTTTTAAATCTATTTTTTTTGCATCCGTTAAACTGATGTAAAAAACATGATCTGAATGGATGGACCCTAACTCCTATAAGTAGAAGTGGTTGTCACAGGCAGCAGATTGTGGACCCGCTGTGCTACCAAACCAGTTTGGCTTGGGGCCACCTCTAAGGGCGTTATCCCAGCAGACTCCTCAGTTTTCACCCTTTAACCCCCATACAGTGATTTGGACTTTGCTGTGGGGAGTCTGCCAGGTTGCTTCCTCCTAGGTGCTGACTAGGCAAGAAAGAACTGTGGTGTGGTGTGGTGTGGAGAAACAAGATAAAATCACAATGTGTAAACAGACTAAAACCAGGACAGACAGGTAAACAGGCTAAAATCAGACAGCGAACAGGACAGGGCAAACAGGATAAACATACACAACATGACTAGATTAAAACAGGACAGATAAGGATTCTATCATAAAACAGCTCCAGGTTTGTACAGTGGCCCCTTCACACAGTATTATGTCCTCTTCTGAACTCTTTGGTGTTCCTTTCAAATATTGCAAAAATTTCAGATTCGGCAGAACCCGAAACTATTGAGGTTCACCACCCACAGACTAAACAGTCTTGACTACTCAGAAGAACCTGTTTTCAAAGAACTTGCCTTTTCTTCACAAACGGTATTTTCCAAATCTCTACTTTCTAATATTAAACAAATTGTACTTACTAAGTGTCCTTGACAATGTATAGTGAGACACCTGAGGGAACAAGTGAAGATGCAAAGGTAGGAGTGTGATGCTACCCTCGCCTGTCACAAAATCAATGCAGAGAATAGCGTTCAATGGGAGAGTCATTAATGTGTGAATGAAAACAGAATTAGCTTTGTGTTCTAACTAGATCTAAATAAGGAATCTATATGCAATCTTCATATCTTATTTCATTAGCTGCTTTTTTATAGTCATTCATTATTGTTTTAACCCTTTCCTATGTAGCAGCATCATTTTCTGCACTGCAATCCTTGTTCTAAAATTAAAACCTAGCCGTCATGAGGATTCTCCTTGTTCAATCACTTTGTGCTACACAATGTGAACAAAAGTATGTGATCCCCTCCCGTAATTATTAAGTTCAGGTGTTTCAGCCACACCCATTGTCAACAGGTGCATAAAGTGAAGCACAGCCATGTAATCTTTAGGATGCGCCCCAACATAGCAGAAATGCACGTGCACAAAATTCTGTCTGCATGCGTCTACCAGCGACCGTATGACTGTGCAAGTAAATGCCTTTGTTGGTGATCTTTGATGGGGGCATGCAGGTAGGGTGACATCTGCATGCAACTGCCACTAGGTTAGAACACAGCCTAAAGCTACGCAGTGTCTGCCTAAAATCAGACATTTTCCTCCGCTGGTTTCAGTTTAAGAAAGGTGGACACCCGATGGACCCCAGTCAGTGGCTTTCTGTGTTTTAGCGGTTCACCTCTCCATTGTCCCCCAACAGACCCTAACAGAGAGGCCATGCTAGTGTGAACCAATGGTAGCAGTATGAGTCATAGTGAATTATTCAAGGTCTTTAGACCTATACCAGTGTGAGAAATTGATGGTCTGCTAGATCTGCCTCAGTGAACTGTAAGCACTATTATTGAGAAGTGGAAGCATCTAGAAGCAGTGTTGGATTGAGGTTCCTTCGGTCCAGACAAAAAAAATAATAATGGTGGCCTACTTTCAAACAACCCCTAGAAAATAAACCATAGTAGCCTTACAATTTGGGTGTCTTCTCCTGAATCATTATTGTGTTAGAGCCTGGGCCCATCGGAGGATCCTCTAGCACTTTGGTGGGTCAGTCTTACACTTTCTAGGAGTAACATCAACTCCATGAAGGGAGCTGGAAGTACCATAAGCACAAGGACTATGCATCAAAACAACTGTAAGAGCTATTATTGTAAAGAGGCAGTTAGTTGGAGCAGCAATGGCTCAGTCACCAGCCCCTAGACTGTACAAACTGACAGAAAGGGACTACCAAGTGCTGACATGTGGTATGTAAAAATCACCTATATTCTGTTTCATCCCTAATCACAGAATGCCAACCAGCTCCTGGCTGTGATATTACCACAAGAACTGTCTGTGCTTCATGAAATGGGTATCCATTGTTTAGCAGATGCATACGAGCCTAAAATCACTATGTACAATGGCAAGCGTTGGCTGGAGTGGTGTAAAGCACATCATCATCACTGGACTCTGCAGCACAGGAAATGTGTTCTTTGGATTAATCAGGTTTTACGATTTGGCAGTCTGGTGAATGAATATGGATTTGGCAGATGCTCGGGGAATCGTTCTGCCCCTATTGTAAAATTTGGTGGAGGAGGAATAATGTCATGGCACTGTTTGTCAAAGTTTAGACAAGGTCCCTTATTTCTAGTAAACGTTTGTTGGCTGATCACATTGTTTAGGTGGGCATAAAAATGGTTGTTTGTAGATTTTGCCTCATGTAAAAGGGTGCACTGCTGACAACAATATTGGAGGAGCGGTTTGGACAAAAAATTGCAATATCAATCGCACATACAAACCCTATGCCAATGAAATCACAGTAAATGAGCGCCAGTCATCTTCCTAGAGGATATCGTCATTTCAGCCTCATTATATGCCCAGCATATGCAGCATGCTGCCAAAAGTATACACTAGACCAGTGGCCCCCAACCTTTTTTGTACCAAGGACCACTTACATGAAGGGCAATTTTCCCGTGGTTCTCTCACAGCTGGCAGGTGGAGACTAGCTGCAACACACTATACACAGTAAGTAGAGGAGAATCTGCTCCATAACATTCTCGTGTATATTCAGAAAGGACCTGAACATGCAGGACATGTACAGAGAAATACTAAACTGCACTGAGTAAAGCACATGAGCTGTGATAGAAAGTTATTATTTAGCTCCAGCATCAGACTAAGCCATTGTCTCTACTTCTATCTCTATCAGGTCCTGCTCACTTTCCCCACCCTCTCCATAGACTTCTATAGAATTAGTAAAAGTCAATTTTGCAGGGAAAAGTGTAGGAGGAAAAGAATCTGATATGAGAATGAAGCATTTTCCTCTTATATTAATCTGTACTATTGATTTCTACAGAGTGTGTTGAGATGACAGTGAGCAGCAGCTTATTGTCTCTAAATTTGTGAACAGCAAAAACTTCACACTGTCATTTTGGATGTATCTTTGTAGCATACTCTACAAGAACCACCAGAAAACCTCAGTGCTTATAATGCAAATGACAATACAATTTCCTTTTCTTTCTGTTATAAATGTCCTTATTGTATTTGCAATTGAGTTGTTGAATAAATGTTAACATTGATACAACTATTTCACTATCAAGGTACTTTATATGGAAGCATTGTATCTGCCCTCTTGTTTGCTGTAGTTTGCAAATACATGAATTATGCATTATGCAACTGAGTGATTTATGTGTGTATTATACTTTTTCATTTGTTTTAAGAGACTGCATTATAGTAGGCATCAGTCACAATGCTAAGCATGTCAGCCTTTGGAAGCATAATGTAATTACATGTATTATGGTAAATGGAAGTGAAGAATAGTAATGTACCATTATGCTTGAAATTATCACATTTTTAATTTATAGAGTTGATGCTTTTTGTCTACATTTTGAATTGTCAGCATGAGGGCAAGATGGAGGGAAAGAGGGAAGGAAGGAAGAAAATATTTTAAGTGATTATGTGTATAATATACAGGTGCATCTCAAAAAATTAGAATATCTTTGATACGTTTTATTTCTTTCAGTAATTAAATTAAAAAGTGACCTCCTATATTTTCTAGATTCTTTACACACAGAGTGTTCTATTTCAAGTGTTTTATTTCTCTAAATGTTGATTATGGATTTCAGGTAATAAAAACCCAAATCTAAGAAAATATGAATATTGTAAAAAAGTTCAGTATTGTAAATTCAGTGTGTCACCTGCCAAGGTTTCGTAAGCCTTTAAATGGTCCCTCAGTCTGGTTCAGTAGGACACACAATCATGGAAGACGCTGATTATGGATTGTATTACTGAAATGAATGAACATTTCAAAAATATTCTAATTTCTTGAGATGCACCTGTAGATATAAGCCATATAAAGAATAAAAGTGAAGAATCGGCACTCACCAGTAGGGTAAAATGCCCTTTATAGCAGCCTTGTTAAAAACAGCATTGTGTTGACAGAGCGCTGGCAACGTTTAACAAAAGGCTGGAATAAAGGACATTTTAACCTATTGGTGAGTGCCGCTTCTTCACCTCTCTTCTTTGTATGGCTGAATGCTTGCTAGATGGCAGAGCACTACCGTATCTTTCATGTCAAGGCATTAAGCATGGCTTCCGTTGTGGATATGAATGAATCGAGGAACCTCTAGGTGTAGTGCCGCTACATTTCTTTCTGCTTGCTTGAACTTAATGTAGATAAAACATACAGTATAATAAGAAATAGTAAGCAATTTACTTCTCCTTGCTGGAAAAAGGAAACTTGCTCCTATCACCACATAATATACAGTGATGAGCAAAAGGGTAACAATGTTTTGAGCTTTTGACTTTCAGGCTCCATATCTCACCATCTACTACAGCTTCGAATGTGAGACTACCTTCATTTTATAGACAATCATCTTGGCTATCTTCTACATAAATTTGACTTGCAACTATTTAGCATATGATTAGTTATGCAGATTCTTGCCATGTAACTGTATTGTTACTGTTTTGCTCCTGGTGGTGGAAAACTCCTTTTCTTATTATATACTGCAAATTACAACTTGTTCTCATATTCCCTAATAGCTCAGTGGGTCATTAAGTTTATTTCCATGTGAAAGGTCACTGGTTCAGCAATGAAGAAAATTTCCTAAGAAAAGAGAAACAGCATCATGCAGCTGATCGATATCGGTCTCTCAGCCAAGAACAGCTATATATGATACTTTGCCTGGAGGTCCACCTTTTGGCTTTTGAATGGATGGATGGATTTCATTTAGTATTCTTCGAACTGTCATGGCGCTCACATGATGCAGTTTGGCAATTTTCTTGGCTGAGAGACTGCTATTGATCAGCTGGATGATACATGAAGCCTCGCTGTCTCGGTACAAGTGATCTGCGGGGATCCCGGATCTAATATTAGAAACCGGATAACCCCTTTAAGTCTCCCTCACCTACATGGAGACACAATATCCCACCCGATACAGTTTAATACATATAAGTGTGATAAATAGTACAAATACATGAGTATTGGACTCTAAAAATTTAGATACATTTAAATAATGTACAGTCTATTTTATTTTTACCAAAAATGGTTTATCATGCATACCACAATATACCACCTTGTATAGTTACTATTGAACTCTTTGGTTCTAAATGTAAAATGTCAAATCTGTAACAGAAATGTTACATTGTTTCTGCGGAGAACATCTTGAATGAGTCAAATTTTTCTTCTGTAGAAAATCCTGATCCATACTATATATAATTTCAGAAATGCTTTCTTAAATAAATTATGCCTATTCATTGCTGTCTCCTAAGGTCCTGCTATATTGTAAAATAAGCGAAATTTGATTACGGTTTAATGCAATAGGAACAAATAGGTGGCAGCTGGCAAATACAGAGCATTTCTTAGAAAGATTTGGAATAAACTGGTTATTTGTATCCATCTGGAACGTCAAGTCATAGTCCATCTGGTGAATTTCAGGGACTGTCAGCAAAAAAGTATTCTGAAAAATTGGATATTTGCCATAACAAGAACAGAATGCATGTTTTATATGCTAGAAAAACAAAAACATAGTATGTATAGTAGTACAGTATCACTCTTATCTTATTATTGTGTACTAAGATGCAGCTCTTAGGTAAAAGAAAATATCTCTGTTTAGTCTTATGTGGGGCACTAGAGTCGTAGGCCAAGTGCTAGGCAGGGGTGCCTAGGGTCTTTCCCACCAGTAAAATTCATTCTGGGTGCCCACTGTACATTACCTTCCCCCGTTTACAAATTCCTACAGCTGCACTTACATACATTATTTTCAGTGTTAGTCTGGTGCCTAGCCCTTGCCTTGCACTCTTTCTGTCCTGTGGGCTCTCTCAGTAGACTGCTGACTGGCTCTTGTCTTACAAAAGTCTATATGTATAATGTTGTACCGTGTTAGCCATTGAAAGTAGTGGAAGAGTGAAGAAATCAGGCGATACCTTTTAGAGGCTAACTGAGTATATTTATAAGTAAGCTTTCAGGAGTACTCGCTCCCTTCATCAGACATGGTGTGATACAAGAACTGAAAATTCACAGATTTTTATACACATGGTTTTCAAAGCATTTTGGATTCTTTAAAAAAAATGCAATCTAAGTAGAGAAGTTATTTACAACAGGTCAAAAAAACAGTCTGGAAACTTGTGGTGCGTGACGGAGGGATCAGTAATTCTTGCTGTTATCTGTTTGCTATCAGGAGGTGATTTGTGTCCCTCACAGGTCATACATAGTGAGAAAAGAAAAGAATGGGAGTATAAATTTATGCAAAAATTTCAAACTCTGCAATTTGGACTTAATATTCATGCCAGCTTCATGTCACACTATGTATGACCTGTGAGGGACACAAATCACCTCCTGATAGCAAACAGATAACAGCAAGAATTACTGATCCCTCCGTCACGCACCACAAGTTTCCAGACTGTTTTTTTGACCTGTTGTAAATAACTTCTCTACTTAGATTGCATTTTTTTTAAAGAATCCAAAATGCTTTGAAAACCATGTGTATAAAAATCTGTGAATTTTCAGTTCTTGTATCACACCATGTCTGATGAAGGGAGTGAGTACTCCTGAAAGCTTACTTATAAATATACTCAGTTAGCCTCTAAAAGGTATCGCCTGATTTCTTCACTCTTCCAAAAGTCTATATGGAATACAAACTACCTTTGCGCTCAACAAGTATTCAGGAACAGTCCAAGCAAATGGCTCCAGGGAAATTAAAAGGCAAACTTCTCAGGCTGATCCGCCTCTTTTCTTCTGTTCTCTTCCCTTTCATACTGATTTCATAATCTATTTTGGAAAAAACACAAGAAATAGTACAGCTCAGATTCCTTAAAGAATAGAAGTTCTGATTTTATTCACAAACAAGTGAATAAACCAGACATATAAAGAAGTTGCTGTCTCTTCCTTGAAGAATTGTCAACTGGAGGACTTGAGTCTGAACTCCTGAGGCTTGCACCCACTATTTTTATTTTATTTTATTTCACATCTGCACCTGGGTATCCTTTCTTCTGGTCCATCAGAGGACTAAAGCAACGGATACACAAAAACAACAAACACGAATAATTGGCTATAATAGGGTCCGTTGGGTGTCCATTGTTTTAAACTGAAACCGCTAGATGAAAAAGTCTCGTAGCACTTTTTCATTCAGAGATTTTTGACGGTGACTTCCATCGAGTCTCTAAATGGAGACTCTGACGCCAATGTGAACCCAGCCTAAAACAAAAAAGTTTTATAAAATACAGTATTTCCAATTCATATAAGCCTTTATAGTCTGATAAAAACCCCAAAATACCTTGTATTACCATTTTTTGCACCCGCTGATATGCACATACCACATAAAGCGCCAGTAAATAGCTAAAGATCCACCACTCTGTCCCTTTTTTCACTTTCATATAGTCATACATAAAATTCTTTCCTTAGACTAGCACGCTCTTAGCTCTGCGAACCAAGGCTAGTTGTCCACACAGCGGCCGGCCACAAAAAGCAGCAAGATGATTGGTGATCAGGGCCCCTGAAGTGATGGTGAGAAGGACCGGGCAGAATTGTGAATGCAGCTCTGAACTATAATACAGGCTGTAATTTGATATACATGAAAACTATTTACAGTATTCTGAATAATTCCATATGTAAAAAGTATAAAAGTAGGATATAAGAAGAATACATATCCTACAGTCATAATTATGAATACATTTTCTGGATGGAGGGATGAGAGGACCTGTTGTGACAGCCATGACAATGATCCCTTTTCACTGTCAGAATACAGGCACAAAATATGCATCTATATTTTGTTGACAGTGTTCAGATGCAGAGAATTTGATTTCCTTCAATTCAGGGAGCATTTCAGGTAATAGGCATCTCCTCAAGGATTACTGTAACAAAAACTTATGTTCTATACTATGGCAATAATATGAAGTCAGTGAATATTGAGCAAAAAGCAAAGTGGACAGCGCTATTGCAGAGTTTTGGCCATGTTGGCTATCCCAACCTGCACACGCGTGATCGCTGTGGCTTCTTCTTTATCAGTCACATGCTATCAGTTCTCTAGTGGCTGTGCCTGATAATAGCTCTGTCCGAAGGATCGGTCATCAATATTAATATCTTGGAAAATCCCTTCATGAAAACACTTAGAAACTGTTGAGCAATGACCTATTATATTTTGATGTGCAGCATCCATTGAGAAATATCTTAAGTGTAAGTGGTCATGTTGTGTGCAGATGAGAGTAGTTTGAGTAGACAGATGGGTCTGCCAGATACGAGACATATTTCTTGCCTTTTCATAAATGCATGAAAGCACTATTTTAATGTCATTTGTCAAAATGTCACTTTGTATAAGTGGATGTTTGTGTGGATTACTTTTGTGCTCTGATTAAAGGTTTTCTGTGAATAATACTTGTTCACTTGATGCATATTTATAGCAATGCAATTACTCATATACAATGCAGCCGCAGGTCACTTATCAACCATATATACAGCATGTAATGTACTTAGAATGACTGACAGGTCTAGCGCTGTACATGTATCGCTACTTGCAAGGTTCCAACAAGTTTTACCAGTTGTGGTCTCTTAGGTATTCTGTCCTTTGGCTACATTGAAATGAATGGAGCAGGGGCATGCATGTCTGAACCTGAGTCCGGTGAGCCCACAGCTCACTATGGCATGGCACAGTACACTATTTGTATTTCATATAGATACACTTTATATAACATCTTGACCAGGCTATGCATAACTATATTATACTGGGGAGATTATTCAAGAAACTACCCAGGTTATTTTTATATACTGTAGACACACTGGGTGGCTGAGATGAAATCTAGGTGCAGAGTCAGGCCAAACATGATCCTTCCTCCCTGTTCCCCATCTTCTCAATACTGGGACCCCAATAACCAATAATCCTGCAGCATCTTGCTGCTGCGTGAGGCCTGATGCTATGTGAGCACCTATACCTGGCTCACAGAGCTAAGAGGGCCCTAGTTGAAGGAAAGAACCAGCCAGCAGCGTACTGAGAGGATTCCCGGACATAAACAATTAGAGGCAAGGGCTAGTAATCTAACTACTACTAAAAATACATTTATTTTGGCAACATTTTAGACATTTGTGTCAGCTAATATTTCATTGTAGCTGTATAGTGGTTCCACGAAAGAATTAATTTTATTGGTGGGCCCTAAGCGCCCCAGTCCAACACTGTGTATATACTTATGTATGTTGTTATATATCAATTCAGTCATGCCAGTATCCCGCCCCTCTATTTGTGTTAGCATTTTTACTGGCCTTAGGAATGCTATCAAACAGCTCCATTACAAAGGCAAGTATACAGTATAATACATCCAAAAGTAACCCTAGGTCATTGACCTAGATTTTATTCTGGTTCATGTGACCTCCCAAAATGCATCAATGATTGATGAGACTTATCTCGGGTAATCCATGCGCCAGAAAATGGAAGAGCGCAAGGATTCCTTCTGCTACAAAGGAGTTCCTACACTTTGACAGGTTACTAATGGTCATCCACCTACTTTTCAAAGGTGAGTGACCAAAAGCAACCTAGACCACATACAGTGGTCCCACAGGCAATTATATACAAATTCAGAAAATAAAATCATATTTAAAGTGATAGATTTCACTGGTTTTAATAAATAAATCCATCCTTAAAGTGTAACTAAACTTTCGGACAACTTTTGATTTTCTGGTATTATTTGTGTCATTAATAAATTTAATAAACTTTATTAACACATTTTGGATCCTTTCTGTGAAATCCGGCATTTTTTCACTCTTTCCCTTGCTTCTGTATTGAGAGCTGTTACTGCCTCTCACTGAATGATACTGTGTACAGGAGTACCGACTGTAAAATGTAGAGAAAACTAGGGAAGGGTCACTTCAAACAGTTATAGCTCAGACAGTATAAAACGTATAAACTTTTTGCTTTTTGTGTCATACGAAAGAGGAGATGCATGTAACACTAAGGTTATAGTGCTATCTAAATGATTTCCAGAGATATCACTGGTTGAAAATACAGTTGGGATTTTTATATCATATATATTATACAGCTACAAATACTGTAAATATCCTAATCCCAACTGTGTTTTCAATCAGTGATATCTCTGGCAGGGGCGTAAATATCGGGGTAGCAGCGGTAGTGGCTGCCACAGGGCCCAGAACATTATGGGGCCCGGGACCCAGAGCCCTCTGGCAACCGCTACCGCGAACCCCACAAACACTGCTATCATTATACTCTGGAGTCTTTTGAGACCCCTGAATATAACGATCAGGGGCCCAGGAGAGGTGAGGGAACATAAAAAACACTAACTCACCTCTCCTACGCTCCGCAGGCTTCAGGCCTGTTTGGAGACGTCCCAGGCGTCAGCCGATGTCATTATGCGTCGCGACGTCGGCCTCACTCACGTGAGATCTGCTCCAACATTGAAGATGGCCGAAGTAGCGCACGGGAGTGCAGCAGAGCCAGGGAGAGGTAAGAAGTATTATTTTTTATGTTTGTATCCTCCCCTGGGTCTCCGATCATTATACTCTGGAGTCTGAAAAGACCCCAAAGTATAATAATCGTTCATGCGTGGTCCACTATGGGGCATAATACTGTGGGCAGGGGCCACTATGGGGCATAATTCTGTGTGCAGGGGCCACTATGGGGCATAATACTTGTACAGGGGCCACTATGGGGCATAATAGTGTGTGCAGGAATGCGGTTTATGCAGAGGGGGGTTGGGGGCGGCAGGGGCCCCATGTCAAATGTTCGCCTTGGGGCCCAGCCATTCCTAGTTACGCCACTGATCTCTGGAAATAATTTAGAAGAGAATCACCCCTTTCATATGACACAAAAAGCAAGTTTCTACGTTTTATAATGGCCGAGATATAACTGTTTGCATTGACCCTCCCCTATCCTCATTTTCTCTACATTTTACATTTTTTTACACAGTAACATTCAGTGAGAGGCAGGAACAGCTCTCAATACAGAAGCAAGGGAAAGAGTGAAAAAAATGCAGGATTTTACAGAAAGGATCTAAAATGTGTTAATAAAGTATATTACAAAATTTATTAATGGCACAACAACTACCAGAAATCAAAAATTATCCGAAAGTTTAGTTATGCTTTAAAGTGTACCTCCAGTTATAAAGCAACTGTTCATAAATAAATAGTGCAGGTAAATATAAGAAACTTGTAATATAGAAATATGCTTTCTTCTCCACTTATATGGATGAGTTACTTTTTACCTATTAGTCTATGGAGAGGGAAGGGGAAGGAGGAGGCTGCTGGAAGAGACACACAAATTACTGCTGCTGCTACACTGAGTCAAAGAACTGCTGTATCTTTAATATACGAGTCTACCACTACATAAAATGAGACAATAAATCAATTTACAGGCCTCCTTCTCCCGCTCCCCTCTCCAAAGAAATCTCTGGAATTCAGACAAACAGTCTGAATGAAGATAAGGAGGAGGAGAGCATCCTAGTATTTGGAGAAGAAAACACATTTCATTAAGATATATTACAAAGCTTCTTATACTTACATGGACTATTCATTTATGAAAAGATTGTTTTACAAGTGGAGGTATGCATTAAGGTTTTATACAAAGGGGAACAATGGGTTACCTGTGTTTCAATTCCTGTATGTTCCATTGTTCTCAGATCTAAGAAAAACAAAGGAAAGATGGAGTATTTGAAAGATCTATATCTTTTACAGTCATATGAAAAAGTTTGGGCACCCCTATTAATCTTAATCATTTTTAGTTCTAAATATTTGGGTGTTTGCAACAGCCATTTCAATTTGATATATCTAATAACTGATGGACACAGTAATATTTCAGGATTGAGATGAGGTTTATTGTACTAACAGAAAATGTGCAATATGCATTAAACCAAAATTTGACCAGTGCAAAAATTTGGGTACCCTTATCATTTTATTGATTTGAATACTCCTAACTACTTTTTACTGACTTACTGAAGCACAAAATTGCTTTTGTAACCTCACTGAGCTTTGAACTTCATAGCCAGGTGTATCCAATCATGAGAAAAGGTATTTAAGGTGGCCAGTTGCAAGTTGTTCTCCTATTTGAATCTCCTCTGAAGAGTGGCATCATGGGCTCCTCAAAACAACTCTCAAATGATCTGAAAACAAAGATTGTTCAACATAGTTGTTCAGGGGAAGGATACAAAAGTTGTCTCACAGATTTAACCTGTCAGTTTCCACTGTGAGGAACATAGTAAGGAAATGGAAGACCACAGGGACAGTTCTTGTTAAGCCCAGAAGTGGCAGGCCAAGAAAAATATCAGAAAGGCAGAGAAGAAGAATGGTGAGACAGTCAAGGACAATCCACAGACCACCTCCAAAGAGCTGCAGCATCATCTTGCTGCAGATGGTGTCACTGTGCATCGGTCAACAATACAGCACACTTTGCACAAGGAGAAGCTGTATGGGAGAGTGATGCGAAAAAGCCGTTTCTGAAAGCACGCCACAAACAGAGTCGCCTGAGGTATGCAAAAGCACATTTGGACAAGCCAGCTTCATTTTGGAAGAAGGTCCTGTGGACTGATGAAACAAAGATTGCGTTGTTTGGTCATACAAAAAGGCGTTATGCATGGCGTCAAAAAAACACAGCATTCCAAGAAAAACACTTGCTACCCACTGTAAAATTTGGTGCAGGTTCCATCATGCTTTGGGGCTGTGTGGCCAATGCCGGCACCGGGAATCTTGTTAAAGTTGGGGTCGCATGGATTCAACTCAGTATCAGCAGATTCTTGAGAATAATGTACAAGAATCAGTGACGAATTTGAAGTTACGCCGGGGATGGATATTTCAGCAAGACAATGATCCAAAACACAGCTCCAAATCTACTCAGGCATTCATGCAGAGGAACAATTACAATGTTCTGGAATGGCCATCCCAGTCCCCAGACCTGAATATCATTGAACATCTGTGGGATAATTTGAAGCGGGCTGTCCATGCTCGGCGACCATCAAACTTAACTGAACTGGAATTGTTTTGTAAAGAGGAATGGTCAAAAATACCTTCATCCAGGATCCAGGAACTGATTAAAAGCTACAGGAAGCGACTAGAGGCTGTTATTTTTGCAAAAGGAGGATCTACTAAATATTAATGTCACTTTTCTGTTGAGGTGCCCATACTTTTGCACTGGTCAAATTTTGGTTTAATGCATATTGCACATTTTCTGTTAGTACAATAAACCTCATTTCAATCCTGAAATATTATTGTGTCCATCAGTTATTAGATATATCAAATTGAAATGGCTGTTGCAAACACCCAAATATTTAGAACTAAAAATGATTAAGATTAATAGGGGTGCCCAAACTTTTTCATATGACTGTATATCTATCCAGCATCTGTCAGATTCTGCAATATTTAGTGATAAATGGCAGGCACCCTACTCTAATCACATCATGATCCTGAACAAGACAGTCTGAGAATCTTCCTTTAGCTATCTAAATCACAATAAGGAGATATTTTTTGAGTGGCACACAGCTCCACATGAAGGGTATTACTAGCCTTTATTCAGATTTATTCTCCTCTGGGTCTGACCATAATTTGTGCTTGACAAATATGTGGAAAGTCTTGCTCCCAATAAGGACAGTTCTTTTACAAAGGGACAATCCGGAGTTGAAGGCTCCTTATACAATCTCTGCGTCATTGTTGCATAGCGACAGCTCTGGCAAGAGAAGAATTATTATTAAGGGATTTCCGATGCTGGATTTTTCCAATCAGTTTGTATTACATGTGCCCCAAATTCACAAACATGTTGCAGTAATGTATGGGAATCCATCTCTCAGAAAACCATTCTGCCCAGCTCTTAAAAAAACTGTCTATAATGTATAACTGGTCTGAAAATATTGCATGCATTTTGTCATACTGTATGTTTGCACCATGTGTAACCATATCCCCCCCCCAGCCTGCAATTTTGTAGTTATAAAGAAAACAAAAAAAAAAAAAAAATGCCATGTGCTTTACAGTGTGGTGTGTGAATACTTTATACATGCCAACCCACCCACATTGTCAAGAGTCTCTTAAGGGGGGTCTCTATGACTCCAAGCAGGGCAGCCAAATCACTTGCAATGCTGGGAATCAGCAGGAGTTCTGGATGAAAACACTTTCCTGATCTGTACCGATAGAAGTGAGATAAAGTGGTATGAGTGGTGGAAAAAGGGTTAAAACTGCACAATGTATTACAGAAAACTACCGTACAGCAAAAAATGAGCCATTTTTAAGGATATTTGTTTCATTTATTTTGCCCCATTATGCTGATGTTAATGAAAAAAAAGAGGATAAAAGTGATATTTGTCTTTATATTTAGACATACTGAAAATAGGGTGGCTTTTCAGGTGGTTTTGCAGACCAATGACATATCCAGTTGATTAGTCATCAGTATCTGATCGGCAGGGGTCTGACACCCAGACTCTGCATGATTAGCTGAGCTGGCTGCCTCCAGCTCTGGATGCTACCATGTTGGATGGGATCGGGAGCCACTCTGATCCTATTCAAGTAGTAGGTGCGGAGCTGCAGTACTCCAGCACTACTATATAGTGGACTAGGCTGCAACTAGGCACCTATTACATAAATAGGCGTAGAGCTGTGTGATGAAGAGACCCCCAGTTATGTAATTCTTGTGTTGCTGCTTGCTCATATTATGGTGTTTATCACGGTTCTTAGGAATGTTGTGGTTAAGCTGTGTTTACATTGGTGGTTAATTCACAGTTGTTTTATGTGTATGCCATGGGAGATTGCCTTTCTTGTCAGCCAGTTTATTACCCCTGGACAACAGATGTCAAAGGAGAGAGAGAGGGCTAACTACCCTCAGCTGAAAACCAGACACACATCTTTCCCCAGCTAGGAAAACATTCCACTTTCCTAAGGTCCTGCAATGGGTTGAGAGGAGGGGGGCTACCTGGAGGGGAGGTGTGGCTGGACACTAGCCTTATACTGCGAGAAAGGGCTAGATTCTTTGTCACTCAGGAAGGAGGCAGCTAGGGGTTACCTGCTCTGCAACTTGCTTAAGGAAGGCCTAACACAGGGAGGCCCAGAGAATCAGACTACAAACTCGGTCTGGGTAATACTTTTCTGTCTTTTATTCCCATTTTTTTTTTCTGTATTGTAGTGTGCTTTTACCTGTATTTGCTGGACCGTTCATTGATGTATATTTCTGTATATGTTCGTGGCTATTACCGACCCACACGGGTTAATATATAAAATTTATAAAGCTCGTTTCATATTATCCTATGAACCCGGTCCACTCATGGAGTGTGAGGTGGAGGTAAGAAGGTTGATCCTAGGTGTGCCAAGTGGCTTGGCAAGGCGATATCCTTCACAAGCTGCTTCTAACTCCATTCTCCTCTGTCTGACTTAGATGGTATTAGTAAATTTGTCCCTTCATCACATAACAATTTATATATTAAAATATAAGGGTTCTTTTATTATTATTCAAAGGATGCTGTAGGCACATATTGGTAGCTTAAAGTTAACAATAAAATATAAGATGCGCAAACAATGCTGTGTGTGTCATTATTCTTCTCTTTCGGTGCATCTTTTGAATCAATGGTTCTTTATTTTAAAAATGTACTATACTCACTATATATCCGTGGTTCTCATCCTGTGGTACCTGTACCCCAGGGAGTATGCCCTGCAGTCCCCAGGGGTACACACCACAGCTGAGTACTCAGTTTCCCAAACATCCTAACGTTAACTCCTTAAGAAGACACTTCCTCAAAGAGGCCACCTTGCAGCATACAGGAAATTATTAGACAAATCCTTTCCCAGAATTCTTAATAAGGGCATGAAGTATCCCTTTAACTACCAAGGAGGATGTACTTCTGTTAAATTTAGGATATCTGGTATGAATGGAGAAGCACTACAGAAGCAATAGAAATAACTAAACTATCTAGACTATTGATGAACTAATACAGTTTCATGAATGATACAATGATTTTCATCCCACCATAAACCTAACATTTAACTATTTGCATAAGAAAACTGGACACCGCCAAGAAAATTTAAAACAGCTCCATACACACATCCCTGTATTGAACACCTTTTAAAAATCCTATATAACTTAGATGGGACTGCTTCAAACCCTAACACATTAAAAAGTCCATTGACTACAGCCAGGCCATCACGTATAGTCATATCTGTGTCAGCACAACAGACCAAGACAAACAAACAATTGAACCATCTTAATCCCTTTCCCTGCTAGGCATTTTGGTTCCCAAGGACTGTAAGATATCCTTACTTTTAACAGCTTTATCTCCGGTCATATAGCACCTAGAGCTGTGGACAGCCAGTTGAATACGCAGTGGAAGGTGGGAGCTGCCAATCTATGCAGGACCAAATCTGGAACCAGAATATTGGTGCCATTTAATCATTGAGAATTTCAGATTACAGCTCTAGGTATTATGAATTCTGAGATACAACCATTTGGCTAGGAGGATGGAGAAATAGATCCTTATTCTAACGGAAACCTTTGGTTATCAACCCCCCTATCTGAATGTGACCTATGGGGGTATTTTCTCTAAAGATAAGGAGTGAGAGATAAGCATCCAAAATCATGGCTTAAATGTTTCATCAAACACCGATGTAACACACAAAGGTTACATTTTACGCTAGTCCTATAATGTTCATACCCAATCTTTAGCATAAAATATGCAGACTGCTTATCGATATTCGCTACACATTACCTTAATAGTATTTGGCGGCTTTCAGAGGGTGGTAATATGGGTATTTTGTTTTTGCACCCATATTTTGGACACAACACTCAGACATCCTGCACTTCATCATAACCAGAGTTATGGCACTCTAACTGCAATGCTGATGAATTACAGGAGATTCATGTGTAGCGTCTATAATACAGGAGCCATAAAGCTCCTATATTACTCTGAGCTGATGTGGTCTTAGTTATCACGACAGTTAGCAATTTACATTTAATTATTGGGGTATGGTTTGTATAGTGGAGTGAAAAATTCTATACCTATATAATACACAATTTAATTTGCATATATACAATTTTTGGCACATCTCTGCAACTTTGGCGCTTCTTTAACACATGCACCTGCTAAATGAAGGTAAATATATGTGGCGTGTATGAAGTCCTCTCAAAGTTACAGTTTTTTAGGAGAATACATTTTGTTTGCATAAAAGGGCTGGCTTGAGTACTCATTTTAGTTGCAAATTTGACTTTTATGCCATTTCTGCTTATAATCAATGTTTGCTGCAAAGTTGCATGAGTGGTTCTATGTATTAAAAGGGTTGTCCAAAACATTTTTTTAGTGTTGATAGGTCCTGCAAATGGTGTCAATAAAATAATTTGTATCGCCACAATGAAGGTGGACATAGCTGTCAATAGCTGGTCAAGACAACTGAAATTGTCAAGTTGTCTGCTCTTAAGAAATATGTAGGCTTTAGGGGAGCAAGCCTAGGTGTGCAATCCCTGTGTCTGACACATTGTTACCTTCTCAAAATTTCCAGCTGAAAGGCCAGGGCCCCATGTGGCGTAAACACGGTAGTTTGGCCGCAGTAGAAATGCTGCGACGAAAACAGTAGAGTTTTTCAGTCCCTGTGAATCCCATCCACACATTGCAGAAAAATATAATTGGCATGCTGCGGTTTTGGAAATCGCAGCATGCCAATTATACCTACGCAAACGCTGACGGTTTCCCTATAGGTATAATTGAAGCAGAAAGTCCACGGGGGAAACTTTTTTTGCTGCAGCCCACTATGTGGGGCCTTAGCCTAAGAGTCAATATCAACCCCCAAGAGACAGGAGAGTCTAGAAATACAAAGTTATGACAGTCTTTGACACACTTCATACTGGACTGACTATCTCAGGGATTTCTGTTATGCTACAATACCTAAGGAATCTATTCCAGAAATAGTGGATACATCAACTCTCTGAATTCTTATCAATTTAGAGACATAAGAACGTTCACATTACTTTCTGCAAACTCTTCAATCGCATTCAGTTGTTCTGTTTCTTCCTTCAAAATGTATTTTGTGTTCATTTGCGGTAATTATTTTTTATTAGATACTTTGCTACACCATTTCTGATGAATAGACCTAAGTAGCCTTAAAAGCTCACCTTGTAACATCAGTTATTTCAGTACGCCATTAAAAGGTATCAAAACTGCTATTTTGTTTCTCTTATAACTGAGAGCGAAAAGACTTAGTAGAGCACAGCACACACCCCTCACCACAGTGGACGCTTCCAGATCCAGTCTAATAAAGAGGGAGGACCCTTGTGTGATTGGTCAGGGACGCTGATGGCTTCAATGAAGTCAGAGCTGAGCTACAACAGCAGAATAATACAGCAGCATGTTGTGTGCTCACAGCAAGGACACTGCATTATACACAAGGTAAGTTACTGCTTAGAACTTGCCCTTTGTTGTGCATCATGTGCAGGCTGCAGCCTCTGTGACAGCTCAGCCCCAGCATTGTCACCATGAGGCCACTGCAGTAATACACTGATCCCATATAATTCCCCTCCAGAGTTTCTTCTTATCAATGAGAATCTGCAACTATTACTGTAATAGCTATAAACCAGCCCGTATAGTTAATAAATGCTACATTCTGTCAAATGTGTCTGAATGTCTTATCAAATTGCAACATTGTGACAACTATGGCAGAATTTTACATTTACCAACAGAATTGAAAAATACATCCGATATATAGATCATATCTGGTCTCTTAGTACCAAAGAAGCAAGTGTTATCCTAGAATGTGCTTATTATTTTGCATATTGGTCATGAAAATGTTATTTGTAACAAATTATTTGTGATTTAGGTTAATAAATATTTGCAAGGCTGACTTATAATAAATGCTGAGTGTACATTGCTCTATCCAGCGTATTGCTTGCTCCAGGTGCTTGCAGACATGTGAATTTCTGCTTACTGAGACTGCAGATAAACAGTTACTAAGTCAGCAATGCATGGACTGCAATGGACAGCAGAGGTCCAGGTCAGGGCTACAGCTAATTTCCTGAGTGTGGTATATTGGGTGATATTCAGCCACCCTCGGCTCGGTTTCATGCACTTGATGAGCAAATGGAATTGTCTATTTAACTGCTTAGAAAAATGGATGTGACAAGCACCAGGAGTTGAGTAATGAGGCTATGGCCATGTGTGTGAGGATTCATTGCTGTAATGTGGACTGTATTCAGACTCCATCACATATGCATTCTGTAATGATGGTCTATTAATATATTTTATGTGCATAAACTGCAGAGTTTTAATATGACGGTCTGTCTGGAGTGGCTCGGTGCAATAATTGGTAACATGTATTAACATGACAATGGCAATGCTGTCAGCTGGTATGCTGGTGCGTGGTGCATGCTTCCTGGAATTGCCACTATTTATTACGTGAAATGTGTTTTCTAATGTGCTGCAGAGCCGACATCTCTGTGCAAGTCATTTGCTTGCTGTACCACAGTCGCTTCCAATGCTCGCTGCTCCAATGCTGAAAATAGAATTTAAATAAAACAGGAGCTGCGTCGGTCTAATGATTACATCCTGTAACTTCAGCACAGCGGGCACCCCGCATCATGCTGCATGCTACTTTAGGCTGGTTTATATCATCTGGATAGTTCTAGGCTGGTTACATGAAGCTAATAATATAAAATAATGAATATTTACATAAGTATAATAAATGAACAGATCACCTGGAGCAGACCAGTACATTTCCTTCTAGTACTGATCACTGCTTCTGGCCTGCAGGAAAACAAATGTCCTATGCAAGTACATCTGTAACACCTTACAGGATAGTGCAATTTCATACTGTGTGTTCTAAGTATTCCTCTGCTGCTAAAGATTTACCTGAACAGGGTGCAGGTCACTCAGTTACTGCAATATGAAAAACCCTGTTAAAACACAAAATAAAAAAAAAAATAAAAACACTAAGTGCAAAGGCATCCACTATATCCTGTGGATGGGGATAAATGTTGTTAGTGGGAAAAGGTCAGGCAAGACAGGTCCACTGCAGAATCTGCCCGTGGCAAAAGGCAGCCAAAAACAGCAAGTTTTTGCCACAGTTTTAAAATTTATATATTCCTTTTTCACCCCTAGTTACCTGTGTACTTAAGACAGCCCCCATAGCACAGGTAACAGTGAAAATGGGAGAGGAAGGAGAGGCAGTGTGACGTGGGGTCTGGATGGTTCCAATCATATGACTCGGTCAGAACCAGATTAGAATCCCCAGGGTCACTGCCTAAAAGCACCGGAAGAGTAAATAAATCAGGCGATACCTTTTAGAGTCTAACTGAGTATATTTATAAGTAAGCTTTCAGGAGTACTAGCTCCCTTCATCAGACATGGTGTGATACAAGAACTGAAAATTCTTCATGTCTGATGAAGGGAGCTAGCTAGTACTCCTGAAAGCTTACTTATAAATATACTCAGTTAGCCTCTAAAAGGTATCGCCTGATTTCTTCACTCTTCCACTACTTTCAATGGCTAACACGGTACAACATTATACTACTAAAAGCAGCGGAGTAATTAACTATTCAAAGCTCCCTGGAAAACCAATTTATGCTGGGGCCGCTCATTGCAAAAACTGCAGTGTTTTACAGTAGCTGCAAAATGGATGGAATTCTGGCTAATCCCATCCGCACATTGCAGAAAAATATCTGCAGCGGTTTCAAATACCACTGGTGTTTTCCGTATAGGTATAATAGGATCAGAAAGTCTGCGAAGGAAAACTCTGTGGACTTTCTGAGAAAAGCACGATGCATTTCCGCCATGGTCTGTTTTGCAGCGCTTTTTGGCTGCAGCTAGCTACATGGTGTCTTAGCCTCAGGATATAAGGCTCCACGCAGCAAATTGCTGACAAAAATTAAGCCGAAAAAAACGTTGCAGAAACTTTTTTCTGCAGCGTTTTTCACAGAATGTTTGCAGAGTTTACCTCTGAGGACTTTCTGCCCCTATCATACCTACATGGAAATGACGGCGTTTTCCATGGGTATAATTGACATGCGGCAACTTTCAAAAACGCAAGCATTTTTTGAAACAACTTTTCCGCTGCGGAATTTTTTCTGCAATATATGCATGGGATTAGCCAGAATCCCATCCACTTTATAGGTAATGTAAAACGCAGTGTTTTCACAACATAGGGCCTCGGCCTTATAGACACTTTTTCCACCTTGTTCAATAAGAGGGAGGGTATTAGTGGAAAAGGAAGGAGCTTAGTTGGGAAAGGGAAGGGTCTATGTGCATTTTTTGGCAGAAAATAAAACAGCAAATATGTGGTGTAAGACTAGATGGTCTAAAGCTGTGTTGGCGAACCTATGGCACGCGTGCCAGAGTGGGCACTCAGAGCCCTCTCTATTGGCACGTGCGCCATCGCCCTGATCGCTTACTAACGGGGAATCCGATACAGGAAAAAAGGCCAGCATTTCCGTAGGTATAATTGACATGCTGCGATTTGCAAAAACACAAGCGATTTTTTTTAAATTCACGCATTTCCTCTGTGGATTTTTTTTCTGCAATGTGTGGATGACATTGGCCAGAATCCCATCCACTTTGCAGTTAAAGGAGTATTCCCATCTCAAGGATCTATACTACTAGCTTATGTAAATTGAAGAGTTTTCCTAAATATATTGCTTTAGCAGTGCTGCTTTGTTTTCCTGATATGTGAAATTATATCTCCCATTTTTTACACAGCGTTTCCATAGTGCTGGACCTGTGTGATAAGACAGGACAGATGACGTCACTCACTGCTCTCACTGTTATCTACAGCTCTGCTGTTCAGCTATTTGCAGTTTTCTGATAAAGCCCTGTCTGTAACCTTTTTGTGTAAACACACAGATAACACTGAGTCTGGTCTGAGCTGGTCAGCCATATGCACTCACCTGGTTTGTGCGTGAAAACTGTGGCAAGATGGCGATCGCTTTTTTTTTTTTTTAAATGAATGCAGCGGAAGGCCCTTTAAGTTTTAGGTTGTGTGGTAATTTGGGGGAATTAGGCTCAAAGGCGGCAGACTCCTGGGCCCGACAGCGGTGTTGGTGGTACTGGGCGCCAGAGAAGCAGCATTCGGACGGTGCTAGTGTAAAGTAAATGGCTTTATTGCAGCTTTAAAGGTGGAACATAACAAAACAAAAACAGCCTGGGCCACAGTTAGGGCACTAACTCACTGCTTGACCCCTATCTATCCTCTGGGGCAACAAGCAGCCTGAGTCATGCTCCGCTTGAGCCAAAAGTCCTCTTTTGGAAGCCAGCCCTCCTGGGACAGACCACCTGTCTGTCCTTGGCTAGTTCCACACTCCCTGCTTCATGCAGGTCGCCACAACAGCTCTGCTGCTGTCTCTACTTCTTCTGGAGTTACGCCCCCACCCATAGGTATGGCTGAGGACCTTTTCAGGTCTGGCCCTGGGTTGCTCAATAGCGCCCTCTGGGTTCACACATTCACAGTTACATTCACACTATTATTATTGCAGTCCATTATAGAATGACAGCAATGGATGTTAATAGTAGTGGAGTAATGGACATAGGCCGAGCCCCATTTATCTCTGTCTGTTCCCATTCACTCTAATGTAAACAACGCGCTGGACACTGTCTCTCGTTTTTGTTTACTCTTGTAATGGAATAAAGAGTCCTGTATGCAGGTCTTTTTCTTCTGTCAGAAGATTAAAAAAATGTGTCCAAAGAAAGCTTCTGTCGTGTGTTTTTTTTTTTTACATTGGGGTGAATGCAACCAGACACAGATGGAGGGGGCTCAGTCTGCATCTGTCATTTAATGTCCGTTTCCCTCATCCAGTGACGGATGAGAGAAATGGACATCGAATAATGGGCGTGTGAACCCACCCTTACAGCACTACATACTGCTTCACAAACTATGGTGACTGGCCATTAAAATCTAAACACTTTTAGTTGCAATGCTTTGACTACTGCGCCAATATCCATGACACTTTGGGGCAGAAAAACTAATACTAAGTCTTAGAAAATGCTAACTTAGACTAAATAATCTTAATTTTCACCATATTTTCCAAAGTGTCTAATGCTGTTTAAAAATCTGGCACAATCTGGGGACCTGAAAAACGGAAACTGAATCCACTTAAAAAGCAGTTACCCGTGAACCCCATAGACTATAATGGGGTTCGCCCAGTTTCCACCCGAAAAATGAGGAGAGAAAATTCCTGCTTGCAGGACTTTCCTCTCCACATTTTTCAAGCTGAATGGGGGACAGAATCCCCAAACGGTGTTCAAGCGCAGGTTGAACCCAGCCTTAGCCAATTCATTTTCCCTGGTTTTGAGGGCCATAACATTATGATTTAATTTTATCATTTTTTTTTTTCTTTATTTTAATGTCTGTCTGAGAAAATGTACACAAAAAGGATAGCACAAATTGCTAAAAGTTAGATAGTTTTCCCCCTCAGTTACGTTCATTTTTATGTAGGTGACACATTTCATTAAACAAGGGGTACCAACAATTTTGTCCACGTGTGTATATGATGAGAAGCAGTTAAAATATTCCATATTTATCACAGTGGGTGATGCTGGATATTGGTGAGCGAACCAGTTCATAACGAACTGGGTTCATTACAGATTTTCCAAAAATTTCAGGTCTGGCCCTACCCGAGATATATGGAGTTCACCACCTATGAATCATTATTATACTCTTGGGTCTTTCAGACCCCAGAGAATAATAATCGGAGGCCAGGGAAAGTGTAAAAAAACAAAAACAGAAAAATAACTCTTGCTCACCTTTCTTCATCTCTCTGGTGCTCCACTATGGCTATAGTCCCCAATGCCTTCCAGCCTCCTTTGTGATGTCAGCAGCCCCAGGCCTGTGGGGGTGTCAATGTGATAGTGCTTTTATCAAATCACTGAAAGAAATTCAGTTTGTACCAAAACTTTTGGGCAAACCTTGCAAATATTCACAAAATGAATCTCATAAGATTTGTCCATCACTATTGCTAGATAATAAATCTGGTGCATTATTAGACTGGCTAGTTCCACACCTTAGACCAGTGATGGCGAACCTTTTAGAGACCGAGTGCCCAAACTGCAACCCAAAACCCACTAAATTATCACAAAGTGCCAACACGGCAGTTTAACCTTAATACTGTGTGGATCCACAATTGCGGACAGTTACGGACCCGCAAAATACAGTCGTGAAAATGGGTCTTTACAGAGATTTCAATAATACAAACAACTTTGTGCTGGAAGGTAAAACGTTTGCATTTTGTACTTTTGAACAATTAATGTTCACCATTTACATTGCATGGTCACTATAAACCAGATCCTGTGCAATGTTATTACAGCCTGTAATAATATCACATGTCTGCTGTAAAACAGATACTGTGTGATATAAATAGTGAACGGGCCCCCACACAGTACAATGCGCTCCACAGTGGCCCCCAGACAGTACAATGCGCTCCACAGTGGCCCCCACACAGTACAATGCACTCCACAGTGGGCCCCACACAGTATTATATGCTCCACAGTGTCCCCCACACAGTATTATATGCTCCACATTGGGCCCCCGCACACTATTATAAGCTCCACAGTGGGCCCCTGCACAGTATTATATGCTCCACAGTGGGCCCCCATACACTATTATAAGCGCCACAGTGGACCCCACACAATAGTATATGCTCCACAGTGGGCCCCCACACAGTAGTATATGCTCCACAGTGGGCCCCCACACAGTATTATATGCTCCACAGTGACTCCCACACAGTATTATATGCTCCACTTTGGGCTCCCACACAGTATTATATGCTCCATAGTGGGCACAGTATTATATACTACTTACCTGAAGTCCCAAGAGCAGGTAAGTAGCATCCTCCTTCTTCTGACTGCAGGTTCTGATGAATGACGTCATTGCGCCTGCGTCAGGGCAGAGATCACACTCTGCAATCAGTGTAAGCCACGGACCCACGGCCTACACTGACAGCTTTCAGTTGTATGTACATTTGCACCTACAACTGAAAGAAGCGATCGCTCACTAACAGGGAACCCTGTACCGGATTCCCCGTTAGTGAGCGATCAGGGCGACGGCGCACATGCCAACAGAAAGGGCTCCGAGTGCCCACTCAGGTTCGCCAACATGGCCTAAGACTGTCTAGTCTTACACCACATATTTGCTGTTTTATTTTCTGCCAAAAAATGTGCCTAGACCCTTCCCTTTCCCAAATAAGCCCCTCCCTTTTCCACTAATCCCCTCCCTCTTATTGAACAAGGTAGAAAAAGTGTCTATAAGGCCGGGGCCCTACGTTGCGAAAACACTGCGTTTTACATTACCTATAAAGTGGATGTGATTCTGGCTAATCCCATGCGTATATTGCAGAAAAAAATTCCGCAGCAGAAAAGCTGTGATTTCAAAAATGCTTGCATTTTTTGAAACTTGCAGCATGTCAATTATACCCATGGAAAATGCCGTGTTTGCATGTAGGTATGATAGGGGCAGAAAGTCTGCAGAGGAAAATTTCTGTGAAAAACACTGCGGAAAAAAAAAAAAAAAAAAAAAAAACACGATGAGTTTCCTCTGCGGTCCTTGCCACAGTTTTTTTTTTTTTTTGCAGCTATTCGCTCTGTGCCTCACACATAATTAATGTGTTCAAGGCATGAACACTTTTTGTTTTTTGGTGCATTCTATTTGCATTCACATTATTAAATGTGCACTAATGTCTAGTCAAGAGTTGCGCTCTGCAAGAAACGCCAAAGGGGCCACAGTACCTAGTTCTAAGCATCATTTGGGTCCCAGCAGGTTACTGACCGGACTTGAGGGCATATCCTTTTTCAATATGTCGTCATTGCTACTCATCGGAATATCTCTTTAAGATACAGTAGACCTCCTATTCTTAGGTGCTAGAGACAGTGTTCTTTAGTGGCCCCCAACTGGCACTTTAAGCGGCCATTTAGCATATATCATTTCCTCTGATAATTCGGCTTTAGTAGGATAATATCAATAACCAAATGTAATATTTACCAAAATCAACCGACCATATTGATTTCCATATTCCATAGCTGCCCCTGATTGCTTGCTGTGTTGTTATATTACATACTATATTACTATTTTTGGCTATTTGATTACATTGATCACATTTTCGTGAAAGAAAAATTTCTGTGGATCTTTGAGTTGGTGAAAAGCAAATTAAAGGAACGCTCCAGGAGTCCTACTACTTCTAACAATCATCACATAAACGTGGGTTATACAACAACATTTTAGCACATTAGGATTTCTTGCATATGGAGAGCTTTACCTGAAATAACACTTATTTCAAATTAACTTCCTAAGTTATCTTTAAAAATACATTTTTGTATTGTACAAGCACTGGCTGACCTGCAATTGAATTTTTTTTTGTCTCCATGGCAACTTGATATATATTCATCCTATTCAGAATTTTCATTTCATATTTGTGAAATTGAGTGACATTTAAAGGAAAGGCTTCCCTGATCTATGCTAGATGTTCCTGATTAAAACTTGGTATATCTCTTGCAGTAAACTTTAAAGGGCTTATCTGGGGATTGGTAATTTACTTACCTGTCCTGGGTTATCGTAGATGATGGGCCCAGAGTTCCAGCCATGTCCTGACCCCTGGGTCATGTGTCCTGAAGCGCTCCTGGGTCACTCCGCCCCCTTGCTCCTTCTCCGATCCCATAGGTAAATTACCTGTGCTATGGGGGCTGGCTGACTAAAGTATAGCCAGCCCCCATGGCATAGGTAATTAACTATAATTACTTGTAAGATCAGTGGAGAAGGGGGCAGAGTAACCCAGGAGGGTGAATGCCGCTTTGGAGTCACATGACCTGCGGGTCATGATGTGGCTGGAACCCCAGAACAGGTAAGTAAATTACCAATCCCTGAACAACCCCTTTAAGGATATGGCCACACATGGCATGTGGGATATCTGCAGCACAATATCCTGCAGTGGACTCACCCGCTTCAAAAACTGGCTAGTTTTCAATGGGGGGGGGGGGTTTAACCTTTGCATTGCAAAGGTGGAAAACCGCTACAGAATCCACAAAAATAATTGACATGCTGTGGATTCCAAACTGGCAGCGCAAAACACTTTGTGCTGCAGGTCTTTTCCACAGTGTGTGGAAGGGATTTGTTTAAAATCCATCCACTACTACTATAATTTATTGCAGGTTAGCTGCCAGAAATTCTCCCTCAGGTTAACTCACAGCAAACTTGCTACATGTGAGGGCTTGGTACATATTTGTTGATATTGCATATTTATTACTATGTAGCATATTGCTATTTATCGCCATAAATTGGCCCTTTTCCTTGTTATACACTATATTTGGGGAATATTTGTACACTAGGACTAACCAATGCACATAGACTGTTAAAATGGTATAGATTTACATTGTCAGTTTATTGTATGTTTTAGTAGCAGTAGATTCAATGAAGATGGTCATTATATTTTTTTACTCTCTTTCCTGTGCATTGTTTGTTGGCGTTGACAATTGTTGTTTCACATAGGTAAAATAAAGTGTGTAGAATCCAAACCCATTTGATTGGTGGAGTAACATGTGGCCCCGGCCTAAGGCTAAGGTCCCATGTTGCAGAAAAGCAGCGTTTTGAAAAATACAGCATGTTAATTTTAGCTTTGGAATTGTAAGTGTTTTCTCTATATATTGAATAGGGGAAGAAAAAAATGTAAGACTAACGCAGCAAAAATAAAATATTGCTTTTTAACTGTGGACCTTAGCCTAAAGGGGTTTTCCAGATCTGCATTTGCTTGCTGCAGCTTTTTTCAGTGCTTAGAAAGTACAGGGCTGTATACTGTATAGTTGCTGTGGTTGGTATTACAAATCAGCCCTATTAATTTAATTGGGACTGAGCTGCAAACAGGTCATGTGACCAATGCCCTAACATCACTGGTCTGTGAAGTGCAAGTGGTTGGTGCTGATGCTGAGTGTCTCCCCTTTAAAGAGGACATTTCACCACCTTCACCAACTCCAGTTCTTAGCATCTGTTAATAAACACAATTCCACTGATTCTGGCACAGATGGAATTTTTCTCTAGTCCCCACCATTCCCAAGCAATCAGTGCTGTTAGTTTTGGTACCCAATATGTTATTTGGTGTCTGTACTGTCAGGAGGGCGGTGCCAGGCAGCAGCAGACAAGGGCGGTGTGATTCTGAGCTCTGACACTGGCTGCCTGTGATTGGAGCTCTGAATCACACACCCCTGCCTGACACTGCCCTTCTGACATTACAGAGCCTAAATAGCACATCAGGCACCAAAATTAATGGCACTTGCTGATTGGGATTGGTGGGGGCTAGAGAAAATTTTTTTTTTGGTTTTTTTATTTTTGGCCTGCCACTCTGGGCTAACAAGACTGTGCCTTGGTTCCTTTTCTTACTATTTTCCTCACCGTGGAAACTGACAGGTTAAACCTGTGGAGCGGCACCTTTTTGTATCCTTCCCCTGCCTTGTTGCTCTTTGTTTTCGTCTTGGAGTTTTTTTGAGGACCCTGTTGCCCTCTCAAGCAGATGCAAATAGGAGAACCTTGCAATTGGTCCTTAAATCCTTTTCTATGATTGGACTGGTTGAGTTCAAAGCTCAGTGGGTTACAAAACCATTTTGTGCTTCGTAACGTCAGTGGTGTTGGGTTTCATCTTGGCGTATTTTTTGGGGTTTTTTGGTTTTTGTTTTGTTTTTTGTTGTTTTTTTGTTTTTTGTTTTTTTGTTTTTTTTGGGGGCCAATTTTTTGGTTTTGTTTGGTTTTTGGGGGGCCTTTTTCTTGTTTAAATGACTTCTCAATTGCTTTTGTTGTGAGTTGTCTTGATGCAGTAAGATTTAAGTTAAAGTTTGCTATATCTGTACGCTGGATTGACCAGTGGAACAAAATACGTTATGATGTTAAGAATGTGAGTATGTGCTGGGTCCGTTGGGGACCGGCACATGGATGGTATCTGTGTGCCGCCTATGCCTCCGTGGTACCTTTCATTTGTCAGTGGGCCCGGGCTGCAAAATTGACAGGTATAGAACCTTCACAGGCCTTTGTGTATAGAGCCATAGAAAAAAACTGGTCATTTCACTAGCCAAGAAAAACAAGGCTAGCACATTGACAATGCACATGGTCATGTACATGAAGCCTTTCTATTAGTTAGAAAGATTTATCACAGTGACTGGTTCTGGATGATAAATCTGGCATATCTGTCTAGTCTACGTCTATACTGCATTTTAGTTGACTTACTTAAGGCCAGAATTTTTGTACACTATTTTGGCACATTTAAGCCACAACCCATTTTACAATGTGTGAGCATCCACACCCACATGTCTAGCATGTTGAAAAATTTTAGCCCAAACTAAATGTGCCAAGATGCACCATGTTTACACCAGTGTCTACTTATAACTAAATAGTAAATCTGATCTCGTGTTGTGGACCCCTAAAATAGCAGATTGTAACAGATGCCATGTATTGGACCCACTCTGATCTAATATGGTGGCCTATCCTAAGGATAAGCCGTTTGTTCTAAAGTTCCAGATAATTCCTTAAGGCTGAGGCCATGTTTTGCAGAAAAGCTGTGTGATTTTGTTTGGCAGTTTAGAGTGGCTTCAAAGGTAATGGGAAATATATAGGAAGCATTTATACTTCTCCCATATGCTAAAGCCATTCATGGCTCCAAAAACCCCAGCAAAATCAGCAAACAAAATGCAGCTTTTCTACAACATGTGGCCTAAGTCTAAAGGGGTTGTCTGGGATGCCATGCATCCACATTACCACTGCTGCCAACCAGTTGATGGTACACCCATTATTAAAAACTGACATTATACAGACTTCACACCACAGTCCTCTTTAATACAGTGTACATTAGGACAATATTGCACTTTCTGTAATGGTTACACAGCATATTCATAATTGCCAATTCCCGAAGAGACTTGCTCTTACTACCCCTGTTATTCTGTCTATGTGACTTTCTTGCTCCCAGGCACATTGAGCGTGGCAATGATCCTAATGATCAGTGAGTTCCCCCTTATTTCTTCCTTTTCAAGCAGTTTATTCAGTGTTGAGCTGCAATGGATTATAGTGCGACTGCTTTTTTTGGAAGTTGCTTAGCAACAAATGATTAGACTTTTTTGAGTACTGCTTTTGTGCGAAGCATTATGAAAATCGAGTCGCACACCTGAGGACCACACATGATTTTGCCATAAATTGTACTAAGTTTTGAAAGTCTGTGCTTCTTGCCCCTGTGAAACCAAATAGTAACATGTTCCATGACATGCCATATTACGCTGTATTCACACTTCCACATTTTGCGGATGTAATAAGTCTGTACCTTTCATGTACAGCACTCCACCCTGCTCATTTGCAGATTGTATGTTGTTGATCCGTTTTTCACATCTGGGCCCGGCCACATCACTAATGGAAATGGTCCCTTCCAATAGAAGCCTGTCCAGTGGAGGTAAGTAAAAATAACAGATACTTAAACTCACCGCTCCTGGACATACTGCAATACCCGGCATCCTCTTCAGGCCTCTTCCATCATGATGTCAGTGCGTCTCACATGACCGGAGAGGCCCAATCACAAGCCTGAAGAGGATGCTGGGGAACACAGGACGCTGCGAGGATGCCCAGGAGAGGTGAGGCAAAGTGAGTATAATTGTTTGTTTTTATTCACCTCCCATGAGCCTCTAATTATTCTACTCTGAGGTCTCAGGAGACTCCACAGTATGATAATAGCCCCAAAACAAATTGGAGGGCTGAACCTCACAAATATTCATCAAAATGAATTTCGTGGGTTCATCTGAAGCAGTTTTCAGAGCATGTTATATTGTGGGGGGTGGGCTCTTGAGAGCATTTTTTACTGTGTGGGGAACATATATTGAGTGAGGCCACTGTGGAGCCACTGTGTGGGGTCTCTGAGGAACATATTATACTGTGTGGAGCATTGCACTGTGGGGAGCTTAGGGTACCCTTTTATACTGTGTGGAGCATTATACTGTGGGGGGTCAATGTGGAGTAATATACTGTGTGGGGCCACTGTGGAGCATTATATACCATGTAGAGAATTTTACTGGAGAGCTTGATACTGGGGAACATTATATATACTGTGTGGGGGCCACAGGACATGAAACTAAGACACAATGGGAATGAGGGAGGCCCACAAATTCTGCCAGTATGGGGCTCCAAAATTCCTGATGACAGCTCTGTGTGCTATGCCTGTGTCACAGCTCTCTCACTACAATCTTGCACATGGGTGGGGTGCTCTATGGTCGTGTCATTCCCCATACAGTCCTGTGCATGAACCAGCCATGGAGTTATTGTAGCATGCACAGTACTATAGGGGATGACGATACAGGGAAAATACTCTGTAGTAATGTACAGCTCTGGTTGTCAGCACATGCAAGATTTCAATGAATGAGCTGTAATGTAGGCTTTTACCAGAAAGCTGTTGGATGGGCCCCCAGGACAAGTTCCTCTGGTGGGCCCAGGCACTTCTGTCTGACACTGTACACTGGTATATGAAGACTTATTTTTCAGGCACTGCTGGTAAGAATTATACAAATGAGCAACAAGAGTCTGGAAATAAAAATTTATGACAGTTTTTGTTGTGTTCTGTGGTCTTTTCTAGTGGCTGTGAGTACTGCAGTCTGTGTCCCATACACATGAATGGGGCATTGGCTGCAGTACTCTCAACCACCACTATTAAAATACAGTGAGTGGGCACTGTAGCTTGCATGCTCACAGGGAAAGCAGCTGATCTGTGAGGTCTCATCAGTCAGATCTAAAATCGATGTCCTATCTTATAGAAAAGCAGACCTTTAAACTTTGCTACATCTGTACATTCTCCAAGCTCATTCTGTTCTCTGTTGGATTCCCTACAAATCCGTCCCAAAATATTCCATATCATGTGAAGAGCTTTTCCCTCCTAAAGAGTGAGGATGTTTCTGGTACATTTACTCTCAGTTGGTTCCAGAAAGTATAGTTGACTTCAGTGTTCATTAGAAAGAGGCAAATTGATCATTCCCTATACAACAAAAAAACTGGCATAGAGGGATGATATTGAGGCACACATTTGGTGCAAGGCCCTTTCTTGCGGCAAGTGTGCGCCTCAAGCAATGATCAGTGTCTCGCCTGCTACACTGTGCTAATGAGAGTGGTGCGGGACAGGGATTGGGGAATCTGCGCCTCTGTCTGTCACAATTATATATCATGCCAGTTTACTGATTTCCATTCTGTGCAGGGACTGCAGACAGATTTATGAAGTGACTGCATCCCCTTCATAAATTTCTTGGTCCCTGTACCAGACGGCCGTTTATTAAGAGTGGTGAACAATACGCCAGTCTTAATAAATTTGCCCCAAAAGGTCAAAAAGAATCAGATTATTCATATAATGAATACATCATAACACAGACCTCAATTCTTGGAATTCTCCTAATGAATTAATGTATTTGCTAAGTACAGATGTAAAGTATAGCACAGGTCTAAAAACATAGCAATATATCAGTTTTCTATAAACTGCACTTGTGTATATACTGTGTTTTATATGTGTCTATTTGTATATCTTTAAAGCTGTCCATTATTCCGATACAGGGCCTCAAATCCCGTGAATGGACATAGGCATACCTAACTTTTCAGATGAGCTTCTGCATATGTACATGGAGAATAAGGGCAGGTTTACCCATGAACCCAGAATATGGGGAGGAATTTGAGACAGTCTCCAAATTCCAACTTTGGCTTTCCACTGCAGCTTTGTTTGCTGGCTAGCTTTAGACACCATGGGGCATATTTATCAACGGAAGTCTAACACTTTTCTGTCTACACTTATGCCAAAATTTATGGTGGCATGGCGTTTTTGACATATTTCTGAACTGAAAAAAAAAAAAAAAAAACTGAAAAATACCACTGGCTCAACACCAAAGTGGGCATGGTGTCTCACTTTACGACACATTTATGATATAGAAAAGTACAAATATGGTGAAGATTTTCTTGTGCAAAGTAGTACAAGTTTAAAACAGTGTAGTTAAAGTTTGAATTGAGACAATTTTGGCGCACGGACAGTGCAGACAGATCAGAAAAGTAAGCCAGAATGTTGGTCCGTACAATAGATTTATAAATATGTCTATAATTACAAATGGGGGGGGGGGGATTTATTAAGACTGGCGTATCGTACACTAGTCTTAATAAACAGCCCGAGTGGTGCAGGGAACAAGGGATTTCATAAATATGTAGGAAGTCCTGGCACCAGAATGGAAATTCCTATTGGCGTAAATTTTAGTAAATCAGGCTCGATCCCTGCCCTTCAGCGCCCACATTCACAGAATTCACAGGCGCAGATCAGGGCTTGAGGCTTACCTTTGACACAAGAAAACGCCAAAAGGCAAAACGTGCGCCTCAATATCATCCCTCTAGGCCTGAAAACAGAATGATAGATTTTCCCCCGGAATTTGTAGTTTTAGACAATGCAAGGTTCAGCTGTATGATAAATATGCCCCATTGGGGCTAATGGCAGATTCTATGGCCGAACCAGCCACAGAGTCTGTGACAAGATCATGCAGGAGGCTTCTTTTTGATCAGCCTGAAAAAAGGGGGGGGGGGGGACTCCATTTCAGTTTTAAAATGGCAGAACCCAGCAGACCCCATTATAGTCAATGTGTCCATGTGTAATGGCTGTTTTAGCGGTCTGACTCTCCGTGACCATGGCACTAGTGTGAACCTAGCGTCATTTTGCTAATTGACAAAAATATACTATTAACACTTCTATTTTTGAAACAATTTTTACTTTTCAGTATTTTTTCCCCTCATGCTTGCCTAAAACTTTTGCACATCACTGTACATATATAGTAGCTCACTGAGGAGCAGGACTTATACAGTATTACTACCTGCAGCACCTCAGCATCATGTCTGTCAGTGTCTGAAGAAGCGCCTCACACTGCACATTTTTTTTTTTTTTTTTTTTTTTAAACAGTTAACTTTATTAACAACATGACAGCATCATCTACAGATTTTTTTTTTTTTTTTTTACAGTTAACTTTATTTTCAAAATTACCTAGAGAGACAGACAGTAATGTAATGATCTGCATAGTAGCTTTCTACTGTTCAGAGACAGGTGATACTGTATAAGGGTATGTTCACACGGAGGAATTTGGAACTGATTTTGAGGCAGGTTCCACCTCAAAATCAGCTCCAAAATCAGCCTCCATTCATTTCAATGGGAGACAGACACTGATTTTTCTTTCAACTATGGAAAAAATAAGCATCTTGCTTGATCTTGAGATGCATTCCACATGACAACTCCCAATGAATGAATGGGAGGCAGAATAATACCACCTGGCCGACACAGAATTTAATGCAAAATTTGCAATTCTTTGTCAGATTCTGCATTGGATTTGGTAAAGTGGAAAAATTCTGCTTCTGAATTCCTACTTTTTCAGCTTCTATAAATTCTTCCATGTGACCATACCCTAAGAAATGTGTATGAGCAGAATTTTAAATACATGTGTTTTAGAAAACTATACGAATTCTACAGGATAGGGGATAAGGGTCTGATCACTAGGGTTCGATGACTAGGTCCCTAAAGGATCATGAGAAGGGGGTTCATGAGTGCCGTATGTGATTGGTGGGAGTAGCCAAGTATGAGCACCACCACTCCATCAACTTGGGTATTTGGGGACACCTATTCTTGTGATTGCCAGGGGTGGAAACCCCAAATAATCAGAAAGGGGATAAGTGTTATTAGAGGGAAAACTTTAAATTAAACTTTATTTAAATCCATTAAAAACTTATACAAAACAGATATCAATGGAAGGACATCAGTTTGCATAGGGTTCAGTATTAAAACACTACAGTCATGGCCAAAAGTTTTGAGAATGATACAAATATTAATTTTTACAAAGTCTACTGCTTCAATTTTTCTAATGGCAATTTGCATATACTCCACAATGTTATAAAGAGTGATCAGCTTAACAGCAATTACTTGCAAAGTCAATATTTGCCTAGAAGATGAACTTTATCCCCCAAAACACATTTCAACATCATTGCAGCCCTGCCTTAAAAGGACCACCTAACATCGTTTCAGTGATTGCTCCTTTAACACAGGTGTGGGTGTTGATGAGGACAGGGCTGGAGATCAATCTGTCATGATTAAGTAAGAATGACACCACTGGACACTTTAAAATGAGGCTGGTGCTTGCCATCATTGTTTCTCTTCTGTTAACCATGGTTATCTCTAAAGAAACACGTGCAGTCATCATTGCACTGCACAAAAATGGCCTAACTGGGAAGAGTATTGCAGCTAGAAAGATTGCACCTCAGTCAACAATCTATCGCATCATCAAGAACTTCAAGGAGAGAGGTTCCATTGGTGCCAAAAAGGCTCCAGGGCGCCCAAGAAAGACCAGCAAGCGTCAGGACCGTATCTTAAAAGTGTTTCAGCTGCGGGATTGGGCTACCAGCAGTGCAGAGCTTGCTGAGGAATGGCAGCAGGCAGGTGTGAGTGCATCTGCACGCACTGTGAGGCGGAGACTCTTGGAGCAAGGCCTGGTCTCAAGGAGGGCAGCAAAGAAGCCACTTCTCTCCAGAAAAAACATCAGGGACAGACTGATATTCTGCAAAAGGTACAGGGAGTGGACTGCTGAGGACTGGGGTAAAGTCATTTTTTCTGATGAATCCCCTTTTCGATTGTTTGGAACATCTGGAAAACAGCTTATTCGGAGAAGAAGAGGTGAGCGCTACCACCAGTCTTGTCTCATGCCAACTGTAAAGCATCCTGAAACCATTCATGTGTGGGGTTGCTTCTCAGCCAAGGGAATCGGCTCTCTCACAGTCTTGCCTAAAAACACAGCCATGAATAAAGAATGCTACCAGAATGTCCTCCAAGAGCAACTTCTCCCAACCGTCCAAGAGCAGTTTGGCGCTCAACAATGCCTTTTCCAGCATGATGGAGCACCTTGCCATAAAGCAAAGGTGATAACTAAATGGCTCAGGGAACAAAACATAGAGATTTTGGGTCCATGGCCTGGAAACTCCCCAGATCTTAATCCCATTGAGAACTTGTGGTCAATCATCAAGAGACGGGTGGACAAACAAAAACCAACAAATTCAGACAAAATTAAAGCATTGATTTTGCAAGAATGGACTGCTATCAGTCAGGATTTGGTCCAGAAGTTGATTGAGAGCATGCCAGGGAGAATTGCAGAGGTCCTGAAGAAGAAGGGTCAACACTGCAAATATTGACTTGCTGCATTAACTCATTCTAACTGTCAATATAAGCTTCTGTTACTCATAATATGAATGCAATTATATTTCTGTATGTGATAAAAACATCTGACAAACACACATAAAAACCAGAGGGCAGCAGATCATGTGAAAATATAATATTTGTGTCATTCTCAAAACTTTTGGCCATGACTGTACAGATCTGTTGCTGTCTGTCTTTTTTATTAGTGTAATCTACAATGTATTGTGTTCAATAAAAAAATAAATAAAAAAATAAATAAAAAAAACCACAATATTTTGATATGAAGTTTTATTAACCTAAAACTAGAAAATCCCTTTATAAACCAATGTTAAAAAATCCTTTGCTGTATGCCAGCAATATGCCTACAGATAATGGTCATCCTTATGAGGTCATGTGATCCTGTTTAATGTCTTGTCATGATTGTATAAAGATGACCGGGTCACTGGGTCGCTATCAGTAATGACTGTATAGAGGTGACCGGGCCATTAACAGTAATGACTGTATAGAGGTGACCAGGCCATTAACAGTAATGACTGTATAGAGGTGACCAGGCCATTATTAGTAATGACTGTATAGAGGTGACCGGGTCATTATTAGTAATGATTGTATAGAGGTGACCGGGCCATTATTGGTAATGACTGTATAGAGGTGACCAGGCCATTATTAGTAATGATTGTATAGAGATGACCAGGACATTATTAATAATTATTGTATAGAGGTGACTGGGGTCATTATTAGTAATGACTGTATAGAGGTGACCGGGCCATTATTAGTAATGACTATAGAGGTGACCGGGTCATTATTAGTAATGACTGTATAGAGGTGACCGGGGTCATTATTAGTAATGACTGTATAGAGGTGACCGGGGTCATTATTAGTAATGATTGTATAGAGGTGACGGGTCATTATTAGTAATGATTGTATAGAGGTGACGGGTCATTATTAGTAATAATTGCAAACCAGTGAGTTCCTTCTATGAGTCAGTTTCTGATACTGTACCGTTCACATCCATTCTAGACGTTAGTAAAGCAAGTATAAACATTCACTTCTCCAATTGAATTGATCGACACTCTCAAACTTTGTCCTGCCGCTCCAGGCATCATTAATAATGGAAGAGAGCTCGTAAATATTTTACACTTTACCTTAATATCAGGTTACCTGGTAGACAGAGTATCTCGACTTCTCTTTGATGCTTATCTTGAGTTGCAGGGTCGATTGTACCCACTTCTCACAATGCTAATAGGGCTAGGAAAGTGCAAATTTGAATAGAAGTCTAAAGTTTTGTTTAACGTCATGCCAGTAACCAGCTGGCTTTCTTAAAATGTGCGGCAACCATTAGGACAATTGACACAACCCATGTTTGGGTGGATGAGCACAATCCAATGTTATAACACATTAATTGGTGCATGTTTTCAACATTTTTTGCACAGGCTGATGCAAGTTACATATGCTTTTATTCATGATGGGCAGCACATCCCTATCGTTTACCCATGTGAAAGTTCTGCCAACAATCCAGCATCCTTTCTGCTATGCACATGTTGTTGCAAGTAAAGCCTCCATGTTTTTTTATGTAAATGGCCTCTAAGTGAATTTTGCTCATCTAGTTGATAAACCATTGCACTAGTAAATATAAAGTAAATTAAAGGGAATCTTCTTCTACCAAAATCAATTCTAAACCACTTCCAATGCTTTTTTGTGTCAAAGTGCAATTTCACTGCCAACAAAATGTACTTTTATTCCCTATGCAAATGATCCGTTCCACGCGTTCCATCAGAAATGCCAAATGACTTATTTTTGCCTATGTCATACTTAGTGTTCCAAGTCATCTCGAGGTGTTTAGTAGCACCGGATGGTGCCACCATAAAACTTTAGTCATTGTTTAATAGACTATGCTTTGTCATGCAGATTGGGCCTTTCCCAAGCATTTGGCACACAGTTGTTGTATTTTGCAGCTTTTTGATTTCCTTTCATCAAAAATAGGGGACACAGCCCAAAACTAAGCAAACTCTTTAGTTGATCTGATGCATTCAGGTAGGAAGCAGTGTTCTGGCATCTGCAAAATGCACATTTGTACATTAGTCGTTGTCTTCAAGTTTCTCTATGGCTGCACAAGCAAAGGGTATAGAAACCAAATAATGACAAAAAGTTATTGCTAAGATTTTAGTAACAAGTAGTTAGCACTTAGTAGTGAATGCTGCTACCAAGTACGGGCGATTTTACATGCTTCATAACTCCAGCTGTCCAGCTCTTCTACTTCACAGCTGAGCACTGGTTGCGGTCAGATATTTCCATTTTCCAGATTTTTCCAATTTCTCAAAAGCAATGTTTACAACTGGAAGACATTTAACAAATGGACTTTTTGGGAAAGATGGCATTCTATGACAAAGCCATGTTGAAAGCTACTAACCCATTCTAGTATTAAAGAGATTGTCCCGTGACAAAGTTGTTTGGATGTTTTCCAAAGAATACATTAAAAAACCTACAAATGTATTAGCATTATAAAATCTGCAGTGGTGTCCTGATTCCACATGCAGGCAGACGTCCAGATTTACCACTGTGGTTAAGACTAGACACCGGCATAAACCTGCCGCATCTTTGGTGCAATGTAGCACATCCATTTCCTAAAAATTTTCAACTTGCTAGACATGTGGATGTGGATGCTCAGAAAAGAAGCTTAATGCACCATGAAGTGCTAAAAATGCTCCAATATTGTGTCATAAAATTCTGGCTCAAAGTAGGCCAACAAAACAGACTAGACAGCCTAAAGATATGCTGGATTTATTATCCAGCATCAGCCCCTGGCAGATTTTCATACTGTCTGTCTACGTTTATGCAATTGAACTATTAGTAAATCTGGACTGAGTTTCCGTATCAGATGTGATAGAGAAGAGGGTTTGAACTTAGCTAGTTAGCTAGTGCTGCCAACGTGGGTGGGGGGCTTCCTGCCCATGTTGGAATAAAATGAGTAGGAAAATCGATGTTCACATAAAGAAGTGATTCTCTAGTGCCAATTCCACCCAAGTAGTCATTGTGGAAGGACATCTGGCAATCATCCTTCTTGTAAGATATTCCTGTGACTCATAAACCCCTCTTATCTGCATACTGTGACCTAAACAAAGCCCTGCATCAACTGTAATTTTTATTCTGATCTATCGGTTCATATACTGTTTTATAGGGATGCTAATACATGTTTCTGTAAGGATTCCATCATTTTATAGTAACTGGTAAGAATATTTGTCGTTATAGGGTAAATTGATTTTCTAGCCATAAAGGATGACTTTATGCCCTTTGTGGGAAACTTGAAATGAATATGTTGGCCCCGTATTATGACATAAGATAAACCTTTCTATTAAGGGATCATATTTTTTACACTATATATGATTTGGAGTCGTTTCACTTTACCAAGATCTCTGAATGCCATTATTTAGGTGGACATTTGCAGAACCTTGCCAATACTAGATCAGAATGGATGTAATTGTGGCATTGAATTGCAATTTTTTTTTATTTCACTTTTAATTTGGTCCCCTGTTTGACTCTTATGTCTGAATTTATTACTGTGAGATATGTGCACTGTCTATATATGATATATAACTTCTTTGGAGGTGTGAGATACTTTTGATCATTAGTAGAGTTTGGTGATGTACACAACATATCTCCAGTTCTAAACAACTTCTCAGCAATGAATAGTGCATTTGAATATAAGAAACGTTGTAATATATCTTATTACAGCAATCTGTTTCCTTTTCCACTTATTAGAACGCTCTCCTCCTCATCTTCAGACTGATGGTTTACTTAGGTTCACACTTGCGTCTGGTATCCGTCCTCTTGCAAACCGTTTAAAAAAAAAAAAAATAAAAAATAAATATGGTTTGGTACAAAAAGGATTCCAAACGGTTACACAGCGGAGGCCCCAACCCGTCTTTTTAGATGGATTAGTCAATGGGTGTCAGTCAAATAGGTGTCAGTTTTTGTCATCTTAAAATGGATTACAAAAACTGATTACATGCGGAGAGCACAATGCAATTGTGAACACCCCCTTAGAATCTGTAGCATTTTTCAAGCGGATTCGGGGACGGAATCCTCTAACAGAGTGCGAAAGCTGGTGTGAATCCAGCCTTAGGCTATGGCCCCACGTTGCGGAAACGCAGCTTTTTTTATTGCAGATTTTGCTGCGGTTTTTTGAGCTAAAGCTAAGAACGGCTACAAAAGAAATGGGAAATATATAGGAAGCTCTTATATTTCTACCTTCCGCTCAATCCACTCCTGGCTTTGGCTCAAAAAAAAGCTGCGTTTCCGCAATGTGGGGCCGTAGCCTTAGGCTGAGGCCCCACATTGTGGAAAACGCAACTTTTTTTTGTTGCAGCTTTTGCTGCATATTTTTTTTTTTTTTTTTTTTGAGCCAAAACCAAGAGTGGCTACAAAAGGAATGGGAAATATATAGGAAGCTCTTATACTTCTACCTTCTGCTTATTCCACTCCTGGCTTTGGCTCAAAAAAACGCAGCAAAATCTGCAACATAAAAGCTGCATTTCCGTAACGTGGGGCCTCAGCCTAAAGGTCGTGTGCAACCGGCTGCCGTGAACGAATGGCACCGGCGGCGCACGGTGGGGGCACGTGGATGTCACCAGTGTGCCGCCTGTGCACCAGTCGTGCTTCCACAACCCCTTTCATTCAATGGATAGGAGCCGCAGACGCACGGCCGCAAAATCGGACAGGAATAGGACCTGCTCCGTATTTTGCAGCCCGGACTGTCAGCCCACATGCTTGACCATGTCATTCACGGTCATGCGTACGGGCCCATAGGAATGAATGGGTCAGTGTCCTATAGGGAAAAACCCGGATAGCGCACTGACCAGTCATACAGTCATCTGAAAGGGGGTCTAAAGGGAGTCTGTCACCAGAAACCAGCATATCAACCCAGCGCCATTGATAGATAAATACAAAAAAAACAAAAGCACAGCAGGCACTACCAGAACATATGAATTGAATGATATGGCTTTGTTACTTAGCTGAATCGCTGGTGCAGCAGAGGATACACGGAGGCACGCTGTAGAAATAATGTCCAAAATATAGTAGGAAAAAGCAGGACAGTGGCAGTCATATCCGGATAAAAAACCTCTTTATTTGAATAGGTTGCAGGCAAGTTTTAGTTGTGGACTCACAAGTAACGGGCCGTTTCGTGCTACTGCACTTCTACAGGCTTCACAGCTGACACACCCCATGGAGCGTCATCATATAGTGACGCCTACTCCATGGGTGTGTCAGTCAACACCAATAGCCATCAAGATAGGTCCTGGAAAGATACAGGGCGTCATCATTCACACAAAAAGAATTATTGTTTAAGAGAAGTACTAAAAGAGAAGAAAAGGATCAGAATTTGGCTGTTTTTTTCTTTTCAATATAACTCACAAGTACATGTTATATGTACAGCCATTTTTAACAACTGGCATACTATTCATAGGAACCCGGATCTAGCTAAGATTCTTCCAACACGCCCTATAGTTACTTTTAGAAGAAGTTCAACTTTGAAAAATAAGTTGGTACGTGGTAGATTCTCAGAGAGAGACAGAAGTAAGAATTGGTTAGAGAGGGATTTACCCAAAGGAAAATTTTGCATGTGGCCATTGCAATTACTGTAACCAGAATTTGAGGAGTAGAAACCTTTTTATGGGGAATACCCACTGGGTAGTTAACCAATTCTTAAACTGTAAAACCAAATTCTTAGTTTATGTCATTTTCTGCCCCTGCCAAAGGTTCTATATTGGCAAAACAATAAGAAACCTGCATATAAGATTCAGGGAGCATGTAAAGTCCATTAGCACAGGACATGGCTGTCCATGTTTGATCCAACATATTAAAGAGGCCCATGGAGGGGATGCATTTTACGGGTATTGAAGAGGTTAAGATTGGCTATGTAGGAGGGGATCGACATCAGGAACTATAAAGACGAGATAGTAGAGTGTAGATGGATTCTGAGAACTCAGGCTTTAGGTCTGATAGAATAGAAATGAGTGCGTTTTTATAAAGCAAGGTTTTTTTTTGTTTTTTTTTTTGTTGCTCAATAGACAGCCACATTTAGTAATGTCCATTTTTTCTTTTCTTCCCCTCCTTAACCCGAGTGGTACATGACGAATTCCTTTCTTTTGATTGCTGCAGTACTTGAATGATAGTGCCATTATGTTTTTACTATGCTTTTTAACTGAGTGTAGCAGCGATGGCCGATATTCGGCACCTGTGCGCTCTCTCCAGGACCTATCTTGATGGCTATTGGTGCTGACTGACACACCCATGGAGTAGGCGTCACTATATGATGACGCTCCATGGGGTGTGTCAGCTGTAAAGCCTGTAGAAGTGTAGTAGCACGAAACGGCCTGTTGCTTGTGAGTCCACAGCTAAAACCTGCCTGTAACCTATTCAAATAAAGAGGTTTTTTTATCCGGCTGTGACTGCCGCTGTCCTGCTTTTTCCTATATTTTGGACATCGTTTCTACAGCGTGCCCCCGTGTATCCTCTGCTGCACCAGCGATTCAGCTAAGTAACAAAGCCATATCATTTTAGGGTGTCAAGATATTACCTTTTTGTGTCAATTTGCAGATGAGATCTTTGGAGCAATGAGGGCATTGCCATTTAACTCTGATAACGGCATCATTGCTCCAAAGAGCTAATTTGCATATTGGCATAAATGTCAATATTTCGGCAATGGAGGTAGCGATTCACAGGGGGAAAACACTGTTTAATTCAGGGGACGCTAACCTATCTGCAGGGCTGGGTTAATATGCTGGGGTCTGGTGACAGGCTCCCTTTAAGAATAGCCAATAGTTTGGTTAAAGGCATTTATATAGGAGGTACAGTACATGTGTGGATACAGCTATTTATCTAAAATGCTGTGTTGAGGCCTGATACCTAATGAGCAGCAGCTGCAACTATTGTCTATGACTGTCTGAGCATGAAAATAGATCAGTTGTCTTTTTCCTTGAAAGGGTGAATCATCTCATTTGAATAGTCATTTTATGTGTAAAACCACAACTGGATATGCGATAATTTAGTGATTTAGGTTATGCTCAGACTTGGAGAATTTTTTTCAAAACCCAATTCACAAATAGTAAAAAGAAATTAAAGGTATTGTCCAGAAAATTTTTTTTTTTTTTTTTTTTTTTGGCCCATTCTTAGGATAGGCCATAAATATCTCAGCAGCAGTGGGGGGCCAGCAGCAGTTTTCCAAACAGATCAGCTGTTTGGAGCCAATTCTGATGCTTGTAGCATACACAAAGCTGGAAGAAGTTTTCTGTATGCACTATATGGTGGGCAGGCGCTAGTACTGCAGTTCAGTTACCATTGACTTCAGCGAATGGATTATCCCTGGTGGAAAATAATTCACTGCATTATTTTGCAGTTAAACATTAAGGTAAGGCTAGGTTCACATCTGCGCTGAGCTCTGTCGTTTGAGTCCACCAGGGAACATGAACGACGGAGCGCTGGACCACTAATATAATGGGGTCCTTCAAGTGTCTCCGCCTATTTCAGTATGAAAACGATTTTTGCCGGTTTCTACGGCAGAGTCTCCAACACAAACTCCGGCGCAGCTGTGAATTTAGCCTAACTATTGGCTGATTCAGATGGTTATTGGCAAGATGACAATGTAATGACAGCCACAGTGTAATGAAGGAAGAGATGTAATGAGAAAAAAATATTTTTCTTATTGCAAGTTGTGTTCTATATTGCAGGGGAAAGGAAAGGGGAAAGCATGTTATTTATATCCATATCGGAGCATTTATTTTATCCACCTCTCTTAAGCTATTATAACAGAAGGGTGGGACATATAAGTGATTTTGGTGGTGGTGGTAGATTCCCTTCAAATCCTTCACACCTTGGGTGAAGCTTAGACGTTGGCACATTTTCTGATGTCAGAAAGTTCTGTCCTAGATATAACCTATAGAAACTATACTATAAAGTGAGCACAAGAGACAGAAATGAGCAAAATGAAATGCTATTTGTCTGTTCCACATATGCAATAGTATGTCATTTAGCTTTATTTTACCTCTTTAGGTTTAGTTACCCTTTAAGACTTTAATGGAGAGTTGGGCTCATGCTATATATGTGTGTGTGTGTGTGTGTGTGTGTGTGTGTGTGTATATATATATATATATATATATATATATATATATATATATATATTATATCGTGATTCAATATCTGCAAACAATATTTATCAATTTATCAAGCATTATAGCACCTGAAAACCATTCATTAGCATCTTTTCTCTATGGCAGCATTTCACGCTAGCAACACAAGCACATTCTTGGGACATCTGTAATTTTCTAATGGAAGCAGATATAAATGATTTAAGAATTGGCAGAGGGTGCAGGCAGCTCATGTAGAGGAGATGTATAGGCAAACACAACTGCCCCCAACAGCTAGGGGATAGGAAAGCTGGACTTGTGATCAGGTGATCACCACATTGGCTTCTATTTAAAAAAAACAAATAAATAAATAGTAACCCCCTTAGATTGAGGCCCCACGTTGTGGAATTTTGAGCCAAAGCCAGGAGTGGATTTACCACAAGGGAGATGTATGAGGGCTTACTTTATATAGCGTATTCCTTTTCAAGCCACTTTTGACTTTGGCTCAAAAAAAAAAAACCACAGAAAAATCTGTGATAAAGCAAATTTTCTCCAATGCGTGGCCTTAAAGGGGTTATGCCACAAAAAGTATTTATCCTCTATTCATAATATAGTGGATGAATACATGATTGGTTGGGATCTGACTGATTTTGAGAACAGGGCGTGTTTTCCGTCCAATGTGAATTTAGCTTGACTACAGCCAAGCTGAACATAGGCATGTTACTTGGTGGACAGATGAACCTGGGCTCCCATTCACTTCATTGAGAGCGCCAGACATAGTCAAAGTAAAGCACTCGTCTATCTCTGATACGCCCATTGAAGAAAATGGGAGCCTGGGTTCATTTGTCCACCAAGCAACACGTCTACATTCAGGCTGACTATGGAAATGACCCCCTGTTCTTGGGATCGGTGGGGGTCTCAGCAGTCAAATGCACACGATCAGATATTTATCTTCTATCCTTTGTATATAAATTAAATAATTTTCGTGGCATAACCCATTTAAAGCTGCTCTGAGCATAACAGACTTGCATATAGGAGTGTTCGGCAGTAGAAGTGCAGGGTACACCTGTAGCATGGAGCAATCTGTTGCATGCCCTGTGGCTATGAATGGATGTCTTGATTGGATACCATACAAACAATGGGAGAAATGTATCAACCCATCTAATTGTAGTTCATCTATGATACATGGCCCTTTTTTGCTCCAAGGATGCACCTCATCCTAAGTTATGCGCACTGCTCGCCACTTTTTGCAACTGTGGGTGGAGCAGGGCAGAGAGCTGGGCAGTTGTGTTGGCCTAACATATTTTTTATAACTCACACCAGAAAAATGAATAATTCAGGCACAGATAGCGCCATTCAGGGCCTATATTCTATCTTCTCATTTACTTGTTCAAACCTCTAGGTAGTCCTACTTGGTAATCCACAGCCTTCCAGTTAGTAGTATGCACACAGAGATGGCTGCCAGACACAAAGTGGGCCTGCCTCCTGAACTACTAAACCCAGAATGAGCAGAGGTTTAAATCAAAGAAATACAAGTTCTACTGACTTCGTTCCCACAAAACTGTATATCAGTCTGCACAGCTCTTCCTTCTCTGCCATGCTGCCTGCAAACTGGACAGTATTTTTCAACTTATTATTGTTTGTCATTACACTTTTTATGTAGTAAAGTATTTCACAGTAATAAATGTGACCATTGCCATGTCAAATAAAGGTGTTGTCTAGGATTAGAAAAAAATATTTTTTTCTTCCAAAAAACAGTGCCCCTTTTGCCCCTAGGTTGTGTCTGGTATTGCAGCTCATTGCCATGCAAGTGAATAAAACTGAGCTGCAATATCAATCAGAACACATAGAAATGTGTGACTCTGTTTTTGGGAAAAAAAATGCAGACCCTTCTTTCTAATCCTGTACAACCTCTTTAACTAAATAAAAATCCTGACAGTTATGTTCCTAGTCTATACAGCGATGTAAGCTATGTATTCCACAAATTTATAGAGGCTAGATGCTGTGTATTACAGAGCTTTGCATGAGTCAAAGTTCTCATATAGTTCCAATGCAAATGATATAGCTATGCAGTGACTATTTTATATATGGAAACTGTCATCACATACTTCTGTTCAAAACTTATTACAGAACTTTTTTTTAATAAGTACTATATATAGATTTGTGTGCTATGTCTTAGAATTCCTGTTTCAAAATGTGTTCTAATAATATTTTCCTTACTTAAAAATAACATAGCAATAATATGCTCATTCATAAAGGGATGGCTGTCACTCACTGAGTCGGACCACCCACTGGACTCCTAAGTTGGCTTTAGGTACTGCTGTGCTGCCACAGAGACTTCAATGGTGTAAGAGCTGCAGTACCTAAAGCTGCCACTACACTTTGTAGGGCTATCCTGGAACAGCTGATTGGCAGGTGTCTCTGCTGTCAGGCCCCTGCAGATCTAATATTGATGGCCTATCCTAAGGATAGGCCATCAATATTACAAAGGTAGATAACCCTTTTGTGACAGGTTTCTTTTTATTTCTTTGCTTAAGAGACAAAATAGAAATAGAAGAGAAACAGAACAGAAATGTCAGTGTGAGTGGCAAGGAAGCACATTTATCTTTATGCTATGTCATGTTTCTTTAGACTTGAAAAACATTATAAAAGCTAAAAATGATTGTTTTCCGCACAAATATGCTGCAATATCAAGTCAATAATCATAATTGTGTCTATGTAATGTGAACATGCATCCTTATTTTATGACCAGATAATGGGCCCAATACGTTCCAGAACAATATCATCAAAATGGTGCTCGAAGCAATATACAACTAGTAAAAATGCAGCTTTTAAAGAGGTTGTCACAGTACTTCTCTAGCCCCGGTGATCAGACTTTATCGGCAATAGAAGCTTGTTTTGCTCGTTTCTTTCTGTAACGCCTATAGACTTTGATAGAGAAATAAATGCACGCCTTTTTACATAGTTCAGTGCAGAAGAAGCCATTGGGAATTACTCAAGAATAGTTAAAGGGGCTATCTGGTTTTTAGTATTGATGGTCTATCCTTAGGATAGGCCGTTAATATTAGATCTGCGGCGGTCCAATATCTGGGCTCCCGCAGACCTGCTGTTCCAAGACAGCACGGCTTTTGGTAATTTTGACTTTTACTCAAAAAAAGTAGCAAAATCTGCAACATAAAACACTACATTTCCGCAATGTGAGGCCTTAACCTAAGGCTATGGTCCCACGTTGTGGAAAAGCTGATTTTTCTATTTCAGATTTTGCTGCAGTTTTTTGAGCCAAACCCAGTAGTGGCTAGAAAAGGAATGGGGAAATGTATAGGAAGCTCTTATACCTCTCCCTTCTGATCAATCCACACCTGATTTTGGCTCAAAAAAAATGCAGCAAAAAAGCCCCAAATCCAATTTTTATTTTCCACAGGATAGGTCATCAGTATCTGATCTGTAGGTCCATGAAACATGCATTTGAGGCCAAAAACCCCTTTAAGACAAATAAAGTGCTGAGATACCTGCCTACCAATACTGTTGTGATTGTCCGGCCATGTAATAAATTCTCACAGTGAGTCTGCCAGAGCAAGAGTAAATCTTTGCACAGCTGAAAAACCTACTTCCATGTTTCCATATAGGCATATGGACAGGGGTTGTCAATCAAATGTTACAATGAAATGTGTTCTTCTCTGGGTGCATATAGGGAGAAACCTGTTAATCAAGTAGAGTTGGGCAGGGAGAAGTCAGAGGGGAGCCGTCCAGCAGATACTATGACCTATGTCTATCTCTTTGATGGGTAGGGAAACCTAAAACTGCTGATAGGTTCCTCTTGAATCTGCTAGCACAATAAAACAGGACTGGCATACTAGATATTCTGCACCATCTAAGCCTCCCTTTATCGGCATACAGTTAACATTTACAGCAGTCTGCATTCTGTCAAAGGTTTTTACATGCTCTGATGTAGCAATGGAGTTTTTCTAGAGCTGTCTGTAAGGAAAAGAAAACCATGCCACCTCTCACATCAAAAGGAAAGTTTCAGACATGTTCCCAAGAATAGTGTTGTCTTAGACTTGAGCCAAGCTTGCCTTCATGGACCCTGTGCTGTTTTCTTGATGATATTCTTCTCGTGACAGTGTGTGTAGGTAGCAGTGACATTCTCTGCTGTATTCTACAGTCCAGCTTTGTTTCCTTGGAATGTAAAACAGGTTGTGAATGTTTGATGCGAGGAGGATAAATCTGTAGGTTATGTTATATTGAATACATTTCCTTTTATGCAGAAGCAGTCAGAGCCTTATGATTCAGCACAAGATTTATCCCCTCCTTCCCATTTTTTGTACTTGTATAAAAAAAATGATCCGCTATGTTGTAAGTTTGCTTCTGACTGTTTATATAAAAAGAATGTCATTCCAGTGCACGACTTGGCACCGAGCTACGATCAAGTTCTCTCAATCCATGTATGGTCCGGTTTTGCCACAAGCCTTTCAACATGTAACACTTGTTGCGTTTGTGTCTATTGATGGTACCCTGAACTACTTTTAGTTTTTTTCTATTAACTGTTTATTGTAAATGCTGCACACAAGTTTCTGCTTTCCATTTCAGTTGGAACATAACAGCACAAAAATGTACGTAAATTTTTGGTCAGGAAACTAAGATCTTAGGGATAAGAATTGCAGGACTGTGAATTTACAGTCTTGTCCCATACAGTATACATACTGTCACATGGAAAATGCAGTATAGTCAGTAGGCAGCATGTTATAGAGCAGGAGGAGCTGAACAGATTGATATATAGTTTTCCAGGAAAAGATTCCTTGAATAACTTGAATTGTATTCACTTATGTTGCTTAGAAGCCATCATCTTGCATAGAAAATGTCACCACAGAATGCAATAGGGTCTGCTCTTTGTGACTATGGTCCATGGTCAGTGTCCAGAAAACAAGTGAATATTTTAGGCTTAGTGTCAGCGGCTGGAGTTGCTGATTTTTACAATCGGTCATTTTCTAGCAATACATTCCCTTTAAATAACTGCAGTAATATATATAGAGTACGTTATTTATTGCATGCCTAACATTATTGAGAAGCCTAGATGACTTTCATTGATGATCATAAAATTCATCCATTTTTTTTAGCTTAAAACTCCTAGGAATCAGTAAAGCTATGTCATTACCCACCAATACTATTACTACTAGTCACCTTATATTATGTCCTGTGGCACAGAACTGTATAAACTATATATAAAGTATACGTTTGGCACTATAGTGTTGCAGCAAAGTGCTCATGGAGTCAAATCTAATTAAAGGCATCATCTGTGTGGAGTTTGTGTTGTCTCCCTATGTTTTTATAGATTTCCAGTTTCCCTTTACGTGCCAAAATAAACTGGTAGGTCAATTAGCTTTTTATGAAAATTGCTTCCGGAGTACAGATGTCATTTTTCACATAGAGGTAGAATGTGCCGTCTCTGAGCTGTGCCATATGCTGGCACTATATAAACAACAGATAAATAAAATCATTTTACATGGTTGCTGAACACTTCCTCATCCTCCCTACTTGGCATATCTATGCAGAAAAGATTGAGACCTCTGCACATACACCTGCTGTATCTTTTCACATATCCACCTTTGCAACAAATTTCCAAGTGACAACACACAAAACCTTTTGTAGTTGATCCTGCAACAATACTTTCATCTGTCACCTTTCACTGCCTTTTTACATTTGGTATGTTAGACAAGGGAGGGATGACCTAATTTGTATGGCTGCAGGATCAGACTACAGTCATGGCAAAAGTTTTGAGAATGACACAAATATTATATTTTCACATGATCTGCTGCCCTCTGGTTTTTATGTATGTTTGTCAGATGTTTTTATCACATACAGAAATATAATTGCATTCATATTATGAGTAACAGAAGCTTATATTGACAGTTAGAATGAGTTAATGCAGCAAGTCAATATTTGCAGTGTTGACCCTTCTTCTTCAGGACCTCTGCAATTCTCCCTGGCATGCTCTCAATCAACTTCTGGACCAAATCCTGACTGATAGCAGTCCATTCTTGCAGAATCAATGCTTTAATTTTGTCTGAATTTGTTGGTTTTTGTTTGACCACCCGTCTCTTGATGATTGACCACAAGTTCTCAATGGGATTAAGATCTGGGGAGTTTCCAGGCCATGGACCCAAAATCTCTATGTTTTGTTCCCTGAGCCATTTAGTTATCACCTTTTCTTTGTGGCAAGGTGCTCCATCATGCTGGAAAAGGCATTGTTGAGCGCCAAACTGCTCTTGGACGGTTGGGAGAAGTTGCTCTTGGAGGACATTCTGGTAGCATTCTTTATTCATGGCTGTGTTTTTAGGCAAGACTGTGAGAGAGCCGATTCCCTTGGCTGAGAAGCAACCCCACACATGAATGGTTTCAGGATGCTTTACAGTTGGCATGAGACAAGACTGGTGGTAGCGCTCACCTCTTCTTCTCCGAATAAGCTGTTTTCCAGATGTTCCAAACAATCGAAAAGGGGATTCATCAGAGAAAATGACTTTACCCCAGTCCTCAGCAGTCCACTCCCTGTACCTTTTGCAGAATATCAGTCTGTCCCTGATGTTTTTTCTGGAGAGAAGTGGCTTCTTTGCTGCCCTCCTTGAGACCAGGCCTTGCTCCAAGAGTCTCCGCCTCACAGTTCGTGCAGATGCACTCACACCTGCCTGCTGCCATTCCTCAGCAAGCTCTGCACTGCTGGTAGCCCGATCCCGCAGCTGAAACACTTTTAAGAGACGGTCCTGCCGCTTGCTGGTCTTTCTTGGGCGCCCTGGAGCCTTTTTGGCACCATGGAACCTCTCTCCTTGAAGTTCTTGATGATGCGATAGATTGTTGACTGAGGTGCAATCTTTCTAGCTGCAATACTCTTCCCAGTTAGGCCATTTTTGTACAGTGCAATGATGACTGCACGTGTTTCTTTAGCGATAACCATGGTTAACAGAAGAGAAACAATGATGGCAAGCACCAGCCTCCTTTTAAAGTGTCCAGTGGTGTCATTCTTACTTAATCATGACAGATTGATCTCCAGCCCTGTCCTCATCAACCCCACACCTGTGTTAATGGAGCAATCACTGAAACGATGTTAGGTGGTCCTTTTAAGGCAGGGCTGCAATGATGATGAAATGTGTTTTGGGGGATAAAGTTCATTTTCTAGGCAAATATTGACTTTGCAAGTAATTGCTGTTAAGCTGATCACTCTTTATAACATTCTGGAGTATATGCAAATTGCCAATAGAAAAACTGAAGCAGTAGACTTTGTAAAAAATTAATATTTGTATCATTCTCAAAACTTTTGGCCATGACTGTACAGGGGGTTTGTTGTCTGTTACTATGGATATGCATAGATTTGTGTAGGAGCTGTAGAAAACAGACAATAGGAAATTTGTAATCCAGATGATATCTTCATTTTTGATTTTAGATGCACTGGAGGGAAAAATGGTTGCGGAGGTGGACATAGCCTTCAGCTGGGATCTTTGTGTGTTTGTTTTCACTTAGTTTACACATAAAAAATTAAGGAAAGTTTGGTGCATGACTTGTTTATTGCTAGCTTGGAAAGTTCCTTTACTATATACAACTTATGTGATGCAGTGAGTGAGTTGATTATAATGGAGAGAGGTTTGGATTCTATGTAAGGGCTTGTTTACTGACATGTAATGTACATGAATCACTTAGTATGTTCTCACCACATTTTCAATATTCTATGTAATGCATAAGCAGTGCTAAACATTTGCTACATTTGGTTTTCCTTGTTTTGCTGTTCCCCCATGGGTATATCCTAAAGACTTAATGTGACCATACATTTTCAGTGTCAGTTAGCTGATACTAGTTCGACTAGAAGCTATTTCTTCTGACTCTTCCAGATACATGCATGTTCGTGTTTGGCCAAGTGTGCATGTGTTCTCAATAAAGAGAGGGGATAACCTATCGCCATAATTCTCTTATCTCTCTGGGTGCCTTATTCCAGCTGTCAATCATGCAGTAAAACTTCCTGAATCCATAACCATGTTGTACTTGTACTTAGAATATGTTTGGTAACCAATGATAAAACCTTAGGTATCCTGTTACTGATGAACATAACATAGGGATAAGAGGACCAGAAAAGTAAAGCAATGGCACCAACATATTAGAGATAAAAACATGGAATGCCCATCCCAGTGTTAGAAGAACTGAAAATTAACAGATTTTTATACACATGGTTTTCAAAGCATTTTAGAGTCCTTAAAAAAAATTGCAATCTAAGTAGAGAAGTTATTTACAACAGGTCAAAAAAACAGTCTGGAAACTTGTGGTGCGTGACGGAGGGATCAGTAATTCTTGCTGTTATCTGTTTGCTATCAGGAGGTGATTTGTGACCCTCACAGGTCACACACAGTGTGATTTGAAGCTGGCATGAATATTGAGTTCAGTTCATGGTTCAAACATAGTGTGACATGAAGCTGGCATGAATATTAAGTCCAAATTGCAGAGTTTGAAATTTTTGCATTCATTTGTACTCCATTTCTTTTCTTTTCTCCTGTGTCTTAAAATGTCCCATTAAAACCACAACCCGCAAATCTTCAATAGAGTGGTTTTCTCCGGAGCAATGTGCGGCCACTGGGAGATCGGTTCTGCTGTTATTAATGGTGGATCTGTGTGAGTTCATTCGTTGACTGAGTCTCTGCCCTGTTTCCCCCACATAGAGGCCTGTGGTGGGACATTGCACACACATTATGAGGTACACCACATTGGAAGACCTGCAGGAAAATGTCCCCCTAATTCTGTGCACCTGTTGTGACTGTGGGATAGGTACAATGTCAGCGGTGTGGATGTGCTTGCAGGTCATGCACCTTTTATGTAGGAAAGGTGAGGTGCCATTTTCAGTTGGGGCCTTCAGGGCACTCCGGACGATAATGCGCCTCAGGTTTGGTGGTTGTCGAAAGGAGAGGAGAGGGGGGACTGGAAATATGTCCTTGAGTCTGTTGTCCCTATGTAGTACAGGTTGGAGATCCTTGGCAATCCTTCGTAGGATCTCCAGCTGTGGGTTGTAGGTGACAACTAGGGGCACTCGGGCTTCTTTCTGGGTCTCTCTATATGTGAGCAGACTGTCTCTGTTAATGGCTGCTGCTTTGTTTAATTGGTTGTCTGTCACTTTTGGTTTGTATCCCAATCTGAGAAATTTCATCCTCAGATCCAGGAGGTGCTTGTCCAGGTCTGTTTTGTCGGAGCAAATACGATTGTATCGTATAGCCTGGCTGTAGATTATAGATTGTCTTGTGTGCTTGGGGTGGAAGCTGTCGTTTCTCAGGTAGGCCGTTCTGTCTGTGGGTTTGTGGTATATTGATGTGAGTAGCCGGTGGTCTTTAATGTATATTGTGATATCCAGAAAGTGAATTTCACTCCCTGAATAGCTAAGTTTAAGGTTGATGGTCGGGTGAAAGTCATTGAAGTCATTATGGAATTGAAGTAGGGCCTCCTCACCTGCAGTCCAGATGACAAGGAGATCATCGATATAACGAAGGTAAATCATAGGTTTGGTGGTGCATGTTGATAAATATGTTCCTTCCATTTCTGCCATAAAGAGATTTGCATATTGGGGTGCACATCTGGTCCCCATTGAAGTTCCCATTCGCTGTAGATATAGATCCTCTCCAAAGGTAAAATGGTTGTGGCTAAGGATGAATTGTATGAGCTGCGTTACTGGTTCTGTTGGGAGGTTTTGTTTTGCCAGGTGTACCCGACATGCTGCAACTCCATCCTTGTGGGGAATTTTAGTATACAGGGATTCCACATCCATGGTGGCCAAAATGGTACCCTCAGGTAGAGGGCCCAGGGCATTCAGTTTGTTAAGAAGGTCAGTGGTGTCCTGGATATAGCTTGGAGTATCCCTGACAAGGGGTTTTAGGAGATTTTCCACCCAACCTGAGATGTTTTCTGTCAGTGTCCCAATGCCAGAAACGACAAAACAGACCTGGACAAGCACCTCCTGGATCTGAGGATGAAATTTCTCAGATTGGGATACAAACCAAAAGTGACAGACAACCAATTAAACAAAGCAGCAGCCATTAACAGGGACAGTCTGCTCACATATAGAGAGACCCAGAAAGAAGCCCGAGTGCCCCTAGTTGTCACCTACAACCCACAGCTGGAGATCCTACGAAGGATTGCCAAGGATCTCCAACCTGTACTACATAGGGACAACAGACTCAAGGACATATTTCCAGTCCCCCCTCTCCTCTCCTTTCGACAACCACCAAACCTGAGGCGCATTATCGTCCGGAGTGCCCTGAAGGCCCCAACTGAAAATGGCACCTCACCTTGCCTACATAAAAGGTGCATGACCTGCAAGCACATCCACACCGCTGACAGTGTACCTATCCCACAGTCACAACAGGTGCACAGAATTAGGGGGACATTTTCCTGCAGGTCTTCCAATGTGGTGTACCTCATAATGTGTGTGCAATGTCCCACCACAGGCCTCTATGTGGGGGAAACAGGGCAGAGACTCAGTCAACGAATGAACTCACACAGATCCACCATTAATAACAGCAGAACCGATCTCCCAGTGGCCACACATTTCTCCGGAGAAAACCACTCTATTGAAGATTTGCGGGTTGTGGTTTTAATGGGACATTTTAAGACACAGGAGAAAAGAAAAGAAATGGAGTACAAATTAATGCAAAAATTTCAAACTCTGCAATTTGGACTTAATATTCATGCCAGCTTCATGTCACACTATGTTTGAACCATGAACTGAACTCAATATTCATGCCAGCTTCAAATCACACTATGTGTGACCTGTGAGGGTCACAAATCACCTCCTGATAGCAAACAGATAACAGCAAGAATTACTGATCCCTCCGTCACGCACCACAAGTTTCCAGACTGTTTTTTTGACCTGTTGTAAATAACTTCTCTACTTAGATTGCAATTTTTTTAAGGACTCTAAAATGCTTTGAAAACCATGTGTATAAAAATCTGTTAATTTTCAGTTCTTGTATCACACCATGTCTGATGAAGGGAGCGAGTACTCCAGAAAGCTTACTTATAAATATACTCAGCCTCTAAAGGGTATCGCCTGATTTCTTCACTCTTCTACTACTTTCAATGGCTAACACGGTACAACATTATACTACCATCCCAGTGTTATACATTGGAAATGGCAATTGCTTGGGGGGAAGTTTTATTACCAAATTTCAGAAACTAACATCATTGATTGGAAATTTTGGAAATGTTTTGAGGGGCTCTACCATACTCTACAGGGGTTATTTACTAACTGCACCTTTTTTTATCTCATATTTTTATAGTTACTACTTTTATTTCTCAGCTTTTTCAGTAGTCTATGTATCAAATAAACACATTTCATTGATAAATGTTGAGCAAATGTTAGTTAGTTTTGGCCATGTGCACTTTGAACCTATTTTTCTATAAAGGTGTAATAAATTTTGCGTAAAATATACCAAATGAATTTGTGATTCCAATGCTGTGTGACATGACGGGCTTTTTTAAGCTGCCCATGTAGTGTTCCTGGAGTGAATAGGCGCAAGTTATAAATGGGAAGGGGGGGGGAGGAAACTCCATACCTCCTTTATTGCCAAAAAGCAAAAGTGGTGAGGGGAGAAAAACAAGGAAAACAGGCGCAAATGCATCATAAATAAAGAACAACAAACAAACAAGCCCCTAAAAGGTGCTATTTACACCAAATAAAGGTGCAAGTTGCTTAATAAATGTGCCCCTATATCTATGCTGCAACCTCTTAACTTTATCATTTACATAATAGAAATATTTACTCACTGCCTTAATACAGTTTGAATGGTTTATATATATCTTCCTTACAAGCTTCTTATGTATTATTATTGTTTATTTCTATAGCACCATTAATCCCATGGTGCTTTACATTTGATGTAGCAGTAGAATGTAAGACACACTGTAGCAATACTCCTGTAGGTGCTGGCCTACGTGGTCTTTATGCAAGTCCTGCTCTGGTCTAGCAGACAAATCCATCTAATACTAGAGACTCCTTCAGAGATAAATCTTATGACCTTTTTGCTAGATCATTCTGCCTGGCAGTAGGCTGCTTTCAAAGTAGGGAAAAAGTTTTTTTTTGTTTTTTTTTTTTCTAACTTTGTATTTATTTCCAGGTTCTTCTAGTGAAACATTAGTGTTATTTTTTATTACAAATATATACTTTGAGGATTTCACATGGGTTTCTTGGAAGTGTCCATGTAACTAATTAAAGAACATCTGTCCTTCATTAGCTTTAATCCAAAAAATATTACAATGATCATCTAGGCTCTTTGATAAGGCTATAGTAACAAGCTAATTTTAGTGATGTACTGTACATAAGGCTGGGTTCACACAGTGCAGTTGTGTAGTTTATTTCAATAAAAGCAGCTTAAGGCTAAGGCCCTATGTAGTGAAACGCAGCAAAATAAATGCGGGAAAAGAAGATGGCAGAAACACATTGCATTTTTTCCTCAGTATTTCTCATTGCATTTTTGCAGATTTTACCTCGAACTTTCTGCCTTTATTATACCTACACGGAAAACAGCTTTTCCGCAGGTATAATTGACATGCTGCGATTTTCAAAAACACAAGCGTTTTTGAAAATGCAGCTTTTCCACTGCAGATTTTTTTCGGCAATGTGTGGATGGGATTAGCCAGAATCTCATTCACTTTTAAGGTACTGTAAAACGCTGCTTTTTCGCAACGTAATGGTCTGTTCCAGCATATGACTGCTGCAACCAATCAATACCCTCAGTGGTCAGGTGCCACACTTACCGACATCACCGCTCTCCACCAAAGAGGCATCCTTGCTAGGTCGGGTTGGGGGGATTGTTTGTTTATTTTACTACATTTTGTGCTTTTTTTTGCCCAAATCTCTAACAACCCCTTTAAAATGATTTGCATATTCCTATATGATTCCACTGATATGAAATCCAATGGTATGGAATACTTGGAATCCCTACACAAGATCATAGACTCTGAAGGGTAGAAGAAACTGTGCTAGCATTGTAGGTTTATATACAGCTGAATATTTACATTTCAGGAGGAAATGCTTGCTAAGTTCGTTTTACTTCTATATGTACTCTGTATACAAGTAATTGCAGTAACAAGTGAATTTGTTTTTCTATCAACTCTTTATTGACTCTCTCTCTTTTGTGGTGAATATGTTTCCAGACTTTAAAAGGGCATTCCACCTTCAAGTAGCATTAATGTATTGGCTTCTGCTTGTTCGTCCTTCACTACACGGTATCCAATGCTTGTGGTTTGTAAATGATCACTATGGTATTGCAGTGAATTCTTTCTACCTTTAACCAAATGAGAAATGCTGTACGTGTAGCAAGTGCCAAAGCTAAAAAGGTTTTCAGCACAGGAAATGTGTCTGTTGTTGCAGCTGTATTGATCTGCTTTCACTGAACTGTGTAAATAATATTATATATTTATTAGAGCTTACATATAGTAAAGTAAGCAATAGTGTATACAAGACTTATCCAGATCATATATATCATGGTTGAATGTTGATGCACGGTTATGGAGGAAACAAAAATGTTATGCAAAATACTGAATAAAACTGACACTGAAAAAACTTGACCGTGTATATGTAGCCAGTGTAGCCCTATTTGGGGGGGGGGGTATGAGTATTATCCCTCCCGCAACAGACTCTGGCGCTGACCTGTGTGTATAATGGGACCTGAAGCCTTCGCTGAAGGGAAGAGTGGGAACATATATGAAATATATCAGTGCCTCCACCCAGGATAGAGCCTCTGTATTACAGGGAGGATCTCTTCCTGGGACTTACCCATGAAATACAGTTAGTAGCCTTAACAAGGATCACTGTACTAATCTCACAGTCTGAAGAATACATACAGATACCACATAAGGTTATAACAGTAGCTTTATAAGAATCAACAGGGTAATAATACATACATAAAATATACTCAGAACACAGCAATACTACAACAACCAGCAAGTCCTCAACCGTCTTAGGTTATATACCCGGGTATATATATATATATAGATATATAGCAAGAGTCCAGTGCACAATACCTCCAGGCAACAGAAGAGATGCAGGGGCCCCTGTGGATGACTGTGGATCCTCGGATTCTTCCAGGAGATGACAGACAGCCGATCAGGATATGATGATGATGATGGTGAGATTCTTCACAGGCAGCAAACAGGGCGACGGTGACGGCAGTAGATGCAGGCCTGACTACCCTAACACTGAGTCCTTAACCTGCCAGCTAAACTACTAGTGCCACCGGGCCTCTAACTAGCTAGTTGGCCTTCGGAAGCCTAACCTATCACTGCCCTGAACTATATATATATATAAGGATCCCTAACTACGGTTACTAGCTAGGTCCTGTGAGTATATAGGGGGTAACACATACCTAACTATATACTGTGAAGTAAATAGGAACAAGTGGCTCTTAGACTCCCCCAGACATAACATGTCTGTCTCAGCAGCTCTGCTCACATCTCTCCCCCCAGCAGCTCTGCCTCACATGTGTCTGACTCACTGTATTTACAAAACAAAACTTGCACTAAATGCCTGGGGTCTCTGAAGCCAAACTGCAGGGGCAAAGAAGCCAGATACATTATATACTAGTAGAAATGGCAGTTCCCTACACCAGGCTATGATGAAACAGCACAGATGGCACAAGGATGACATCTGTGTGCCCATCCGTGCCTCCACGGCCCCATACACTGACGTCAGTGAGCATGAGCTGCAAAATGGACATAGAACATGGGGCCATAGAAATGAATGGGTCAGTGTGCTTGCTTTGAAAAACATGGCTAGGGCACTGACTGCACACGTTCATGTGCATGAGGCCTTAGGACTATTACTTAACTTTGGTAACCAGTGCCAGGCACCTGCTGCAAAGGCAAATAAAGTCATGAGATGCATCACAAGTGGAATAGATGTACATTATAAGGACATCATTTTGCCTCTCTACAAATCTGACACATGGAATATTGTGCACAAAAGGACCTAGCAGAGCAGGTGCAGAGGAGGTCAACCAACATAATTAACGAAATGGAAACTATCCTTATAGACTGGGATTCTTTAATGTAAGAGCAGTGAGACTATGCAACTGTCTGCCACAGGCAGTTGTAATGGTTGATTCAATGGACAATTTCAAGATGCCTTTCTTGAAAGATATATTAGACGTTTTAAAAAAGATAATATAACAAGTTATGGCTACTGGATTTTTTTTGAGATGGGACATTGTTTGAGAGATTTATTTTGATTGCCATATCTAGAGTTAGGAAATAATTTTTCCCTTTTATATATTTAGGATGGTTGAACTTGATCTTATGTATGTTTTTCAATCTCATTATAAATACAGATGTCACAGGGTGAATCGCGAACTGCAGATCATGGAAAAAGTGGGAGTGGCCTTTATAAAAGTGGATAGCTACATACATTTAGACCCCATATAGCAATAGTAGACCCCAAATAAAATAAACAATTGCGCCACTTTTATTTACGCCATTTAATGATTATATTAAATATTGTATTCATGTTATTGTGTTATTCGTAATGGTTACAATGATACCAAATACCCCTATGTTACTTACTATATTTTGTGAAGGCATTATTAAAATGAGTTTATCGTAATTTACTTTACTGTTACAGCTTAAGTAATTTCTAATATATAAACTTTCAGAAAGTTACTGAGCAGATCCCTCCAGCTATTTAAATCTTTGTTTTATTACTTTTGGTGGAAGGCAGGGATTGAACCCTATGTACACAAAGCTGTCACCCTACTGGCTGAGCCACAAGCCCCATTAAACTTTAATGGGAGTTTTCTTTTTCTTACCTCTTTTTTACTACTTTCTTTCAATTGTATATTTCTTTCTTTGTATAATGTATTAAGTATAGAAATATCTCTATATAAATATATATTTCAGCGTACAATGTACTGTTATATAGAGGTATTTCCAATACATTATGCACAGAAAGAAATGTGCTATTGAGAGAGAAAAGTGAAAGAGGTAAGAGAAAAAAAAAATCTCCCATTGAACTTAATGGAGTTTGTGGCTCAGTAAGGTGATAGCTTTACATGCATCATGTTGTGGGTTCAATCCCTGACTCATACCTAAATGGTTTGCACTCCAAGGGTGCTACTAAAACTACTAGAGGTGGAAGCAAAGCCATAGTCGGCTATTTGTGAGACTATGGGAAGTAGTGTTTAGTCGCCAGTTCACTCATAGTTTAGATAATGGTGAAATGTACACAGACTACACCTAGCTCCACCATTATCCTTCTCTGTAATCGAATACATGTTACTTCATAGTAACAGGCTCTCCTACACTGATATAGGAATGCACACATGGACTTCTGAGGTTGCAATGAAAACATTTCCAAAAGGAGGTAAAAGTCAGGCAGAGAATTACAGTAATAAATTACCATATTGTTTGGTGAGACTTACATTTGTAAATAAAAAAAATTGTGGATTTATCTTTTGCATTTCCCCCTACATTAGTTTTGCTTAGGGGACTATACAAAGTGAGCTCTACTACGATGAAAGCCAGTAGGGCTACTTTTACACTGCGCTTTGCAGTATCCATTGGCGGTATACATATACCTTTCACATATATCTCCATGGAATGTCACCGTATAGGCATACAATGGCATCCATCACCCATGGGTTACTATTGTAATAAAATATGTATATCTCGTTGTATACCGTTTTTCTGGATTCTGCTGCATGGGATAGTGGTGCACTGTTACATATTGCAGATAAAAAATATGCTAAAGTATATAAGCCCCATGGAGGATGAAAAGGATACCATTTTGGCACCTGTCTCGTGAGTGGAGGTCTATTGATATTAAACCACTAAAGATGTATATCTGATAGCAAAGTATGTGTACCAACACCATAGAATAAATCCAAAATAATATAATTATATTATTATATTATTATCCTATGTATGACCCATTCATATTTTGGCACCTTCATATATTAGGTGTTCTTTTTATAAATACAGTATACTTTTAGTGGATATTAATAAAAGTAAATTTTTAATTATAATATTTTGGATTTATTCTGAGGTCTATTGATATGAAGAACTGTATGTGACAGAAGCTTTTCCAACACATATGACAGCGTGAAAGTAGCCTAAATGTATGCTACTAAAAAGTATTTACAAAACTGTGTGCTATATAATGCATTCTGGAGCATTATAGTGTGGATTGTCATTCTATATGAGCCAGCATAACATATCATAAGATTAATCATATCATTATAGAAAGTTTCCATTAAGTTTTTAAAGGCTTATTAATTGATGACAGTAGGATAGTACATCATTTGAGGAACAGCAGGTGTCAGACAACAGGGACCCCCACAGATCAGCTGTTTGAAGCAGCAGTGGCGTTCCATGCCATGTGACTTCAATGTTCATCGGTACATGGCCTGTTTGCCACTCAGTGCTCTTCAAGTGAGTGGTCTGACCTTCAATACCAAGCTCATACCCCCCCCCCGCGCCCCCGGGCCCCCCTCCCCCCCCCCCCCCCCCCCCCCCCCCCCCCCCCCCCCCCCCCCCCCCCCCCCCCCCCCCCCACCCCCCCCCGGTTTTTCTCCCCCTCCCCCCTTCCCCCCCCCCCCCCCCCCCCCCCCAACCCCGTCCCCCCCCCCCCCCCCCCTCGCTGCCCCCCCCCCCCCCCCCCCCCCCCCCCCCCCCCCCCCCCCCCCCCCCAATGTGTTATGCCCCACCCCCCCCCACCCCCCCCCCCCCCGCAACGCGGTGCCGCGCCGGGGGGTGGGGTGTTTCCCCCCCTCCCCCCCCCCTCCTTCCTCCCCCTTTTTTTTTTTTCTCCCCCCCCCCCCCCCCGGCCCAACCCAACCCCCCCCCTCCCCCCTTTCCCCTCCCTCCCCCCCCCCAAAAAAAACAACCAAAAACCCCCCAAACCAATTTTTCTCCCCCCCCCAACAACAATAATAATAATTTTTTTTTATCATTTGATAGTTGTTTGGAGGCCCCCCCCCCCCCCCCCCCCAAGAAAAAAACAAAAAAGAAAAACACCCACCACCCCCCCCCCTAAACCCCCTCTCCTCAATGAGAACCCCCCCGCCAGAAAACCAAACCCCCGGGGGTTACAAAACCAAATTTGTGCTTCAGTAAGTCAGTAAAAAGTAGTTAGGAGTATTCAAACAAAATGATAGGGGCGGTACTATACACACACATACATATATATATTACTGTGTCTTTTTTTTTTTTTTTTTTTTTTTTGTGGTTGTTTCCCCCCCCCCATTTTTTTGAAAAATGTTTTAGTTTTATGGGGGGCCCCCATTTTTTCTTATGCTGTTATATTTCTACATATATATATATGTAGAAAATATATATGTACAGTGCTGTGTCTGGTTTTCTGTGATGAGACTGCGTTGCTTACTCCAACACTACAGCCTCTTCAAATAGCTGGTCTGCTGGAAGCCTGGGTATCGGATCCTCCAATCTTAAATTGATGGCCTATCCTAAGGTTAGGTCATCAATTATTAATCCTAGAAAATCCCTTTAAGGCATTAGATAATATTTACCAATAATGGTGTTTGCTAGTCTAGTACTGGTTCTCCTCTGCACTGGAGTGAGATGGTCCTAATGTATTAAGAGGCACATCTGTCAACCTCAAATCCACTCCCGGACATTGATTTAAGCTATAATTCATACCATCTTCTGGCATAAATTATAATAAATATGCTAAGCCACTGAATGCCACACCCCTTCCTTCTAAATTTTGACTACATTCCACCCAATTTTTTGAAAACGGCAAATACGGTATAAACAGGAAACAAGTAAAAAACGGGTTTGCGCAAATAATTTTGGCATAGAATTATAAATTCGTCTTATTATGCCTTCTCTTGGGTGGTTTCTATTTTGGCTCTTTTTTTTCTTGCCTCTGTAGAGAAATAGAAGAGAAAATATGCCATGGCCTGAAGCTAGTAGGGATGGTTTGGTTTTATTCTTATTTTACCCTCTAGATCAATGGTAGTTACTTGCTGATGGATTGGTATATGTTTCATCAGTTAATAACTACTAGTGTATTGGAAAGTGAAATGAACACTTTATTTAATCCTAATGTCACTTGATACAATTATATTGGGGCATAATAAATGATGTAGGTTATTGTTATTCTAGAGTATTTCTAGTTATTTATAGGCAGCTAGGAAACACAAGATGTTGTTAACCTAAGGGCTCCTTCACTTTCTTTCTGTTCTGCACTTTAAAACACATTATAAAACAATGACACTCCATTAAAAACAACAACTTTAACAGCATTTTTACATGTTTTTAGTGGCATTTTTCATTTTGTACAGGCTTTTCTTCTTTTTGAATTTCTATTGAGAAGCGTACTCAAACAGGGTACAAAACTGAAAAACTCCATACCTAGAGCATGCTGCATTTTGAACAATGCCGATCCCTTATTTACACCACAAAAACCAAACCACTAAGTATATACAGTAGACTTCATCATATTTTACTAACGACTGTAACATGTGAACAAAACTAAGCCCCCAAAGAATGTAATTGAGAGCATGCCAAAACACTGTGTGTTTTATGTATCAGGACATCAAGACAAAATCTGGTGCTTAGAAGATGAAGATCCAGACGAGATGGACCATGGGGTATTTTTCTGTTGTCAGTCTTCTATGTTTTTATGAGTGGGCCAAAATTCCTTCAGAACGATGACTTCAAGTTGATGCTACTTAAGGCAGATCTGCAAGTTATTGATTCATGGGGTGTACTTAGTTTTTCATCCATGGCTATTCCATTATGGCCTTATTTTTGTTAAATAAATAATGAAACAGTGAGTGGAATTTGTTGTGGTGTTGTTCATCTGAGTTGCATTTATCTAATTTTAAGACCTTCTAAGAAACAAATGTTTTGTTTTTTTTCCATTATGTCCTGATACGTAAAAATCAAATAATTAAAAGAAGGTGAAGTTTGGTTTTCCTGCAATTGTATGTGCATAAAAACATTCTCTGTAGAGCATCTCATATTCTATTGAACTCTGTGTGATCATGCATTACATAGGAGATCACTTGTTTTTGAGTACAGAAACAGGGTTACAAGTAATATCTAAAGGATTACAGCATATGAAAATACAGAAGTACTCAGATTTTGAGTTATGTAACATGCGGTAAGTCACAATAGAGGGAGGGATAGACAGAGATCGGGGTTGGGGTAACCTGGGCGGGTTAGAGGTGGCATGAGGGGTCCAAAGGCAGGTCGGGCCATGGATAGGGAACGGAAGTGGGTGGGAGGATGGAGGGAGGGAAGGGGTATGTGAGTCGAGAACGGGGGGGATGTAAGAGGCAGAGGTTTGGTATCCCACACACCTTCATAGAAGCTATGTTGACTTTATACCGGGAACCTAAGCACAAGGATCAGAGTGAATGGGAGCCTTTCCCACTCCTTCCATATTAACCACTGATTTTAATGTATGTCTTGTTATACTTCATGTCTGTATGGTTAACAAGTATACCAGCAGCTGGACCTACACAGGGGGAACAGGGATGGCCACTATCAGACTAGGACCCACCACTGGTGTACATGCAAGTATTACCTACAGTATATAGCTCCTATTTACAAATTCCTAAAACTGCATCCACACTGATTTTATTTTAGTAGTAGTTTTCTGCCTATTCCTTGCCTCAGCCTATGTCTGTCCTTTATTTGTCTATATGTGATCATATAGTTCCCTTTGCCCACGCTATCACACTGTGCTTCAATAGTCTTAGATACTCCTCCCTGCTCTCAGATTGGCCAGCGCTGCCTTGCTATCTTATATATAATAGGGAATAAAGTGTTAAGATCAACACTATATATGCCAAAATAACCCAGCAGCTAGTAGACTTTATCATGAGGTTGCTATGACCTATAGTGAGGAGGGAGAAGTGGCAGATCATGGTCTCCTAACCAGGAAAAACTGCTTAGGCAGCAGCAAAATGATTTTTCTGGAGACCCCTGCAGCAATTTTGACAAGGTGGGACCTGGTAGGGAAGATAGTGGTCTGCCAGCCTCTGTGCCTAGATTACTTAACTGGTGAGTCTGTTAAGTCATCTACCCAGCTGATTATATGGACGCATAGGCTAGCTGACATGCTGTATGCTCTCTATCTGTATGGACAGGGACATCTCAACAGAGGGCGCATGAGCTCCCAGCTCCTTCCCCATAATACCTCTATCTGTATGTAGGACAGTGAATCATGCACTGCTTATGCAGGGGGTTAGAGTCTGAGGCCTACCTCTGTTTAGGTGCCCTATGGCCCAAGGGCCCACCAGGGGATTCACCTGCTCTCTTGGTGGCCAGTCCGAGCCTGGGCACTAAATATTAATAGCAAAGAGTTTGTGTATGCTCGTTTGCACATTTGTTGGTATAACTGTTTATGGGTTACCATAGGGATTTGATTATGCCCAGGTACATGAGCTGTGTCTGCACACCTGTCTGCAACCTATATCAGCTATACACAATTTGCTGTAGAATTTAGGAGCCAGTTCAATATTTAGGCTATATCAATATAAAAAAAAAGCCAGAAACTTAGGCTCTGATGGCCAATTTCAAGACTTGTTGGTAACCTTCCTCTTGGAAGGTTGTATAAATGATGAAACAAATATCACCTTGTATAGACACCAACGTTGCACATAGGAAAGGTCAAATATGATATTTGGTAATCTATCATTCTTTTTTATACAGTTATCATGTGACTGAACACTGTGTCTATGTCCCGGTCTGACTGATGTCTCTTTGGATGGTAGCCTAATTTTAGCAGAGCTTCCCTGACAGCACATTTGCTCAAGCATAGACTATCATGCCGCAATTATTCATAATAATAAGTTCTGTATGTCAACTGGAATGAGACTTAAATATTGCAAACTAAATTAACTTTTACATTATGTGACCAAGGGCAAAAGTCTAGTATTAACTTGGCTAACGTCAAATATAATACTTATAAATTAGATATCACAATAGCTTGACGGTGACAGAATTTATACTACTATCCATTAGCTATACAGCAACAATTGGCCAGAAATTTCCAGCATTACCTTCTAAGATGGGAATTGGTTAGAAGACCATGACAAACTTCCAATGCAATAAAATGGGTGTTATAATTCATAGTGATGTGTGCAGAGAGGAAGTGGAAGCATATTGAGCTACTCCTCCTCCATTACATTATTATTCCACTTGCATTGCACCAATTTCTGTATATTATTCTTGTGGCCACCAGTGCCTACAGCTGTAGCTTGAGGCTGGGGCCCCACGTGGCGTAAACGCCGCAGTTTGCTCGCGGCAGAAACATCGTGGAGAAAAATGCAGCATTTTGCAGTCACAGCAAAGTGGATGGGATTCTAGCATATCCCATCCACACTTTGTGGTAAAATACGTGCAGCTGACAAGCTGCAATTTCCAATACCATTGCGGTTTTGGAAATTGCAGCATGTCAGTTATACCTCTGGAAATGCCGGCGGTTTCCCTATAGGTATAATTGAAGCAGAAAGTCTGTAGAGGAAACCTCTGTGAAATTTCTGTGCAAAGTGCTGTGGTTTTTTTTCAAAAAAGTGCTGCAGGACGCTACGTGGGACCTTAGCCTATAGGGGTTTTCCAGGCTAAAATTATTGATGACCTATTGTAAAGACAGGTCATTAACACCAGATGGGTGAATGTTCAACATCCATCACTCCCATCATTCAGCTGTTCTGAGCAGCTGATACACAGAGAATGGATCAGGAAGCAGACATCTGTCTTCTGTTTAGTGGCTGAACTGAGTCACTGCAGCTTAGCTCCCATTCAGATCAACAAGAGCTGATCCGCAGTACCTGATCTGGCCACTACAAAGAGAACAGCACTGTCTACTTCCTGCTCCAGTCTCTCCGTATCAGCTGCTGAGCGGCTAATCGATGGTGGTGTCAGGTGTTAGACCCCCACTAATCTGATATTGATAACCTATGCTTACCATGGGTCAACATAGTTTCAGCCTGGAAAACCACTTTAATACTAGACATTTATGTGTGTTGGTTCTGACTCCAAAAACCAGCTGGCCAGCAGTGTCAAACCAGACCAGGCATACATTGTGAAATATCTTTATTGCACTAACCTATGTCTTATCACTCAGTGTGATCATATAGTTCCCTTAGACCACACTTTCACACTGTGTTTCAGTAATCTGAGATACTCCTCCCTGCACTCGGATTGGCCAGAGCTGCCTTGCTATCTGATATATAATAGGGAGAAGTGGCCTCCGAACAGCAAAATACCAAGAGGTATTGTAAAAATGTAATTCAGTCCACACATAATTGTAGTTTTTGGATTGTGTGGACTTTGGGACGTCCAGATCTTCTCCCTTCATTTACAGAATACAGGCTGTAAACCATACATGTATACAGTTCACAGTAACTAGGATAGTTTGAAGGCTCTAGAAAAGCCTGCACTATTAACCAGATATACAATGTTCTCTGAATCTCCAGTGGTTGCAATGCAAACAGTGCTGGTAATGGATATAGATGCTGAGAATGAACCACAGGGTAGAGGGTGGAGTAAGATTTTAAATTGGTTTTGGGAGCTTTAATATTGATAACTTTATCCTCATGACAGATCATCAATATCAGATCGACTCCCAGAACCCCCACCAATCACTTGACTAAAGGGGGACAGGGTGGTTCAGCTTTATATATTTTGTAGTGACTTTTCCTGCTATTACATTTCACTTTTATTTCAGCGACTTTAATTGCAACACCAGGCACAGTCACTGCAAAATGTACAGAACTGTACCCCATAAATAATGAAGTCTCTTCAACCTGCTGACTAGTGGAGGTGCCAGAAGTCAGACCTCCATTGATCTGATATTTATGACTTATCCTGTGGATAGAGCTTCAGTAATAAAGTCCCGGATAAGCCATTAAAAATCCTCATGCCACAATTTATTAGCTGAGTACAATATCGCAAAATATATTTGTTTTTTTTTGTGATCCGTGAACCATTAATTTGCCAGGGGAAAAAAAAATCATTCTGTTCTTCACAACATATTTGCTGTAGGATCTTTGCATAAAAGTTTCCTTCCAAGGCATCTGTCCTCCAGCCAAGCTACTTACAAGTAGGCAGAGTGCTCCAGACACTTCTCAGAAAACTGCTGGAAGCTTTTTCTCTCAATGTAAGACGTGACTGCCTCGCTGCGTGAAACATCTGACGAAAAAGCACGACACATACTGTATCCTCACTCAGACAGAGGCTTGCTTTATTTCTATGTAAATGTATAACAGGTTCAGAAACCCAATGTCCCTATTAGCTTTTAGAAGTGTTTATTCCACCTCCTGTCTCAGAACAGTCTCTATTATTTGTGTGGGCCGCTGAAATATATAAAATATAATGTGTGGGCCATAAGCATTCTTCACTACAGCCGTGACTCATACATTGAAATGTTTAGTAGAATTCAATGTCTAACATTGAAGTATTTCAACTGGAATAAGGCCTTAAAATCCTGAAAAAGTGATTATGAAACATGAAAGTTAGGCATAAACTTAATACTTGTATTTCCCCGTTAAGATATACAGTGGATACGGAAAGTATTCAGACTCCTTTAAATTTTTCACTCAGCACCCCATCTTGACAGAAAAAAACCCGAAATGTAGATTTTTTTGCAAATTTATTAAAAAAGAACTGAAATATCACATGGTCATAAGTATTCAGACCCTTTGCTGTGACACTCATATTTAACTCACATGCTGTCCATTTCCTTCTGATCCTCCTTGAGATGGTTCTACTCCTTCATTGGAGTCCAGCTGTGTTTAATTAAACTGATTGGACTTGATTAGGAAAGGCGCACACCTGTCTATATAAGACCTCACAGTGCATGTCAGAGCAAATGAGAATCATGAGGTCAAAGGAACTGCCCAAGGAGCTCAGAGACAGAATTGCGACATTGTTTACATGCTGTGCAGCTCACTCACTGTATTCTTCTGGGCTTTTTTCTCACAAAGTAGTGGTCACCCAATATAAAATCCCCCCGTTCTTCCTAGGAAACTACTATAACTCAATACCAGATGGGGCAAGCCAAAAGATAAAAGGCGGTAGAGATAAGAGATTTTATCTGACAATTAGATACTGCTATGCTTCATTAAAAATAATTAATTCTGTTTTCTGGATTTCCTTAATTAGCCAGTCATTGTGTATCGCGTATCTGTGGTTACTATTTTAGGTGCTCTTTGGGAATAGTTGTAGTAGGTGGAATGACGGTAATTATTATTTCTAGCCAATTGTAAGATCTCACAACATTTCTCTATATTCTTTTGTGTTTGCACAACTGATTTAAACATAATTTCCTATTATATTCTATTGAAAAGTTTGTCTTTTATGTTGATTTTAACATTCACTATGTATCTTTCAGGCTGTATTGACACGGATTGTTAATGGACTTCATTTTCTGCATTCTTCAAGCTTTCTTAAATAAGGTAAATGCTATTTTCAGTCAATGCAACAGTAAAGTCTTTGATACATCTCTAATAAAGTTGACATTTCCAAGAACAGAATATTGATGATTTATCATTGGGATAGCCATGTCACACCTGCAGGGGTCTGATTTATGTCACTATACCATTGGACAAGATCACAATAGCTTTGTAAATTCGATTGTCCTGTAGCATTTTTGAAACCTAGACTCCCCATGAGCAGGGGCTTGGTTACTTGACCTACTTCTGCCCTTGTGTTGGGAAACTGGAATGCTGGCTTTGGACATTAAAGAGAACCTGTCACCAGAACTGAAAATCCCTAAGACATACAACTGATAGATGCTGTTACTCTGAGCATGTTGCTGTTTATCCAGATCCATTCAGCCATTTCAAAGATATAAGCTCTTTTAGTGTTGCTCCAAATTATGGAATACTAGCTGAGTGGGTGGTAACACTGTGGCTTATCTGGAGGACGGTCCTGTGTGCATTGTATGCCATACTGTGTTAATGCCCACTTGGCTAGTTAAGCCTAATATGCATCAACACTAAAAGGGCTTATATCTTTGCAAAGGCTCGACAGATTTGGATAAACACCGAAATGCTCAGAGTGATAGATAATGTATGACATTGGGCTTTTCAGACCTGGTGACAGGTCCTCTTTAAAGGGGTTACAAGGTTTTTAAAAACTTTTAAACATTAAAAAGCATACAAATCTCCCTTAGGCTTATCTTTCCATTTCTGTCTATTTTCTTCTACTCCTCTGTGTCATGACATCACTGCAGCAACAGTGACTGGCTGCTTCAGTCTTGTGATGTAATAAAGATAAAATATGACCTAGAACAGAGCATTGAGGATCTAAACAGAAATGAAGGAGAGCAGTGGCAATGTAAATGGGGATATATACTGGATTTGGTATAGTTTGAGAGGTATTTTCAAAACTCAGAAAAATCATTCAAAATTCCATGGGTGCAACATAATATAGGATATGTTGTTGCTAATATATGGTAATATCCTACCCTTTCTTTATGATTCATAGAATTCAATATTAGATTGTTTTTGAGACTTTTGGCCGTATCAATGGAGTTGTTTACATTTTTTGTGAAGTTCATTTTAACGTTTTATGCTGAACCGTATAATATACACGTCTGTGCCATATTTCTAAAATGTACAGTAAGTATTACATTTATACAAGTAACAAAATTGGTATATCCCTAGCAGATGGATATGTTTATTATATATACTCTAAAAATGGGTGCGCTTATAGACACTTCACTCTTTAATGCAAAATGATGGTCTGAGTGACTATGCTGCTTATGTAAGGCAATTTTGGACCTTGTAGAGCAGTGTTTCTCAACCTTTTCAAGCGACGTACCCCCTAGTGAGAAAAATATATATTATAAAATAAGGCTTCAAATGGAGCCTCTGTCAGCAGTTATGTAATGGCCTCCAAAAGTGTTCCCATATGTAGTATAATGGCCTCCACACGCAGTAAAATGGAAATGCTCATTGCGCTTCTAAAGTAAGGATGGCATCTATGAACATTCACAGGCGTCCATCCTGAGCATGGGGAGGGGGGAGAGTGATTCTCAGCCAAGGCACGTACCCCCATTGAGAACCACTGCTTTAGAGCAGATGGTTGTCAGTGGAATATTGCTAGAGGCTTATGTCAGGAGGATTTCCAAGATGTACACCTCCAACTTATAGACTCTTGTTTTTACCCACAAGAATAGCCAATACAACTACTCCATTCTATACATTTGAAAAAGTTATACCAACATCTACCTTTCTGATGTATGCTAGATGGACACGTTGGTCATGGTCATGTTGAGTCATTGGGTCATATGGATGCCTTTGTATGCACGGGGAGCTTACTTGGCATATGCCAATCTTATACTACAAGAACAGTGTGAATACACCCTAAGGTTAAGGCCCCACGCAGCGAAACACAGCTAAAAAGTGCAATGAAAATACAACTATTTTTGCAGCTTTTTCCCCTGCGTTTTTTCTTCCCTATTAAAGCTATAGGGAAAAGACTTGCAATTCCACAACTAAAATTAACACGGTGCAATTTTGCAAACAAGCATGTATTTTTGAAATTACAGCTTTTCTGAAGCTTTTTTTTTCCTGCAATATGTGGGAAAGGAAATCTCATTCACTTTGCTGGTACTGTAAAAAGCAGAGTTTTGTTTCACTGCGTTTTCAGTTACTGTCCGTTCTAAGTCCATTACCCATAGACTGCAATGTTAAAAAAATAACGGACACTTGCTGTCCGTCAAGAATCCGTTTTTCCAAATAGACAAAAAAGTCCTGCATGTAGGATTTTTTGTCCGCGGAAAAAAAAACGGACTTCTGACGAATTGGGTGTAAATGGACACTAACGGACACAATATAAAAACCCATTGAAATGAATGGAAATTTTAACGGATTTGTGACGGTTCAGCTAGTGTCCGATGCTAAAATCTTGTAACGGACAATAGCTACGGACACTACTGACGGTCACTAACGGTAGTGTGAACACCCATTGCAGTATTATGATATTTTTCCTAGCATTTCCAGATAAACAACATATTGCATTCTGTTTATAAATAACAATATAAAAATTCAGCATTAACCTACAATTTATTACTGCAGTACCAAGGGTATGTACACACATGGCAGATTTGTTGCAGAAATTACTGTGGCTTAAAATCAGTTCCATTAATCAAAAGGGGTTGTTTTAAAGTAAATTGATTTTTATAAGCCCCTTTCACATGAATGGAAGATTTATAGAAATGTCTGCAACTGTTCAACCTAACACTTATTACTTTTAACATTAAATTGCAAGGCTGGGGACACACATTGCATTCTCGCAGTAGGTTAGCTGCTGCAGCATCACTGGCAGCTATCTCACTGTGAATTACAATAGAAGTGCAATGGATAGGATCTCAACAAATCCCAACCACATTCTGCAGAAGAAAACCTGCGGCGCTAAGTAGGCGATCACACTACCGTTGCGTGTCCATTGTTAGCATCTGTCAGAGAATGTTAACAACGGACACAAATGGATCCGTGAAAAACCTGTTAAAAATTTAATTAATTTTAATGTGATTTTTAATGTTGTCTATTTGCATCCGTTTTTGACAAATCAGTCATAGGTCTGTTATTTTGGCTACCCAAATAAAACGGGGTGCAGGACCTTTGGCTCCGCTCCAAATGACAGACTTATGATGTATGTTAAAGAGGTTGCCCAGGAATTTTTTTTTTTAATGCCTGGACAATCATACTTACCTGTCCCTGATGCTCCATTGTCCTCCCGGAGTCTTCCTGTCCTTCTTCTCCATCGGCTTCTCACGGGTCTCTTCTTGAGTTTCTCTGAAGCCACTGATTGGCCTCAGCGGTCATGTGACCACTGAGGACTATCAGCAGCTTCAGCAGGCCTCAGGAAGAGACCCGTGATATCACAGGTAGTGACATAGCAAGCCCTTTCCTAAGGCCGCTGATTGGCCTCAGCCGTCACGTGTGGATGGGACTTCCACCACACGTCAGCACAGGACCAAGAAGACCGGACTGCACTGGGAGGCACTGTTCGATTTAAAACTTAAACGGGTTGGCCATTTTTGCCTGGACAACCCCTTTAAGTGTCCATTATTTTTTTAACATTAATTTATATGGGTAATGGATGGGTGACGGATCATAACAGATGGTCATCCATTATATCATCCTGTGTCTGTTTTTTTTTCTGAGCATGCTCAGAAATCAGAACAAAAGAAACAAAAAAAATGGACTGTATCATAACAGACATTAACAGATGTTAATGGATGATTTTTTTTGTACTATATATGGATCTGTTAATGGATCAGTTAAAAAAATGACACATTTACATCTGTTAAGATCTGTTTAGCATGTTATGATAGGTATCTGTTTTTTTTGGGGTTTTTTTAATTGACCCTAACATACATATGACACTAGCGTGAACCCATCCTAAGTGTCTTGTGCTGCAGGTTTTGAGAATGCAGCATGTCAATTATTGCTACCTGATCGGCTGCGGATTTGCAAAGCAAAGACAGAAAGTTGGAGCAAGCCGCCCTATTTTCAGCTGTTTTTATTGCTGTGGGTGGGTCCACTGCAGGATTGATATGTACAGTATATAAAAGCTATCAAATATTCAGTTGTAAGATGTATGTATATGTGTAATATATATTTATATGTTATTTTTAGTAGGGCGTCGTAATAATTCCCAACCTTTACTGAAGCAAAAACATAAGAATTAAAATGTGCAGAAAGCTTTATAAAAACTATATTAATAACTAAGACTTTGATCATACCTTAGAAATGTCATTTGTCATCATTCAGTGCTTTGTGAGAGCACCCAAGCTTTATACTTGTAAAAGTAATATAGTATAGTGGTAACGCCACCTCATTTATGACACACAGAAGGAAAAGGCTTTGTTAAACCAGGTGGAACAATCTTTGGTTGTGCCACTGGAAATGCAGCCAAAGTTACTGTCTAGTTCTAGCCTTATTCTTAAGAGAATAAAATGTCGATTAGTCCTACTGTGGTTTCCATAGAAATGTGGGATTTTCCTAGATTACCTCTGGTAGTCAAGTGAGAGCATCCTTTCACAGTCTGTTTCTTCCTTCAGCACTCCTATAAGTCTCCCCACAGTAGTCCTAGTAATTCCTCCTATCCTTTTCGCCAGTAGTCAAAGTAGTGTTTCCTTCACACTCTTTTCGCAAGAGTCACAATAGTGCCCTTTAAGCCATTAACAGTAGTCACAGTACATCCTCTCTTCAGTAGCCACAGCAAGACTCCCCCTAATTCTCCTAATAGCCACACCTACCCCCCTTCAATTCTCATAGCAGATCCACAGCATCAGAATTTCTCTACCCCTATTTCACTGTGGTTGCAGCAGGGTTACAGTATTCCCCATTGGTCACATCAAGATTTCCCCACCCCAATTTGACTGTGGTCACAGCGGGACTTCAATATCCCCCACTAGTCACATCAGGGCTTCCATGCTGCCATCACTTGGAGATCACAAGTCTATGGTGGTAGCTGTGTACGCCGCTCTAATATGTCCACTACAGGTCCTATACTGCTTGGCTCCTATACAGCCCCCCACCATATGAGTGGAATGGTTAAATTTGTTACATGCCATATATGATAATGTCTAGCATGACCTTTGTTTATTGATCCTTTTGACCTTGATCTCTTCCGGACCTGTGGTTTTACTAGCAGAAAAAGCTAAAAGTCACATGTTCTTATTTAACTGCACATTTAACTGGAAATTCTATAAAACCTTAAGCAATGGCTCTTACCTCCGGCTTTGTGGTTTTGTTAACTCTTACAGCATACTGGAAAATCTATTGGATTTGGAACATCATTGCATATTTAGCCCACACACAGAGACTGTTTATAATTTGGCCTAAAGTGACCATGTTGGCCAGTAATAGGGCCGCTTCAATCACAATACCGCACCTGCGTCCAAGGATGGATTCAGCAGACTTCTCATGGAGATTATGTAAACCTGACGTTAGACACATTTCATATACTGCAAACTGAGAACAGTTACCAACTGCTTAAATATTTCCCAGATGAGCAGGAAAACAGTTCATCCACCATCAGTCTGCAGCTAGAAATGTAAACTCATACCATCTGGGATGTGTAGGCTCTTGCATGCAAAAATCAATGAATCCCGTTTGACTGTACTACTAGTAGGCTTCACAAAAAGCCAAATGCAAGCTTAATTAGCCAGTAGGTGTGTGCCATGTTCCCCCACTTGTGCCAAAATATGTATAACAATATCATTCAGTCTAACATTCAATAATATTCAGTATAACAATTATGCTTATAACAAACAAAACTCTCTATATATAAAATCATACCAAAAAAACCCTTTATTTTCCTTCCATCCATATCAACCCCCACTTATTCCGTGCTGGAATAAATCCAAATATGGTTTAGAAGGGAACTGTGTACTGATGCACTAAGGCCCCTTGCAGACGACCGTGGTGTGGGTCAGTGTGCTGTGTATTTCACGGATAGCACACTGACCCATTCTTTTATATGGGCCCGTACACACGACCATGAATTTCACCGGCCTAAGAAGACAAGCACAGAGAAGAAGACAGGGTTTGGATAGAAGGGACATAGTTCTATGTCTGAGCTCAGTATCTCCCCCTTTAGGAGACCTGACAGAACTGCTTTAAGCTAAGGCCACATAGCAAAATGCAGCTAAAAAAAACAAACGCTGTGGTAAAAAATACTGCCAAAATGCATTGTGTTTTTTTTTCTCTGCCGCATTTTTCATTTATTTTTTGCTGCATTTTCTTCCCCAATTAAATAGATAGGGAAACCGCTTATAATTCGGCACCTAAACGTAACCTGCTATTTTCAAAAACGCATCTTTTTTACATACTTTGTGGTTGAGATTAAATGAAATCTCATTCCCTTTGCTGATACTGTAAAATGCAGATTTTTCAACTGAGTTTCTGCAGCAGCCAAAAGCGCTGCATTTGCGCAACATGTGGCCTCAACGCTTTTAGCTTTTGCGGAAACGTAGAAGAAAATAAATTCTGTGTTTTATAGTACCAGCAAAGTGAAGGTGATTTTGTGTAATCACATCCATACACTGGGTAAAAAAATGCTCATTTTCAAAAACGCATGAAAATATGCTGCATTTTTCTCATAGACTTATATGGGATGGGGAAGGTTGAGTTTTTTTTCTGGTGCGTTTTTTAACTGCATTTCTGCAATGTATCACGTTATCCTCAAAGGGATTCTGTCACCTTGAAAATATAGTCCAGTCTATAGCCAGAATCCTATAGAGCAGATCGATTATATAGTGTTATTGGAAATGAGTCAGTATAACTTGCCTATTACTCATTTCAATAGGCGGTCCTATTCAGTGACTGACAACCTTCCCTGTATGAGTAGGCATACAGAGTGTTGTAGGGCTACAGTCAGAGTGCAGACTACTAATAGATAGCATACAGTACTTCAACAAGTGTCTAATACAGACTGAAATAACGTGTTAGGAGCAATGACATTTTCATTAAAGCAACCCAATGCACTTTGATATCAAGAGATCTGGGCACCATGTGTTGGACACTTGAATGATGTGGTGAAATCTAATAACATGAAGATATGGCATGTTGTCAGCACACATTCTGGTGACATCTGTGGACACACATGGCTTACTCTGGAAACGTGGTAGAATTTATATGCCCTTTTTCATGCAAGATAAGATAAAGTTATTGCTATATGTCCTCTGGAGTCATTTAAAGTGTAAATCAACTTTTACTTATTTTTTCATGAATCAATAGTGCAGGTGAAGAGAAGAAACTTTGCAATATACTTCACTAAAGAAAAGTGCCTGTGTCTTTAATTTATACAGTATTCCTGTCTTTACTTCCTTTATATTTTGAGTCTTCCAAATCCAGTTCTGTCTTTGCCTCCTAAACTGCCACAAAAAGACTGTGTGACACCAAGGAGCTAAATCTGGCTAGTTTTCTGCAATGTATCATTGTAGATTAAATGTATCAGATTAGAGTCCAAGAAGTTTAGCTCACAGAGGATTACATAGACTGGATGCAATTGGATCTACCTCAGCCTTGAAAAGCAAACGTCTATAGGGGTCCCCAATCTCTTGTTGAAACAAAGCTATTACTTTTCACTCAAGCAGATCCTTGACTTTTCTTGTTCTCATTTTGTCCTGGATGGCTTTTTTCACTGTTTACATCTATCAAAGTAGTAAGGTTATATATTCACACAAATGTGCTATAAAAATGTACATGAAAAAACAGATGCAATGGTCCATTTTGCATAGCTGGGGCACCTGTTTTAACAGATTATTCTGCCACATTATTTTCTAAAAAAAAAAAAAAAAAAAAAAGTAAATAACATTATTATTAATAATTCTGTTTCTGCCTATAAGGATGCCCTCCTTCTCCCATCCCTATACAAATGCACTTTCCCCCAACATCTGCTGACACCAGAGAGTCGGAATACCCTGGCCTGGTGAAAATCAGTTGGTACATTTTGATATTTAGTGTCCCTTTACACTCTAGAATAGGATGTGTAAAATGGAGTTTACTTTTAAAGTTTAACTCAAATTGCAATTTTGTGCATTTTGACAAATAGAATTTACTTTAGACCTTAATGCCCCAACATTCCACCATTCTCCCTGCCTTACATGGTCCCCTGTCCACAGTCAGACAGCAAGGGTCTTATTCCATATGCAAAAATGCTGAATACAAGTATACAATTGAAGGTTGTTGAGAAGAATGCTGAGTCCTTTACCTATCACCATACAGATATATGATACTTGCATGTGTGTGGCAGGTCAGGGCGCAGAGAGATCATTTATATTGCAGTGCTTCCCCATATGGTCAGTCTGTGCCCTAGAGAAGAATACAAGGTCTGTCTCATTCCCAGAAATGGGATTACATTACCTCATACACCAAATGTTTCTACACTGGTGCAATGAGGCTTCATGATGTTTCCTAAAACCTGTTCTATATTTTATAACGTTTTTTTTGCATAACAGAGAAGATTACAAGGCTGAACTCTCCATTGACACAATAAGGGATGTTTTGATGTTCCCATAGCTGTGCTTTACCTTCTGCAGAGAACAAGGAGCACAGATGGGAATTATTCCACTTTGTAATCCACACAAGTAGAATATGTATTGAATTTGTTCCCAGGGTTGTATAAGGGTAAGAAAGTCACAGCAAGGTGCAGCTACGACAGACAAAAAAAAAAGTAATCTTGCAATCATCCATGTGACATTGCAAGACTGTCAACGGGTTTTAATTTATATGGCATTCACATAGTGTAGGATTAGCGTGGGATAGATAATGCGTCTGATAACTGGGGGTCCCAATTGACACCCCACCAGTCATGAGAACAAGGGGTGCCATGTCCCTGGTTTAATGGAGTGATGATTGTGCATGTTCTCTCTCACTCTATTCAAAGTCTATAGGACTGGTGGGGACAGAGGAACATTGCATTTGGCTGTCTATGTCCATCCCACAGAGTTTGAAAGGTGCAGTAGTGCTCTTGTGTGAATGATGCTCCATTCAAACAGGGGCCACAGAACCCCCTACTTGTTATCAACAATTAGATACTTATTCCCTATTCTGCTGATAGCTGATAAGTTATTATGGGTGTGATTCTGGGTGTTCGGGCCATAAAACTGGCCATAAGACACATTTGTATTACGGGAATAGGAACCCTACTTAATTCATTAAATATATACTCCATCAATTTACCTTTTTATTTGTTTCCTACACAGTCCCAACCATCTCTTTCTCTAGAACTTACCTATTCAAGTGCATACTTGCCATAGAGGCAGACCGCTGGTGCTATAGTATGGGGCCCTTGGTGACAAGGGGCCAAGGTCTGGTTAGTCTGTTAGGAGGTACAGCAATGACCAGTACAGGACTCCTCTGTATAGAGCTGTATTGTTTTTTTGACAAATGGATGGGGAAATGAACCATTAGGTCCAAGACAGTGTGATGAGGAAAACAATAAGCCTTAGTGGGATATCCTTAGTGGGAAAATCTGGCACCATAATGGGCCTAGCTAGATCTTTGCTGTGGCACCCATTCTCTTCTATGGATACAACTGTAACTATTAAAATTCTTAAAGGATTTTTCCCATCTCTTCAATTAACTCCTGTTTACAGAATACGAGATAAATTGCAGATTGACAGGGGTCCTTCTACTGAGACCTCCATAAATCATGAGAACAGGGGTGTTTTGCATCCTGTTCTGAATGGAGTGGTGGGCAGACAGGCTACCTCCACTCCATTCATTTTAATGGGGCCACTGGAGTATAGCTTAAAACAGATGTCAATAATGACATAAAAAAGGCACAGATCCATATACAGATCAGAACTGATGCTGACATGGGTTCATAAAAAGGGAACATATCCTTATACCACTGATGTTGATTAAAAAAATGTCATAAAAAAGGGTCAAATTTTAAACTCCACGCATGAGTGAAAATAGTACAGTATAATGCATAGAGGATTTAACAAGTCTATTCACATGTTGTGGAAAAGCATGGCTTGGTGTAGGCTTCCTGAGGATGTTTTTTTATTAAACTGTATTTTTATTAGTCAACTCCAAAGGTGAAATTCAATAAAATGTATGGTATATCCAAAAAAACTATACACAATAAGTCACAGCATTGCCCTATCTAAGTACAACATATCACTCAAGTTTTTCTATGAAGAGAAAATAAAAATTAAAAGGAATTAACAAGTAATTAAACAAAACATGAGCAATAGGTGTGAACTATAGCTAGGTCCACCTTATGTGAGTGACCTCACCAAGTGATCCGTACCAGTGAACGCATTCTTGTCTATACATATAAAACAGGACAGGACATCATGTTCCCCATTAAATGAGTTCTTCTGCCTTATCCAAAAAGTGTCACGGGCTGACCAAATCACCTCGAAGGCTCAAACCCTTTCATCTTATTTTTACATAGTTAGTATGATTGAAAAAAGACATATGTCCATGAAGTTCAACCATCAATAAGGCCATCAGGTATTCCATGTTTCAACCTTCCTTAATTAAGGCATATAGGCCAAGGGCCACAGGTTGCCTCCAAAATGTAGCGCACCAAAAAATTTAGTAATAAGTATATTTGTTGAGGATTTCATACCTTCAGTGACTATAAAGCAGGGCTGTGGAGTCGGTACGCCAAAGCCCCGACTCCAACTCCTCAATTTCCCCTGACTACGACTCCGGCTCCGGCTCCGGCTCCGGCTCCGACTCCGACTTGCTTACTCCAGATAATGGTGCTAAACCTTATAGGTTCACTCAGAACTCAGTCCCATCATTATATGAGGAATAGAACAGACCTTTACAGGACATTTCATCATTTTCCCAAATTCTTATGAAAATATATTCAGCACATACTGCATTGTACTACTAACTGTACCAATTTATTATATATTTTGGGAGTCGGAGTCGGTCCATTTTATACCGACTCCGACTCCACCAAAATAGACACCGACTCCGACTCCCGACTCCGACTCCACAGCCCTGCTATAAAGGATGAATGGGTTATCAATGCCATTAAAAGCATTTTACTTCATTCCAAAATATGATTTAATTAACCTTTTATGCTCCGAGTAAATGACAGTAATAACAGCTTTCAGAAAATAAAAAAGTCTGCACCATTGCTACAATACATGATACATAGACACAGTCTAATAAAAGTAACTCCAATACAAATACATTTTATGACAAGGGAAATAAGATGAACAAAACCTCTTACAGAAGCTTCCCTAGATGTCATCCCATCACACCAGGGAGGATAAAAGATGGCTCGTGGGTGGAGAAAGCTTGTGACAGGGAAGTTCCTCTAATAATTGTACAAGATGTGTCAATGTCATGTAGGAATGTGTGTTGAATCACTGTGGATGAAATGAAACATGAGAAAATGACCAAGGTTCACTTTAGTGTCTTTTAGTTTATTGTACTTTTTTCTTGGTATTTTACTTAAATGGTATGTAATGGGAAATTCCATAGAAACCCGACTCCAACCTATCTCAGCAACATCAGATCTTTAGGTAAGTCCAATTTTCTGAAGATCAAAACGCTGTTATTGAAGAGAGACTATTGTGTGCTGAAGACACTTAGTCATTGTCTGTTGCACATATTGATGTATATATAGTGATATAGTACAATCTGACTATCTCTGCACTTCCATTATATGTCACAATTATAACATATCGATGTTCCCAGGTCATCGTGTTCCCGATACGTAAACATGAATTTCACATTGTTGTGCTATACTGCTAAGATTGCTGTTTTGTTGAGGTTATTGGGAAGGTAGAAGAGAAATGACGTCATAGAGGAGAACATACAAACGCCATGTAGTAATAGTGTGTTTTGCTTCTTCTATCCTGCTGTTGCCTTTTTTGATTTTTACATAAACCTTTGAAAACACCCATTTCAGAGACTAAACTCTATGACTGCCAATTTTCTTAACGTTACTGGGAATATTTCTGGCAAGACGCCATGAAGCCTCACATACATTGATGACATAATACTCCATTAGTAAATAGACTAAATATATGTTAATAGATACTAATATTTTTGCTTCTACTGCATAGCCTGTAAATAGACTGTTGGTTGTGAGATATATTTTAGCTTATGTGATGTAAGCTGATGTAAAAGTCAAGGTGAAACTGGATTTTATATTCTCCATGCTGCTAAATTTAGTTGTTCAGTCTATTCGAAAGACCTGGATTAATATTTTATAGAGTTCTGTCAGAAATTTCTTGTTGCTTATTTGTTACAGTTACTTTTTTTTCCACTTGAATGATATAGATGTTGTAAAACCTAAAAACCAATGAAAAAAAGCAAACAAGATTTGTCAGTCCGCAGGATTTTGTATGTGATTTTTTTTTTTTTTTTTTTTTTTTTTTTTTTAAACAAGCAGTCATGTAGAAATCTTGCAGAGAACACATTCTGAATAGTTAAAGGGAGTCTGTCAGGTCCAAAGTAGTAATAGTGCTTTCTAAGGGCCTTGAATAGGAGCAGAAATATACCTTTGTGGCCACGATCTAATAAAGCAATGCAGAGATAATCATATTTTTATGGATATGCAAATAAGGCTAAAGTGCATTGGAGTAGGGTCCAATTTGCTAGATTTGCCTACAGACAACCCTGACGCAGGTAGAAGCTGAAAATTTAATTCACTGCTAAAGGGGTGATATTGGGCAGAGATTTTAGAAGACATTGAGAGCACTTTTGGCTAGCTGTAGACAAATCTAGCAAATCAGGCCCCGCCCAATGCACTTTAGCCTAATTTGCATATCCATAAAAAAATGAATATCTCAGCATTGCTTCATCGGTTTGAGGCCACAGATGTATGTTTCTGCTCCTCTTAAAGGACCCTACATGCACTATTATTACTTTAGTGCGATCCTAGTTATAATGGTATCCATCTGTCTTGATATTGTACCAAATATATGCTAGGAAGGAACTGCAAGATCAGACTGCACAGTTTGTTTGTAGTCTTTTTTTGGACACTTATAGGTCTGCATAATAGCTGTAGACACACTTTTTTTTTAATAAAGACCTATTGCAAAAAATGTAACAAAACAAAACGAATACACATAGCGCACTGTAGAGTAGTATTGTCTGGGGAATTGGGAAAAGCCAAAACCAATATAGTTCTCACCTGGTAGGGTTGTGCTATATAGGCTCAACTCTATAAGATAGCAGATAGCACTGGGTAGTTATAGGGCTGCTGCGGTACAGGAATAGGTTATGGAAAAAACATATGTATAGGTTCATGCTGCCCCAACAGTGATGGATACCTTGCCTTCAGAATTCTTTTCTTGCACCTGTGTCGGGTCACGCTCTTGTTGTTATGGCTCCCCCTTTATCACCTTTAACAGTGTGTACTAATCACATATCTTTTGGCAGAGTGAACCTATACCCATGTTAGTAGCATGTCATGATGCTTAAGGTCAACGTGACTTTAGACTACTACATTCCTCAACTAGCCTTATTGGGAAGCAGTAGTCACATTCCATAGACTCTGCTTGTGCCTATTACATGGCATGTGATGCCATTCATATATGTGTGTCTATCTGCTCCACACTGCAAGAGGAAAATATACATTTTCTTTCTTTCCTTTGGGGCAGCTAAACACAGAACAGATTACCTCTCCGATCAAGAATGCATTTGGGAAAGTGTGATCAATACACAATAAAAGGGAGGCCACAATTACATTGCACTGTTGGAAAACCATCCTCACTCTTCTTTCACATATTAAAACAACTTATGTGCATAGAACATGTATGTAATTCAAGTAGAGTATTGAGTCTTCTTATAAAATACTACTAGTTGTGAGAGACAACTCCAAAAGTGGTCCATAACTGATGCTAGGTTAAGGAGGGTCCTTTACTCCTCCAGGGACAAATTGTTTCCAAAGGCTGGGCTGACAACTGATATTTACACTATAAACAGCGAGTATTTTCATAGAGCTCCAGCGCCATAAAATACATTCCTAACCACTGTTAAATTTTTTGCTGTAGAGTAAACAGCTTGTGACACTAGGCTGGGAAACTTTCATTATGCTTACATATAAAATTTTTATGAGATATTATGTATAAAGGATAGGCTACAATAAACTATAGTGGACATTCATTCTGCTGCATATGAAAACTTAAAAGATGAGTTATGTTCGCCTCAGGGTGTTTACATAGTTTGCACAGTGGTTCCTTTCAGGAAATAAGCTACAGGGGCAGCCTTACTTCATTTGGAAGACTAAAGTTGCAAGTCAGGGACCACCACCACCACCTATGTATTACTGCACAGAAAGGAACAGTTTTTGACCTTAGAGAAGGATAGCACGGTAGCAGCAGCAGAGCGGACCCAGTCAGAGACAGTGACACAAATCTGGCAAAAACAGGCTTTGCCCCGTTATGTTTATTTTAGAAAAAAACAGAAAAATAAAATAAAGCCTTAACTTCAGGCAAAACACAAATCAAAACCTGCTCGTCTGAGCTCTAACTAATACAGAATGCAGCCCATACGTGTGGCTGAAGCAAGCCAAAGAAAATAGCATGCAGCTCTCACCAGCCACTAGTCCTCCAGGACAGACCAAGGCGCCTCCTCTCACTCCCAGGATCTGCCCAGAGTGAAGGCTCTACAGCCTTTTTATTTGGGCCAGTAATGAGCCCAGCAATCACACCTGTGCTGAGGCCTACTCCCTAGCAGCATTGGACCATACAATTACCAGACATATATTGCAAATCTGGTAGGGAAAAAAACAGACTTTGGCAGGAGATTGGCTAAGAGGAAATGGAAAATCAGCATTGGACCCATCTTATGTCATGGCAGTTTTAGACCTAACTGCCATCAATTACAGCTTTGAAGGCCCAATAAGTCTACTAAGTCTAGTCAGCACTTGGCTCACTAAGGCCCGGTTCAGATGTCATGGCTTTCCTCCTCTGATTAGGCAAAGATGAATGAGCCTAATCAACAGGGAGTCTTGAGTCGTGGAAAATCCATGGAATCTGCAGCAAGATTGAGCAGGATGCTTATTTTTTCAGCCTCCTGCTGCGATCTCTGCTTCCCATTGAAAACAATGAAACAGGGTGGAATCTGCTGCTTCTGATTTTGGGGTGGAATCCGTTGCAAAATTAGTGGGAGATTTCGCGTGTGAACGGGGCCTTAGGGTTAGGGCCCTTGCACACAAATGAGTCCCGTCCCTAGGAAAGGGTCCGTGTGTGGACAGTAGGATCATGACTGAACTTGGCCGAATGGCCCGATCTTTACAGTAATAAATGTATCCAAGTAAAAAGGCAGCACTCCAGTAGTTTCAAACAAAAATGAAGTTTATTCCATATGTAAGCGACGTTTCGGCTCCACTGAGCCTTTGTCAAGCCTACATGCATAGCGTTATATCAGTTTATTACTGTAGGGATCTGGTCGTTCAGGAGCTCACTGCATCATAACTGACTATGATGCAATGACTTCTATGCACATGGCTGAGTTCAGTCCAGGCCCTGCTGTCCACACACGGACCGCTTCTCACAGACGGGACTTGGCCGTGTGCAAAGAAGACCCTTAGTCTGGTAAAAAACAATGCCAGAATTAACACAGAGAATGGACCCCGAAGCACAGCTCTGTTCTTTGTGTAGTTACCAGGTAGGGTTACTGTAGCTTAGTTCCCATTCAATTGGTGCAGGTGCGAGGTACCAGACCTATCTAAGGCTATGGCCCCATGTTGCGGAAATGCAGCATTTGTGGCTACTAAGGAAACACAGCGGAATAAAATGCTGCGTTTTACAGTACCAGCAAAGCGAATGAGATTTTGGTTAATCATATCCACACATTGAAGGAAAAAAAACAGAGGAAAAGCTGCAGTATGTTAATTTGCGCTGCAGAATCCTGAGCGTTTCACCTATAGATTTAATAGGGAATGAAAAAAATTTAAAGGAAACTGCAGCAAATGAAAAATGCAGAAAAAAAGGTGTTTTCACTGCATATTTTTCCGTGGCATTTTTTAGCTGTGTTTTGCTACCAGGGGTCTTTAGCCATAAAGGGGTATTCCCATGAGCATAATCATATCTATATTTTAGATAATTAAAAGTTAAACATTTTTGCAAATATAAGTAGTTAAAAATTCTGCAAAGTTTTAAAGATTTTCTCTAATTATCTTAGTGTTGACATCTGTTGTCTTGATAGGATGCCAATGGATACGACCATGAATGCAGAAATTTTCTATGGTCTGGGACTTGTCGAGAACCCAGCCATGATATCCTTATTGTGGACAGGTGATCAGGCAGGGACACTACATGTGTCAGAAGATATCCCGGCCACAATAAGGACATCATGGCTGATTTTCTGACCTCAAAAAGGTCCAGCATTCATGGTTGTAACCATTGGCAACCGATCAAGACAATGACTTGTGACCACAATATATTTAGAGAAAATCTTTAAAACTCTGCAAAATGTTTAATTACTTATATTTACAAAAATGTTTAACTTTTAATTATGTACAAATTTAGAAATGGCTCTGTTTGTGGGAATACCCCTTTTAAGGATTGGTCAGCAACATCTGTGAGCACATCTGATTATGTATGTGTGGTTGGATGTGCTAATAGCCAAGCAACAAACTGTACATTATCATTAACCCATACTATATTTCCATACCTTTTATATATTATATACTGTACAAGACATTATCCAGATGAAGCGATATAATATTTTTCGTATTTAGAGAAAGCACCACATTAAACCACTTTATCTCCAAATACTGCTTAGAATGTGCCAACAAGGCTGCAGTTGGTGCCAAGAACCATGAGTAATGCAGTTTGGCCAAACACTGTGTAGTCATTTTCATCATTTTTAGCAGTATCCTTTCTCAGCTATAAGATACAGATGTAATAAAATGTATACTTTATTATTTTTATGAAGTGATGGCTAACTCCTGTGTATATCTGAAAATGATATACATAGTATTCTGTTAAATTCAAGTTTTTTCCTATCCCCTGAACAGGTGATAGCTTGTATATTGGTGAGATCCAACTACTGGAACCCTCATGTTTCTGAGAATGTTGACCCCTTGTACCCCTGTACAGGTCGAAAATGTGCACTGCCATCCCATTCACATCTGAAGGACAGCCAAAGACACCTGAGTGCTGTACTTGGCTATTTTTAGTGGTGCCATAGACACCAAGAGGAACAAGGGAACCCATGTTCTTGTGATTGGTAGGGGTCCCACAAGAGATATGGGTCGGACAGTTGGATGTAAAACTGCCTCATCCTTTTGTTCTTGGGGAAATAAGCTGCTGCCAGAGGTGTCTGCAGTGGAGTCCTCTCCTCTCAGTAAGCATGTACTACTTGCCCAAGCTGAGTGTGCATGTGTGTTGGAGATTGGGTGAGACAGCTTATGTGTATGACAGTGTTACATTTGTCAATTTTGATGCTTTATCTTTTTCTGTATGTCTAAGTAGCTGTGAGACACAGGGAATTGAGCTGAGAATAAAGCACCAATCCTGTTACCATTATTACTTTTACTGGAAAAGTATAATCCATTATAAAAGGAAACGTCTCTGTAGACCCGGGGTGGGTGGCTGATGACTACTCCTGAAGACCAATGTCTATGATGTTGTATAAAACTATCTAAGGCTGTCAGTAGTTCCTTATGCCATGTCATGTGCTAACAATGTGGTATGGAATAATTATGAAGAACCATTTTAGGAACATTAACTGGCAATGCAAATGTCTTTCCCAATATCCAAGTCTTCCTTACCTTTTAAAGACAAGGCAGACTGCAGCAGCTGTTAATGTGTGTATGATTATCACTGGCTAGCGCAATGTGGACTACATAAATAATATTACCAGTTCTACACTGAGTCACCATGTTACGAATGTAATATGAGAGCACTGCATACTGGCCAAGAGAAAACACTATGCTAATTATGTGTAGAGAGTGGATCTCCATACAGTAGTAAGTATATTCTAAGATCTAGTAGATTTATTAAAGGTTTTCATAAGACTACTTATTCATGTGCTTTGACATTGACTCTTCTTTGTCAGTGTCCCCATGCCAACTCTTCCTGCCACTGACTATGATTTTCATCAAGACACTTGGGCATATTATTATTAAGCTATATGTGAAGGAATTCTTGTTTAATTTCCCCGTAACACTTTTAATATGTGTTCTGGACACTTTTTTCATTTTTTTTTTTTTCATCTTTTCTTAACAAGAATGGGGCATGGCTTGCCAGAATGTAGGATGCGACAGTGTGCCAGAATGGCACCCAAATTCTGGTGCCATTTACTCACCGCTCCCAGGTCCCCTGTTTCCAGTGTCGGAAGCTCCGTGCTTCTGTCACATGTCAGCAGTGATGTCCCATTTGAGGGCAGGTCCCTGCAGCAGCCAATGACAGACCTCAGTGGTGACCTCTTCACAAATGACATATCACTGCTGAGGCCAGGCAGTCATGTTCCGTTTGCCACGAGGTCTCTGGCTGCAGTTGACACCTGACCTCAGACAGGACATCACTGTTGCCCTCAAATGGAACATCACCTACAAACAGAAGCACTGAGCTGCCGACGCCGAAAAGAGAGGATCTGGGAGAGAGCAGAAATGAAAAAAAAAATATGTTGTTGCCCCTATTTGCAGCACATCAAACTGGGAACATATAATCGTGAAAATACATTTATTTTATAGTTGTGCAATCTTGCTACTGAGATATTCAACTTTTATTCCGTATGCATATGAGCTGTTCAGTGCACTCAGGGTGGGGTCCTATCCGTTGGAGCACCCAAATTTGCCCTCCAGTGCTGCCTCCAAAACAGAGAGACTGATTTGTCCAATGGGTAACAACTTACAGTGACTACAGAAGAAAATGGTGCTCCTACAGGTGTGGTCCTGCCCTTAGTACATCATACAGCTCATTTGCATATGAAATAAAAGTTGAATTTCTAAGCAGCAAGATTGTACTTTGATTCAAGAAAGCTATGTTCATTGTGTCACTAACCAGCCTGACGACAGCATATAAGTGGGTTAAAAGTGGTTTTGGGGGTGGTAGACTCCCTTTAAATGGGATCTGTCATTTGTTCAAACTTAGCATTGTACAGGTGAAAAGATATATCTTTTCAGGGAAAAAACACTTTTTCCTCTTCTTTTCAGGATGGTTTCCTTACTCCCCGTCTCTGCTAAAGCTTTTACAGACATGCATCTGCACCTTTCTTATGCATTACTGACTGTACAATCCTTATGCAAGGTCCACACCTTCATCTGCATTTCCATTCTAATGGTCCGTCGGAGAACCACAAGGATGGAAAAGTGGATGACAGACACAAACGGAGCCCAAGGGACACCACTGACTATAATGGGGTCCATTAGGTGTTGTTTGGATGTCCATCCTTTTTAACTGAAACCACCAGACAAAAATGTTGAGCTTACAGGACTTTTTCATCTAGGTATTTGTGACGGATCTGTGCTGGAAACTCTTACACAGTTGTGAAACCATCCTTAGTGATAATGTAGAATATACAGCTAGCGCTGCAAGGAAGCAATGCTAACCACTGAGCCACCATGATGCCCATAAATAAATAAATACCTATTCTACCAAAAAATTAGTATGTACCAGACGCCCAAATAATTTACAAGTATAAAGTTTGTTCTACTTCCTCTCCAAGAATAGCCGCATTATTTGACAATTGCTTTCACTGAAGCTAGATGTCTGTGTAAGGCGGAGGCAACACGTTGTAGAAGAGCTTTTATTTGTTGCAGATTTTTTGAGGTTTTTTTGAGCCAAAGCCAAGAGTGAATTTTAGCAGAAGGGAGAAGTATAAGGGCCTCCTTTATATTTCCCATTCCTTTTGAAGCCACTTGCAGCTTTTTCGCAACGTGTGGCCTCAGCCATACAGGTCTCCCAAATAGATTGCAAGGGGCGTTTTGGTGTACATGTTAAGAACGTTATATTCTCTTTGAATCCTGTGAAAGTCTCAGATGGGAGTCTCCCTTAAATATTCTGGAACTCAATGAAAGGACATCAACAGAAACTCTAGCTTCTATTTAAGAAAAGCAAGTGACTGTGCTAAGTCTGTCCTCAGAATGTGCAAGTCATTTTCTATTAACTGATGTCGTAATTAAAGCTTATGGAATCTGAAGCCTTCCTTTATACAGAAACTTCTCGGCATGTGAGCATATAAATGTATTTCTGTCTTTATATGTCTGCCTATTAGTTCTCGCACGGTTTTCAGAATTTCGGATATTAATGGTGTAATTTATACAACACCAAGAAATATTTTTTATCCAGGTGCTGGGGCACAGACGTATACATGTTGTCCTTGTGTTTTACCAAATTTATGATTTGTTACTTCTGGCGTGTGTGCTGTTTTTTCCTTGTTTGGCTACATTGTGACCTACTGTATATTGAGTCAAAGAAGTGGAGCATGCCTCATTTCCCCCTGGAAAATATTTCCTCTCCCAGGGAACCCTTAAAGCCATTCTGCCTCAATGAAGCTTGATGTAGGCCGGATGAAGCTTCTATAATTCTTGTCCAGGGCTACAATTTGGCTCAGATATGTTTACTGCTTTGAGCAGATGATATCACTTTGCCTTTCCTTAAAAATGACAGGTCTTGTTTATTTATTTATTTGGGACCCTGGCTGGGGAACACTGTTACAGGCACTGGTGTATTGAAATGTTGTACATTTTCTCCAGACAATAACAGATATATAGATTACCAAGACACATAAGGCTGTCCCCCCACAGTCACAAGCTTTAAGAAGGACCTGAAGACTCACCTATTCAGGAAGGCCTACAACCTCCAATAACACTACTGTCACCATACCACCATCTGTACAGCCTCTACATCCACCTTCTGTGTCTCTCCCTCTTCCCTCATAGATTGTAAGCCCTTGTGGGTAGGACCCTCTATCCTACTGTGCCAGTTGGTCACTTAGTATTATATTTATTTTGTGTACAATATGTAAACCCTCAAATGTAAAGCACCATGGAATTAATGGTGCTATATAAATAAACAATAATAATACTAATTTAGATTTCTACATAAAGCATCATGTACATTGCCATATGAATCTGGGGGAGATTTTTCAAGTCTTCTATACCAGAAAACTGGTGTCAGGTTTTTGCAACTTTTTTCTCTTTTATACTTCCTTCTCCACTTTCCTGAAAGAGAGTGGTGAGGGATGTGGTGATGAGGCGCATCCAACATCGGCGCAGGAACATTAAAAACTCCAGTCTTTATAAATCTCCCCATCTGTGTTCTGCAGAACTGTTTTGCAATGACTATAACCTGCTATGAACATATACTGTACCTACACTGTGTGCCTCCAAGTTTACACACAATAATTTGTTTCTCATTGATTCATATAGAAATCATGGCCATCTTCATCAAATGGCTTATTATGCAAGTATTCTCACCTAAAGCACAAAGCAACCAATTCGGTTTTGTAATATGCAGCTGCAGGTAGCAATATCCCTAAGGCCTCCTGCACACAACCGTATTCCGTCACAGAAGCATAGTCCGTATTATTATTTGATTTTTCTTACTTATATATTGCCATCATATTCTGCCATATTTCCCAGACTGACCAAGCCTGTGTGCATGGAACTCACTGTATCATAGTGAGATATGACGTAGTAAGCTCCTGAGTGGCCTGATCACTACTGTACTACACTGACATAAAGTTGTAATAAAGCGGGACGGAATACGGTCGTGTGCAGGAGGCCTTAGATAGGGTACAGTGCTGGCCAAAAGTATTGGCACCCCTGCAATTCTGTCAGATAATACTCAATTTCTTCCAGAATGTGATTGCAATCACAAATGCTTTGGTAATAATATCTTCATTTATTTTGCTTGCAATGAAAAAACACAAAAGAGAATGAAAAAAAAAAGTCAAATCATTGATCATTTTACACAAAACTCCAAAAATGGGCCGGACAAAAGTATTGGCACCCTCAGCCTAATACTTGGTAGCACAACCTTTAGACAAAATAACTGCAAACAACCGCTTCCGGTAACCATCAACGAGTTTCTTACAATGCTCTGCTGAAATTTTAGACCATTCTTCTTTGGCAAATTTCTCCAGGTCCCTGAGATGTGAAGGGTGCCTTCTCCAAACTGCCATTTTGAGATCTCTCCACAGGTGTTCTATGGGATTCAGGTCTGGACTCATTGTTGGCCACTTTAGAAGTCTCCAGTGCTTTCTCTCAAACCATTTTCTAGTGCTTTTTGTAGTGTGTTTTGGGTCATTGTCCTGCTGGAAGACTCATGACCTCTGAGGGAGACCCAGCTTTCTCACACTGGGCCCTACATTATGCTGCAAAATTTGTTTGTAGTCTTCAGACTTCATAATGCCATGCACACGGTCAAGCAGTCAAGTGCCAGAGGCAGCAAAGCAACCTCAAAACATCAGGGAACCTCCGCCATGTTTGACTGTAGGGACCGTGTTCTTTTCTTTGAAGGCCTCTTTTTTTTTTTTTTTTCCTGTAAACTCTATGTTGATGCCTTTTCCCAAAAAGCTCTACTTTTGTCTCATCTGACCAGAGAACATTCTTCCAAAAAGTTTTTTGCTTTCTCAGGTAAGTTTTGGCAAACTCCAGCCTGGCTTTTTTATGTCTCTGGGTCAGAAGTGGGGTCTTCCTGGGTATCCTACCATAGAGTCCCTTTTCATTCAGACGCCGACGGATAGTACGTGTTGACACTGTTGTACCCTCGGACTGCAGGGCAGCTAGAACTTGTTTGGATGTTAGTCGAGGTTCTTTAGCCACCATCCGCACAATCTTTCGTTGAAATCTCTCGTCAATTTTTCTTTTCCGTCCACATCTAGGGAGGTTAGCCACAGTGCCATGGGCTTTAAACTTCTTGATGACACTGCGCACGGTAGACACAGGAACATTCAGGTCTTTGGAGATGGACTTGTAGCCTTGAGATTGCTCATGATTCCTCACAATTTTGCTTCTCAAGTCCTCAGACAGTTCTTTGGTCTTCTTTCTTTTCTCCATGCTCAATGTGGTACACACAAGGACACAGGACAGAGGTTGAGTCAACTTTAATCCATTTCAACTGGCTGCAAGTGTGATTTAGTTATTGCCACCACCTGTTATGTGCCACAGGTAAGTAACAGGTGCTGTTGATTACACAAATTAGAGAAGCATCACATGATTTTTCAAAGGGTGCCAATACTTTTGTCCACCCCCTTTTTTATGTTTGGTGTGGAATTATATCCAATTTGGCTTTTGGACAATTCTTTTTGTGGTTTTCCATTGAAGACAAATTAAATGAAGATATTATTACCAAAGCATTTGTGATTGCAATCATTTTCTGGAAGAAATTGAGTATTATCTGACAGAATTGCAGGGGTGCCAATACTTTTGGCCAGCACTGTATATAGATTTTCTTGCCATGTTCTGGAATGGCCCTAATTAGCTACAAATGTCCTATATGCAGGGATGTAACTTTAGGGGGTGCTGCAGTAGCAGTGGTGACCAAAAGTCCCTCCGCCACATAAAATATACCAATATTCCAAATGGCATAAGGTTGGTAGGTGCCCCATTACATATTTTGCATTGGAGTTTAGGAGCTTCATGTTACACCTTTGCCCACATGACAGACATTGAACAAGAAAATTATACTTGCATAAATCTATAAACTACTTCCCTATAAATGGTACACGTAGTTCTAAAGTTGCAAAACATGAAATAGGAAATCTAATAATTTGCATTGTTTAGATTGGATTCTGGCCTTCTATTGAAGACGCCTTATAAAACATTTTCTTTTCCATTGTTCTTGGCCATTGTCCACTAATTAGAATAGAAACACCTTAAGCGGATTGATACATTACCCTTAGTTATCAGATAAAAGGGCTACATTTTATTCCAGATAGAAAGGAAATGTGTTTGACCTCTGAGAAAGCTGATCTGGTGGCAGTATGCGGATGCCAGATTCAAAGTGTCAGTAACTGTTTTGTAATGGTTGGCGGGTGTGCCTAGTGGACTGGAAAACTTGAGACTGCTCTGGATCACCGCGTGCTCCACCTGGAATTAGAATCTTGTCCATGTTCCAACTATTGTGCCTCGAGAACTTGTCATTACATTTGCAAATGGCTATTGATTTTCAAAGCTGCAGATGAGCATTACAGAAAGGAGTACATACTGAAATATTCATATTAATATAGATGTTTCTATTAAATATTCAATTGTTCATCACATACAATGTGAGAAAATTGCTGCCGCTTCTACGGCTCGATCTTGACATTTTTAGGTTTTTAATTATTATTCATTCTTTATTATGTTATTGATGTAGGTATCAGATAGGTCATCCATATCAGTCAGGTGAGGGTAATCCCCACCAATCAGCTAATAACAGGAGCTAGCACAGTGTACAGAGCTAGAAACAATCAGCTCTGTACACTGTGTAGTGGCTGTATCCAGTTACTCCATCTCTGCTTTCATTCACTCGAATGGAAGCTGCAGTAACCAGGAACGGCCACTACACACTACAAAGCTTCTGGAACCATACTATGTGCTAGTTCCCGTGGCTCTGGCTCCCTATCTGTGCTAATTGGTGGGGAAGTTGGTTGTCAGATCCCCAATACTATTGATAACCTAGCCTAAGGATCCTGTCCTGATATCAAAGATCAAGGTCCAATTAGGGCATATGGAAATAATAGGACCCCCTTCTATAAACTAGTGCAGAAAATCGCCTTGTAAGGACATTTTCATTTACATGGCAACTCTGTAATACTAGCGGCTGTTACAGGATCTGCTATAGAGGACATGTCTTGATGACCAGACAAAATCAGTACATTGCTAGGAGCCTATACAGAAGGAATTATATGTAATGAAATAAAATGTTTTATAATTAATAGCACTCTATCTGAATTCTATTGTGTAACATATCAGGACATAGGATAGGTCTTATTAATTAAATCTAACCTTTAAATTAGGTCAATCTAGCCTCAGATGAGCAACAGCACAAAAAAGATTTCACCATTTCATTATTTATTGAACAAAGCCAAAATGGAAAAACCATATGTGGAAAAACTTAGTACACCCCATGACTCAATAGCTTGTAGAACCAGCTAATGGTTTTCTGTATGACTTTATTAGTTTCTCACATAATACTGGAGGAGTTTTGGCCCCCTCTTCACAATTTTGCTTTAAAGGGAGTCTATCATTGGGGAAATGTGTTTTTAACTGAAGCAGTGTTGGAATAGCCTTTATAAAAGCTATTCTACTCCTACCTTTACTTTTCTTCTCGCCGCCATTTGTCCAAAAAAACATTTTATTCTCATATGCAAATTATACTCAGGGAGCACCGGGGGCGTTCCCCCTGTGCTCTGAGTACTCCACGTCATCGCCGCAACCCGCCTCCAGCGCTGCTTTTTCACACCCCCCTGCATCTTCTTTTGTTCATCTTGCATCTGCTTCTTGCTCCGTCGGCCATTTTTCTGAAGTACACTGGTGTAAGAAACTGGTGAGTGCCGCTATCTTCCTACTTTGATGTACTATTATGTGATCTGATTATTGACTACTGTGCACTATTATTACCACCTCCAAGTGGGAGCAAAGTGAAGGTGAATGTGTGTGTCGCTCATATTGGTATAAAACAATCCATGTATGCCTACCTTACAGACTGTAGAGGTCTCCCTATCACCTGTCAATGAGCTTGCAAACCTTACATATGTAGATTACCTTACCTTAAACCATTCAATTTAGTACACATCAGTTCCAGGTTGGTTTGAGTGGTATTTTGTTATTCTTGCCTTTGTTTTTATCATATAGGTGGGTATGTGTATGGGTTTTCAAGGGTGGTTGATATGATCTGGTTTTGAGGAAATTGTTCAACCTTGGATTACAAGAGTCCACACTATAGCATAGTCTATCTGGTTAACATGGCACTTTTGGTGTCGTAGTACAGTTTATCTTCATACTATGCAGTTACATTTCTCACAGTAAATTTAATATCCAGATCACACTATGCCTGGTTCATTCCCAGCTTGCTTAATTTATACCCCGCAGTAAAAAAACATTTATATAACTTTTTTTTTTTTTATTTGACAGTAAATGAAGAAAGTGGCACTGATTGTAATAGACAGCCAGAGTAGCATAGTTTAGTTCTCCCTATTGCTTCAATGGCAGCACTGCTAATACCGTAGTGACCTATAGTTAAGGACAATTTTATTGTTCGCGGCCTGTAATATCCCCCGTAGCAATGCATCGTCAGTAGTCATCAGCTTCTAAGTCAGCAACACTAATTCATTGCCTCTTTCTGAATGAAGTGTATTGTCCTTAAAACAACTAAATATGTACAGGTCAAAGCATGTTTCCTAAACTGAGATGTTTCATTGGCGTCCATGTGCCCTAAATACAAAGTGTGGCATTTGATTTAATTCACAAACTAGACCTGCTGTTTTTTCATTCAACTTTTTGGGTCGTACATAACAGAAAAAAATAAAAACAACTTTACAGATAACAAATCCTAGATTCATATTTCACTTGGGTGATGTTCACATGTGCGTCAGAGTCTCAGTTCGGAGCCTCTGGCACAGAGTCTGTCAGTAATTCCAACAAGTCTGACTTTTTCATCCAGGGATCTTTGTAAAAATATAACAGATTCCCTTCTTCTATTCTTGAGATGGACCAGAAGAATGGAGACAGCGGTGCATATATGAACGTGCGCTTACTCTGATCATGGCACAAACCATAATGTCTCGACCATGGCAAGTTCTCAGTTGACATTTTAGATAAGGTTCCTATAACTTCTTGGATCGATTACTAATTCGCTGTTCTATTTGCCGAATTGTTTTCTTACTTTTGGTCAATTTAAGCAGCTGAAAACAATAGCTTAGGGTAAATCAATGCCCTAAACCAAAGTGAGGTCGCCCATCTGCCACAAAACACACACATGTCAAGCCAAGGCATCTTGTGACACCGTAGAGAAGTGATGTGAATGTCACAGAATAAATCCTAAATCTATCTGTAAGTCTGCTTTACTGAATATTTGAATCCCACAAAAATATCAATTCTGTATTGTACCATTCCTCTGTTATTCCTCCAAGAAATATAGGTCAGAAATAGTACTATTTCTCCTTAGGGAGTCTTACAGACCATACCTACACTACTAGGAATTCTGGGGAAGGAATTTTTCTGGGAAATATATTAAAAAATACCTGCTGTTATTCTCATTGGCAATGGGACATGTCTTTATACAGGTTGACATAGTATAATGACTGCTCACAATGGCAGGTGTAGGTTACAACCTATGTACAAAGGGAATAGTAACATCAAGTTGTCAATTTGACATTTCCAGAAATAATAGGGGAACACAATGCAGAATTCAAAAGAAGCTCCAGAATTGTTTTTTTCATGAGGACTACAAGTATTTATTAGAATAGAGATGTCAAGAAAGTTGACGGGTCCTCTTCAAGACATTATTTATATACAGTCCTAACATTGTAATATGGTAATTGTTCTTATGATCAATCCTTTGCATAAGGGCTTTATACAGCCTTCACCTATTGCCATACCTGCTCCATCTGGCTTTGTGTGTGTAGCAAGGTAAAGAATTGCCTCCTTGGTTGGGCAGCTAAGGATGACCATGTGTGGACAAATTGGCAGCCCCTGTGTGATGATACATAGTGTTGTATATATTGATGTTGTGCTTGTTTGTTGTCCAATGTTCTGATGCTGTACACCATTGGTGATGCAGTGTGTGTTTGGTTGTGCTTCCTTTGCATGTGTACAGGCAGGGCATGGTTTTGCCTAGGTGTTGTACCGGGGGGAATGACACTTAGATACATGCCATGGTATGAGCCTGCGCTAGCTGCAGTGCGATGCTTGGTAACGCTGGGGCCAGACCTCATTGTTTATCAATAGGAGAACCTTTGCGTCTTTTCGGGAAATGTCAGGCGAGCTTGTTTGGTTGGTTCATCTGCACTATCCCAAAAAAAACAATTACTGTGTCATGAAGAACTGGAGGCCTAGTCCATGATTGCAGGAGGGAGCATCACCTTTGGGAACAGGAATGATGCCTGCTGGTTTGTGTGTGTTAGCTCCGAGTGACTGAAGTTACTTGTTGAAGGCGTGCTTTACAATGTCTGCTGATTATTTGCCTTGCTTATCTGCGATGAAGGTTATTAAAGTTCAGTTCTGGTACATATTCATAAACAGTCTTAACATTGTAACATGGTAATTGTTCTTGTGATCAATCCTTTGCATAAGGGCTCTGTGCAGCCTCCATGTATTACCACACCTGCTATCTGGCTTTGTGTGTGCCGGGTGGTATAGGATAGTCTTCTTGGTTGGCCGCCCATCCTTTACCTCTCTACACACACAAAGCCAAACAGAGTATGGAGCATGTATGGTAATACCTGGAGGCTTTACAGAGCCCTTATGCAAAGGATTGATCATAAGATCACTCACAAAATGATACAATGATGTCACAAAGCAGCAGCTTCAATGTGGCTCAGAGAGGTTTCGATGTTCATTTGTAACTATTGCTATTAATCTATTCAATACTGAGTCCAGCAGGAAGAGTAGTGGAGGGGTGTAGGAGGAGGACCGGGAGAGGAAACAAAGGCCATCCTACTATTGACTACTTGGGACTACTGATCTACCCCTACCTGTTCTGAATCCCCCCCACCAGCTCCCACAACTCCTCTTATCCCTACAGTTTAATCCCCCCCAAATACTGTATTGTTAAACATTGATTATACTACTGTAATACAAACCACCCTGGACTAATAATGTTCTGTTCTATTCTATTCATTATGAGCGTCTAGTGGTTGTTCTTCTTCTAACATGACACTTCACCGCCAGGTCTGTGTTATAGTTCTGGTCAGCAGCTTCCTGGGATATTACCTGTGTACAGGGAAATTCTCCTATAGAGGAAATGCTTTGACTGCAAAATACCTTCATCCATATAGTCCGATGGAACATTCCATGATTACTTTTAACACTAGGTTCACACTAGCGTTTGGTTCTCCGTTGTTTGGATCGTCCGTATGGGGACCCGAAAGACAAGTAGCCTATCCTCTTAAAAAGCTGTTTTTAAGAGGATAGGCTGATTTTAGACTCCAACACAGATGTGGACCTAGCCTTAGTTGTGTTTGCATGCCATCCAACAGAAAAATATATGAACTTAGAGGTAGACAGAGGTACAGTAAAGGACTCTTTTATGGAAGTCCTCTATTACGACTTCATATTGTATGGCAATTTGAGTTGTAATACAGCAATGTCGTTGAGCTCATACAAACCCAGAAGTTTGCAGTTGTAAATCTAATATGGTCCCTACCAACAAAAATGGTTTATGTGAGTCACATTTGCTACTACTACAATAAATATATTTGCCAATAAAGATTAGGAATGTCCTTTTGTACTCAGTCATTCTGACACATTGTAGCTTTGTGAAACACCGGATATTCCTATAGCCTCTTCACATGTATTATTGTGCATTGTATATTCATGTTCAGAGTCACAGAAAACCATGCCCTTATTCTCAACACAGTGAATTCTCAGCATTGCTGAATTGTTGACTTTGCTAGGGGTCAGAACGTGGCCAAGCAAATTGTGAATTCTAGGAAGTTTTGGTCCGGATAAGAATGATGAAACCTTTCCTTTCTAGATCTTTATTTTGTTCAGTAAATAGAGATGAACTGTATTTAGGGCAGGAATAGTGCGCATTAGTATTCTGCTTTCAGTTGTCACAAATGACTTCATAGTCACAGTACTGGTCCCTTCAGATTATCAAAGGGGGATGTATGAAACTATGAAAGGTCTCCAATATTGGGATATCTGTTAATTGTGACACAGGTCAACCGTGAGTTAACTTTTAAAGGGGTTTCCTCGATTTATCCTTTTAGGCTATAAATATCAGAATGGTGGGGGCCAACAGGCAGCTGCCACATGGATCAGCTGCACAGGGTTGCTTCTAATGCCCATACTATGTAGTGCACAGAGCCAGAAACAGTTGACCCGGTGCCCTGTACAGTGGCCAGATACTTTCACTACTGCTCAGCTGACTTCAATGGTAGCTTAGCTGCAGTGCTGACACCTGGCCACTATACAGGGACTGGAGCCAACTGCTTCCAGTGACATTTGGTGTATACTATGGGTGTTGGAAGTGTTCCTGTATAGCTGATCCATGTGGGAGCTGGCTATCGAACACCTACTGATGACATATGTATAGCCTATCCTAAGAATAGGCCATTAAAAAATCCTGGAGAACCCCTTTAATATAACTGTATTAAAATATGGTATATATATTAAAAGAATAAATAAAAACTTGTGCCATATTTGATCTATCTCATCTTTTAAGTGGTGTCTGTAGGCTTCTGGCTGTAGATGACCCAATGGTAGGCAGAATCCAGGTAGAATCTGACACTGATTTGGGGGTGAAATCCACCTCAAAATCAGCAGCAGATTCTGCCACGTGAATGAGCCATTAATATTGCTGTTACATACTTGTTATGGCAACCTCTGGTTTTCTTTTGATTCACTTTCACAATACCCACCTAATGTTTCTACTGATGGTGAGAAGAAGAAACTTCTAGCGCACCAGTTCTTATTCATTTCCACAAAAGCAGAAATCTCTCCACCACCTGTATACAAAAGGATATGTGCAATGTGCCTGAGCTGTTGGACATGTTTGATCACCAACACTGGACACATTAGGTGGATGTTCAGAAAGGGAGTCAAAAGAACACCAGGGGGTGCCATACCAAGTATGTAACAGCAATATGTAGACACAGGAACATTTTTTTTTAAGATTCTATTAAAAAAAAAAAAAAAACTAAGTGGTGACCTTAAAGATCATCTCTGCATCTAAAATATTTTAGTTATTTCTTATGAAGGCTGCATTCACATTTGCAGTACTATATTTCCTGTCAAAACAATAGATACCTCGGCAGAACTTAACTGACTGACTATATTGTAAGCAGGGCTGTGGAGTCGGAGTTGGAGTCGTGGAGTCGGAGTCGGTGCCTATTTTGGTGGAGTCGGAGTCGGTATAAAATGGACCGACTCCGACTCCCAAAATATATAATAAATTGGTACAGTTAGTACTACAATGCAGTATGTGCTGAATATATTTTCATAAGAATTTGGGAAAATGATGAAATGTTGAAAATGATGAAATGTCCTGTAAAGGTCTGTTCTATTCCTCATATAATGATGGGACTGAGTTCTGAGTGAACCTATAAGGTTTAGCCCAGGGCTGTGGAGTCGGAGTCGTGGAGTCGGTGCCTATTTTGGTGGAGTCGGAGTCGGAGTCGGAGTCAGGGGGAAATTGAGGAGTCGGAGTAGGGGCTTTGGCGTACCGACTCCACAGCCCTGATTGTAAGTCAACGGGACACTGGTCGTGTCCATGGTGCAACGGATCTGGCACTGAATTATAAAGCAGTTTCTGTCCTAAACAAAAATCATAATGCTGATGTGTTGCCAAAATTTTTCTACTGGAATTATTTTCCCTTACATTACATTACATTACATTACTTTAGTTTAGGGATTTTTTGTATATGAATTCTAGATGGGGGAAAAAGCATAAACAGTTGACTTTGGCTGACTAAAAATTTTGTGGAAGTGGGTAGTGCATGATGGGTATCATAATGGACACACTCGGTATCAACTACTTTTAACGCTTCTTATCCTGCAGATGACCACTTTTAAAATGGACCTGTCTGGTTGTAAGGTGGTGAGGATGCGCACTTTGATCTTATGGCTAGTTGCTTGGGGAGGGTTAAGGCCCTGTCCCGACTATGCAAGCAGCTATGACTGAAGGAGCATAGCATTAACAAGTTTCAGTACAACTGATTGGAACACAAAAGTTTTGTTGTTACACTGTTGTATCATGTGTTGTGGATTACTTGGATTATCTATATTACTTTAAAGGATGCAGGCATTGCAAAGTCAGTATTCTAGTATATTCTGGAACGTGTATTGTGCGCTAACTCCTTAGACATGTGCCTATGAGATGCAAAGCGGAAATTGTTTGTTTGTTGCTCTCCCGTGGTTGACTCCATATTTAAGGGCCCATCCCTATGCTCAGAGTGAGTGGGACAGCTTGCAAGCCAGCTTGAGAGGCGGACTGCTTGTGGGCAAGGAGGTGACAAGTTTGTAAGCTTGTTGGACAGCTTGAGGAATAGAGTTTATCTACAACTAAAGAGATATGTTCACAGAACCAATGCACCGCTTCGTAAATAGATTCTTTCAGTGGCGGGCAGTGCATGTCCCAAGACAGTGGAAATGTACTGTTACAGTCTGTGATCTTACAAACTAGGCAGCATGTTCTACTGTTGCTTTACCTCTGTCAACTAGATTCTACTGAAGAATTCTGTTCGCTCTATATGTAACATCTGCCTCAATAAAGAGAGCTACAGTGAGGAGCAAAGTGGCCATGTGTCCTTCATCGCCAGTAGGTAACTCAGGGTGGTTTGCAGGCATTGGTGTCTGGGTTGCAGCTCAGAGAGAACAAGCTGGGCACAGCGGCATATTGATTGTGAAGGAGTGCTATCAGCTGCATTTGAAGCAGCCATACCTCCACTGACTCGGCATTACAGGTGTCCTAGGTAGGCAAGGTAAATTGCAGCTGTCACCCCCCCACCTGCCATAGAATCAATTCACAATTTTAGTAAAAGGACAATGGAAATATTTCAAGTACCTGGTGTCCAGTGGTTTATTCAGGTTTCAGCACTGCCTGTGCTCCAGTCACTGGTCTACGACTTGGCTAGCAGGAGCTGAGAGTGCGGTGATCCTACCATAGAGAGAAATGGTATGTTACATTGTTTGCCACATTACACTGGTTTCTAATATGGATCTGTAGGGACATTGTGCTGCTAGATTTGCCTTGTGCATGAGACCTTAAACTTGTTTCCTCCTCTCAGACATTTATGGCATAGCTACAGGATCCAGATCCATAATATCTGATGAATGTATGTTTGACCTCTGGGACCCACACCTATCTTGATAATAGAGGTCCCGTCCCTCACCTTGAGGCCGCTGTACTCCCATAAAAATGAATGGACAGAGTCATGAATGCACAGACACCCCTCCATTCACAACGGCTGAGGAATGAAGGTCGACATTATTTATCAGAGATTCTTGGCATATCCTGTGGATATCGTGTAAAAGTCCCTTTACTAATGTAGGGCTTCATTTTCTTGGGTGTGTATTCAGCTATGTAGTTTAGAAGGGTTGAACACCCTGAATGTGTAGTGCACCAGGAATTGTGTGACACTTTTATGATGAGGTGGTAAGGGTGTGATTGAAACCAGAACCTTTTAGAAACGTATCATGGTACTGCGAAAACAAAAATGTAAGTACAGTATGTGAGAACTCTGCTCAACTGATGCCCACAGACAATACCGCCATTCATATGCTTTCAGAAGATAATATAATATATTCTAATTTTATATAATTAAATCTCCGTATATTCAATTAAATGAAAATATTAAAACTGTCAAAAATGTAATACAATATGCTATGCCAAATACCCAGAGTGCGTGCCACCTTCCCTGAAGAAACACGTTCTTTCATTGCACTGAATGTGATTTTGTGTCAGTATCCCAGCTGCAAAACTATTATATAGGTATTTGTTCCTTTTGTGTACTTTACTGTGCAAGTCCAATCAGGATCTTTTCTTTGGAAGCTTTCATCCCCGCCAGGATAAATACAAGATGAATTCCATGTGGTATCTCTGGCACATTATAGGCATTTACAGCCTATAGCTTTACGTTGTAGAAAGAAAACAGCATCACCCACACAACTCTGAATATTAGGACCTGGGTAAGGAATATGCAAAGAAGACCTCCTTGGGAGAAAAGAGGAACTTGCTCTAGTGCCACATTTTGGATAGTAACTCCCTATAGAGTAATACATGCTTTTCAAAAAACATAAGAGCATAATCTGGGAATAACACTCAAGGCAGAATAACTCCTCCAAAAGGAACAGGGACCCATCCACAGAAAGCACTTTCCCGACATCCGCCAAAATAGTACAGCAGATGTCGGGTATTTAAATATGGCAGCCACTCCGGTGCAGAGTGGCTACCATTACTGCTGAGTCTCTGTTGTATTATACAGTGGAGACCCGACGCCAAGGCATTAAGGCCCCGGCACCTTGGTCAAAGTTCAGACTACAAACTTATAAAAATATTTTATCCCTTACAATGAACACCGTAGAGAGAAAAAGAACTGAACTGCCATTTTTTTTTCGCAGTTTCATCTCCCCCAAAAAATGTGGATGAAAAATGATCAAAGCAATAGACATTCCCCAAATTAGTATAAATAAAAAGTACATCTGACCCCGCAAAAAAAGCTTTATGCATAAATAATGCTGAAATATAAAAAAAAAAGTTACAGGTGTCAGAATATGGCGACTTCAAGAATTTTTTTTTTTTACAAAGTCTTGGATTTTTTTTAAAAACATTAAAAAAACTATATAAATTTGGTATCCTCTGAATCATACCGACCCATAGAATATAGGTGACATATCATTTTTGCTGCTCAGTGAACACTGTAAAAACAAATAGCACAAACTCAGTTTTTCTCCAATTCTACCCCATTCTGAAATTTTTTTCCAGCTTCCCAGTACATCGTACCAAATATTAAATAGTACCATTACAAAGTACAATTTGGCCCCCCAAACACCAAGCCCTTGTATGACTCTGTGAATGGAAAAATTAAAAAGTTATGGGGTTTGGAAGGCGGGGGAGGCGAAAATGGAAAACAAAAATTAAAATTGCAATTGAAATATATATACATTACCACATATCAGTAATAGCAAAGATCCAACAGTTGTCATACAGCATAACACAAAAAAAGGCAGTGTAATAGTTATATTACACCCAGTGTTTCCACTTTTTTGTCTTCCATATGCCTTCCATATCTGAGCCAGAGCGCTTGCACTCTAAGTTATACAGGAAATACATTTTACTTAGAAACAGGCGGACACCGTCCTCAACAGACTAAACTTCTTTTTAAACAGTAAAAATTGTGTATATCCCACAGTGTTTCCCACAGAAATGAACCACACAATCTTGTGTTTAATTGAGGTTGTCAAATCTACCCCATAGAACAAGCAATAAACCAAAACTGAAGTCAGTTCTGTGAAAAGACACCATAGGCATGTACTGATTTAGGATTTACGGTCATTCCCAAAACAAGTGATATACAGTTCAACTCCACCACAGCCCTCCCGTGGACATTGGTCCATTCATGCCAGGTCTCTTTGGTTCATAAACTCTCTAGTGGGCAAAGCATTATGTAAAGATAACCAAGACACTTCTTTCTGTCTGTTAGATACTGGTAAGGGATTAATAGTCTTCCATAAATCTTTAGCCTGTGAGCTCTGAATGCCTAATATCTGCAGGCAGCTGTTTCAAGAATTTTGCTTCTCATCAGAGCATGGTACTATTGACTGGCTGTGTGAGATGTCTAGACGTGGGTTAGAAGGGGTACTATGTCTCATTAGAGAGAGACTACAGGGACTTATTAAACTATACATGCCACACTAAGAATTCTGGGTAACGAATAAGCAAATAAGAACTCCTTGATGGTAAAGAGGAATGAGCTCTAGTGCCACCCTTTGGAAGGCAGATCCCTATAGATCAGTGATGGCGAACCTTTTAGAGACCGAGTGCCCAAACTGCAACCCAAAACCCACTAATTTATCGCAAAGTGCCAACACGGCAATTTAACCTTAAATTAACCAGGATCTGTTTTATAGTGACCGTGCAATGTTATTACAGTCTGTAATAATATCACATGTCTGCTATAAAACAGATACTGTGTGATATAAATAGTGAAGGGCCCCCACATAGTACAATTCGATCTGAAGTGGCCCCCAGATAGTACTATATGCTCCAGAATGGCCCCCAGACAGTATTATATGCTTTACAGTGGGGCCCCACACAGTAGCATATGCTTCACAGTGGGCCCCGCACAGTAGTATATGCTTTACAGTGGCGCCCTACACAGTAGCATATGCTTCACAGTGGGCCCTGCACAGTAGTATATGCTTTACAGTGGCGCCCTACACAGTAGCATATGCTTCACAGTGGGGCCCCACACAGTAGTATATGCTTCACAGTGGGGCCCCACACAGTAGCATATGCTTCACAGTGGGCCCCGCACAGTATTATATGCTTTACAGTGGGGCCCTACACAGTAGTATATGCTTCACAGTGGGCCCCGCACAGTATTATCTGCTTTACAGTGGGGTCCCACACAGTAGCATATGCTTCACAGTGGGGCCCTACACAGTAGTATATGCTTCACAGTGGGCCCCGCACAGTAGTATATGCTTCACAGTGGGCCCCGCACAGTATTATATGCTTTACAGTGGGGCCCTACACAGTAGCATATGCTTCACAGTGGGGCTCCACACAGTAGTATATGCTTCACAGTGGGGCCCCACACAGTAGTATATGCTTCACAGTGGGGCCCCACACAGTAGTATATGCTTCACAGTGGAGCCCCACACAGTAGTATATGCTTCACAGTGGGGCCCTACACAGTAGTTTATATTACTTACCTAGTCCCATGAAGAGCTGCAGTCCCACGAAGAACATCCTCCTCCCGCTCGCGTGCGCTGATGACTGACGTCATCACGCCTGCGTCGGGGCAGAGGTTACACTCTGCAGTCAGTGTAGGCCGCGGTCCGGACCGCGGCCTACACTGACAGCTCGGCCGAAAGACGCGATCGCTCACTAATAGGGAATCCTGTACCGGATTCCCGGTTAGTGAGCGATCATGGCGACGGCGCGCGTGCCAGCTGAGAGGGCTCTGCGTGCCCTCTCTGGCACGCGTGCCATAGGTTCGCCATCACGGCTATAGATGAATGCCTGTTTTTTTTATAAGACCTAATTGTGTAATCTGAAAATAATAACCAGAATATCTCCATCCGAAAGAAAGAGGGGCCCATCTGCAGACAATTGTTTTGAGGTTATTGCTTTTCATCAGTACATAACAAGGTACTGACTGGTTGAGTGAGAAGTCTAGATGTGGGCCGGAAGGGCTAACGTGTTTCATTAGGGAGAGACGGTACAGGGACTTAATAGACTATGGATATCTAGCTGCTAATTCTGGGTAAGGAATATACAAATAAGACCTCCTTGGTAGATATTAGGACCTGAATAAGTCCACATTATCCCTAAAACATGGTGAGTGCTTCCCTGAAGATACTAGATGGATATTTCTTAAGCAGATGTTAAATGGTTCATGCACAGTGCACACAGTTATTCAGCTCCAAGCTACAAATACACATTTGCGGTTTTGTGGATAACTGTACAAGTTTGTTTGTAGGTATGCAGTTATATGTTGTGTACGTGGTATGTTTATTAAATTCTAAATGATATTGATCTTGTTAGGGTCATTTATGTAAAGGAAGCCCAATGTTAGTAAAAAGTCTCTTTCCAGTGTCATGCAGTAAAATCTCACTATCCAAAATTGCATTGGAAAATTATGTTCTGAAGGGGTGGGTGTTTCAAAGAGGCCCATATACATACAATATACAATAAAGGGGAGTCAAGGGAATCCGTCACAGAAAATGCGCTCTATGTCTGGTAAACACAATGACACAATATATTTACCTGACAAAAGGGTAAAAAAGCAAGAAATAGCAGTGTGTCACAGCAGCAATATTTTGAGTGTTTTTTCTATCCCCCCCACCCTCTTCAAAGACTAATATGTAGAAAGTAACTGCTTGACAAGTGGAGAAGAAAACATATTAAATAAGATATCTTACAAAGTTTCTTATATTAACCTGCATTATTCATTTAAGCAAAGTTGTTTATAACTGGAGGTACACTTTAAAGTACCTGTGCCTTAGTGCAAAATCTGCAACAAGACCCCACTACCTACAAAGTGCCTTTTATCTTACAGGTGTCATTGTTACTTCTGCATCCCCTGTAACTACCCTCATGGTAGTTTTTCTAGTTCGCACTGTGTAATTCATAGTTTACTCATCCCCTATGTCGCTCAGTACAGCATGGAAAGCAGTTTAGGTTTACTTCTGAGTGGCTCATAACAACCTGCATTGTTTTCTAGCCAGATGTGACCTTACAAAGGATCTGCAGGACAGCGCATGATGATTATCAGGTGTTTCCTACAATGTTAGTCTTCATAAAAGAGAGATTATTGCTGAAACACACAAAGCTGATTCATTACATGGATGAGAATCACTGGCTGCCTTACAATTCTATGTTACAGAACATATTCTGCTCAACCCTAACGCCATTCTGCACAGCACTCCTTCAATTGTTTTAATATGGAAACGCCAGCCTTTAAAGAGAAAAAAAAAGATAAAACATATTTCCAGGAATTTAGTCCTAATTTCTTCTACAGATAGATCCAGTAACAGTGACATTTATGAAAATCCTATAAAAACCCCTCCTAAGCTATGTCAATGCCATCTTACCTAGCCATCCAGTACCCTTCTATGCACTAATGAGGAGCAAGAACCCAAAACAGTTGTCTGCAGATGGGTATCTTTCCTTTTTCCTTCTGGTTTGACTGTGCCCAGTTGGAGGGAACTGGAGGATGGGAGTAGTAGTGACTTTAATGATTCCCTGGATAGGCTAAGTGCACTCAACTGAACTCCTCCAGCCCTCCTCACAGGCCAGGCATACTTGCATGGGTGACCAAAGCTGACTTCTTTTGCAGCTTCCTTTCCCATCTTGCAGTACAAAGGCACACAAGAGGTGTATTTCTTAGATTCTCCTTAAAGGGGTTGTCTGGTATTATAAAAATAAATGCAGGCGACAAGGGAGGGCTAGAAAACAAAAATGCATTCATACTTCCCTGCGTCCTTCCCTCCATTTCTGCCATAGGCCACTTCCATTCTGTTTGTATTTAGACCAGCTGCAGTGGTGACGTCACACTATTGGGGCCACTGTAGCCTATCACTGATCTCAGCACTATACAATTCAGAGAGGTGATTGACAGCAGTGGTTCAGTCCAGAGTGGTGGCAAGGCTGGTAGAGCTAGCACAGAAATGGAGGGAAGGATACAGGAAAGTATCAATGCTTTTTTATTTTACAAGTTCTCCCCTGAGGCCCCAAGTTGCTGAAAAGCTGATTTTTTTTATTTTTTTTATTTTTTTATTTTTTTTTTTTTGTGCCAAAGCAAGGAGTGGAAAAAAAAAGCTGCTTTTCCGCAGCGTGCGGCTTTAACCTAAATCTGTGATTTACACAGAATAGCTCAGATTCAGATCCTTTGTACTGCAGAGAGTGAAATCTGTGGGGGGAGCCAGCAACCTAAATTGACATGCTGCAGCTAGAACACCGCAGCATAGGTCAGTTTGGTTAAATCTCATCCATGTGCTGCTATTGTAGATAAGAATGTGGTTTGTGGACCTAGCTGTAAACGTTACATCTTCTTTGATCCACTTACAATATGCATTGTTCAATGTGCTCCTAATACTTTTAGTTTCCCAAGTAGATGTCATTTTCGACATTTATAAATCAATAGCTAGAATGTCGAATGCCTGTTTTCCTGGAATTTGGTCCTCTGATGTCTCAATTTTACCAGAATTAATGCACAAAGGTTCCAGTAACAAATGTACTGCACCACCATAGTTTTGTCTTTATAATTCGCATATATTTTATATCCTGTGGTTATCTTTTGTAAAGCTATAGTGCTCATGTACAAAGAGGCATATGTCTCTTAATATATGAGGCGCATTCTATGACCGGGCCATGTACCTGGACTGAAATTTCCGCCATCTCATAGAAAATGTTGAAATATGATTTGTGCCAAAAAATTGCTACATTTATGCCTAGTACTCCAGATAATTGACCTATAGGGCATAATAAAACTGGCCTATTATATCTTGTATACTGTTCTCCCCATTCACTTGCATTGAATTTAAAGGAGTTTTAAAATTTTTAAAAGAGGTCTGTTAGTGCTATTAATGGATTAAAAAGTGCACCTAAATACCTTTAGCAGTGTTTTGAGTGATTTCTGGGTTTCTCTGGGAGCTCCTGGCATCCTCTGCATTTGTTTACATGGTGTAGCTTCCTGCTATGTATCTTCCTGCCTAGCTTCCACACTACCTCCATCTCATCCCCCCTTCCTCTCTCACTCCCTATCCTGCCCACTACTAGCCCTTCCCAACTAACTAACTAACTCAGCCCACCCCCTCACCGCATCATACTAACCTTTTCTTTAGGCAGGAACGGCTCCTCCATTTCTTTCTGCTCCCCTGGCTGTGCGCAGTCTGGCACCTCTGAAGGTGCACACACAATCTCTACTGTGCATGTGTCAGAGATACCTCTAGACTGCACAAACGCCAGCAACGTGAAAGAAGGAGGAGCCGTTCCCACAGAGGGAGACAAAGTAGATTAGAAGTTAGGCAGGGGGAGGGGGATTAGTTTAGGGGTTAATTTTAATTTTATCCCGGACAACCACTTTAATGCTTTCGTGTGATGTTCATTAAAAAAAAACAAAAAAAAAAACGGACGTCACACGGCCATTATTAGTCGTGTGACTAAAGCTTAAAACCATTCAGTATTATGTATTGGCTGCACATGACAGTATTATATGAACACTGCACGGGATTATTATTTAGAAATTGGTAATATTATTGTGTGGATACAGTATGATAGTGTTATGTCTAAACTGCGTCTCAACCTCAGTTAAATTACATAGAAAACTGTAAAAATTAATGTGCTATGTTTTTGTTTTGTTCCCAAAAAACTTGCCCTCAGTAGCAGCATACTCACTTTTACAAAGCCATTAATGCCACTTATAATTAACATTTACCAGTACAGTTCCAAAAGGGAGTTCTCACCAAGATATTATTTATATGCAGTATTGTGCACAGGTTTTGGCATGGTGTGGGAAAAATTCTGCAAAGTTAAAATTGCTTTCAAATATAGAATTGTTAATAGTTTATTTATGTCAATTAACAAAATGAAGTGAATGCAGAAAAGAGAAATCTAAATTCCATCAATATTTGGTGTGATCTTTGCCCTCTGCCTTCCATTAATTCTTCTTAGTACACTTGTAGACAGTTTTTAAAGGAACTCAGCAGGGAGGTTGTTGGGAACTAAGCACAGAACATCTGTGAATGTTGGTTTGCTCAAATCCTTCTGTCTCTTCATGTAATCCCAGACAGACTGGGCTCTGTGGGGGCCATATCATCACTTCCAGGACTTCTCCTCCAAAGGGCGGTCACACCAAATATTGATGTGATTTAGATTTATCTTTTGTTCATTCATATCATTTTGTTAGTTGACAACAGTAAACCATTACGCTAAGGCCTCAGGTTGCAGAAAAGCTACTTTTGATTAGACTGTAGAAATGGATTCCATGGGTTAAATGAATGGACTAAAAATGGTCATTTGACTCACCACAAGTGTCATGTGGCCCGTGGTGTCCGGGTATCTCACAGGTGACTAGTGCTTTAGAAGGACAAGCACAGTATTACTGCCTGCAGCACCTCAGCACCATGTCTGTCTGTGTCTGTGGAGAAGCCGCTCTCACTGGAATGTATTCTTATCCCTGTCTCCTCTACGCTTTATTTTTTGAACACTTCACTTTATTAACAACTTTACAACATCAAAAAGAGACAACTGAGTTTTTTTTTTTTTCCATTAGATAACTTTACCTCACTAACAACACTAAGTAGAAACAATTGTGCTTTGCTTTTTTTTTTTTTTTTTTTGAGATAACTTTATTAAAAAAAAAACCCTAGAAACAGGCAGTAATGTTGTGACGGTATGATGTAAATTTAAAAAGTAATAACAATAATGATTTTTATTCCACCATTATTCCTATTCAGTATGGATGTTTTATAACCCTTTTGTTAACTAAATGCTAGAAGTGACATACTGTGTGTGTGTGTGTGTGTCTGTAACATGACTGATACCATGTTCAGTCCTATTCAGTTGGCCCATGGATACATTACACAGGAATAATTGATCCATAGGCTATACTATGTATAGACAGGGGTTACGCTGATAATGACCCCGGGGGTTCTGGCCACTAGCCACTCGGCCCCCTCCTTCCACAATCTCACAGATAATAATTACCTGTGCTATGGGGGCTGGCTATACTATAGTCATTTAAACCCCATAGCACAGGTAAATAATTACCTGTGAGATATGGGAAAGAGGTGGAGTAACTCATTATTTTGGGAAATGTTACTAGTAGTTGTTTAAGGCTAAGGCCCCAAGTAGCAGGCCGCAGCAAAAAAGCGCTGCGGGAAAACCACAGCGGCAATGCATTGTGGTCTTTCCTGAAGTGCTTTTCACACAAAGTCCACAGCGGACTTTCTGCTTCCATTATACCTATAGAGAAACCGCCAGCGTTTCCATAGCTATAATTGACATACTGCAGTTACCAAAGCCGCAATGGTTTTGGAAATCGCAGCATGTCGGCCATGTGTATTTTTCCGCAATGTGTGGATGGGATTCACTAGGGACTGTAAAATGCGTTCACGTCAAGTGGGGCACTGGCCTAAAGGTGTTATCCGGTTTCTAACATTGGTGACCTATCTTTAGGACAGGCCTTACTGACGTAAAAAAATTAAAAATAGCAGAAAATAAACCTGGCTGAATGCTGTAAAATGATTTCTATAGCAAATACGTTTTAATAGCTGCAGTAATGATCTTAAAGTGAACCTGCCACCACTTCTGATATGTCAGTTTTGGCAAATACTTGTATTCCCATGCAATAACAATTCTGGAGCATCTTTTCTTATAGCTTTACGTTGTGCCGTCCTCTACTAGAAATGTATGAATAAATTGACAACTGGGTGTGCCCCAATACCGCCTGACACTGTCCAGTGAGTACTGACAGAGCCAAACTGTGTAGGGACACATCCTTTTTACAAGAGGGATGGGAACACCCAGTTGTCATATTTTTGGGAGGATTAACAGAGGCACAGAACAATGAAGAGATCTAAGAAAATATGTTGAATTATTTTATGCCGAGTACAAGTATTTACTAAACAGATGTGTCATGAGGGGTGACAGGTGCACTTTATGGAAAATGTAAATGTTGTTATGATGAGGTATATGCATATATAATAGAAAGTAACATACAGTAGCTATAGTTCATATGGATATGTATTCTGTTGATAAAAAATCTTCAGCAAACCTGCCATTTTTCTTCAATTCTTGCAGTAATTCACTAGAGTCGTCATACTTGTTACAGACACGAGGATGTCTGCAGTACTGCTAACTCCCTCACACAGATTATGTCATCAGTCTCACATGGATTCTACGCTTTGGCAAGGCATAAAACACAATTCTCAGGCTGCATTTGGATGAGAATTTTCCCAGTATGCAACTGATTAACATGTATTACTTTCAAGAGAAAATGCCTCTCTGTTCTGTATAAAAGCTCTCCTAGAGGTTGACTACATCTGCATGATTACATATACAGGGCACAGGGCAGAGATTGGGCACAGATTGGTGGTTATTTAGGATGAATCTATCAATATGTGAAATCTCTTTCAAGAAGAAAGAAATAATAATAATGTTCCTGATGGTCCTTCCATGACCCTTCCTGGTTAAAAAATGTGTTTGAAGATCCAACAGCCAACTTCTTCATGGAGCTGCCGGGATATGCTCACTTGTGTAAGCAGTGACTCTCCAGTGTAAATCTGAACTGGACAGGCCACCTATCTCCTGTGTCAAGCATATTTAGGTGAAGCATATTAGGGCTTCTTCTTGGCAAATACCATAAGCAAAAATTATATTAGAAAGGACTACATGCTTATGTATAATTGCAATGGGAAAGTCTGCTTATTGTCAGTATATCACTTTAACCATTGTTACTAAAGCAGGTCACTAGTCGTATTAGGGGGTTTTCAGCTTCAACCCTTCTGATGGAGCTTTAGGCAGAGAAAAATATAAGGATATGTCCATATGACAGAACTTTGCACTGATTTTAAGGTAAATTCCACGTCAAAATCAGCACTAAATTCTGCCCTGAATCTGCCATTTTTTGGTGTGGAAATGGAATTGGAATTTTAGGCGGAAGTCTGCCTAAAATTCCCCTTCCTTTTCTGCTCTGTGAACATACCCTAATAGTCCTCTCTGGTAATGATTCTGCCTTGTCACAATGTTGTAATTCTAACATGACATCTGTCACTTTGATCTGCACATAATATATGTTTATGCTGCATATTTTATTTTTTTGTCCTGTTCTCTCTAGTGTTATCCTCAGTTCCTATTTGCTCCATTACCATAGTCGGCACAATAGTGTAATTCATTTTCCATCTTATTTTGCAGTATCTTTGGTAACACACTGGCTACACTGAGACACCTGTTTCCTGACTTACTACTATGGCTGCCCAAGTAAGGTGAGAGGCTTCTTCTCAATTATTTATGACAATATGTTTCAGACTGCTGCCTCCTGAATCTTCATTTCTATGGCTTACTAGATCAAGCACTCATAATATCACAAGCATTGTCACCATGCAGGATGGGCTGCAGGAATGGAGAGAAATCTATACCGGCATCATCAATAAGAATTGCATGCTTTTTCCATGGCAATAATGACTAGTACACTTGTAGGCTGCGTTTACATGGCACTTTTTTTTTTTTTATGAAGAATTGCATACATTGCAGTAATGCCTAGCACATGTTACTCTGCTTTTCACCTGTATGCTAAAAGCCAGTACACCAGAGGTTTTTTAGGACATTTGGAATAAATACCACCACTAAATGTCACGGCAAGGTCAAAGTTTTCCCATAGACTTTTATATTCTACAGTACTTAGTAAACTGAAGACCATTTAATACCCCCATATTATCTTTTATGCATGTTCACGAAGCAAACATCCGATCACTCTAATAGTAATAAATCTGCTGCTGAGCTGGTCCAATCTTTCATTCACTTTGCTGCAAGTCACTTTAGTCAGATCCATAGAAGAAAATTTAGTAACAATGGAATATCGTAGGTATTCTTAATAAAGTGCCTGGCTGGTGCAGGCCTCTTCATAAATCTTTCGTATGTCCTGGCGCCAGAATGGAAATCTATGCTAGGTAAGAACTGGTGTAGATTTCCATTCTAACTCATGCCAGGAAAATGGCGTGAGCTTTAATAAATCAGCTGGGCTAGGGCACCCCCACCTCAACCTGCCCTGATCACTGAACTGGCCACGTCTGCAGGGTGAGGGGTGGATTGGGGTTTGAGGCTCACTTTTAGAGCAAGAAAGGGCCTTACGCCAAATGTGCGTCTCGGTTTCATCCGTCTATGCCAGAAAACTGGCATACAGGGAATGATGAATTCCCCCCATACTGTATAATTGAGTTGCAAGACTATAATGGATTACTCATGAATTGTGACTGTAAATTTATATTTCTTGGACATGTATGAAAATGTAAATGCAGTTTATCAGAACTGGTGGAGATATTTCAGCTATAGAAGTGATCATAGTAGTAGAAGTTGATAAACACTATAGTCAACCTCTCCCCATTACTCAAATGGCTGACTACTGTGGACAATAGATGTTATATGCTATGAAAATTTAGACTGATAAAGTAAAGGGATGTTAGAATGACTGCTAGTATGCTCATATACCTGTAGCCATAAGGTAAGTGCTGCATCTTGGCTTGGCTTGACATAAATCAATCAGCCATAACATTAAAATTGGGTATAAAAAAACGTTTAAAAAAAGTTAAAAAAACTATGATTTTTTTTTTTTTTTTTTTTTTTTTTTGCCAAGGGACAATTTGTGATAACTAGACAGAGTGGCAAGTTGTCGTGTGTTTCAAGAATTTAGTGGTTAGTACTTGCAAAAAGTGGTTAAAGGAAGGACAGCCAGTGAACCGGTGACAGGGTCATGGGTACCTAAGGCTCATTGATGTATGTGGGAAGCAAAGGCTAGCCCACCTTTTTCGATACCAAAGAAGAGTTATGTAGCATAAATTGCTGAAAAAGTTAATGCTGGTTATGATAGAAAGGAGTCAGACCATCTAGTGCATTGCAGCAGAGGCAGGTGAATGCTCTGGGCAATTTCCTGGTGCATCTCAATAAATTAGAATATCATCAAAAAGTGTTTTTTTTTTTTTTTTTTTTTTAGTAATTCAATTGAAAAAGTGAAATACATATATTATATTGAGTGTTTCTTTATGTTAATGTTGATGATTATGGCTTACAGCCAAGGAAAACTCAAAAGTCAGTATCTCAGAAAATTAGAAGCATTAACCCAAAACACCTGCAAAGGCTTCCTAAGCATTTATAAAGGTCCCTTAGTCTGGTTCAGTAGGCGACACAATCATGGGGAAGACTGCTGACTTGACAGATGTCCAGAAGGCAGTCATTGACACAATCCACAAGGAGGGCAATTCTGATGATATTCTAATTTATTGAAATGCACTAGTATATAGATAACACTACTGACTTATCATTGCACAGATGTCATAGCCTATTTATTCCTCATCCCTGTACACAGTATGTCTAGAAAACTATTCCATAGACCTTGACCCCTTCAGGACCGAGCCAATCTTTTTTTTTTTTTTTTTGTGTTTTTCCCTCCCCACATTGCAAGAGCCATATTTTTTTTTTTCTTTTTGTAGTTGTTTGAGTCACATGATGGCTTACTGTTTGTGAAACAAATTGTACTTTGTAATGGCACCATTCAATATACACGATGTACTAGGAAGGAATTCAGAATGAGGTGAAATTTGTGTTGCCATATTGCAACACCTGTAATTTTTTCATTGTTTACCTGTATGGAGCTGGGTATGGCATATTTCTATGTGGGATAAGATGCCATTTTTTATACCATTTTGGGGAAGGTCTGATGGAATGATCTCTTTTTATTCATTTTTTTTAGCAGCCAAAGTGTTGAAAAAAAACAGCCATTTGGCCATTTCGATTTTTTTTTCTTTGCTACGACGTTCACCATTTGGGATAAATATTTTTCTAATTTAATAGTTCAGGAATTTTTGAGCACAGGGATACCTAAAGTGTTTATTTTTGTTTATTTTTATATGTGATATAGGGAAAGGGGGGGTGATTTAAATTTTTATATATTTTTTTTTTTTTTTTTATACTATTAAAAACTTTATTTTTTTTTACTTTCATTTTCAGACCCCCTAGGGACCTTGGACCTTAGGGGGTCTGATTGCTCATACAATACACTGCAATACTAATGTATATAGTAAAATCCATTGACTTCTATAGGCTCCTGGCTGTTGTGGCAACCGCTCGTCACCTTCCAATGACGTCCGGAGTGCAGCGATCATTAAAAATGGCGCCGCCCATGGCGCCTGTGATGTTTAGATGCCGCGGTTGCATTTTGCCATTAAACAGCTGGCATCTGCCATGAATGGAGAGGGCTTAGCTCCTGAGCCCTCACCATACAGCCACTCACGCCTAATCACGTACATATATATTATATTATATTACATATTTCAAAATCTGGTTTTAATAAATAATAAAAATGGCGATTCATCCACTTGAAAGGAAAACTTTAAATTCAGAATTGTGCCGGCTTCCCGACAATGGGAGCTCAGATGGTGGGTCATATGTCTGACAGGTACCTGGAGATCTGCTGTTTGTTTCAATAGGAAACCTCAGAATCTTTAATAATAATTGTGTATATAAATGAGGGAAACAATGTCAAATTACTGAAAAATTGGTACAAAACGTTACAATGACTTAATGTATATTTTAACTAAGAATTACCATTGAAAACAAAATTATACAGTATAAATTTCTGGACAAATGAAGCTTGTTCTGAAATATGTAATGGCGGGTATTATCACCGAATAATGATAATCTGAGATCAAGCCGCAGGCAGACATTGAGATGCAGAATGCTGCAATCTGCCAGTAGCGCCATCATTTCCCCTGACTAACGTATCACTTTTGAGAAGCTAATAGGATATAATGATTATGGGGTTAAGTACATAGAACTAACTGAATTACCTGTTTTCTTTTCCTACATAATTTTGTGGCTGCTGCTTGAGTTGCAGGCAGTTCTAGTGTAAATGAACAGGAGTGCGCAGAAAAGCCTCAGCTGGAATGTTCTTCCTGAATGTATGGAATCAATTTACTGGTTTCCGTACCACGCACATCTTGTCTGTAAATTGGATAGGAACCTTAATGTTCTCAGAACAAAACCTTATGTGAAGGCAAACATAGTTGATGTGGTGTTTTTTTTTTTTTTTCGCTCGTGTACAAGCAGGTGATTATATTTCACATCTGAAGGCCGGTCTTTCTCTGGCATTCTTGTCACCTCCGTTTATCGTGAACAGCGCCAAGCGTCCTACTGTGAAAATAAATAACTCTCTGGTGGGCATTGTGCTTACAGATTTCATTTGTTATGCAGAAATTTACTAGGGAGGTGGCCAGATTTTTTTCAAAAATAAGTAACAGTTCAGGAGGTCTATAAAGTGGGAGCCTTTATAGCACCAATTTGTGTCCTGCATTTTCAAGTCCTTCCATACAACAGAGAACAGGGAACTGCAAAAGCTCTTAAAGGGAATCTGTCAGGGCAATTTGGGACCTGGAGTTTAGTGTCCCAAATCTCCCTGTTATAACACAATCCATGGCCGCATTAAAAATAAAAAAGCTTTATACTCACCCTGCCGCTGTACTCTCCGCGCCTGTGCAGTTCTTCAATGAAACCAGAGGAGTACACCTCGGCTTCAGTGCGCAAGCCCCATACCTCCAGCAATTGCACAGTGAAGCCGGGGTGTCCATCTTCGTCTTCACTGAAGAACAGCGCAGGCACCGGGAGGCGTGCCAACAAAGAAGCTCATGAATAAGCTGGACTGTTCTCGGCCAAACAGCGTACATCGGACGCTTCTCTAGGTAAGTATAAAGGTTTTTTATTTTTAATGCGCCTGCGGATTGCATTACAACAGGGCGATTTGGGACACTAAACCCCAGGTCTATAAGGTCCTGTGGGTGGTTTAGTGTCCCAGATTGACCTGACAGATTCCCTTTAAGTGTGAAGTACAGTATTACTTTCTGAAAACCAAAAGGTATTTCCACAATATAATTTCAACAAATCCCAAATGCAAGACTGGAGACATGGACCCATTGGGTCTCTAATAGATTTGACTTTGGGAAAACCACTGAGCGAAATCTATAAACATACTGATTCTGCATTCTATGAAAAATACTGATAACCTTTCATAGAAGATCATTCATCAATATCAGATTGGTGGTGGGATGACATCCTGCGCCTCCATTGATCAGCTGTCTTAATGACTTTATATAATTTATGGCTTTTACTGATAATAATTTATAATTGAATCATTTATAAAAGGAATACATTGCTGCTCTTTAATGCAACATTTTGCATTCTCTACTCCAGTTGCTACTACTAGCAGTTCAGTTCAGTTATTTGTTAGCTCTTCCTTTTGCTTTCTGCTTCTTCTGATCAAGTTTGTGCTTACAATACAGTACGTTGTATGATGAAACAATGATACTATTGAACATATTGTCAGTAAGCTCAGAGATAACACTGTTACAGTTGAATTCTGAGGCTGACACTATTTGCCACCAATTAAAAAATCAAGAAAATACACGCAACATGCCAACATGTGTGTGTGAACACTGGATGTGTCTACATTTTCAGTTTCCACATTTATCAATGCATTTGTTCCTTTTTATGGCACATTTTAATCAAAAATAGCATCTGTTATTTGGCGGATTTATTATGCTTAATTATTTAACTAATGCGCATGTACTAAGTTATTTTTATTTCTTTTTATTACAAAATTATATATAAGTATCAAATCTGAAAAAAAGAGAAAAACATCAATTCTAGACCCACCCTCCACCCTCTTCTGCACATGGGGGAATAAAAATAAATAAATTAAATACATTTGGGAAAAGAAAAAAAATAGTTATTAAACTGCTAATTTATCATGTAATTAGTGTTTAATTTCAAATAACTTACTGTTATTATCGGTATCAGACAATGAAGCCACAAGGAGGCAAAGACTCACAGCATCATAGATCACTAGAATGCAAAGAGTCCAGATTGCCTTGTGTTTCTGGGGACCTTCACTCCACTCTCACCTTGGAAAACTAAATTTTGTCATGTTTGTTGCATGGTGACACAACTTATACGATGTCCACTTCTAGTGAAGCCACTCCCCTTTCCCACGTGATCGTGTACACGCCTTTTCCCAACAAGTTATAAAAGTATCTAAAAAGTGTCTAAAACACTTGATATATCTGGTCCAATCTGCAAGCAGCATGTAATAGAGCAGGAAGTGCTGAGCAGACCAGTATAGTATATTTGGTGGGAAAAGATTTAGGATACGGCTAGGTTCACACCTGTGCCCATTCTCTGCTCAGGATTTCCATCCCCGAATCTGCATAAAAATGTGGATAGAAGTTCTGCAAACTTTTTTTTCAGGCGGAAACCGAGCAGACCCCATTATAGTCTGTGGGGCCCACAGGTTTCTGCGGGTAACGGCTTTTTTAATCTGATTAGGTTTCCTTTCATGGGGTCCCCAAGCGCACCCCAGGAACGGAAACCCGATTGCAGGTGTGAACCTAGTGTAACATGTTACTTGTTAATTGAAATCCCTTCTTCCCTGGGCGGTCCTATCAATGATTGACAGATATTTCTGTATGCACGGTCATAAAGGGGAGGCTGCCAATCACTGATAGGACTGTTTCTTTGACTTCTCATTATAGAAAGAACAACGATTTCAGTGGATAAATGACAAGTTATACTGAATCTTTTCTCACAAAATATACCAGTCTGCTCAGCACTTTCTGCTCGACAACATGCTGCCTGCAGATTGCACTTTATTTTCTGGTGACCGGTTCTCTTGAAATTTCCCAAAACTACATATATATACATATATATACATATATATATACTGTAACCAATCTACTGAGCTCCTTCCACTCTTGCTGACTACTAGATTGTAAATTGTTATTCATGTGATGGGTTCCCTTTAAAGACAACATAAATGCAAGGGTATGGGGCAATATGGTAGACAGAGAAGAAGAGAGGACTGCTGTCAGCCAGAGCCACAAGGATTTAATAGGACATCAGCCACTGTTGTATGAAAGTGTAGTAAGAGCTAGCTTCAGTTAGCACTGGTGCACACATATCACCCTATATTCACACAAGAGTGAATATTGGCCATGTGTTGGCCGTTTTTTTAGTGGCCATCATATGGCCGCAATAAATTTGCTACATATGAATGGGGGCTATTCACATGAACAAGTTTTTGATGGTCCGTTTTCAAGGATCATCAAAAAATAGAATGTCCTATTTTTGCCTGTTTTCACACATTCCTCAATACTCTAAAATGTATGAGGGATTGGTGAAAATGGGTGTTCCTTGGGTATAAAAAATATATATTTTTCATAGCCGATTTGCAAAACCTTCTTGGGAATCTAGGCTTAGAGTTGAGGCCTTATCATACCTTATCATGCCTGCCTTCTTCAGTCCTAATGTATCATTTTTTGACTCTTTAGATTCATTTGCCATCTCTTTGATATGTTTTCTTATATGGAGACTAATTTGCAGACCACATTAACCCCATTGACAGTTATTTATGTTTTCGTTCACATACCTATCAATGCCAATATAAAGGATATTGATTAAAAAATACAGTAGTCAAACACTATTGTGGATGCAGAACCAGAGGCGGTATCCAGACATAAATTTGTGATTAAAAAAATGAGCGTCAAGAAGAAAATCAATGACAATGCATGAGATTAAAGGCGAGCACTTGTGCCCACTTAGCCAGTGATATTTCACATTTTTAGCCCTCTGACCGCAATTAGGAAAGCATTAGAAGAGCAGGAATGTTTAACACAAAGAGATAGCTGAGCCCTGGCAAACATCACACAGCAGCCATGTGAGGGACACAATCCAGTCCTCAAATGCAGGAGACAGATAACAAGCACCATAAATACTGGTACTGCAAACAAAAGGCTAATTCCCTGTGAAAACCATGAAGGACAACGGCAGGGCAGTCATTGTCTAATAACCCTGAATGAAGGCAATAAGGAGGATTTTTCATGGTAGCATATATACAGTATTTAATATGTGATGCTCTTAGCTGATGTATTCGTTCCAACACCTAGCAAAATATGCATTGGAGGGTTTATTGTATTAAGAAAAACTGCATATAAAATGTTCTACTGTTGCAATATAAAAATGTTAAATCTTGATCTCAACACAAGGATTTTAAACATTTGCTATAGGGGGCAGTATGGATCAAATATTGACATACAATTTCTGAGCTTTAGATAGTGTAGTGTGACATCTCTTTACAGGCATTTCCTAACCTGATATCATTTTTAGCACTGGGAATGTTACAATGGAAGGGCAGCCAGGGGAATTCCTTACTTTCCTGTTAGAAGAAGACAGGCTATTTTATGACGGTGTCTATTTTATGTCCCACTCGTATTCCATTGGATGCTCTACTGTCTGCTGTCGGATTTGTGGCTCTGTGGGTAAGGTTCATTGGCTCAACAACAGAAACAAAAATTTCCTGGATTGTTTAGAAATGGAAGGAACACATGGCTGAGACTGATTGTCTGATGGGGAGGGGGTTTGTGCTTGGGGATTTTTTTGGGTGGAGGTTGGACTGGAAGAAATTCCCATAGTGGCCATTATTTTAAAAACATTCTAGCAAACATACAATGTACATTAACAATCTCCCTCCATTATGTGAAAATTGGTTTATGTTGACCTAAATATCAATCTGTTATATATAGGAGAGACAGATCACAATGACAATTGGATTTCATTTGTGTCCTTATAAGAAAGCACAGTGGAATAAAATAAGCCAAAACGGTGATTTGTAAAGTGCTGTGGAATATGTTGGCGCTATATCATAACAACATATTCAGATGTGGCAGATTGCTTACAGAAATGTTTACAACTGCAAAAACATCTGACTCAAGGTTAACACCTGCGCTTGGGTTTCTGTTCTTCGGGTCCACTTGGGGACCTGAAAAACAGAAGCCCGATCCACTTAAGGCCGGTTGCAGACGACCGTGCCATAGCACGTAATTTCAAAGCACGGGCTGCACACGGGGAACATGGGGATGTTCCCGTGTGCCGCCTGTGCATGGGCCGTGCTTCCGCGGCTCCTTTCATTAATAGGAGCCACGGAAGCGCGGCCTGCAAAATAGGACAAGAATAGGACATGTCCTATCTGACGCAGATCGGACTGTCGGCCTGCACATGGAACCGTGAAAACCACGGTCGTGTGTACGGACCCATAGAAAAGAATGGGTCAGTGTGCTGTCTGTGAAATACACAGATAGCACACTAACCTACAGCACAGTCTGCCACCGGCCTAAAAAGTGGTTACCCGCGGACCCTATAGATTATAATGCCCAAAAAAGAGAAGAGATAAGTCCTGCTTGCAGGACTTCTCTCCACATTTTTCATGCAGAGTGGGGAACTGAATCCCCATACGGAAACCAATCGCTGGTGTGAACCCAGCCTGAGTGGAGTTTGTAAACCTTTATGCATATGTTTCTGAAACAACCCCATTCAGGTGAGTACTGAAATTAAGGATAGGGCTGCATGACGACTGTGGTCGTAACACAAAGACCCCGTGCACATAGGGAATCTGGTAAACTCTGCCAATGTGCAGACTGAATTTTCGAGCCCAAACCCATGGAGGAGACGGGAACTCCTTGCATCATAGTGACATTATCATAGCTCTGTTATCCTATACTATATACAGTATGGGACAGTGAAGCAGCGGGCAGGAAGAGACTCCCAGTATCATAGATCACTATAATGCAAGGAGTCCAGGTGTCCTGACTAGATTCGGATGGGAAATCTGGCTGATGTACGGACCGGATTTTCCAGTCCAGACTAAAGATCGCATAAAGATGTTGCATTGCATCAGCGCATCTAATGATTGTCAGTGTGGTCACAAAGTCTTCTGTAATGTAACCATGTAACGTTGCCATCATAGACCATAATGTATGTCATATGCAACTCTGACTTGCTTGCGATCTTTGATTTTGTTGTTTACTTGCAGTCAACTTGTCAAATCTAAAATAGTCGCAAAACAGCATATCGCAGCAAATTGCACACATTTTTGGGTTGCTCGACTTATCTCGCAGGACGAAAGATGGCGTGACAGTAAAGTTAGGATTAAATGCATGAAAATTGGTATAGATGCAAAAAATAGTCCCTAAGAAAGATTAATATTGCAAAGTCTAATGACGTAAAACATGCACATTTTATGATTGTACTCTTTTGATAAGTGCAGTTGCCTGCATGGCTTCTATCTTGAGGTCCAAAGTGTAACGTGAATGCACTAGTGTGTTTGTAGAATTACTGTAGTTACACTGAACAGTCTAGAGTCCAGAAAACGACATTTTTTTCCTTTTCTGCAGCCATCAGGAATCCCAGTAAGTTTTTTTTTCCTGCCTGTATTCTAATGAAGGGGCTGTGCCGGGTGATCTGGAGGCCTGCCTCTCTGGAATCTCAGTATGGTTTGTGTGTCAGGCAGTTTGTCTGTGTTCAAATGAACAAATGCCTGGCTGTGCCATAGTAAGGGACTACACCGAGCTGATATCCTGCTAGGGATCCTATTACAGCCTCTGGATTTGCAAATGCTCTCCTGAGAAGGATAAAGTAAGTGCCCTGACTTGCTGCAGTTTCTTTAACTTGCTTGGACTGAGATGTTTGCGCTGGTTGGCTCATATCACTGCTGTAGAAACTTTACAAAGCTGAAGTCCAGGATCTAGTGTCTCAGTCTGTCAAGTGCTCCTTTGCATATGCTGCACAAACATGTGGTATCCATTGCGGATCTGACTATTGAGATCATTACTGCATTGACTTGCATGTAATTGTATTTATGTGAATGGAAACTTAGATGTAATTGATGGGGTAAATTGTATCCATTTAAATTGTTTTACACACATCTGTAATTTCCATTAATGTGAGAGTCTGTGACTGTGTGAGTCTGACTATGCTGTGTATTCACTCGTAATCACTTCTGCAGTCCATCTGGTTAGGGTGCATTCACATGGTGAGGTTAGGTCCAGTTTTAATTTCACAGGTGAAACACTTTTACATAATAGGTTTCACCTCTATTATAGAAATAACAATGTTCAGGTTTTTGGAGGCACAAGCAGGAGTGGATTGAAAATAGAAGAAAAGTAGCATCTGTCCTTTATACATTCTTTCCCTTCATGATCCATACCTGGTTTAGGTTTCAAAAACTGCATGCAAAAAACTGAAGGTGTGAATGCAGCTTTAGATTTGGACAGATGGGGATACATTTATTAAGCTACTTGTGCCGCCTTTTGGTGTAAATTGCGCATTTTTGCCCTCTTTTTCTGCCTTGCGCTTCATTTATGAAGCAATTGCGACCTTTTTTTTCAAGATGTTATGCTGCAATTACGCAATTTTGTTTAGCAAAAGAGGGGCAATTGCACCTTTTGAACAAAAAAGGGGCAAAGTGCACATAGCTTATAAAGGCGTATCTAAACTAACTAACTTGTGCACAACATGTAACAAGGAGGTGTGCCAACATCATAAATAAGCACCACAGTAAAATTAGCCTAAAAAAAAGGTGCACCTGCAAAAAAATATGGCCAAAAAAAGGAGCAGGTGATAAATAAACCCCATGGTATCCAAGGAACAGAATGGGGCTCAAGTTTAAATCAGTGGTGAGAAATATCACAAAAATGACCATATATGTAAGACAGTGACAGTCATTGTGTGACATCTGCATGTGTGTTTGAATATGACAGCAAGTAGGTGGGGTTTGACACTTTTGTTTTACATATGTCACATGACAGCAAAAAATTGGTCCAGAAAAAAAAAAGTTATATATCATTGTATTTGTTTGTTGTTGTGTCACAAGAAAACCTGGAATGTCTGGGTTTTTTATGTGTATACAATGGCTGAGGCTAGTGCGTTCACTGATTTTACGTCTGAACCACGCGACATTTGCTAAACTCAGCAAATAGTCCAAATCCCCAGAGATCCATTGGAAAGCTGCCTAAAAAAATCTACCATTTGCAGTTTGTTTTCTTCTCTGGTGTGCAAAACGCAAGTGTTTTTTTTAGATTTTTTTTAATTTAAACCCAAAAATAAAAAAGATCCAATGAACACACTCCCTGCAGCCACGTGTACACGTCTCACCAAGGCAATGGAAGTTAATAATTAGCCGCCTGACAGGTATTAACTTTTGTGTTGACTATGGGGGGGAGGAAGAGCAGACATTCAAAATAATGTATCTTTGTTTAAACAACGACATTTAACGCCCCAAAGGACAATTATGGAAATTGTATTTATTGGAACGCAGACAGATCTCTTCAGTAGTTTTGAAGGTTGGAATATGCTTGGAATGAAAAAGCAGAGCTGTGTTCTCACAGAGCATTAAAGGAGATCTTAACTACTGGAGCAGAGGGACTTGCACTTTTTTTCTTGGAAAAATATTCCAAGTTTAGATCTTTTCCATAAAAAGTACTGAAGAGCTCAGAACCTTATTAGGTTGAGCGCTGGGAATGCAACTCTGTAACCCAAGAACATGTTTAAATGAATGACGTGTTGAGGATTACATCTTAAGGACCAGACATTGTGTTATAGTGTGTCATGCTTTTTATTAATGGAGGGAGGGTTGAAGGGGAACTCCATTGTATATATATATTTTTTTTATTTGGGAAGAATCATTCTAGCCAGTGCTGTGGAGTCGGAGCCAAGACCTATATTGGGTGGAGTCAGTCTCGGTAGTTTGACTTTTGACTAAATAGACCTGATTTTAGTCATGCTGTACTACAGTAATTCATTGCCTAAGGCTGGATTCACACCAATGTCCCCGAATCTGCTTGAAAAATGCAGAGAGAAAGTCCTGCAAGCAGGATTTTTCTCTGCATTTTTTGGGTGGAAACCAGGCAGAAACCTTTTTAAGCGGATTGGGTTTTCGTTTTTCGGGTCCCCAAGCGGACCCATAGAACGGAAACCCAAACGCTAGTGTGAACCTAGCATAACACAGTGGACATAGCCCATGAGTGCCAATGCCAGTTCTCCATACTTGTAAAGGCTTTCAGTCGTATGAGATTAGAAAAATATGACTGATTTTTAAAACTCATTGACAAGAGTGGCACCTTTTCTGAAAGAAAGCAGGTTTTACCTTAAAGGGTTGTTTACATGGCGGAAATTTTCTTGACTGAAAATTCAACTGCAGGAATTTCGGAGCTGAATTTTCCCAAATTCTGTGTGAAATTCTGCCCCTGCCATGCAATATTTTCCGCCTCCAGTTCACTTCGGTGGAGGTTATCACATGGAATCTGCCTGCCGATCGATCATGACACTTATTTTTCCACTAACTAGAGGAAAAATCAGCATCTGACTCCCACTGAAATCAATGAAGGCTGGTTTCGGGGCGGATTTTGAGGAGAACCCCGCCTTAAATTCATCTCCGAATTCCTCCATGTGAACATTCCTTTAAATTGTCCTAAATAAGAGCCCTTTTTGTTATCTTTCTCATCCTCATGTAAGTTCACGTATGTGTGGCTCTGGCAGACCTTGTTTCTTCTGTAGTTGGATGTATATTGAAAGTATTCCTGAATGTGTACTGCACCTTCAATAGAAGAGGCGGATGTATGGCATAAGTATAAAGAGGTGTACTTTAGCCTTTGACCCGCAATGTAAAATAACATATACCATGTGCTATTTTTTATTTATTTTTATTTTTTTTTAACTGTATCTCTCTTTTTCGGGAGTTGTAGCAGACAATGCTTTCTTATACAGTCTAGAAAATGGTATGCTAGTACATACTATCTCAGTGTGTGGGGGCACGGGCTCTATGGAGATGTTCCCATGTATGGGATGGGAGCTTTCCTGGAGCAGAAGACTGACGAGTTAAAAATGAGGACTGAACTTTTCCATACACATGCATGCTTGGTCGCTGGGTATGCATGTGTTTGCAATGGAAAGTGGGGGGGGGGAGTTGCTGCAAGACACCTCTTTTGGTGGTTTATTCTGAAGAACAAAATATCAAGCATGAGTAAATTCATCATGCCCAATCCTTCCTTCCTGCAACATCCTCTGTGGGGGGAAAAGACAGAAGCCCCCCACACAAGATAGCTGGCTAATGTGAAGATTTGACTGACTTTTATCTTATGTATATAGTATCCTTAAGGTATACACCGCACCAGTGATGGCTTGCTATTACTGAGTAATAACACAGAATGACCCTGGCAGACTTAAGCTTTGTACAGTGTCTTGTGGATTTCATGCTGACGTACTTGAAGACTCTTTGGATATATGTTACCATCCTACTACCTGCTGAGCAGTCTTGTCTCATCTTCTAAAGCCTTTTGCTCCCTCACTAGGAGCACATGTTGGCTCTTCATATTAATGACTATGTTGCATCTGGTATCTGAGTAATAGGGAGTTAACAAGATTTACTTGATATGAATGGCAGCTCAACACGTATGGCAGGTCATCTAGTGATCTCATTTCTTGTAATGAAAGTTTATTAAATCTATCTTTTACATGTTCGTGTTTCCTTTCTATCACAAGATTGTCATATGTCTAGGATATTTCACAGATAACAGTAGTTCACTTACACTTCCTATTTCTATGCATGACGGCAGTTTGCGATTACAACAGTGTCTTCAGAGCTCAATACTACAGATACGATCAGCATCTTCTCTTTAAACTTATTAACAATCTTTCTTATGTATTAAGAAGTATCCTGGTAATATCAAGTTATCGCCTGTCTGGGGAATAGGAGATAACTGCTTGATCAGTGGGGGTTGACTATTGGGATGCTGATCTCCAGAATGGGGTCCACGTTACAGATACTTGTCTTTTCCTTGTTCTATTCCATTGTGCTGCTAGTTGAATTCTTTGGGGCAATTCCCTTTGTACAATTTTAAGTCTAATAAATAATGTTACACTTCTACTGGACCACAAGGTGGTCCAAATGTGACACAAACTTTGTTGTATTGGAAAGTAAAGTCCCAAAGAAGGTGTAGCTTAAGCAGGTCAAGTACGCACCCAGAAAGATTAGACCACACTTGTGGTTCCCACATGCACAGCAACCATGTTGAGTCATCAGTCATGGTGAGCCTCATGCTAGCCGGCTCCACCAAAACTCTGTTACTTCTCAGGGGCTGGTGCATTGTTGATGAGGGGGGCCTCTGGGGTGGATGTTGGTGGTAGTAGTTTCTTCTGGGACACAACCTCTGTTTAGTCTTCCACCTGATGGTGGTTTTGGTGCTCTTCATGGTAATGCAGGATTGAGGCTTCAGGAGACAATTCAGAACTGTGAAAATAACCCCATGATTTTATTGTAGTTTTCAACAAGGCAAGTAAACAGTTGAAACATCAGCCTTCCACAAAAATTGAGGCCCAGTTTTGGACATTACTAGGCTGGAGCATTGGCATGAAGATAGTTTCCCCTGGGTCTGTCAGTGTTTCACAGTTCCTGACGCTCTGCTTTAAAAGTGTGTTCTTTTTCCTTCTCTTCAGCAAAAATATACCTGCAATTGGGGTACAGCTTCTTAAAAGGTTGCTAGGCCTGGTCTGAGGCTCATAGGTCCTTGTTGTAGCCCATCCAAAAACTATCCTCCCAGTCTTTGTTAACGCAAACAATTCCAAAAGTGAGTAGGGCAGAAGCTTATCACTATCTTGACCACGAAATATCACTAGCCCTGGCTTGTCAGCCCCACTTACATGCTCTAGCATACCTACTTTCCTCTCCATAGAAGGGAGAAAACACTAACTGCTCACTAGAATTATCTAAGTTCAAAGGGATGTACCAACTATCTTTTCCAGCCTCACTGGTATAGTCCATTTAAAGATACATTAGGTTCAATACAGCCTATGTAAAAGTGCAAAAATACAGTAAAAGACATGTGAAGTCTTTTGCCAGTGGTATTACTGGGACACTGCACAAACAATTCTAGGGAAGAAAAGTATTCCTAGGAATGCTTATTCCCAATAATTGCCTTTTTTTGTTTCTTTTTGTTTTATGCAACATAAAGATGCTGCCACACAATGCGGCCCCAGCCACATGGCAGGCCAAGTTGCAGATTTTTTTCAATGCACACAGTTAAACATTTATTAACTATGGACTGGTCCTTGTTACTGGCCATGCATTTTTGTGGGTTACCACGTGGTCTCAGTAACAAGGAGCAGACAATAATCAATACATGTCTTACTGTGTTCAGAGAAAACACAGGTGGCTCCGGCTGGTGAATGGCCAGAGTAACACCATATGACAGTACCCCTAAATATGCAGCTTTATTAGCAGCACCTTATACTGTGTAATTATGGATGTACATCTAAAAATAAATGTAGCTGAATAGGAAAGAAATGATCACTGAATAGAAGAGGAACCATCTTCCAAGCACTTTGCATCAGCCTGTGTAATACGCCAATGCAAATAAGAACTTGACATGTTTATTGTCAATTGGTGCTTGTTCAACCTTTGAATTGGTCAATATAGTAATACCTTAAAGGCGTATTCTGAGTTTGAGTTGGAGTTGGAGTTGGAAGGGACCTCAAGGGCCATCGAGTCCAACCCCCTGCAAAAGCAGGAATTCCTAAAACATCCCAGCTATATACCTATCCAGTTTCCGCTTGAAGATTTCAATTGATGAAGAACTCACCACCTCCCGTGGCAGCCTATTCCACTCTCTCACTACCCTTACTGTTAGAAAGTTTTTCCTAATGTCTAATTCTCATCTCGAGGATCATATTGAGACTTGTAGTGTAAGCTACCAGACATGTTTTACCCCATAAACTGCTTTGCCTGTCTTGCACCATTTGCCACATTCTGCAGATTGTCTCCTCAGTGTTTACATCTCGTTACCTAGGTTTCAGACCACCTCTACTATCTAGCAGTAGTGGCTGGGTTGGTGACATCAGTCTCTTTTCCTGGCCACCTCTATTCTTTTTTTTTTTTTCTTTACTGTGATTGACAACTGATGAAGCCTCCTGTCATCTCTGCAAAGTGAACTTAGTTGCAGAACCCTGATAATGGCTAGAACAGTGCTTGATCAGTATGTAAATCTGTATGTTTAGAAAAAGCACACTGTGAGGGTCCATGCACATGACTGTGTGCTGTCTGAGTTTTTCCCGACCGTGCTTGCTGGCCTCAATGAATGGGGCCATGAACGCACTGCCGGTACATGGGTGGCACATGGATGACATCAATGTGCCGCCCTTGCCACTCAGTTATGGCCGGTGGCTCTTACACGGTAGTGTGCATGAGCCCTTAGTTTGAGTAGCACTCTGCCGGCCTGACCTGTACTCACAGGCTAAGCCCAATAACAAACTTGATACTGAAACCAGGAATTGGAGGAAAAAAGAGTGAGGACAGAAGGTGAAAACTGATGGGGAAAACTCCTTTAACCTTATTGTGCCTTTCATAGGCTTTGAGTGAGGGAACTATGTAACTTTTATCTTTACCCACTAAAACCGTGTATAAGACAAACCAAAGCTTAAAAACATGGGTTTTAAAGGGAGTCTATCATTCGCAAAAACACTTTTAAGTAAAAGGCCATTCTTCTCCTACATTTCCTTGTTTTCGTCTCCCAGTCGATTCCAAGATAATTTGTTTCTTCGTGTATGTAAATGAGCACCACGGAGCACCCGGGGTGTACCTTCTCTTCTGCGAGTACCCATCACGTCATCGCTTCTCACCGCCCCTTCGGCTGTTGCGGTGACTCCCCTCTTGGTCTTCTTTCTTCTCAGTTCTCGTTGGCAGCGAATTCTCGCGACTGCGAATGCGCAATCGGCTCTCCCACGCTCTTGTGACAGACCACCGGAAAATGGTGGCCTGATTGCACATGCGCAGTCGTGAGAATTCGCTGCCAGCGAGAACTGAGAAGAAAGAAGACCAAGAGGGGAGTCGCCTCAACAGCCGAAGGGGCAGTGAGAAGCGATGACGCGATGGGTGCTCGCAGAAGAGAAGGTATGACCTGGGAGCTCCGTGGTGCTCATTTACATACATGAAGAAACAAATTATCTTGAAATCGGCTGGGAGAAGAAAACAAGGAAAGGTAGGAGAAGAATGGCCTTTTAAAGGCCATTCCAACGTGACATTAGCTTAAAAGTGTTTTTGCAAATGATAGACTCCCTTTAAGGTGACCATATATACATTACATTAATGTTGGGTGATTCTTCTGATTTCAGCAGGACTGGCTGCAAATCTTAAGTGTTTGGTGGTGCCCTCAGATGTCGGGGTCGGGTTGAATTTTAACATGCCCAGTTCTTTGTTCTCAGAAGAGGTAAACCACTGACAGAGGTTGTCAGATATTTCTGGGATTAATATTACATTTTTGGCCTTCCAAGGTCTCGATAGTTGAAGTTTCTCTACTGCCAGAACAGAATTGTACTTAGCCAACATTCATTAATATAAGGGCATAAAGTTGAAACCAGTGGTTCTGCTCTTGATAACTGTATGATGTCATGTCTTTCTACGAAGTGCTCTGTAATTTGATATTGTACACCTGGCTCAGTAGCTGGATTTCAGGAGGAGGAATGTAAAAGAAAGCTGGAAATTGTTAGAGAGAAAATCAATTAGAAGAAACGTCATGTCGCTGTCATACTCCTTTATAAATTGTATATACTTTACAATTTAGGCAAAAATAGCTAAAAAATGATGTAATGGAGTATGACTGCCGACTACAATGTGAACAAATACAGTCATATGAAAAAGTTTGGGCACCCCTATTAATCTTAATCATTTTTAGTTCTAAATATTTGGGTGTTTGCAACAGCCATTTCAATTTGATATATCTAATAACTGATGGACACAGTAATATTTCAGGATTGAAATGAGGTTTATTGTACTAAAAGAAAATGTGCAATATGCATTAAACCAAAATTTGACCGGTGCAAAAATTTGGGTACCCTTATCATTTTATTGATTTGAATACTCCTAACTACTTTTTACTGACTTACTGAAGCACAAAATTGGTTTTGTAACCTCACTGAGCTTTGAACTTCATAGCCAGATATATCCAATCATGAGAAAAGGTATTTAAGGTGGCCAATTGCAAGTTGTTCTCCTATTTGAATCTCCTCTGAAGAGTGGCATCATGGGCTCCTCAAAACAACTCTCAAATGATCTGAAAACAAAGATTGTTCAACATAGTTGTTCAGGGGAAGGATACAAAAAGTTGTCTCAGAGATTTAACCTGTCAGTTTCCACTGTGAGGAACATAGTAAGGAAATGGAAGACCACAGGGACAGTTCTTGTTAAGCCCAGAAGTGGCAGGTCAAGAAAAATATCAGAAAGGCAGAGAAGAAGAATGGTGAGAACAGTCAAGGACAATCCACAGACCACCTCCAAAGAGCTGCAGCATCATCTTGCTGCAGATGGTGTCACTGTGCATCAGTCAACAATACAGCACACTTTGCACAAGGAGAAGCTGTATGGGAGAGTGATGCGAAAGAAGCCGTTTCTGAAAGCACGCCACAAACAGAGTCGCCTGAGGTATGCAAAATCACATTTGGACAAGCCAGCTTCATTTTGGAAGAAGGTCCTGTGGACTGATGAAACAAAGATTGAGTTGTTTGGTCATACAAAAAGGCGTTATGCATGGCGTCCAAAAATCACAGCATTCCAAGAAAAACACTTGCTACCCACTGTAAAATTTGGTGGAGGTTCCATCATGCTTTGGGGCTGTGTGGCCAATGCCGGCACCGGGAATCTTGTTAAAGTTGAGGGTCGCATGGATTCAACTCAGTATCAGCAGATTCTTGAGAATAATGTACAAGAATCAGTGACGAATTTGAAGTTACGCCGGGGATGGATATTTCAGCAAGACAATGATCCAAAACACAGCTCCAAATCTACTCAGGCATTCATGCAGAGGAACAATTACAATGTTCTGGAATGGCCATCCCAGTCCCCAGACCTGAATATCATTGAACATCTGTGGGATAATTTGAAGCGGGCTGTCCATGCTCGGCGACCATCAAACTTAACTGAACTGGAATTGTTTTGTAAAGAGGAATGGTCAAAAATACCTTCATCCAGGATCCAGGAACTGATTAAAAGCTACAGGAAGCGACTAGAGGCTGTTATTTTTGCAAAAGGAGGATCTACTAAATATTAATGTCACTTTTCTGTTGAGGTGCCCATACTTTTGCACCGGTCAAATTTTGGTTTAATGCATATTGCACATTTTCTGTTAGTACAATAAACTTCATTTCAATCCTGAAATATTACTGTGTCCATCAGTTATTAGATATATCAAATTGAAATGGCTGTTGCAAACACCCAAATATTTAGAACTAAAAATGATTAAAGATTAATAGGGGTGCCCAAACTTTTTCATATGACTGTACAACCAACGATAAACTACCAATGGAAGGATGTAAGCACTGTCCACATATTTCTGGCACTGTGCCATCAAAATGGGTCCAATTGCAGGGAGTCATACCAGACCTGACACTGAAGAGGCCCCAATTCTGGCTTATTCTTGTGTCTCCTCTTTGGTTTTTCCTATAGATCCCACCATTGTGGGGAAAAAAAAGCTAGTGTAAGGCCAAGGCTAGTATGAACAGAGGCTTACTATACCATGTATCTCCCTACCTAGTACGCTTCCTTGCAGGAACTGCAGTTATGAGATTTTCCATTAATGACCCGGGCTCATGTACAATTAGCTGTAATGTAAGTCAGTTTTCAGATGTTTTACTGTATATTCGGTAATATAAACTCATTAAGCCTATAAATAGGACCAGTAGTGCTTTATGTCTGTGTGACATCCCTGAAATCTTTTACAATGCTGAGGAACATTTGAAAACAATAACTTCTGCATAGAATAAAATCCATGGTGTTTCATGGCGCATGACATTGCTGCTAATTCACCTGAGCCTGGCTGACTTGATGCCAACAGAAGCATAAAAGGATTGTGAGATAATCGACAGTTGCATTTTCTCAATGAACCATGTAGCGATGAAATAGAGTTGATATTTGACTAATCTGTAGCATTGTTTAACTTGTTCTACGCTGCAGATTCATGTATATTACATGAAATTGAAGTTGAAGTTGCTTAGAGGAACTGAAGCACTTTCTTAGCCATATCTAGAACTATACGGTGGGATTTCCTCCAGTGTTAGCCAGTTATACTCTTGACCTCTTGCAGCTAGATACAGGAAGTAGCTGAACGTGACCATACACTAAAGGAGTTGTAATAACAAATAAGGTCATCACCGATCCATGATTGTCAGTTTGGACGACAATGCCGTACAATCGTTGAACATTCTCTGTTGTGTTCTGTGGCCTAGTCTGGGTTTTCATTGATGGGCTGGAGATCAGTCATATAGCACCTGACAACGATATAAAAAAAAAATCTAACATGGTACTTCTGCCTTTGTTTAGCATTTGCCATGCTTGTTCTTGTCACAAAAATTTTCTGATGGTTGGCAGAAAATATTGTAGATAACCGCTTTCAGTTGTCCAAAAATTCTACTGAATGGTTTACGTAAGCTATACTAATGGAGCTATTATATTGTCAGTGACTCTGATTTTATTGAAATTCTTAATGCCCTCTTTTTCTTCCATCTATTGGATCATCCTACTTCATTTCAAGGCCATGACTAATCTGTAGGTGGCCACAATGCTTTGCCATATCTTCCTTGTTTAAATCCAACAGGCTGATCCTTATGGCCCCGACATTGGGGAGCGTTGGGAGGCCCTATACCCATTAGATGGCGGACCAATTCGGCCGATATCAGCAGGTTCAGTCTATATTAGTCTAATGCGTGCAAACTGAAATGAATAGCTAGCAAATAAACAGATGATAGAAAAAAAATTAAGATGACACATTTGATTGTTACAAAACAAACAGCAATAACTTGCTGGTTGCTTGGTTTGACTCGTCCAAATTGATCTGAAACAGCTCTCTCCTTAAAAGGACACTTTGCTGAAAAGTGGCGTTTTCCATTGTAATCGTTTATCATTAGAGAGACATTCAGATGCTTTTAGGTGTCCCTCCATGTGCAGCGGATGTGTCTGTGTTACAGAAGAATTATGTTGGTCTTGTTAATGTCATCAGAGCCACCATGACCAATGTAACAGGGTCAACAATGTAGCAGTCACATCAGCAGGGTCAAGGTCAAAATAACATCGACTGCATTGCCAAGAGACCAAGGGCTATTATTTTAGTTAATGTGATTTCCAATAATTTGTAATTTAGTGGCCTCTTTTAGCATGTTAAAATGTTACAGTATATCATTTTTTGAAAAAATGTCACATTGACTCTTCTGTAATAGTATCTTGCTGTTTATTTCACTGCACTGTTGCCATAGAAAACCTTTCCTTTACATAGATCCAATGACCTAGAGCAGGAAATGGATTAGTTTAGTCCAGCCATGCCTGCACTGGGGGCAATGATGTCATGTCCTTTTTGCTCTCTTTCCCACATATTTCAAACATCCTGAAGTCTTCTTTTAAGTTTTTGTGTTTAGAGGAAAAGGCTGATATTGTTATCGTTTCACACTGTGTTTGTATTACTGCTGAATCCCTACTGAACACAATACCGTGAGGCCCTGGCCTCTATGGACTCGCCAGTACGAGATCCTAGAGCAATTTTATACTTAACACTGGTCAAGAAAAACATATGGGTAATTATTTAGGGGAAATCCTTTCTCAGATCAAAGGCTGTGACTGGTTGTGGCACGTTCGATGGATAGTTTTGATGAAACTTTGTCATGTACACAGGAGAATAGAGCGTGCCTAGTAAGATGGGCTGCTTCATTGATGTTTGCCTTAGTAATAATATCATTATCCAGGTTTTTTTTTTTGGGTTTTTTTTCCCTTTGTACTCCTTAATGAAAAACTGTTGGCTGCCCCACTGTGTATCATTGGGGTATGTTCTCGCTTTGTGATATTCAGCCATATCTTATAACAAAGTATGGATATTTATTATGCTAGTTATACCAGTTTTTAACTTTTTTTTTTTTTTTTTTTAGTCTCTCTGCCACTGCATTGTAGCACAAGTCTATGCCAGCTCATAGCTGATATAGATTTGACTTTCTGAGACATGGACTGTCAAAAGTTGAGCTGGCACTTCCTCATATATTTGGCATGTGGGTTCTGATTAAGACTGACAAATAAAATGCTAGTTTTATGGCTGTTGTTTGTCACCGCACCACTACCAGTTTATTCCAGTGATCAATGAAGAACACAAGAGTTAGATCATCAACAATAATTCATTTGCGTCATATCACTTAGTTATATGGCACCAATTCTATCTAAATCCGAACAGAATCCTCAATGTGTGAACTCATTTTTATTTTTTTTTAAAATAGGTTTATATTTGATAGGGACCAGAAAATGGTAAAGGAGGTTAATATTGGTATGTGTCAGGGTGCTTAAAATTTTCCTGTCCTGGCTCAATCAAGAACTGTGGAGTCGGAGTTGGGGCCAGTTTTGTGTGGAGTTGGAGTCAGTAAAAAATTAGTTTGGCTTCAAAATAATTAAGGTGGCTAGTGGTGGGCAGGCTAGCTAGGGAAACAGAGAGGGGGTGTGAGAGGGGGATGTAGTGTGAGTCAGCTTTGAGTAAAGAACAATGCATCATGGTAGTTGTAGGATAAACAAACAGGAAACTACACCATGTAACCAAATGCAGAAGATGCCAGGAGCTCCCAGAGAAACCCAGAAATCACTCAAAACACTGCTAAATGTATTTGGGTGTACTTATTAACCCATTAATAGCACTTATTGACCTTTTTTTTTTTTTTAAATATATTTTTTGCCCGGAAAACCCCTTTAAGTTTCCCATGCACCTCCAGTTGCTGTAAGCCAAATATTTGTTTGGCTGCTGGATGTTCCTCCCGACTGCCCTATACACATACATGTTTGGTTCCGGCAAGCATGGATGTGTTTTCCATGGGGACAGGAGAGTAAGCTGAGGGAGGGGGATTAAGGTTTGGTCAGGATTAGATTAATCAACACCAAACCTTTCTTCCCCTGACATTTGCCAAACCAACCACATCATACACATTGGATGATTGGCCAGTCTAATATACATGGTCGGCTTAAACTTTAACTTGGAGAATCCATGTAGTGCGGTTCTGATATAATATGACAACTCATTCTTTCCTTATCCAGGACCTTCTTGTGTACATTGTGTTTATTTTACAGACTGAGAAGGGAAGACACATCAAAGTCTAGAACTGTTATAGAGATCAGGGACAGCTCGATGATTAATTCTCTGTGAGTCAAGTTAATTATTCTCCAGGGGATGTCCCTGTAGTCTTGTCCCACAGTTTTACAAAATGCACTTAACCACATATGGGAATCTTCATTGAACTGTTAGAAACGTCAGGCATCTCTGGAATAAACTTCCTATTCTAGCTGACACAAAGGCGGGTGAGGAGGGTCTCATCGGATATGCCGTAACCAGCTATACATCCCACTGGTTTAGTATTCAAGGAATTCTAATCAGCAATTAGTAACTGTAATATTGTTACATTGTATGACTAATGAATCTTTTTGGTGCAAGCTTTGCATAGAGGACAATGACTATCTCAGTAATTACTGGTGACAATTAGGTTGTTTAATGTAATTAAAAAATCTGCCAGTTTTTCATAATAATAACTACATTGTTATCTACATAAAATGGCAAATAAATAGTATAAGACTGTATAATAAATGCAATAAAAATATATTTATATGTATTTGACTATAGTGAGCTATTTGGTACTTGGTGCACTTTTCTACATAAAATCTTCTTGGAAAGGGTTGTACTAAGACATAAATATGTTAGTCCTTAGGGCAGCATCAGTATGTGGGATTATGCTGGCACAACTGAGAGGCCACATAGCTTCCATAAAAAAGGGCACTCTTTATGTAGAGTCTTCTCCCTGCAGGGGTCCTCATTGCCTTCAGTGTTTGCAATGTGTGGAAGTGGGTCCGAGAACTTCCCACTTCTAGACACTCATTATAGTATCCGAAAGGTTTGCTGTTGTGATAAATGTTTTTTAGGTTGTGGTTACACGCTGACCCACTGAGTTGTACAGTACCAGCATAGTGAATGAGGTTTTATAATATCTTGTCCACATGTGGTTATTTAAGCCAGCAGCAAAAACTGACTTGCGCTGAGAATTTTTAACCTGCAGCATGTCTGTCTATGCTGTGGCTTTCAACTTTACATTGCAAAAGTTGGAAGCAGGGGGACCCCATGATCTATTTCTGCAGGCGTGCCAGCATGAAAACCACCAGGCGTTCAGGAAAACATGATGCTGAATTTCCATGACAGACGTTTAACAGCATTCCCAGCTTCAACTTCAAGCTGTACTCTGTTGCTATGCCTGTTAGCCATAGTTTGGCATAGTGCTGTCTGAAGAATGGAGAGTCCTCTGTATGGTCACATGATCAGAAGACAGGCAAGTCCATTCACACCAGGAAAGTCCTTTTTTTTTTCCTATGAAAAGCCAGATTTAAGGTTCTCTTAGACTTACATAGAAAAAGGGATTTCTAGCTGCTCTGTGAATTGGCAGGTCAGTCAGATGATCACATGATCTAACAGAGGACCCATTCACTGACTGTATTAGAAGCACAGAACAACAGGTATTGACTGTTCTTCAGATAATACGATAGTAATAATGGCTGACAACTCAGAATTGGCATTGGGCTGGAACTTTAAGTGTTATCTGTCATAACCTATAGTATCCAGAATAAGTGTTTCAGGTTACTTTATAATATATAATTTATAATATAGTATATGTCTTAATATTATAGTAGCTTTCATAATAAACACTAATGTGATGATTTTAGAGATTATATATATAATGAAGTAGGTTGGATGACCTGGGCTCCAGTAGAAGAGCTATATTGAGTCCTTTCATCTAACCACCAACCTGTCCGCACATAAATAATGACAGGCTATACTTTACAACCTTAGTCTAATAATGTTCTTTTTTATGTAGTTGTCTGATGGATTGTATGATATACTTTCCTAAGAATATTCCATAATGCAAGTGTCCAGCCCTTGGCAAAATTTTACTATATACTGTACATTATTTCATTGACGACACAATGTGGTTTCATTCTTTCCTGGCACTGTCCTGTAGTGAAATGGGTATTTTTTAATGCTTACATATTTTGCATACCCCAGGAAACTGTATTATAAGTGTTTTTATTAGCGAATGTATCAGTGCAGACAACCTCTGAGGTCTGATCTGTTTACATCACTTTCCTATATCCAGACAGTATTTGTACATCTTTAAGTATATCTCTGATCTGAAATCCACTGCCAAATGCATTCCACTACCATATGCTACGTTTTTCATATGGCTGGGAATAAATAAGTGATGATTTAAAGAGATTTTTGAAAAGGTCAAAAATGTGTTCGAAAAAGGGAATGGCATGAAATAGCAAAAAAAGAATTACTCACCGGCTAATCCTTCTCTGCCACGCCAGTCTCTCTTGATTTTCTGGTAGCAGTGCACCCAAGTAACCACTGTGGAGGGTGCAGTTACATCTTGTCCAAGGAACCTTAACGGGACTATTAGGTGTCCCTTCCCAATTTAAGGAAACCAGTTCTATAAACGATACATTATAGTTGGGGGACTTGGTACAATATTTTGTAATGTCCAGTGGGTAGGAAATGTCATAAAAAGACAAGTAAACATTACTCAAATAAAAACACCGCCACGATGATAATACCCCCCCCCCCCAACCCTTGTTGATTCTCCTGCTCCCATGATATGCTGTACACATATGTGTGGGTGTACAGCATACATATGGTATATATGGCATGAAACTTCTGAGATCATTGATTGGCTGCAGTGGTCAGATCATTGCCGTCGCGGGGGTTTATCAGGTACGTCACGGTTCTTTTCTTTGATGGCATTTACTCTCATTGGACAAATTATTGGATATTCTAAAAATATTATAAAAATCTCATTTGAATAACAGACCAATATAGTTTGTTATTATGGGGAGCATTTCCAAAGCGAAGCCTTTAAAGCCTGGGAATTTCCCATGATAAAGTAGACATGTACATTATAACAGTTTATATTGCTGTGTGATGTTACATTCCTATCTAGGCTGCTTTATAAAACCACAAACTGCATTTTTTGGCCAAGTTCAGACGTGGTGGATTTATTGTGGATTTCACACTGAAAATCCAAGGCAAATCACAATACAATACATGTGAATGGGACTTTCAAAACCCCATTGACATGTAATAGAAAAAATCTGCTTGGAATTGATGGCATGTTACATATTTTCAAGTTTACAAGATGCCTATTATGAGGTTTCTGCAATGCAAACACATGGAACACATACTGTATGTAAGTATTTGGCTTCCCGCTTTTTTGTTGTAGCAGTTAAAAGGTTCCTTCAGGATACACTGTATGATTGTATAGTCTTGATAGCACATCTTGGAGGCCACATTGTGACCTCAAGTACATTGAAAAGATTCAGCATTTCAAGTTGTAAAGACTTCAGCAGTTCTTCACTCTTGGAGGATGCCTTTTAAGTATTTATGTATGCATGGAGGCAGTAACAATATAATTATACCTTGACATGTGCATGTTAATATTGATATTTTCCTGTTGACTTCACCATGCTTACAGTGCCGAGATATTTGTCATTCTACAAATACATTATGTCGGGAACACAAACAAGCCACGGTTATCTGATTATGTCTTCTGCTCATCATCTTAGAATAGGTAACCAGGTGTTATACAAAGATAGTTTTCACCCAAGAGGGAATCTGAATATTCAGTTTGCTCAGCGAATGGTTGTTAATACATTCATTGTATTGTGAACATTCTGTATAATTCAGAAGTCTGTAAGAATGTACTGAGCTGGGAGATGTGAAACTATGCAGACTGTGTATGAGCTATGCTCCCAATGTATATATGAAATGCCTTCCACTATGATGCACGCATACATTTCCTATTTCAGTTGACATGTTTAGTTTACTTGATACATGTATTCTTTACTCTTCCATTTGAAATAATAAGGATCATGGACTTAAGTTAAATTAACCCACAACAGTCCTGAAGGGACTATATAAATTTATGACCCTATATATACACTTTCTTCTCAAGCTACAGAACTGACTTCCAGGGAGACCACTATAGCCATAACTCTGGGGAAAGCTAGTTATTGGTTCCAAAGCCACCAAAATGTTAAAATAAGAAAAACATGAGCATAAAATAAAGCACAAAAATAATTATATCTATCTATCTCTATCTATCTATATATATATTATAATAAAATAATACATGTATGCTAAAAACTGATGAAACACAACACTGAAGACAAGATATTCTTTATTGTCCTGTACAGCACATATACAGTAAAAAAAAAAAAAAAATGGTGCCACCTTGTGTTTTTCACAAATACAGTGGTGTATCTACAAGGGTTACAGGAGTCGTATCTGTAACTGGGCCCAGAAGCCAGTGGGGCCCACAGGTCATTTATAAGCTTCATTTCAGCATGCGAATTCTGGGATGGTTTGCATCCCATTGTTAGTATTGCTTGCTAATGATGATTATATGTGTGTAAACAAAAATGCCACTATACACATGGCAGGACTTTTCTCAGCCTCCGTGCAGGACTTTCCTCTCTACCGGTTTCTGCGGAGGAGTCTCCAATGGTGCAAATGTCAACTTAGCCTTAATAAAAACCTGTATATTTATTACAGATTGTTAACATGATTATTCATTCCTCTACCATTTGCATTGTTGCCGGAAGCAGGGCTGTGGAGTCAGTCAGAGCCACTCTATGGTAGAGTCTGGCTTTTTTGTGAACGAGAGGAATTTTGTAACTTCTGTCTGACCAAGGCTATCAGCCATATATGGAGGAGGAGTCGGGGTTGGGCTGTGGGAAATTGTCAGTGGTTTGGCCTACCAACTCCACAGTCCTGGTCGACTGGATATTGCCTGTTTACATGTGCATTGATGATTTTTTTTTTTTTTTTTTGCTAATAAATAAAGATGCAATCAGCTAAAAAAGCAAATTTTACTCTGAGCACAGGGCTTTTTATAGGGGCCTATGACTGGGAATAAACATTGATATGGATGTCCGTTCACCCAGCTGTCGATTTGTGCAGAAGGGCCCTTACTCTCTTCCAATTGCTTGTAGTCTGTAACCAGGTCCACACACAAGTCTGTGTAGGAGCTGCAGACACAAATCCATAGACGATTTTTTAATTAAGATGATTTGCAAATTTGTCCGTTCTTCATTTTAGATTTTTGCATTTGAGCAAAAATTGGTTGCAAGAGTGCAGAGAGCCTTTAAAGTGTGCAAAAGATACTTCATGTACCTGGATGTGTCCAACGTGGGTTGTGGAGGGCTGTGGCCATCGTGTCCAGGGCTCTCTTTGTTAAGTCTTTTTATAGGCGGTGGTTTCACTATCTTTTCTTTTCTGGGTCATACAAAATATAAGATGGTGGATGAGTAGAAGATACATTGACCAATATACTACAATATGCCATCAGGGCAACCACCATAGATAACACTTGTTCTTACCAGAAGTTTGTCTGCAGAGCTGAAAAGTATTTCCACCTTTTGGACACGACTTTACACCACAAAAATAACCTTAAATAATTTTGCTTAAACTGAAATGGAATAATAGTCTGTTTCAAGGTCCCGAGCTGTCGTCACATCTCCACTGGTTGTTAATAGAAACAATTGACAAGTACATCCATAACCACTTAGCTGAGCTCCTGTAATACAGTGGTACAGCTTTTGTTACATCAGATACAGGTACAGAGTTTACACTTCCCAGAACACAGTTTATCAGAACATGCTCTACAGACATTTATTCAAAATGAAATGCTGAGTTCAGCTCTGAAACCTGGGAAATTGTGAATTCAGCTCTGGACTATAATGCAGGTCATAACTCGGATCAGTACAACATAAGTATTACAATGTATTTTATTTTCTGTAGATTAATTCTATATGTAAACTGTAAAATTATGTTCAAAGTGGAGTATAGCTTTACATTGTAAGACGTGGATTATCCTGTTACTATTTATCTGCCTTCAATATTTTATGTTTCCAGGCAAAGTACCAAAAATGCTGAACTTCTTACTCAAACCAAAACAGTATCTAAAGGTATAAGTATTTCTGAACTCTGGAGAACCTCAAGGTTCTTATTTTGGGGACATACAGATTAGACTGTTATCCTTTTGGATTTCTGTTTAGTAATTTATAACTTTTTAGGGTTATTAAATATTTTTTTAGCTAAGGACTGCGGAGTTGAGATTTACAGCCGGTCTCTAGAGTATAGTTATTTCAGGAGATCACAAGATATTTTGAAAGTTTAAAGACAAAATTAAAGTTTTTGCTGGTTTGTCATTTTGTAGCTTTCTCTAATTGTTACTCAATGTCCTGAGGAAATTGGGTCAGTAGAGGAGGTGAATCCTTCAATAGAAATCCTACAGCTAGGACATCATTGCTATTCACTGGTTTTGGATTATTGTTGGACTAATCTTATCCATGCCTGGTGAAATGAATAATGTTGATCACCTCCAAGGGGTGAGATATATTAGGTATCAAGTGAAAACTCAATTATTGTGTTAGTAGGACAAAAAATGGCCAAGCATAAGGATCTAGGCAACTTTGACATTAGTTAGTATTTACGTAATACAAGGAAGTGAACTGGTGAACCAACAATAGTGTCATGGACACCTTAAGTCTGGCAGATGCATATCTGATGCATGGAGTTCCCACCTAGCAGCATACAACATTCGAAGTAGCTAAAGTCTTGGGACAAGATACCACAGCACACAAGCCCATGGCTGGCGTTGATGGGTCAGAGCTGTATTAGAGACACAAGGGGACCTGCACAGTATTAGGTGGATTGTTTTAATGTTCTGTCTTATAGGTGTACAATTTTTATTTTGTAAGGTTATGATTTTCACACAAAGTGCTAGAAAATAAACTTTGTTGAATCATGGACCTTGTAAAGCAGCAAACTAAGCCCTTACAAGTATGTATGATCTGCACACAGTATACAGCGTTCTATGGCTCGGCATTATAGATCCCATACAAATCCATAATATGGCCATGTGCATTAGACCTTATGTGACAAGATGCTGCTCCTCATGTTATATAGAGAAAACATTGACCTGCAGGTTCTATGGCTTCATATAAATATGATCAAGTACTGGATCACACATAGCTAAGTGTGATGAGTTGTGTAGTATATTTTGAGACCCTCTCACTTCCTTCAACCTTAAGGCTAAAGCCCCACATTGCGGAAATGCTGCTTTTTTTAGTTGCAGATTTTGCTGTGGTTTTTTGAGCCAAAGCCAGAAGTGGATTGAGCAAGAGGGAGAAGTATAAGAACTTCCTATATATCTTCCATTCCTCTTCTAGCCATTCTTGGCTTTGGCTTAAAAACCGCAGCAAAATCTGCAACTAAAAAAGCTGCGTTTCCGCAACGTGGAGCCTCAGCCTAAAGTGGTTTTCTGTGACTTTTATATAGTTGACCTAGTCTTATAATATGGTGGCCCAAAATGGTATGCAGCTGTCTCCCATTCACTTTAAAGAAAATCCTGGAAAACCCCTTTAACATTATGATGACCAGTGGCTAACAAACTGTAGCCTTCAGACCTATATTAATAATCATCCTTTTCTTAGGTGCACCCTTTTCACTTCAGTGACCAGTGTAAACCCTGTAGTGTTTCTTTGAAGAAACTGGCACGTCTTGTAGGCTACCACTGTGTCTTACTTCAAGCCAGCTAAACATATTCCTGTAGTAATAAGACTTCCTATAGTGTCAAACATGTTGCAGGTAGTCCTCAGAGGTAATGGTAAATTGGTGAATGGTCTAAGAAAATTGATCCATTTGGTTCACAGTTTGTTGTGACTTGTAAAACACTTGTATACTATGGGTTCATTGATTTCCCGTGTTCTCTTTTGATGTACTGAGGCTTCTACTCAGCGGATGGATTTTCCATTGTAGACTAATTGCTGGTAAATTGGGTAAATCAATATACTCATGCCCTCACATGTGCCTTTAATAAATTGACAAGTCCGGGCTCTAGCTGTACGATTAAACTGATTCCTTCAAATAAAATCTTGTGAATTCATTTTTAATGTACGTGAATGTAAGGGAACTTCTGGCCGCTAGTGTGCAGTAAATGCTGCTGTGTATTAATTGACTTGTATGAATGGTTCGCATGATGTGGTTTATTACATTCTGAGCTATGGGCTTAAATGTCCATCATGGATTGGCTTTTATTTATCTTGTTTTATTAGGTTGTGGTTATCATCTCTGGTGGGAAAGTTAGCTGCATAAGAAATATATTATTCATGGGAGGGCCGAAGTCTATCCCGTCATACAGTACTATGGCAGATATGGGCAAACTGGTTTCTATGAGATTGGATTAAAGTATGAAGGATATGCCATATACACAACATAGCCTTGTTTTTTGCAAGATTACTCATATTTTTAATGGTACAGTTCAGTATTCCATATTTTGTAAGGCACAACATTTATGGGGTGGAATTAGACAAGCATACAATTAAACAATTATTGTTTTTTTAGGTTTTGTTTTTAAGCCATTCACTGTGCTGTACAGATTACATGGTAACTGTATTCTCTGGGTCAGTACGATCAAGGAATTGCCAATATGGGGTTTTATGTTTTAAAAATGGTTTTACTATATTATGAAATCCATAAAGTTTTCTGGGTGGGATAAATAACACAATAGTTTAGACTAAATGGGACCAGATAAGGTTCAGTTTGGTACTGCTCTTGCAGGGCGGGAGTTATTGCATGGGGTCTAGGGATAGATTCTGAGGGAAAGTGTAGGGACTGTCTTCTCTCCTCCTGGCTACGTGTCCTCGTGCATTTACTCCCGACATCTTAATTGGGTAAGATTCATCCATTTTTCTGACTATGGTTATTGGATAAAATTTAGTGTATGCTTAAGTATATCCACGGTAGTGGTTTATCAGGTCTATGATGCTTTTTAGGGGTCTTTTTGTATTTTAACATATAATATTAAATGTTAAACCTCAGGTTTTTAAATGACAGTTGTGACAAAGCTTGCAACAGGTATTTTTTTTCCATCCACATCACCCTACCTGAAAAAGTGGCATGCTGGGGATGGGGTCATTGGCCCCATCAGGTTTATTATCATTTACTGCAAGTGCAAAATGCTGCCTGAAATCTATGCTAGCTATGAGCTGGATAGATTTCAATGTAGGTGCACAGCCCGACACAGGGTTTACCTGACTATGAGGAGACATGCACTTCCTCATAAATCAGGCGCAAACTCTGCCATCGCTGGAGGTACAGAGTTGAAAACAGCAGTCTTCATAAGTCTCTTCCATGGAGTTTCAATACCAAACACAACCCATGGACAAGCGTGGCACTGTTTCCAAAAGATTGCAGTATGTTTTATAAGCCCTGGACATGTTTTTAATAGCATGTAATATAGTGGTATATAATGGTAAATGTACATATTTCATTCCCTTCTATTTGTATAGCTAATGAAAAATACACACAATTCCATTGTGTAAAAATAATATTCAATGTTTAAAGTAAAGGTCCAGCCTCAATAGCATTTTTTTTTCTTGCAGTGCATATAAAATGAAAGAAATAATTGAGATGAAAAATCATGAAAATTATCATTATTAAATTATTCTTTTCTATATGTTTTGCTACACTCTGTAGGGTAATAAGACACGGAGGTCAGATAAAAGATGGTATGATTTCAGGATCAGACCACGCAGGGTTTGTTTGTAGTCTGTTACCATGGAGACTCATAAGGCTACAAAGGAAGCTGTATACAGGACATTTTTTTTTCCATCAAGAGTATTTGGAGAGTTGCCAAAGCTCCTTTACCTTAAAGTGCTCTGATCAAAATGTTACCTTAACTGATTTGTCATATAGGTTTCCTGGTCCTTCATTGCTCACTTGAACTTTTTGCATCTTTACATACAAGTATAGGAATTTATAGAGGAGGGAGGCGAGGAATGTCCTTGTTTCTTGGACTCCTCATGAGTCTGTGATCGCAATATATACTGTCCACTAATTTAACCAGAAATCCTTTCTTTATCCTTCTAAATGTAAAACATCTGCTTTACATCCCTCTTAAGCTTCACTGCCAACAAACTGTACTAGGTAGTCCTGTAAGTTGTGCATGTACATTTGTAGCATGTGACTGTGAGGATGATCCTCTGTAGGATGGACTGCAGACTTCCTATGCTGATAACACGTACATGGTCAGTCAGCTTTTTATTATCCTAATGGACCTTGAAAACCACATCTTAAAATTAGTTAAATGCACTCCATACTCCTAGTAAAAAAAAACTCCTGGAGGTTGACCACATGTTTTGCAAGAACTGATTTACTGGAATAGTTTCCAGTTTCACGATTTATGTCTTGCATGCAAAATGTTAAAATGTAAATGTTATAAGATATCAAGCTCTGAGGCCTGTGGTGTTAATAGGCGATTGCGTAGCACAGAATTAGCGAGCACCATGGTTGGTCTTGCTTTATGGTGACAACCTAACATACAAATATGTACATCGCATCAGAACTCAAGTAGATCCGGATCATTGCTGTGCTTTAATGTGTTTTTGGAACTTTGGACAATGGTGATTATAATTTGTATAGAAGTATTTAATTTCAGAATATGGAGCAGATAATTTTGCTCTTCAAGGTTGTATTTCTTTTTACAACACAACTGGGTATTTTTTAAGTGGTTTCTCTGAAATGGACAAGTGAGATATAACTGGTCATTGGGATAAATGGTCACTCACTAAATGACTCAGTAACTTCTGCTCCTGCCATGCCACTTGACACAGGTCACAAGAAATCTGCTCTAAACCTTTATTTCCTCTTGATATATAGCTCATTGCATCAGAGTGAGCTGTTGATCGATCTTCACTTAAAAGCTTGTGCTACAAAAAATGTATCCTCTATCCATATTGCTGATCGTTGGGGGTCTGACCACTGAACAGGGATTTTTTTTTTTTTTTTACCTCCGTTGTGGCTGTATCTTTGGTGAATGCAGGCACACCTTATTTCCTCTCCCTTGTCTACTGCAATTACTATTATAATGATGTAGTCTGCCTGCCTGCATAGTACAGGTAGCTAGCAGTCAACGTGGGTCGGATGCTGATTCTGACCTGGGGAAGAAACCAGCCTGAAAATCCATTGTTCATCACCAGCAGAACCTGGGGGAAATAACTGTTGAAACCCTCCCTGGTGAACCCCTTTTAACTTCTGCACCAAGTTACAAAAAATGATTACAAAAATCATTCAATATAATGCATATACGGGGGCAAGAATCAGGGGGAAAAAAACGTGGTGGTGGGGGGAATAAAAAAAAAAAAAAAAAGGGGTTAGGGAAGGGTTGGGATGCAGATCTCTCCCAGGTTACCACTCAGGGTCCCAGAAGGTCTCAGTAGTCCTGCAAACTCTGGAATATGATCCAGGGGGTCCAGGCAGATATAAGAGTTATATATTCCAGAGGGATGATGTGAGATCTTCCATGTTATGGAAGTCTTCCACTCTGCATCCCCAGTGTACTAGTGTGGTGGAGTGGAGGAATTCCACAGAGCTGAGATGCAGGTTCTAGCAGCATTTATGAAATGTTAAGAGAAATCTGAGATGCAATATATATTGGTCTTCTGATGATATGCTCTGGTCTGCAGAGGGGATAGACAGGGGTCCAGGGTGGTGGGTCCCATGATTGGACCCACTCCAATCTACCGTTTATTATCTATCACCTTTTAACTGTGGGAATACTTTTAATAAAAATGCAGTTTACCCAGTTTCCTAATGTGTGATGTTTCAGGTAAACCTCTTGCAGAGTGTATATGTTCTAGTAATCAGATTTGGACATGCCACTGGTGCAACCTGTGGAGCTGCACAGGGGCCCAGTAGTTGGAGGGTCCCTGCCACCTTAACTGCAGATTTCCACTTTATATTTAATTGAGGGTAAAAACCTAACCTAATGAAATTCATGGCTAAAGATTACTGGCAGAGTGTCAGAGAAACATCAGTGGGGGAGTCCCTCAGCTGTCTGAGTCTGTCCCATGGTAGAGAATGGCTAAAAGAAGTCTGATGATGTGCACCTCTGAGCTATGTTGTAACTGTGTTTGTACATATAGTACTTTATATAATATGGATTTCACAACAGTATATATGAACACAATACACACAAAATGTTCTATATATGTATAGTAAGTATGTATGGAATAGGTTTGGTATTATAGAGTACTTATCACTTTATATTTTGCTGTGCACTTTAAGTCTCTGAATATGTTTTAGGCGTTTGTTTGTCACTTTTGTTCTTTTTATTTGTTTTGGAGTACAAATCAGAATCACAAGGCAGCGCAGAATGTAAAAAAAAAAATCAGAGAGCAGACTTGACCCAATAGGGAAACTGAATGTTTCAGCCAGAATTCTTGAGGCTTCCCATTGCCCTACATGTGTTTGTGTAAGAGACAAGCTCACATTGTTTTCCTTTTTGAGAATAGTGTTACCATTCTCCTTTCACTTATGCTGGTGTTACACAATGTGAGCTTAGTTGCTGTTAATATAAACAATGTTGATGTTATTTCAGTAAAGTACATATGTTACTTTCTATTAAATTAGTTATAATAAATGTGCTCTATACTGTTACAGAATAATTTTACTAAGATGTACGTGTTGAAGAGGTCTTCAGCAGCAATATACTTGTGCTGTGTAGTGTTTACATACTGCACCTATCCCTGATCCAGATGCAACCCAATTCTGGTACCCTTTTTTTAAATAAGCAGTGGTCTACAGACCCTTGGATATTTCACCCTCCTGTGTATATTCCTGTTTTGGACCTATGACCTAGACCTTCTTCTTCAGAATTCAGTGTTCCTTTATTCCTTCTGGATTAGTTGCTCCCAGTAAATCTTCTAGTTCTCATCCAAGGACTATGTATGACAAGTCCCTGGTTTCACCATTACGGCTGCACCCTTCTTCCAGTCGGTTACTACTGAGTACTGTGACTGGATGATCCAACCGATTTTAAAGGAGTTTTCTCACCCCCAAGCACAAATTAGTTTACAGCAGAGAAGGGGTTAACATAATGTTGTGCTTGTGTTTTTTTTTAACATGCTAACCTGTCCTGTCACCCTCACCATCCCTGCCTCAGCTCTCTGGTCCTCTCTGCCAGTCTTTGGTTTTGGGGCTTTGGAGATGGTATGTGTTGCCCCCACCCCATATCACTTTTGCAGCCTTTCTGGCTTCATCGGTCATGCGTGATAGTTGGGTTCATCATCTCTGCCCCATCCAGAATCTCTGCAGCAATGACATACCTGACTATGAGGACAGTGAATGGTGGTATTGTCAACAAGGGGGTGACATTATCGCTAAAACTAAACACTGGCACAGAAGACCAATAGCTGTTGGCTGCCAATGAATCCCAACAATGTATCCACTTAGTACTGCAATAACCTATTGTAAGGCTGGATTCACAGTAGCGTTGGAGACTCCACCACAGAATCCGCTTAAAATCGGCAGAGAGAAAAGTCCTTCAAGGAAGACTTTTTTCTCTGCCAGTTTCAGTATAAAATCGTCGGAAACTGGGTGTAAACCCAGCGGACCCCATTATAGACTGTTGTCCGCATATCATGTACGGACCCGAAGGACGGAAACCCGAATGCTAGCAAGGGGACACTTGATTTACTTGGGACCTGTCAGTGGTCAACCCTAACTATCACAAATAACAGTTTGCTGACCTGAGGGTTAAATAATTATGGAAACTTTGTGATAAAACGTGGTTTTTGGGCCTACAAATTGGCCATATACTACATGTAAAAAGTGGACATTAAAGGAATGGCAAATTCACTGTTTAGACATTGCCCTTTTCACAAGCCATTATAATTCTTCAGGCAAAACTAATCTGAGATAACCCCTTTAAGAATACCATTATGAAGTCTTCTTGTGTACTTAAAGTGAGTCTACCACCTCCCCCAAGGATATGTAACCACCACCACCTTGTTCCAGAGCACTTTACAGTTTTAAACAACATACCTTTGTTAGTTATGTCACTTTTATAGATTTGGAGAAAAAACAACCTAAAAGTCTTATGCAAATGAGACAACTGGTACACTGGAGGCAGGCTTTTAGCCCTGGGAGCACTGCTCTTGCTGTTCAAGTAGGTTGGGTGATGCCATAGCAGTGGAGAGATCAAGTCTCAATCCATGGGGCGGCGTAGGCAGGAGATGGCAGGGGTCTCTGCAGCAAAAGCAGTGCTCCAAGGAGCAGAAGGCCCGCTCCCAGTGCACCAAGTGCCTAATTTGCATAAGACTTCAAACTTGTATTTCTCCAAATTTAATAAGTTGACATAAATAACAAAGGTATGTTGTTTATCACCTGTAATGTGCTCTGTAACATAGTGGCAGTTGAATATGCTTGGGTGGTAGACTCCTTTTTAAGGACACCACTATAATGTCTTCTACTGTACTTAGCTCATTGTTGCCTTCAGAACCTAATAAACATCATGTGCCATTTGACTTTTACCTGCTTTATCTTCATTTTAATAAAGCACCTGAATAAATAGTCCTGAGTTCTCCTCTTTTTATATGCCTATGGATAAAGTCCAGTTCATCATAATATAGATGTGCTTGTGTTGCTGTAGTTATATCTTACATTTAAAACCAGTATTTTCACTTCACCCACAACTTTCTCCCTTTGTAGATAGCAAGAGGCAGGTGGATTTACACGGCACTGTCTGTGAGATTTATGATTATTCCAGAAGTCGCCAACAGCCCTTAAATAATCGTATCCAGTAACGCCCATAATGGAGTAACCTCTATTATACCGGTACACTTATTATTCACTGTGAGCCAGCCTGGGACAATGGCATAACATATTTTTATAGATCACTGACTGGTGCCTTTCTTTATTTCTCCTGGGCCCATTAGGTCTGTGTCTTCTGCTTGGTCTAAGGCTTCCAAATATGTTAGCTCAATAGAATAATGAGACATTGTACAATTTCAGCACTCTGGGGTTTTTAGCTCAAATCACATTTATTGATTTAGTCTTTTACATTGCTACTGGACTCAGATGTGACTTTTGTTTAACCTGCGTTGCATCTGAAAATGTGGATTTTATAGATTTGCAATAAGTCCTAATGTGAAATAAAAATTAATCAGAGCCATGAAAATACAAGGCTCTCTCAGTGAAGATGTTTTATTCTAAGATGAGTGATATGGTGATGGTAGCATTTGTGGAATATTAGTGACTTCTACCACATGAACACTGTATAGATGAGCATTAACATGGATGTCCCACTGCCATTGGTGACATGGCTTTCCTCTGCCATCGGAGACATGGCTTCCTTCTGCTATCAGTGACATGGCTTTACCCTGCCATTGGTGACATGGTTTCCCTCTGCCATGTCTGTCCTTGGCTTTTTGATTTTGATCTAGCATTACTGCTTCTATTTTTGTATTCTGGTTAAACAGCTACAACTTTTCATCAAATTGATGAGGTTAAAACTATTTTGAGGTTTGTGTGTGTTTTGGTTAAGGGGAGTGTCCCGTTGTTCCTTGGCATTGGTGTTGCATTTTTTTGCACATTCCCATGGATCTTTGCCTGGCAGGAATCTCTCAAAAACATATTACTTCATTAAGGCTTCTGTCAGTCCATTAATGATGCATAGTTTATATAATTTTATGTTGTTTTTTGTCTCATTTTGACTTTGGGATTGTACTAAATAAACTTCATAAATTCATTGGTTACTGGTCTTTGATGTCCAACTTTAGAACTAACACTTCTAAAGCACTTCTATTTAATTGACAGTGACAGATGTTCACATTTCAGTAGTAGGATCTTCAAATTTCAGTATCAGATAGTTGTAAATGCAGGTACATGTTAATATCCTATAAACCAAAAACGCCCTGATTTGGCCTTATCACCCTATGGGCAGGAGTGGAAGATCGGTTTAGTGGAATAGGTGGTTGCCTAGGGCACCACTGAGAAGGAATGCACAGTTTATGGTTTTATAGCAAAAAATGGTAAGCTTGACATTTAATTCTTTGTGATGAATCAGAATTTCCTTATAAATAGTTGGGAGGAGATACATCAGGGGACAATTACATTGGCTATCCAACAACTATCATGCTTTACTTCATAGACTGCACGTGAGGCGAATTCTTAAACCACCACCTTTGACACCCACCTGTGGTACATTGTAGGGTATAACAGGTTAGACACACTGGTTGTTTCTTGTATCTGGTTTTAATTTTTGGCTTTTTTGTGGTAATTTATTAGCTCTGTTATTATATTGAATATATTTTTAATATTAGCTCCTCTATGGTAAAGCTTTCAAATAATTATGTCAAATTTAGATATCCATGACTATGATCAAACCTTTCCCCAGACAGACCTTACTAAGCATGTGCAAGAAGTGTGAACACTGCTTCGGAAAAACCTGAGCCTAAAAAGCACTAGCAGATAGAATCAACCTGGCCCGTTCTTCATGACCATTTTGATCTTACAATGGTCCCATCTGTTTGGAGAAGCCAAAATATTTACCAGCAACAGACTAGGAACAGCCTGAGGTTGATACAGTTCTCCCCTATAAGGATGGGAAGAGGTATGAAAGTACCATAGTTGATGACCAATGACTGAAGTGGTATTGATGGTGGCTCATCTACATATACATACAGTAGTGAATCACTGTGTATACTTTATAATAATCTAAACTCTGTAACTTTCATTTATGTCAAAATCCATTGGTAGAATTCCCCATTTGGCCTTTTTCTTTGTAATGTAAGTGATGATATGTGGTACCTTCATTTTTCATTTCCAAGCTGTCATGAAAGACTTCGCTTTCGCTTAGAAGTCTGCATATAATCATAGGTAACCAGCTGTATGGCCTCTTCATTCATGTCTCATCTAAGGCCTCAACTGTCTGGGGCTGTACAGAAATTCCATGATGTAATCATTGTACAACCATTTCATCCCTAGTGCTTTTGCTAGCCTAGTATGACTTGTAGACAACCTTGTTATGTTAACATTCCTCTAATGCTAGCTAACGAGATATATATATATATATATATATATATATATATATATATGCAATGCTGGGGTAAACAGGCTTGTGATGTTGCACAAGGCAAGAGTTGTGAGCTAAAAGCACAGCAGATGGTGAAAAGATCAGAGCCTCCGAGGAAGTTGGATTATGTTTGACAGCAAGAGGATATGCATGAAGGCACAAAGACAATGGTGGAACCACTCCCAAGGATTTTGCTGAATGGCTGGAGATGACATTTATAGTTTAAATTCCAACTTAAGTCTCTGTTTGCATCAGGTTTAGACCATACTGTAAGATGAAGGGATGTAAACATACATTTACACATACATTTTAACATATTTACTTGGCTTTGGAAATTTGATAATATTTATTGGAGTGAGACTTGCTGCATTGGCTCTGCTATATTATTTTTATATGCTGCTTATTGTTCACATAAGTGTGCCGAATAATATCTTTTTATAGTTCCAGCACCTTCCATAGGTAGTCTGCCTAGACGTAAATTTTTATATTGGTATGCTGAAGATTTAGCAAGGTCATTCCATTGCCAGCAATACAAAACTATGGTCATACAAGCAATTAGAATAAATAAAAAAATTGTCAAGAATATTATAATTTCATTGGAAATTATAGGTAAACAACTAGTCTAAAATTTTAGCGTGGGCACCTACCATTCACCCATTCTTCTCATCATAGCAGAGGTCATACACCTACTATTGTTAAAGCGTACCTCTAGTTATAAACAACTTTTAGTCAATGCATGTGACTATAATAAACAATACTACTAGTGTAATATATTGTATTAAGGGGACTCTGTTTCATTCACTTTTTAAGCTGTTCTCCTGCTCCTTATCTTCAGTCTGACTGTTTACATAATATTTGTCTCCGTATTCTGCCTCGCACATAGAGCCCTATGGAGAAGGGAGGGGGTGGAGAAGGAGGCTGCTGCCAGCTGGTTAATTGATTTATTGCTTCATTCTGAGTACTAGCAGCCACTTATCTACAACCTAGTAGTGCTAAAAAAAAAAAAAAACAAGGAATAGCAGAGTGTAGGAACAGAAATTGAGTGTCTTTTCTACCCCCCCCCCCTTCCCTCTTAATAGACTAATATGAAATAATAGAAAGCAACTCTGCCTGAAAAGTGGAGAAGAAAACACATTTATTTAATAAGATATTAAATAATATGAAACACATAGAAATTTATGGTCCAAAGCTGATTCATGTCAAGGCACTCAATTTTTTTTTTTAATTTCAATTCTGTATAAATCCTAAATAATCATGGCATGTTTAGCTGAATGTATTTTGGATGTGTTCTCCAATAACTATTGCTTATAACTCTGTATTATGTACCCATAGTTACTCTGTTCCCTCTTAAAGACTGTGGGAATATATATGTTGCTTAGGGTGCGTTTACATCTGCGTTGTTTAATACTGTTCCTTTGTAGGACCAGAAGAATGGATTAACAACAAAGACTGATCCATCTAACTGACCCCGAGGGATCTCTATAGTGCATTCCATTGGGTATCCATTTTTGTTTCCTTGACATAACAAGATGAAAAAGTTATGCGTGATTTTAGATTTACTGTGGACCAGACAGAATCATACTTAGATGTGAATGTAGCCTTACTTGCCTATAAATCTGTTTTTGTAAATGGATACCCCACAATTTTTTTTTTTGTTTATATGTTTTTCTGTCTTGCATTTTCCTGGAATGTGCTGGATAGTGACAAAAAATCCAAAGCTTGTGAATTTCTCAGGCACTATGACACATGAGTCATCTGCTGTCCTACCAAATATCTTTGCCATGACCTAATTTAAATACTAAAAAAAAAAGTCAAAATCCCTTCTGTAGCACAAACAAGACATGTTTATAGCAGGCATTTCCCATTTGATATTGCTTCTGTAATGTCAAATATGTTGAATGCACATTCATCATTTCACTTGGCAGCAAAACTGTTTTTTATACATCAAAGTCTTCAGATTTTTTTCCCATTCATAAATCTTTCCATAAGTGTGTGAGCTACGCTGTGCAGAATTACACAAAGATTTGGATATTGCTGAAAAATAATTTACTAAGACTTTTGTCTATGATTTTATTAGCCTAAAATGTGGTCCTTTTATTTTTAAATTGCATTTACGGTAAATTTTTGTCCAAGACATTGTAGAGGCATCTCTCAGCCCCCACCCACCAAACTACACAGTTTAATATTTCCTTTATTTTTTTATTTAATTTTTTTTTTAATTTAGGTATTCTCCATAGGATTAATTTAATATATAATGGACTATATAACTCTTCTTCCTTTCTTCTCTGCTGGCTCCTCTTTGGCAGTTTTGTCTCTTCTTTGGCTCTGGGTGCTGCTACTCCCCTTACCTGATTTTGTAGTGTGTCAATTTTAAGGTCTGATCTAAGATCTGAATAATGAGACCTGGAATACGTTTGGGGTCTGGTCTGGATTAAAGGGGCTATTTAACTGTATCCTAACTGTAAATAGCATCTGAGATCATTAGTGCAGGCAATCTCCTCACACCACAATGTTCTCACTGTAAAGGTCCTTAACAGGGAATATTCTGCGTCATGCCCCAACAAACTCTGCGCCTTGATAGTCCACATCCTATGAAATCTGAAGTGATCCTAGAAATAAAATCTATGAGTCTGTTGGTTATGGGTCATAGGCAGATGTTCATGTGGGTTTTGGAGAAAAAAGAAGAGAAGGGTGAAGAGGGTAGAGTGATGATGAACTGCTATGTCGGTGGCATGTCTGGACAGTAGTAGGTGTAGTCTAGTAGATGTATGGTGGGGCTCTAGATATGAGTTATGTATTTTATGTCTACATACGTTTGACTATATAGTATATGTCCTTATTGAAAACCAAAGCTATAAGCATTAAAATAAGTTGTACCTCCCTTTGCTACTATTAAAACAACTTTATCTTGCATGATTTCCCTTCACTGTAATGAAGTTGCCTAGCCAAACCGCAAAATATTAACTGCAGATCATTTTAAGTCCTTCGCTAAGTTTAAAGGGGTTATCCAGGTCATATTTTTATGACTTGGATAGCTAAACATAACAAACTAGCAGCGGTAGCTTCATTGCTTTGTATACGGCTCCCTGGGAGGTTTGTGTAAAAGCACTACTGCAGCCAGTCATAGGCCTCAGCAGTCAAACGGCACTTCACAGTAGTCACGGGCCGTTTCTGAAGAGGTCACAACTGAGGCCTGTGATTGGCTACAGTGGCCCCCTAGCACAAACGGGAGGCCACCAGTGACGTCAGCAGAGGAGTTGCAAACAGACCAATGGAGTGGCCGCCGCTGGAAATGGAGGAATCGGAAGACGTGAGTACTAGTTTATGTTTATATCTCCAGTGCCAGCCACAATTGGTTGCTCAGCCTCCTGGCTGCCATTGGCAACAATCTTATCTCAAGGAATCCGAGGGGTGGTGATCTTGCCCCTGGACCCACTGGATGCCGTGATCAATAGCATCTTCTGACACCGGCGGCTAGTTCCTGGGTCTCAACTGTGTAGCACAGCTGAGTGCCGGAAGTAATGTCGTGGGCACAGAAACTGTACCTGCAGCATTACAGTGCCGTACTATTAAGGCACTGAGAGTTAACTACATGCTGAGCGTGATATAAGAGTATGGCGCAGAGCGGGAAGGGGTTAAAGGGGTTTTATAAGTACATACACTTATCCCCACAGGATAAGGAATAAATGTCAGAGCTCCGCGGACCTAATTGCTGGAACTTCCAGTAGTAAGGAAAACGAGAAACAAAAGTCTCCTGAATCCTCCCTGTGAATAAAACTTCAGTGCGCTTGCATGACCAGTGCTCCGTTTAGTACCTGTGGATAGGGGATGAGTGTCTGTAGTGGCACAACCCCTTTAAAGCTGACACTAGACATAGGTACAGAAATCCTTCTCATGGCAAACTCTGATTCATCCTTCTAAGCTCCCTAATATACATGCTTTATTGCTTCAGTGAATGCCTTTTCATAGCTGTAGAATGTTATACCATACATTACTCCAACTGGGACCAAGCTAAATAAACCCAATTGTTAAATCTCTAAGTTAGTAGTTTACAAGCCTCAAAGTTCGGGACTAAGCTGATACAAAAAGGTTCTGTAGCATGCTAAGAAAGTGACATGTTGAAAGTTCCTGGGCAACTGCATACTGTTGTGGATGTGGCTATAAAGGTAGACTAAGTACTGTAGAGCAGGTGTACACATAGAAGAGGGTATGGTGTATATTAATGTATTTAAAAATGTAGTTAATAGAGTAAGAACAATTAATTCTTTTTGCAATTGTCCGTTTCTTCCCTTGTCATAAATTGTACTTGTGATACAATTTGTGTACTTGTGTACTTGTCATGTTCTTAAGGCAATATATATAACTATGGTTGGGTAGTTAAAATGTACCTACACTTTACTTAAACATATGCACACCATCTTTGTATACATAGATATGGCAGGAATTCCTATATTTGTTTCTCCTCCCAATGTCCTTGTTATGAGGTCTAATTGCCTTCTATTATAGGATGTGATGATTACCCATAATCTTAGAAAGTTGTATACATCTAAAGATTTCACGTTTTCTCCTGGTGACCATTCTTCTTCTATAATACAACTGGTCTGTATTTTTTTTTTTTTTTTTTTTTTTTTACGTATTGTCAGACATTGATAAACTATATTATTCCTGCCAGAAGGCCAGCGGACAATTTCTAGTTAATCTTTAAGCTTTTAGTATCTATTATATGGTTACTACTATGGGCCCATAATGGTTGGAAGATGAGTCTTAGCACCAGTTTGCAGCTGAATGTACCTATCTGTGTTCAAGTATTCCAGAAATTTTAGCAAGGTGCTTCCCATTCAGTGGAATATTATTACTTTTTTTGTTGTTTTTTACTGTATTATCATTTAGTGCAGTTATGTTTTTCTGTTCCTGGTGGATCAGTTCTTTTATGAACAAGTGCTTAAATTTAGGTTTATCTATGAACATTATATGTATACTTCTTAAAGGCGGATCTTCTCTGCATAAAATTTTGCAAACATTATGCATTATGTTCCTTAAAGGGGGTATCCAGGATTTTATGGCCTATCCAACGCCCGTACTATACACAACTCGGGGCTGGAAGAAGTTGGCTCCATACCCTGTATAGTGGCCTGGTGCCCAATACTACAGCTCAGTTCTCATTGAAATCAGCTTTCATCCTCAGGACACAAAATGCCCAGCTGAGCCAAATGTGCATGTGCATAGGGGGTATCAGGAAAGATAGCTGTAGACCATACAAGCATTTAGTTTGTCAACTACTATGTGTGTACAGTCATGGCCAAAAGTTTTGAGAATGACACAAATATTATATTTTCACATGATCTGCTGCCCTCTGGTTTTTATGTGTGTTTGTCAGATGTTTTTATCACATACAGAAATATAATTGCATTCATATTATGAGTAACAGAAGCTTATATTGACAGTTAGAATGAGTTAATGCAGCAAGTCAATATTTGCAGTGTTGACCCTTCTTCTTCAGGACCTCTGCAATTCTCCCTGGCATGCTCTCAATCAACTTCTGGACCAAATCCTGACTGATAGCAGTCCATTCTTGCAGAATCAATGCTTTAATTTTGTCTGAATTTGTTGGTTTTTGTTTGTCCACCCGTCTCTTGATGATTGACCACAAGTTCTCAATGGGATTAAGATCTGGGGAGTTTCCAGGCCATGGACCCAAAATCTCTATGTTTTGTTCCCTGAGCCATTTAGTTATCACCTTTGCTTTATGGCAAGGTGCTCCATCATGCTGGAAAAGGCATTGTTGAGCGCCAAACTGCTCTTGGACGGTTGGGAGAAGTTGCTCTTGGAGGACATTCTGGTACCATTCTTTTTTCATGGCTGTGTTTTTAGGCAAGACTGTGAGAGAGCCGATTCCCTTGGCTGAGAAGCAACCCCACACATGAATGGTTTCAGGATGCTTTACAGTTGGCATGAGACAAGACTGGTGGTAGCGCTCACCTCTTCTTCTCCGAATAAGCTGTTTTCCAGATGTTCCAAACAATCGAAAAGGGGATTCATCAGAGAAAATGACTTTACCCCAGTCCTCAGCAGTCCACTCCCTGTACCTTTTGCAGAATATCAGTCTGTCCCTGATGTTTTTTCTGGAGAGAAGTGGCTTCTTTGCTGCCCTCCTTGAGACCAGGCCTTGCTCCAAGAGTCTCCGCCTCACAGTGCGTGCAGATGCACTCACACCTGCCTGCTGCCATTCCTCAGCAAGCTCTGCACTGCTGGTAGCCCGATCCCGCAGCTGAAACACTTTTAAGAGACGGTCCTGCCGCTTGCTGGTCTTTCTTGGGCGCCCTGGAGCCTTTTTGGCACCAATGGAACCTCTCTCCTTGAAGTTCTTGATGATGCGATAGATTGTTGACTGAGGTGCAATCTTTCTAGCTGCAATACTCTTCCCAGTTAGGCCATTTTTGTGCAGTGCAATGATGACTGCACGTGTTTCTTTAGAGATAACCATGGTTAACAGAAGAGAAACAATGATGGCAAGCACCAGCCTCCTTTTAAAGTGTCCAGTGGTGTCATTCTTACTTAATCATGACAGATTGATCTCCAGCCCTGTCCTCATCAACACCCACACCTGTGTTAATGGAGCAATCACTGAAACGATGTTAGGTGGTCCTTTTAAGGCAGGGCTGCAATGATGTTGAAATGTGTTTTGGGGGATAAAGTTCATTTTCTAGGCAAATATTGACTTTGCAAGTAATTGCTGCTAAGCTGATCACTCTTTATAACATTCTGGAGTATATGCAAATTGCCATTAGAAAAACTTAAGCAGTAGACTTTGTAAAAATTAATATTTGTATCATTCTCAAAACTTTTGGCCATGACTGTATATCTTAAGCCTCAAGTAGATGGCTATTTTTTTAACAAATATCTCCTGTTAGAATATAGGATTGGACATGTTGAAGTCTAATGTGGATTAGTTTATGGACTTTCTAGCCAAAATTGTTAAGATTGTCTATGTAATATGTATAGTCGGCTTCAGGCTACAGGTGGCTTCTTGTTGCACTAGGGGTGTAAGTAAGTCTTACCATGGTGATACTTCTCTATAAACTCAATATATCCTAAAGCAAGCTGGGTGAATTGGCTGTGTGTGTGTGTATACACACGTGGACAAAATTGTTGGTACTCCTCGTTTAATGAAAGAAAAACCCACAATGGTCACAGAAATAACTGGAATCTGACAAAAGTTATAATATATAAAAATTCTATGAAAATGAACAAATGAAAGTCAGACATTGCTTTTCAACCATGCTTCAACAGAATTTTTTAAAAAAGAAATCTCATAAAACAGGCCTGGACAGAAATGATGGTTCCCTTAACTTAATATTTTGCTGCACAACCTTTTGAGGCAATCACTGCAATCAAACGATTCCTGTAACTGTCAATGAGACTTCTGCACCTCTCAACAGGTATTTTGGCCACTCCTCATGAGCAAACTGCTCCAGTTGTCTCGGGTTTGAAGGGTGCCTTTTCCAGACAGCATGTTTCAGCTCCTTCCAAAGATGCTCGATAGGATTTAGGTCAGGGCTCATAGTCCAATGTTTTCCTCTTAGCCATTCTTGGGGGTTTTTAGCTGTGTGTTTTGGGTCATTATCCTGTTGCAAGACCCATGACCTGCGACTGAGACCAAGCTTTCTGACACTGGGCTGCACATTTCTCTCTAGAATCCCTTGATAGTCTTAAGATTTCATTGTACCCTGCACAGATTCAAGACACCCTGTGCCTGATGCAGCAGAGCAGCCCCAGAACATAACAGAGCCTCCTCCATGTTTCACAGTAGGGACAGTGTTCGTTTCAAAATATGTTTCATTTTCCGTCTGTGAACATAGAGCTGATGTGCCTTGCCAAAAATTTCGATTTTTGTCTCATCTGTCCATAGGACATTCTCCCAGAAGCTTTGTGGCTTGTCAACATGTAGTTTGACAAATTTCAGTTTTGTCAGATTCAAGTTATTTCTGTGTCCATTGTGGTTTTTTCTTTCATTAAACGAGGGGAACCAACAATTTTGTCCATGTCTGTGTGTGTATATATATATATATATATATATATATATATATATATATATATATATAGCCCCACTCTGGAGTAGGACATACACATGTGTCTCAGGAAATATGCAAGGTATAAATGAATAACTGAGAATTCTGTATAATACATGAACATATCACATGAAGCTATACCTAATATATTTCGAGCACTGCAGAGTATTAGAGATGGAGGTAGGGAAGCAGGGTATGTTCATTATTATCTGCTCTTTATGGCCTTGAACCAGGACCCCTCCAGCTTTTACAAGGGCTGCCTGCAGGGCCGTTGAGCCAGTGTCCTCTTGTCTTTTGTCTTTCTATAGTGAACGTTTATCAGGACTTTTGGGTAGATAGCAGCAGTGTCTTCCTGTGTCCTTCCAGCGTTCTCAGCTACTAGTCTCCATTTGCATTCTTCTGCCATATTAGGTCATCTTGTTAAACCTTTCAGTAAATTACTTGATGGAGTCGAGCGGCTGAAAGAACAATGTTAATGTCAGAGGCTTTATAAACTCTGCTGATGGTCAAACAATTCACAGAACAAGTGCACTGAAATGACAGCTCTGTTCAAAACAAGCCTTGTTTGCTTCCTTTTGTGTTAAATCTGCTCACAGCTGCCAGGGTAGCGCTGGCATTGTATAGCGAATGGCAAGTAGCACATTTATTGTTGTATGGAAGGAGAGGAGAACATCATGGCACATAACATTTTACTGGGTTGAGTGGCTTTTAGCTGGTTGACTATTTATGAATATGTGAAGCAGGACAGAATATTCCATAACAAACCACTATCCCCAAATCTCTGGAGTGAATATCGGTGATATTTCTCTTTGCTTTTTTATCGTGTTCCCATCATTTCGAGTTCTGTTTGTTTTGTGACTGGAGTATAAAAATAAGAATAATTAGACCCATTACACTGGATCTATAGTAATGGACTGTAGTCACACAATATGTGATGAGAATGTTAGATGACTTCATGTAATTTAAGATATTATTATGTATTTGTATTGGAATACTCTCAAACATATTGAACTATTAGAGGCTGTCTCTTCTTAGTTACATAAAGAGGTTGTGCCATTTTATACACTTATCCACTATCCAGTGGATAACAGGATAAGTGTCAGATGGCTGAGGGTCTGGAAGACCCCCAGCAATCAGGAGGACAGGGACCTGAGTCCCCCTGCATCCTTGTGAGTAAAGCGCCAGTGCCGCAATCTCCGGCAAACTCATAGAATTGAACTGATGTCTCATTCGTGGGGAGGATGCAAGCAGACTTATGATCCCCCGTTCTCCTGATCGCTGGGGGTCTGACTGTTGGGACCCCCAGTGATCTGACACTTGTGTTTAGGGAATAAGTTTCCGTATTGGTAAAACCCCTTTTAATGTGGCCATACACATTGAATCAACATCAGTGACACCAGCAGGACTGACTGTCAAACTAATGTGAAGTAGAATTTTCATTTTGGATTTTGACATTTCTAATCCATAGTACTCACAGAAGACAACCCACCACTGCCATGTTTCTGTACACTTTCTAGCCATTGCAACATTGTAATGAGAAATCTTTTGGACTTACCTGAAGACTGATGCCCTGTACTCCTGTACCCAGTACTCCTTTGCCACAACTCCAGTCTGTAAACACAGAAAAGTTAATACAAGTATAGTTATGGAAAGTTTCATACGGCAGAAGTACAAGTGCTATCGGGTAGCAGAATAGTCTGTAATTATTATTGCACAAGTCGCTGTTGTCATAGACTAAGATATAATTATCCTTTTAGTCATACAGAACAGGCAGACCAGAATGACCCATAAGACCATGATGAAAGTATAATTTGTTATGGGAGGTCTGGGAATGTCCTGCAGCGAGGCTGAGTCTGAATTATTGTGATTCAAGTACGCATCATTAAAGTATACTGTACATAAGGGTTACTTTATACACTGGCACACATATAAGACAGGAGGTATTTGATGACTGCCACTTCTCTAATACACGCTGCAGGGTGGAGCACAGACGACATTATCTTTCCATTTATTTTAGACATAAAAGGTTGAAATGTGAAACATATTTTCGAGGCCGGTTTTACATCCAGTAATCAATCCTACCATGGCAAGTGGAATTTCTAGCTGGTGAAGTGTAAAAGTTTAGCTCTTATTGAGCCCACATGTTGTCACGTTATCCTCGTGATAAGAATTTAAGACTTGTGTATGTGTGGTAAGATATTTACAGTACAACTATGCAGTAAAACCATCTGTTAAATCCAACTTGTTTATTAGGGAAAACCACATAATAGTTACATTAAACTCCTGGACAAACAATAAAAACTCTGCATTTATACAAACGTCTATTGTATGTTGAAAAAAATATGAAAGTGAGAAAGGATTCATTAAGTTAATGATTCTTAGATTATAATTGTTAGGCCTGGATTATAGTGAGGTCACAAGGCGCACATATTGTGGGGACCACCACCTCCTTGTAGACTTAAAGTACTGATTTTCATGAAAATGGAGCCGCATGACAGAACAAGAAAGGCATCTTTGGAAAGTATAGAAACAGACCTACAAGGTACTGTCATCAGTATGATAACAATTTTTCTGCTGACAGACTCCCTTTAAGATTCCTCTACCATCCATTCTCCCTTGCCAGACTAGTTCTTCTGATCTAGTTGTTAAATATGCAAACCTATAGAAGAACAGATTGCACTGCCGGGATCCTCTTTCCAGGCAGACTGGTGATTGGATGACCTAATTGGTATCATCCTTGGGGATACAAAGAATCAAAGATCTCACCCCCAAATTTCAGGGGTCCCTGATAGTCTCTTTGTGACCTCTATAACCCAGAACAGTCCCAAAAATGGGTTACATGTGCTTGACTTTCTCTTTTCAATGAGTAGGAGAGTTCCACAGATTTCAGTGGAGAGCTCACTCATGTGAGATAAGGGTTCAGAAGGGGTCTGAGCCCCAGAGTGGGTATGGAGGATACCACTACATTTTTAATATCATTATAAAGTATAGATTGTGAGCCCTATATGGGACAGTGACTGTCAATGTCTGTAAAGTGCTGCGGAATATGATGGCGCTATAAAAGTAAGCATAATAAATAAATAAATGTGCCATACTTTCATGGTTAAGTGTGGATCTTAAGGATACTAACATGTCCAATAATATAAGTTTAAGTTTTGCAAAGTCTTACATTATAAGTGTGCATAAGTGTAGTGTTTACATCTTGATGGTAAAGGGACCTTTGCACCTGGAAAGTTGTACAACATCCATAAAATTGGTTATTTCAAAGTTACATGTGTAACTGTAATAACAGCCCATATCTCTGCATAGATGTCGCAGGGCCAAAGTTGAGGCTGCATTGTCTGTGCATTTTAAGAACTCTCATATACTGTACTTGCACTCCCATCGTAAAGCAATGTTAGCACAATACATTTTGATGTATGCTATGACCTTGTATTGTCATTCTAACAATAGTTTTTGTTTCTGTCCCATTTTAGGGTCCGATGATGTAATGTTTTGGGAAAAAAAGACTAGAAAGGTTTATGGTGTGTTAAGAATTAAGAAGCAGCACGGTAAGTACAAGCATTGCTGAAGCAATCCTGAGAAACCAGCATAATATTACTATTTGTAAAGGAGGGGTAAGAAGACATATGAGTCCTCTTTGTCCTGCTTATTGGCAGACAGCCTTTTGGAGAAGAAGGGGTGTAATACATATTGTGGTTAGTGTTAGCATGTTGAAGAAATTTACTATAGTTGTTTCCATTTTAAGAAAATAATAAAAGAATAGCACTAAAATGCAAAGTAAATGATCATTTGTGTGAACCTTATGTGTCTGAGGTGGCCCAAACTACCCCACAAGAGGACAGCACTATGATAAAAGGCATATTATGGTTGGAAAAAGCTGTTACAGATTTTGTATAAGGTCTATGAAGATTTACGTACACAATCTTTATACAGTTTTTAGAGAGGTTGTCTTACTTCAAATCTTTTCTATGAAAACAGCGACCCCCTACAAGTGGGCGATCTGTGGGTACAGCTGCCAAACCTTCCCTATTAACTATGGGGGAAGTGTCATCCAACTGTAAACTTCCTAAACAGTGGCCACTACAGGGCAAATAAAGTATTACATGCAAAACTTTTTTGTCTAATCTCATACTACTGCCTCAAATTGCCTTTTATGGCCCCCATAAACACAGCTTCTGAATTCACCAAGCCCAGATGACTTGTGTGAGAGGTCTCCCAATTCTCCCTTGACAGATGATATGTGGGAGAAGTCAGTCATGTGCATTTTTATCATGCCCTATCCATTGCTTTCCAGAAGACAAGTCACCACCAGAGTTGTCTGAGCGTCTTAATACCCCCTTTCCACTTGAAACTTGACCAAGCATTCAGCTGATAACTATTGAATGTGTATGAGCACCTTTAGTTGCTGGGCTGAATATCTAAATATCTTGGTCACCCCTTGGTCTGAATATCTGATTATCTTGGTCACCCCTTGACTATTGTAAATCGGCCATGTATATAAATGCATACTGGTTATTGGTGACAATATCTCCCTGTATGGGCAGTAACTAATATGTTAAATGCAATGATGATTACAAATATATTGTATTTTCTTCAGCTACTTCCACTAGTGACTATATTAGTCATGTCAACAAGAGACATTAAAATATCTGGGAGATGATTTGAAGTCTCCAAGATCATATGTCCGTCTCCTTCACTACCGCTTGTCTGCAAGTCACCTGCCAAACATGACTACTTGGCGCTATGACATAAATAATGAGTTTTTCATTTCACCAGCTCAATATAGTAAGTGAGGTCATTTAATAGTGGAACAAGTATGTAGACTGGAAGATCGCTTTCCACATTACGTTCTCTAAATTAGTTTGATGCTTTGTGAGTAAATAACTACATTGTCCTAGTCATAGCCGAACAATTTAATGTATGATACAACTAGTATAATACATCTTCTCCCTTAAGTACTCCAAAAAAATCATTTAGATTAATTTGGATGGTTTCAGCCTTTAGAAATATTTATTTTTCTGATCTATTGTCAACGGGGGCCCTAGAGATCATGCCCCTTAGTTACTAGCTCAAAAGATCAGGGCCCCGAATATCCAAGAACCTCACAATCAACTGTATTGCTGTCCTCAGAACGCTGATATAGTGGATTACTGCGGCTGGTCACAAGAACCTAAGGCTCAGTGCCCTGCCATTCACCCCCATATGCCATAAGCCTTTTATGCTTGTAGCCTGTGAGAGAGCAGATCAACGGGTCAGGTGGCGGGATGACATCATTGCAGATACCTGACCCAGGTGCTGACAGCTAAGGCCAAAGGCCAGCAGATGGCAGCATATAATGAGAGTTTGGTGAATATTTCTTTTTTTGATCTCTGGGTGGTACATTTAATTTGGTTTCGCTATGGGGGGGCACATTGAAGCAGTCAATAAATATACTTTGGTTCTTGGACCTTTTGAGATCAGTTTGGGTTTTCTACTTTTTCCTATTTTGCGCCACCCATGTCACACCTCCTTCAGTTAAAATGTCGTGGGCGGCGAAAAACAGGAAAAAGTCCCACATTTTTGTGCAAAACCCAAATTGTGCACTAGATTTATTATCATTTACGAGCGTTAATGCCCCTGAAATCTGAAACCAGCTATAAGCTGGTGTAGATTTCAGTGTGAAGGCCCATGGCCCAACAGAGGGGCCACCTGATTTATGAAGAGGCCTGCACCTCCTCAGAAATGAGGCCCGACCTCTGCTAGTGCAGGAGATATAAATATGTCAGCTTGTTTTATTGTGAGCCGTCACTTTTGGTGTTTTACAACAGTGGTATGCTGATATGTAAAATACTGCACATTGACACATTGTCATCCTAAATAACAAACAAAAAACGATTGACTCTCACAATGGAATAAACACGCCGGGCCTAGGAAAATAAACACATAACAACTATGGGAAAATAAACACACACAAACCAGTCATAATAGGGCACATGTACAAACAAACTAAACATAGGAAAAAAGAAAACATACAGAAGATAGCACCAAAAATAAATATCAACTGCGAGTAGATTCCAAACCAAAGTGCATAGACATACATTGTAAATCAGAGACAGCTGTAGGATTGCACAGTCCACATTTTGTGTGTCCATAGGGAAAGTTCTTCAAATTCCTCACTAATATCCCACTATGCTCTAATCTCTTTGTGCCAGCAGGCAGCCTGTATAAAAAAAAAAAAAAAAATATATATATATATATATATATATATATATATATAATTATTATTATTATTAACATTAGCATAAGGGTGGGTTGACATTACCGTAATTCAGTGTCCGTTTTTGTCATCCTTCATCGGATGAGAGCAATGGACATTAAATGACAGATGCAGACGGAGCTCCCTCCTTCGGGTGTCCGTATGCATTCACCCCACTGTCAAAACCACGATGGAAGCTTTTCTCACCGCATGTTTTTTACTTTTCTGATGGAAGACTGCATCTTTCAATATATTGATTACATTGGCGTCAATAGGAACGGACAGAGATTGCTCAATCTGTGTCCGTTACTCTACTATGGTGATCGCGTATAGTGTTTCAATCTCAAATTGGTGAATAAGCTGCACTTCATATATAATAGTATCTGTTGTTATTGCATATATAATAGTAGTGCATATATAGTAATACCAGTCATAGTGTCGTAATGTTCACATGTATACTCGATTTGTTCCTTAAAATATCCACCGTAAACTAAGAGCCTAAGGCTACGTTCACATTTGCATTGGTCTGCCTGAAGTTGTCAGACAAAAAAAGTCCTGCACACGCAGCTTTTTGACCGCTGGTTTTACTTTTTAAAAAAACGGACACCCAGTGTACTCCATTTATAGTCAATGGCGTCCGCAGGGTTCTTTATATAACCACTATTTTAGCAGTCTGCCTCCAATGGACCAGAACAACAGACAGGCAATGTTAGTGTGAACCCAGTGTAAGGGAGATCTGCTGCAGCAAATCTATACCATAATGTGCAGATTTCGGAGTGGGTATGCCTGTAGACTTGCTGTTGTGCATTGGCAAAAATATTAAAAAATAAAAATTCTTTATACTCCTATTTCCAATCTTCTTCTGTTTCCTTGTGATTGGCTACAGTGGTCACATGTCTACAAGAGGCATCCACAATGTGTATTTTGCAGTGGATTTGTGGATAATATACTGCCTAATTTGCAACAATTGTGTTTCAAATTTTGTCTTTACCATTCAACTCAATGCACGAGTAATATGCTGCAAAATCTGCAACAATCTGCATTCAACTGAATGGGGAAAATCTGCAACAAATCCGAGGCCATTCTGCATCAGAAATGTGTGCAAAATCCACACCACATTTCAATTTCTGTATAATAGCATGTGCATGTTTTATCAACTCTCATCCAGTTTGATACTATCGTGTTCCGCTAAGTATTTTCAGTCTGAAAATTGAACTTCTTTATGAATGGTATTGTTTCTTTCTGTGCTAAGTGCTGCCCCCTGAGGAGCCAGTCTATTAAAGCGGAAGCTGCCTTTAGTTGCAGTGAGACCTGTGTTTTTTAGATACTGAGTTGCATTAAGCTTCTATCACATAGAAACTGTTGAGATTTTAATGTTGCTATACTTTCTAGATGTTACTCACTGAATGTCACTTGACTTTTACTTCTATTGAATTTGATCTATTCTTTGTGGTTTATTTGCACTAGAATTAATCATTGAATACTCTTGCCGCAGTAGAGGGATGTTGGCAATTGTGACTTGTTTATTTTATTAAACCCTGTTCCCCACCACTGATCTCCGCCAAACCAAGTTCCAAGAACGTCCGCCTCCCTAGAAAATAAATTCCTACTTCAATGGTAACCTCAAGACCTATGTAGCAATTTTCCTTAAATCCCTCCAGCCACAAAGTTGTTTTTAGACCTCCTAGGGTCCTTGGCATATTTTGAAAGGAGCTGTACCCCATCCCACACTTCTCAACAATTCGATTATGTCTGATGGAGACATTCATGTCTGTGTGGCAGGATATTGGTAGGTTTTTATGTTGTTTATAGTAAACAAGGGAGCAAAATGTCAGTAATATATATTAGGAAAAGGAAGTACACGACCACCCACTGTCATGGTGTCATTATGTTACATAATATTTCCCTAGACCCTTGTCCTGGGAATTAAAGTTGAATAGAAGTGTTGGTATATTGGGAGCTGCCTGCTGATGTGTTATAGGTAGCTCAACACTGCTGTGTATCTATTACACTCCTGTCAGCAAGTGTTAACTGCTGTATATCTGATATCCTGCCTTCCAATAATGAAAATAGGTTTAGTATGCGATCAATCCTACATGTGTTTGCCATGTTAATGGAATTGTTTATGTTCCTTGAACACATGACTTTCAACAAGTGACACGGTGTATATTATAGTTAGCAGCAGGTAGGGTTATGAAATAAGACCTCTTATATTTCTCAATTATATTTCTGTTTTCATCCTACAACTTCTTTGTAAAGTATCTTTTTTGTCAGTACTTGAACCCAACAAATTGTACAGTGCTGTGGAATATGTTGACGCTATATAAATAAAATATTATTATTATTTACATTGATAAGCAAGGGACCTATATAAAAAAAATCAAAATGGACCCTCCATTGTGGTGTTGAATTTCGATCCTCTTAATCTGTTTCCCATGACTGTTATAAATACTACAGTTGAATGCGGTGGCCCTGGCTTAAACCGTTCAGAACCTTAAAAGTTTACCATGTATTACTGTTCTGGTGTATTGGGAATTACAATAAATGATCAGAATTGCCAATATTTGAAAATGTTTCCAAGGATGGAGGGTGTGTTTTAAAGGGGGTGGGGGATTTGGGGCCGATAGTGGGCAGAGTTTTCACAAAAATATAACGGCTTTGACAGTAAATAGTGGAGTAGAGTATCAGGGGCATAGCTATAGAAGGTACAGAGGTAGCAATTACTATCAGGCCATGGAGCCTGAATAGCCCCAAAAGAAGACGACGATACCAGTATTCTAGCTGACACATAAGTAGAGGTGCCATTACAGATTTTGCATTGGACCCTGGAGCTTCAAGTTACATTTCTGTGGAGTATAATCCCCTCACTGCCTCCACACAGAATAATGACCCCCTCAGTGGCCCTACACCGGGTAATACCCCTCCTAGTATCTCCACACTCCTGGGGGCGAGTGGTAAGTATCGGTTTATTACTCACAGCTCTGCTCTCCACTTATTCTCTGTTCCAGGCTGGTGATGTTTTAAGTTCCAGCGCCTGGAGCACAGGTCACAGGTATGCCTGGAGCAAAGAAGCAGCGGACAGCAGAGTCGTGACTAATGAAGCATTGCTCACCCACTTGCTCCCCAGTTCTCCCGTAGTGAGCCTCCATTCAATTTATGGAAGTACTCATTGCACTTCCAAATTGCTAGAGCTGAGCCCAGGACAAATATTTGTTGGGATTGTCTCTGACAACTAAGAACATTCCAGCAGATTTGGGATGGTTGGCAGATATGCATAACAATTTCATTGTGTATAAATTATTGGAGTCAAAAAAGTGTGTAAGTCAGAAAGGCTGCCATGGATTTGTGATGTTGGAGCAACTAAAAGACCGCACTGAACGCCAATATACCTTTTTGATATTTAAGAGTTCTGCTATGGGCAGACCATATTCCTTTCCTCAATCTAGAAGGACCATTGAGTGAAGCCTGGCACTTTCCATGTTTTTCTCCATTTAGGTTGTACATTTTTTGCAAATGCCATAGTGCTACATGTGAATGATGTGACTAAATGTTGTGGTTTTGTATTCTCATGTGGCTTAGACAGAGAATATCTTTATTAGAAAGTTGTGTTAATGTCTTAGTTTGGTATGAGCAGAATTTCCTGTCATGCCTGGCATCTCTGCTCACCTTCGCTATAATCAGTCGGTTATGCGCTTTGTCTGTTTTTCTTGCATTTAGCCTTATTAAGATCAGAGAAATTGCAGCTGTGCAAACATGTAGTTTCCTGGCTGTAAATGTAAAGTATATAGAATGTCTAGAAATAGCTTATAATTACCTTTTTATGTAAGGACGGCATGCAATGAAAGGATTATTTTGGACATTTGCTCTAGTTTTTAGTTATTTTGGGACAAGGAATTGGTCAGATAGTTCCTCAGTAAGGTAAAACACAATCTATGTCTTAAGTTGGATGCACTTTGAGGTAGGGATATCCAACCAGCTCCCATCATGGGTCTGACAGTCTGCACCCTGGGGGAGACAAATTCCTATGGCACAGCTTCCATCTCCAGGATAATGGTTGGTCATAAGTGCTCCTGTAAACAGAATGCTCTGTCCTTCCATAAAAAAGAGGGTTTTGCTACTTTTGCACAAAGAAAACAGTATAAAAAATAATTTGCATTTGCGTCGCCACAATCCACAACCCTTAACATTCCTTATTTCAATCAACATAGCTTTACGAGGGCTTCTTTTTTTGTGGGATGAGTTAAAGTTTTTCAGGTAAATACTTTTTGATCACTTTATATTCAGTTTTTTTAGGTGTGAATCAAAGCAAAGCAACTTTGGCACTGTTTTTTTAATTCTTATTTTTACAGTGTTCATTGTGCGGAATAAATAATGTGATCTTTGGGTCGCTATCCAGATGAACCGATATCATTTATGTGTAGTGTTTAGTTTTTCAGAATAAAGCATTTTGTGAGGGGAAAAAAGCTGTTTTTTGAAGTTTTAGATTTGTATTGTAGAAACTATTGATCTATGCTTACAATGACGTAGTGGACACAAACCCTTGAATAGGTTTTAACATGTCAACCCTTTTCTATACTGAAGCCGGCCTGGTGACACAGTTCTAAAGTCATGACAAAGGAGAGTCGTATATGCTTTGACTGATAGAGGGTGTTCTAAGCGGTGTATCCGCCTCTGTGAGGTCCATATACCCTAATAGGCAACCATTTAAGTTTGTTATTGGATCGGGCTACCAAGGGTGAACTTATATGCCTCACGTATAGCACAAATAAAGGCATAATAATATCTGGTTACAGCAGCAGAATAAAAAAAAAGCTAAAAAGTTGCTAAATTTTACTATATATTTCTTTATTCTATAGACAATGGAGAAGTTCCACTTGCAGCGTCTACAAAGGTAGTATATTACAAAATAACAGCGTGTTTACTACTATTACAAAGCACTGCCTCACTTCCCCTTCCTTGAAGTGATATAATGGTAGCCGTATAAAAATAACCTCTCGAGAGTAATGAGATGAGCTGTTGACAAAGGTTTTGTTCACATTTTTCCTAAAACATTATACTAGCAATTGTTGCATACCCATAAATCCAAACTATTTCAATAACATCTTGTTCACAAATCCCACTTGATCTGTTTTAATGGGACACTAATCTTATTACCCGTGGTGCTAAAGTTATTTATACTTTTAGCATGGCATATGGCTCCATGACATCTGAATGTGTTCATTTTTATCACTTGGAGACAGGCTAGTCTGTCATAAGCTTGTTTACAAACCAAGGACACTATGTTCAGGAGACGTAAGCGAAACCAATATACCCCACCGCAGCTTTTATATCAGAGGGATCTATTACCGAATAGTTTAGAGTATAAAGTACAATCTGTAATCAAATCAAAGGATCATCATCCTGCACATTGTTTAATGCATAATGACCAGTCAGGTAGTTGCTTTGGTTACAATTGTTTTTTATTTAGTTTTTTCTGTCTGTCTGAATTTTATGGGTTTGTATGGGGTCGTGAACATGGGCCATAAAAGTCAGGGTAGGTCCTATTCCTGTTTATTTTGCGGTCAGGTTCATTCATTCAAGCAGGTGTGTAACTTGAAGCTCCTAGACTCCAGTGAAAAATCTGTAATTGGACCTTTATTTACATTGTGCCGTATAAGAATAGTGGTACATTTTATGTGGCAGTGGTCCTATGGTCCAGTGCCTGTATCTATGCCCCTACAAGTGTGTCGGTCCATGGAAAACATGGACGGCAACGGTATGCAGTCTGTGTGCCATTGGTTCTGTTTGCACGTACCTGACCATGACAACGGTTGTGTGCAAAGGAGTTAGAATCTAAAGGGGTTGTGCAATTATCAACACTTATCCTCTATCCACAGGATAGGGAATAAGTGTCCGATCGCTGGGAACCGAATCACTGGGTCTCTCAGTGATCAGGACAGGGGACTGAAGGCCGCCATAAAGCCTCCCTGTGAATGGAGTTGTATTCACTTCTATAAGGCTGGAGGCCCTGCCAGGAATTGCAATCCTGGCAGCCTCATAGCAGTGAATGGAGTGCCAGTGACGCAAGCGCAGTGACGTTCCATTCACAAGGAGGCTTCAGGTAGCGATCGGACACTTATGCCTGTCCTGTAGATAGGGAATAAGTGTCCATAACAGCACCAACCACCTTACATCTGGGCATTTTTACATCTTCTTGTAAGAGTCCAGGAACATCACCATGCTTTGTTCATTGACAACACATATAGGGCACATTTATTGCCCATTGTAACCAATCACAGCACAGTTTTCATTTTTCAAAGGTAAAATACAAAATGAAAGTTGTGCTGTGATTGGCTGCTATAGGCAACAAAAATTGTTTTTTTCGACCTGAATAAATCTGCCTCATGGTGTCTACAGTTCTATACATGTGTCACTACATAGTATCTCAGATACCACATATAATATCTATGACACAAAGATACAGTATGGGTGTAATGTAACTAACATAGTAGCAGGCATGGCAGCAACAACTAATAGGCCACTTTCCACACAGAACTATGTGTAGTTTGTGATGTCTATGGACAATAGGAAAGGGCAGTATATTTTGCATTATTTTTATGCTATAACATCATGTGTTGTTTGTACCTGCATGGAGACATCTATATGTTATTCCTTTCTTAGCAGTGATGTCACATTGTGTCACACTGTACATTTAATTCTGTGCCCTATGCATGTGTGATGATATGGCATCATAGAGTTCCTCATCCCTGTAGCATGGAAATGTTGTTTGTATAATTCTTATGAAATCATGTCACTGAATGGTTTCTGTACTGTGACATCACTGTGTATTATACATAATACGTAAAGTGACATCACTATGCACTATAACATGATTGTGATGTCACTGTGTGCACTATTGCTGTACCATGACATTACTTTGTGCATGATTTCTGTACTGTGATATTGTGTGTTATCCCTGTGCTGTAATATCACTGTGCACATTATTCCTGTACTGTGACATCACTATGCACTATTACATTACTGTGACATTATTTTGGCATGATCTTTGTACTGTCAAATCACTATGTGTGTAATACCCATGCTGTGAGATCACTGTTAACATTATTTCAGTACTGTGGCATCACTATACACTAGAACACTACTGTGATATCACTGTACACATTATTCCTGTACTGTGACATCACTATACACTATAACACTACTGTGATATCACAGGGTGCATTATCCCTATGCTGTGGTATCACACAGCACAATATCCATGTAATGTGACATTTTTGTTTGCATTTTGTGTACTAGAGAAACCAAAAAAATACGCTTTTTATGTTCTGAACTTGCTACTGAAGGTAGTCAAATTTTATGTAGCCCCATGGTAGCATGTTATGACCCTGAGATATAGTATGGACCCTGTGTCAAATAACCCATCTGTACAACTTGGATCCATCTTCTGTAACTATATCTAATTTGTACTCCATATAATAGCCATAGTATCCTCCCAGGGTCCTGTATTGACTTATAGATGAAGTATTACCCAGCAGCCAACAGTTTATACAGTAAACACCATTGGTTTGGTTTTACACTGCTGGAACGTGTACTAATGCGAGTGTCAATGTCCGGATCACTTGCCAGCTATTTTGGAATCTGTCCATTGAAACCCGAGCTCTGTCTGTTGATCTCGTTCTTGCTAATGAAAATATTCCTTTGACACCAAGGATAGGGCCTTTCTTCAGTTGACTTTGTTCTAGTAATCTGTATCATTTTTACTGACAGGTTTTGTGTTCTAGATGCGGAGTAATCGCCTACTGTATAACAAGGTATTCTACATATGTTGCTTTTTGTCTGGTCAAAGTCAAAACAATGTCAGGCCGCTAAAAGCAGTGGTTGATTGTGAAGGAGCCAGTGACAGGATGACATCACCAAGCAAGCAATCTAATTTAAGCAAGGAAGGATGGCTGGGGAGGGGGCATTTAAATGTACAGTAAGCAGAAGCTTTTCTAAACCATAGGTCCCTTGTGCGTCGCAAGCTTCTTCTCTCACCCTTGGTTAATAACTGGAAGTATGAAGGAAAAGCATGTAATGTACAGAGAAAAGAATAGTGACAGGTAAGAGGAGAATGTGTTGTTGCTGTAGGAGTTATTGGTCCATATACTATCCTTTGGCCAATAACTTGTGGTTTAGTATTTGTGACTGTCATTGAAGTTCTTTATTAGAGAATGTTGGTGCTGGTTTTAGGATTTTATTTTAATCCTGACTCTTCCCCCGGTAATACGCATGGCAATAAATCTATAGCAGTAATCTAGGGACGGCCATGACATCATGTATTGGATAATGAGTGGTGGGATTAGAGTGGCATTGGAGGTGTCCACCACTCTGCTCTGGTTGTTTAGTGGCAGGAGTTACATGGCAAACTAAGAATGATCACTATATTTGAGGCTAAGTGTCTTCACAATCTTTTTTACTTTCTCTCACTAATGTGTGTTATCTGTGAAGCACAAGGAGATTCCTCACATTAAGGTCGTCTATGCCATAAAAATGTTTGATGTTCTGTGTGTTCTTTTTTCTTTTATTCCCCATGGCTGCAGCTTATGAATATGGCCACCGTGGTGGGGCATTTCATTGTCATCTATCTTGGTTATTTTATGGCCAGTAGGACATTTTATGTAAGCTGTTTTTATTGTCATCTGTTTTGGATATTTTTTTGCCGGTGTATTATGACCAGTTGGTCATTTTATGTTATTCTGCAAGAGTTGCTGATGTCATTTTAAACTTAGGGATGATAAGGTGAAGATGAAAGTATTCTGCAGCTAGTGTTAGGGCCGGTTCACATTTCCATTCGGGGAGTCTGCTTGGGGACCCCTCTGAACAGAAACCTATACACATAAAAAGCGGTTTACCTGGGAAACCACATGGACCCCATAGACTATAATGGGGTCCATGTGGTTTCCACATGAAAGATGCAGCAACATGCGGAGAGGAAAGTGCTGCTTGCTTCGTGCAGAAACCACATGGACCCCATTATAGTCTATGGGGTCCATGTGGTTTCCCAGGTAAACCGCTTTTTATGCGTATAGATTTCCGTTCAGGGGGTCCCCAAGCGGACTTCCCGAATGCAGATGTGAACCGGTCCTTAAGTACAAGGTATGATGGGGGAAACAGTGTGATCTTACAAACTTGAAAGTTCGATGTATGTGGGTTAAACCTTGGTGTAAGTAGAAGCAAAACTGTTGCACGTGTGAACTATTCCAGGGCAGCAGATGGTCATAGGATAAAAGCTCATCAACAGTTATTGCCTATGCACAGGATAGGTAATAACACTGAGCCCACCTTGCTTGCCCATAAGACTGATGGAGGGCTCTTTTCAATCTCCAGAACTGGGTTTAGGACATCCATTCTGGGCAATTTTTTTTAAAGTTTTTTATAGAAGTAAAGTATAAATGAACAACCTGTCCTTGCACTATGTGAACAAGGATTGTGGTTTGTAAGAAAACTGTAGCATGTATGACTTAGAGCTTTTTTTTTCTAATACTGCATAAGACTATTAGCACTGTTACTTTAGTAAAGAGAAGACAAACCTACATATATCCTAAACATAGTATGTATGTCATTACCTATGAGAAACTCAGTTCCCTATACCTTAATCTTTTCATTATCCATCATTTTATGGGTCCATAAACCTGCAAATCCTTAAGAATGATGGCAATAAGCTTTAATATTTTTACTAAAACTCTGAAAAGTGTGATATCCCACGTATCTATTGATGTTCTGAATGTAGCCATAATTATACATTGCTGCTGTGAATCTGTGCAGTGATTTATACCTACAGAGTCCATTAATGCACAGTATTGATCGTACTTGGGCCGCTATGGTATATTATTAAAATGGACTGTTCAACACTAATCCCATGTGCTTAGTGCACTTACAGAGAAGCATCTTTATATCCATAGGAAAAGTTCAACTCCGTGGGAATATTTTATCCCTGTAATTGTGTTTCTTTCCTTGGGAGACCTGTATTTATTATAGTGACATAGCTGCCATCTGATCAGAGGGACTCCATGAGATTACATCTGGTGGAGTGTTTACCACGTCCTAAACTTCTTCAAACTAAGTTAACTCTTCCTTCAGAGTTTGCAGAATTCCACTTCATGTCACTTATCCCATTAATCTTTTCACAAGCCTAATAACCCTATGGTATAAGTGCATGAATTGCTGCTTTTACTAAAGTTTTTTAATATTCTCTCAGTAATTTCTAAGTTACCTTGGCCTTATATATAAATAATATGTACAAGTGATAACACGTAATAACTGCCACTAGTTATTGATAAAATTGTAAAAAAAAAAATGCTATATACTTATTTAATTCCCTGCCATCTCCTTCCACTGGACATTGTTGACTTGGCTGTAGAGGTTATGTAGCTTTATACCCCATGTCACCGCTACAGCCGATCATTGGCCTGAGCGGTATACAGCACAAGACCACTGAGGCCAGTGATTGGCTGAATCATAGCCTCCAGTGGGGATGTTATGTGATTGGCTGCTGCAGTCACATGTTTGTGCCGAAATGTCCTCACTGGAGGACAGAATACAGAGACCAGCAGAGGACATGGTAAACAGAGGCAGGTAATCCGTATGGTGAATATTACTTTATTTTATACCATTCTAAGATTTAATTTAAAAAATTCAAGGTGCTGGACAACCATTTAAAAAAAAAAAAATGCATCCCAACAATATGACAAATATTAAATAAAAGGAAAGGACTTTTATAGTCCTTAATGATGGAATATTGTCCACATAGGAAAGGCATTGGCTGAATAACTTGCTAGAGAACAAGGCCTGTTGCTGATAGGATTATAAGTGAAGAAAGTTGCATAAGTGAATTATGTTTGGAAATCCTGCATTGTTATGGCAGACATAGAATGGTAGTTAGTTAAAGGTGATGTATATTTGGATTTCTACATAGAAGATATCTACAATGGTGGGAATTCTTAAAGGGAGTCTGTAACCAGCATATCAACCAATCCCGCAGATAAATAGGTTAGGGTCACCTGAATCAAACAGTATTCAAATCAAACAGCCCTAACCTATATATCTGCAGAAAAAAGTGTGTGAACACAGCCCAACTCATATGCCTGTGGTGTCCAAAAAATCCAATGACTTGGTTCCAATGCCCAGATCTCCACCCCTCGGTCAAGGGCGATGTATAGGAGAAAAAGGAAACCAAAAAGAGATCCAGCAGTAAGGAACGAGTTTGTTCCGAAACGCGTTAGATTGTGAGATGAATTCCTTTGATGGCGATTTGCATATTACCAATTTTTTTCTTCTTTTTTTGTATGAGAACAATAAAAGTTAAGTTTCAACAATTTTATTGGGACACTCCTGGACTGCTGGATCTCTTTTTTTGGTTTCCTTTTTCTCCTACCTGCAGGGCTGCGTTGGTTTGCTGGGTTCTGGTTACAGACTCCATTTAAATGAAATAGTCATGCATATATAGTTGTACTGTCTATGCTTGTCTTGCATGTGAACCCACAGACTATCAGTTTCATGACTTCATCTTCCTCGGTATTGAATAGGCAGGATGGGATTTTATGAGTTAGGGAGACAGGGACACCATACATGGTCATATCTGCTGGCAGATTTTCTACATACCTTCTAACTTATGACAGAATGTGATGTTGACTAAGGCTGAGCGTAGTCCAGCATGAGATAAACATTGTCGTCTTTTCCCTTTTTCTAAAAACAGAAAGAAGCAAACACTGAGTGAGAAGATTTGTACGCATCGCAGCATGAGTTCTGGTGAGCTTATGTCTTGTTTTTTTTTTTTTATGTTTTCTAATTTTTGGCTATATTTGGAATGCTGTTATCTAAGTCTTGAGTTTTGTATGTTTTAAGGAGAAATCTGAAACCCATTTGTCATAACACAATTTTGTAGTGGTAGTCTTAAGGGTCTAGTTATTGACTCACTCACCATCAGTGAGACATTTCTCATTCACATAACAGTAAGTGAGGGTAGAAAGTTTATGTTCGATGATCTCAACTGACTAAAATATTGTCTAATGCAGATAATGAAGTTAGCATATCCAACAACGTGGTCAACGGAATAACATCGAATTGCAACATGCAAGATAAAGGTGAGATATTCCAATGAATATGTAAATAGTTGAATTTAGGACACTCCTCCTTTGAGTAAATGCTCAGTTATGTTGCATTGTAGTACCATATCTATTTCATGTTGGTTAAAATTGCAAAAATTGGTACTGCCTCTTCCCGCATTCAAGGGTTAGCACAGGATTTTAAGAAGGGGTCTGCTTTTTTCATAGTAACAGCTCATTCTCATGAATGTGTCTTGTACATGGACAAACATGGAGCTGCTTCTGGATAAAGAAAACCCTTTTTTCTAAGACTGGGTTTACATCTGCATCGGAGCCGCCATTGCAGTGTCCATTGTAAATCGCTGGAGGAAAGTCATGCAAGCCTAACTTTTTTGCCCGGCAATTTCAGTTAAAAATAACTGACGCCCAACGGACCCCATTATAGTCATATTCCGTCCTTTCTATGACGGACATGAACAGATCAGATGGTGTCTGTCAACCTTCTGGGTACGTATCACAGGTTTACAGTTAGGGCATGTTAAAGGGTTTCAAGATTACACAAAGTTTCTGCTTTTTAGAAAAAAAAAAAAAAAAAAACAGCGCCACTCTCATGCTTTGGCAATGTCTGGTAATGCAGCTCAGCACCATTTTCAAACTTTTAGGCTAAGGCCCCACATTGTGGAAAAGCTGCTTTTTTGTTGAAGGCTTTGTTGCATTTTTTAGCCATAGTCAGGAACGGACAGAGCAGAAGGGAGATGTATAAGAACTTCCTTTATATTTCCTGCATAAAGGAGAACTTAGGTAATAGAACTATAAAGAAAAAGTCACCTCAATCTTGCATTTAAGTGGCCTCTTTCCTAGTCTAGGCCACAGGCAGCTGCTATAGAGAGGGTTACACCCATGCAGCCCGCTTCATTACAATTTAGCAATTATAAATTAAGGTCTATTTGTCAAACTCTTACAAGCAGGTAATCCGCTCAGTTGAAGAGAGTGGGTAGCGATATTATAAGCAAGCCATGTACGCCATAAGGAAATATTCTTAATGTGTTGATACTCACCCATATAATATAACACTTTGCCGATCTAATTGTATACATTCCTGGCATTTCATTCCTTATAGTCACTCAAATGATTAAAAATAAAAATGGATTTCCTGAATACTATTGTTTCAAGTGGTCAAAACCATTTATGTTAAACAAGCAGATATGGAAACAGGAAAATATACATGAGAATTTATTTACTTTGTCAATTTAGAAATTGATTTTACATAATATATTCTAAAAATAGAGAGAAACATTGAAGGCAGCAGACTAATGTGCGTGTCAAGGAGAGGTATATCATAGATTCCTGTTTTCATAGTTTTGGGAATTATTTCTTGTGTAAAGCTGCTTGCTTAGAAATAGAACAAAGTCAATGACAATCCAGTTATATCAGGTCCTGTTTGGTTGGTCTAAAATGTAATTTCAATTTTTGGGCACCAATTCATTTAAACCAACATGGAGCTACTTTTATTACTTTTGACTTTACCAAAAAAAGCTTTCTTAGGCTGAGGCCCCACATTGCGGAAACGCAGCTTATTTTTGTTGCATATCTTACTGCGTTTTTTGAGCCAAAGCCAAGAATAGCTACTGAATTTCTCTATGGTGGTACTATTAAAGGATTATCTTATCTTATCTTAAAAGGAATGGGAAATATATAAGAAGCTCTTACTTTGCTTAATTCACTCCTGTCTTTGGCTCAAAAAACCGCAGAAAATTCTGCAACAACTTTAATAATGTTGACAATATTTTTGCATTGTTAATATAAAATTACTGGGCATCTGACTCCTGATATCTTCGCCCGCTAGCAGATTGGGAGGTCAGTTTCACTCTGGTGTTATCTGACTCCTCCTGGCCATGCAGGAACACTTTAGCATCATAGTTTCCAAAATTGGAGGAGCACCATGAGTATTTTAACTGTACAGATATGCCTTTAAATTTGAAAGCTGATTTTTTTTTCTTTATATACAGTCATGAGATAAACAAAGTACACCATCTTTGAATTCCATGGTTTTAAGTATCAGGACATAGAAGGTCTTAAAACTTTAACATACTACTTGAAGCCTGTAGAATCTGAGATGTAGCTCTTGTGTTTTCTTAAATTTCTATGAGAATTTCACAGTCTGACTTTGGTGTGAGTTTGCTGGGACATTCACTCCTGGAAAGATTGTCAACTGTTTTGAATGTTTTCCACTTTTAATGAATCTTTCTCGCTGTAGATTTTATGGATTTTAAATTTGGATTTGGTCTTATATCCCTTTCCAGATTGATGGACATCAACAATTGCTTCTCTAAGATCATTGCTGATGTCTTTCCTACTTAGCATTGGGTTAACACACTCCTTAAATGTTCCAAACCAGCAAACTGCCAAAACATCTGCTTTTATAGAGGTGCTCACGCTTGCTGATGATCAGTTCAGAGGCATTTTATTAGCAGCACCTGGCTGCTACTAACTTTTACTCCTACTCTTAATTCTTATGGAAACAGTAAGGTACTTAAGTATTTGCACATTGCTTCTCCAGTTTGGCCTATTATTTTATGATTAATGGAACACTGTAATGTATCATAGCTATTGTTCATCTGAGGTTGTATTTAACAAATGTTAAGACCTTCTAAAAACCAGATGTTTTTTTATAATGTTCTGATGAATAAAATAATAGAATTCGAAGAGGGTTTGCTTTGTTCACATTACTGTAAGTAAATCCCATGTAAAATGCAGATGAAGGCTGGGGTGACGCAGGACTAGCCACAGCACACTTGCTTTGCAGTGCAAAAGTTGAGAACAGCAGTGTTTAGACCAATGGCTCTTCCTTCAGGTGTGTTACTGCAGAAGCCATGACAAAACCTTTGACCTGTGATATCACTGTGTGTATTATTGCAATGCTATGACATCATAGTATGTCATAGGTTTGTTTTTGTTATTCTTATTTTGTTATCCCTTAGTCAATCATTCCTGTATTGTGATGTTGCTGTGAGCACTATGGAAGCCACAGCCAGCCAGCCAAATTCTATACAGACCATATAGTAGTACATGGGGGGGCCATTCAAATGAACGGCCGTCTATGAAACACATGAAGGGCCCAAGTCTGTCAGCGCTAGGGCAGTAATTTTGGTTCAACAGTATGGGACTGTAAGGAAAGAGGGAAAAGTACGGTGGAGAGGGAGAGAAAATACACCGCCAGTGGTAAAGTCCATCGCTATTAATGAGTCTCAACATTATAGCACAGTATGCCTTGATATACTAAGTGGCTAGAAAAATAAAGCAGAATGTTGACATGGTGCAATTTTTTTTTGTGAGGCTCTGTTGTTCTTTTAGCTCCCTTCTGCAGTAACCATCTTTATATTTTTAGACATTAATCTTATACCAGTAAATAATTTCCATTTCATTAAATAAAATGTCATTAGTTACAGTCTCTAAGTCCCCTAATAAGTAACTGTGAACTGAGTTATGTAGTGACTTGGGTGACTCAGATGTGTCCCCTGATTATGGCTATTTAGCTAATTTATTCTGATTTACAGCCCAGCCACCGGCAACTCTCCAGTTACTTCTATTTATTATGAATCACTTGTTTGGACTTTTTTTTTTAAATAAAATATAAATTTTATATACACCCATGCTTTTGTCTCTTTATAAATTCTTATTTACTCTTTAAATGTACACATCATATGCTGTAACTATGTTTCACCTTGTCATGATGATAAAATAATAAAATAAAAATAATAAATAAAACCTTAATAAATAAAACCATAATAAAACCCCAAGCAGAGCCTGCTGTGCAAACTGTGATGGGTGGTATGGAGTTATATCCCTCTAAAAGCCATGTCTCTCTGCATGTTTTTTTAACAAGGACAAATAGACTCAATTGTATGTAATAAATTCAAAAAAAAATTCTATTCAACAATATAGCATACAGTTGTGTTTATCTGTCTTTGACTTTCAAACATATACCTTAGTGTGCAGTGTTTGTTTGCTCTAGTGCATAGTATAGTAGCCTTTATTCTTATATACTGTATGTAGCAAAAAAAGGATACTCTTTTGGCACACTGTATGCCTGACCCATGGAAAACGCTGCATATGTAACTATATGTTTTATATTTTGTCTATGTTCCAAATATTCTTTAAAGGGGGCCCAATGCTTTTGAGATTGGCAGAGATTTTTCTATCTGGATTTTCAGGAGCTACATTACATGAGTACCACCAATTGTGTTGAGTAGAAGTACAAGTATTTATAAAAGTATCCGCATGCTGAGATAAAGGCTTTTATGCAAAGTCGTGTTCAAACAAAGTACTACATGGCTACTGAGTAGACTGACTTTTATAGAGGTGTGTGATAGAAAAAGATAAGGCCTCTCCCTCTTCTGTCATTATTTGCAGTCCATCCTCTACAAAACCCATGTGTATATAGACTCTTAATTCCTCCATCTTAAAGCACCAGGGACTGTACAACAGGGACTTTTTACTTAGTACTGTACATAGGTTATGTTCCTCTTTACAATTAGACAATTTTGTCAGGGATAAAAGTTTTGTAGTAAAGCATGTGATGGAGTTCGCCATGATTTTTTGCTGGAGTTGTACAGTAAGACCTTATACATCTCTATGGATGGCTTAATCATGGTTGTGTGCATGTGGCCTTAGGGTATATTCACACTGCTATTATTGGGGTCCATTGCTATCATCTGATATAGGATGAGCGCAACGGACATTAGCCGCAGTAGAGCTTCTCCTGTTGACTATAATGTAAAAAAACTTGATGGACGCTTTCTTCTATCATGTCTGTTACTTTAGTACAACAGAATTCCCGTGTCAGAAAAGTGAAAAATATGACAGAAGAAAGATTCCATCATCTCTTTTTACATAGTCATGAATGCAGACGGACACCCGATTGAGGGGGCTACATCTGTATCTGTCATTTAATGTCCATTGCTCTAATCCTGTGACAGATGTGAGCAACGGACATTAAATAACAGTAGTGTGAACCCACCTTTAGAGGAGTTGCCAAGAAGAAAAAAATGTTTTAAAACGGCTCAGATGGTAGACAAAGAGCCATAACCACCTTACCGATTCTCTACCATCCTGTTTCTTCATGGTCCCCCATTGGTCGCTGTACTTCCTACTGCAGCAATGAAATACCAACACAGGATGACATTTCATTTTGGTACTTTCCTTGGACATATCCAGTGATTATGAACATGTTTGGTATAGAAAATATAAAAGAACGGAAATATGGTATTATATGAGAGGTTGTGTGATGTTTGAGTACTCAGAGTTGTGTATACTTTCAGATCCAGTGTTACTTTTGTGTTCACAGCAGATGACTCTCCTTTAAGTACACGTTCATGCTCTGCTATTACAATCATTCCTGTGAAGGCAGTACAAAACTTTCCTGATCTTGTGCCAACTCCAGGTATATGCTTGGAATGCAAATGAATTAGTGTCCATTCTGCATTTCTTGCTATGTTTGCTTTGCATCTCAATGACATTACATTCATTTACATGCTTGGCATGTTTACATTCATAAATGATGCTTTTATATTTGTGTACCTGTACATCATCACTAAATGGGCCTGTTCTGAGTGTTACTACTAGCTGTATACTCAACTGAGATGATTTGGCATGATTATTGAACTCATATATTTTTGCTGTTTTTGTCATATCTGCACGGTCTTTATTTTATTGTTAATGTGTGGAACTTATCATGTGCTGAACCTGTTATGCTTTTATAAACTATGCACATAGCTTTCTCATAACAGTAGTAAGGATTTACATTTTACGCTAGGTTCACACCTGCACTCGGGGTTCCGTTCTTCGGTTCTGCTTGGAGACCGGAAAAGCGGAAAACCCGATTCGCTTAAAAAGTGGGTTTCCCCCATAGACTAGAACGGGGTCTGCCGGGTTTCTGCCCAGTTTCCGCCCGAAAAATGTGGAGAGAAAAGTCCTGTTTGCAGGACTTTTCTCTCCACATTATTCAAGCGGAATAGGTCAAGGTCCATGATTCCAGACAGACTCTGAGCAGGACAGACACCAGTATTGACGAACAGAATATGCAGATTAACATGGATTAGATTACCCAGTATAAATTGTTACAGTAGGGCTAGAGTGTTTCTTTATTTTGTATACAAAACAAAAGAGACCTGACACCTCTCCTGATATGTCTGTTTTAGTAAATTAGTGCATTCCTCATCATATAACAATTCTGAAGAATCTTTTCTTATAACCGTGTTGTTCCGTTCCTCTGTTATTCCTCCTTGAAATGTGTAAATAAATAAGAATGACATTGTCCAATCAGAGATGACAGATTGTGTAAGGCCATGCCATCTTGACAACATCAATGGTAATAACCAGTTGACAACCGAGCAATAGCACAAAGCACAGTAATGAGAAAAGTTACCCCAGAATTGTCATGGGAATAGAATTACTTACTTAGTTTAGATTAGTTCTCCTGACTAACAGGTTATCTTTAGTGTTGGATCTTTATATTTCCATGGGAAAGGCTATTTGTGGTATCTAAACCATCCACATCTTGTGCCTTTATATTGAACAATAGCCTTCAATTTGTACTATGTTATAATAAGTGTCACTTAATTTTCGCAAACTTTTAACCATTCTGTTTTGCTTGCTGTTTGGTCTTTGTGGATCCAAGCATGGAAACAAATCAATTTGTACGAGGATACATAAGCAGTAGATAACTGGATAATGGAAGCAGTAGTAGAGGGGGTAACTTCTACTTAGCAGTGCAAGATATTGGGGCAGATTTGTTTTTCTACAGTAAAAAATTTGCAAACCTCAAGTTTGCAACTTTTTATACATCACTTTATGGCAAGGAGACTTGACAAGGGTGTGCTGTGGTTGGGGCTATCAGCGTAGATTTCAGTGCAGGCACACGGCCCGCTAAAGGGTTGGCCTAATTTCTGAGGAGACCGGTGGAAGAGGGTTTTTATCAAGACCGGTGTACAAAATGCTGATCTTGATGATAAATCTCTCCAGTATTTTTTTGCTGCCATCTACATCACCAGTGCTGAACTTAAGCACATAAAAATGTGTGGAACGTAAGCTGACCATGCCCTCTGTATTTAGTTTAGAGGAAAATTCCACCATAACTCAAACATAAGGAGGTGATTAAAATGTTAAAATAGAAGAAATTGTGATTGATTGAAGTTTATTTTAGATTAAAGATTTGCAGAGAAACTTCTGCATGTTTATACTGTGGACTATTTATCAACTTTAAAGATCCAACTATTCTCTATGGGGTCTGACCGCACAACATTCTTCACCTAAAGTCAAGTTCCGTCAATTTATAACAGCAGTGGTGGTCCTTATGCTGAGACGCCTACTAATTTACTAAATGATGGAGCCACGGTATCCTACCAAATGCCTGAAATTATTCATTGAAACCTCGATACATCTCAAGGGAATGAAAATTAGAGACAGAAAGTCACTAAATGCACTGTACTCTTTTAAGACACTTTTTTATGTTAAAGGAGCTGTTCCATGCAACAACCAGTCTATAAGCAGAGCTGGCACTCTCAGGACTTGGCCTTGTCCATGTATTACTCTTCATGAACAGCCTTAAACTGTAATGGCCACCATGTAATCTACATTTTGGTGGCTGAAATTGGAAACTGTCCCCAACTCCTCAGCCCTGATAGGGGCTACTTTGGGAGATGATGGAAATGATTTAATTTGTTTACTGGAATTTCTGTATCCAATATAAATATATTAAAATTACATAATAAGCAATCTAAAATAGCTCTATTGCTCAAAGCTCTTCTTTTACAAATGGCAGCCATGCAAGTAATAGTGGAGCAGATGTGATATACATTTCTTCTGTGAATTGTCTCTCGTTGCCTTACTTCTGTGTCAGCATGTTATAACAGTCCCAATAGTAACCCCCTTCACAGAATAAGCGCCACCTATATGCTGCTAAATGACTGTAAGCACAATTCAAGGGATCTTTGCTGTAATGTTCAATGACAATATTTGATTTCTAGTTTGATGGCATTTTGGGTCTATTACGTGGTTCAGTGCAGCTTTATATTACCATGTCATCTTAGATTTCTTGGGGCAAGGTTGTGTGTTTCAACCTATTTTTAAGTCCTTTAGGTATCCCAGAAATATACATGCATTGTTTGTTTTTCAATGTCATAAATCTAATAATGTCTATTTCATCGCTTTCAAAGTTTGTGTCATCCCATATTCTTTATTTTTCACATATATCCTGCTGAATAAAAACTTTATTGGTTTCAACAAAGCATGGCAATGTGTGATCTGCTTTTTAAGATGTTCATTAACGTCATTGAACTGCATTGAGAACTGAAGATAATGTATGCTCTCTGTTCACTGAATGGACGCTTTCTCTCTTTTAGAAGTGGATCCTACTAAAGTATGTACAGGAAAAGGAGCTGTGACCCTCCGAGCATCCACACCACAAGGGGATATCCAAAAAAGTAGATCCACATTGGACATTGAGCTTTCACCAAGTAAGTTATTGGATATGAAAACATTAAAAAGGCACCCTGTGCCAAAAGGTCTGTTCCAAGTTTAACACTTATCACCGATCTACAAAATAGGGGATATGTGTATGATTGGTGAAATGAATGGTGTGGCAGTGAGCATGCTCAACTGCTGCTTCATTCATATGGAGGGACATAAGACTGCTGTTTTTGTGACCGATGTGCATCCCTCCTGACTTACTGATCAGACACTATCATGTAGGTCAGTAACACATTTAAAAACCATGCTCCCTGAGAGATTGGGGGCCCTGCTCGCAAGAGCTTACAATCTATGAGCCTCATGGCAGATACTACTCTGCTTAGGGTCACCTGAATCAAACAGTGTTTTCCCCTAGTGAATCTGCACCATTGATGCCAAGATATCGCTGTTTTTGGCAGTATGCACATGAACTCTTTAGAGCCATGAGGGCATTGTCTTTGCTCAGAAGAGGTAAGTGGTAACACCCTTGCTCCAAAGATCTAATTTGCGCATTTACAAAAACTTTGATATATTCAGCAATAGAGACACCAATTCACAAGTGGAAAACACAATTTGATTCCGGTGACCCTAACCTATCCATTTATGGGTCTAGGTTGATATCTTGGGTTCTGGTGACAGACTCCCTTTTAACTTTTTCAAAATTGTTAAGCAGTTTATAGGTTATCCTTCGTTTAGGATACACCCTGTATCCAAATTTGAAGATCTCCTAGGTTCCATAGGAGTAATAGTTTGTATTTTTTGTGCATGATACTTTACTGACAATGTCCTGTGTAAAATAAAATAACTAATATAGAATTCTCTTGGCATTTAGCCAGATTTATATGTCCATGATTTATATGTTCAATGAAATGAGAAAAAAAAAATCTGCTTTTATTCCAGAAAATGGGCCCCTCTTGTCCACAGGCTGTCTTGTGCCATTCAGCCACATTACAGGTCACAGAAAGTCCAAAAATGTGTCTGTTATCACTCCAATATGGCAAGAACATTTATATGTGTGTAAATTACATTAGCGTGTCAAAATAAACTCTAAACAAGAGATGTAAATATTACCATTGCCAAAAATGTGGCATTTGTTCAGAACCTTCGTGCAGTATGGATCATTAACACCCATCCATTATGGCAGCTGAAGTAAGCCTTTGGCATCACCTTGTAACGTGTGGAATTGGCACTTGATATATGTTGACTTAAAGGGATTACAGTCCCGAGCAGTGACTCACAATGTAATCTTTATGTATTCCTAATGCATGTCAGGACTCAGGGCCATATAATTAATAATTTGGTCCTTAATAAATGTATATATTTTTTTTCTGTGGTCAATATAGTCGTTCACAACCCACATAATACACTCAGAAAAATAACAGAGGTAGAAGATGCTGCCATGCTCCTCTGCTAGTGGCTTATCTCCCTGAAAACAAATAGATTAGGTATATTGAAAGTCAACAGACCCATCCTTTTTCGTGCTAACATATTCCCATGATATAGAGCTGGGATGCACCACATATACATTATGGTATGATCACATGGCAAAATTTGAGGCAGTCTTCTCCTCAAAATCCTCTCTTAAAACTGTCCCCGTGGAACCCAGGTTTGCACACATGATTAACACCATATATAATGGAGATAATCAAGTGTGAGGTCTCATTTCCCAGTTCCTTCTATACTTCAGCTGTGGAAACTGTGGCAAGATACAGCAACAAGCTTTTTTTTTTTTTTTTTTTTTTTGTTCAGCATGCTGTCACTGCCTCCCATTGTAAAAACAAAAAGGGGGGCAGATTCTGGCTGGTTTTGGAAGAGTATTTTGAGGTGGAAAACTGCCACAAATATCTCTTCTGCCAAGTAAACTTACCTTTAGATGGTCAAAATCAGTGGATTGGGTTGACACCTAATGTGTATGGCCAGAATTATTATCATTCATCATGGTTCACACATGGAAGAAATAGGGGTAAGATGTTGAAGCGTTTACATGCTTAAGATCAGACTGGCCCACCAGAGGTATTGGTGAATCCCCCCGGTGGGCACCGTGCCTTGAGGCAGGGCTGGCATTATGGGGGGGGGGGGGTCAGACTGGGCAATTATCTAGGGCCCCCATACCCAAAGGGGCCCTCCGGGATCCGAAGCCTGATGACCCCAGCCACATCAATAACGGAAAGGGGTCCGGTATCATGTGCCACAGTGCCCTTTTCCAATAGAATCCTGCCCAGGGGAGGTCTGTAAAAATAATCATTTTTACTCTCCTCTCCTGGGCATCCGGCTTTCTGTTCTGGCCTTTAGCTGTTCCAGACGTCACCACTGAGGCCTGTGATTGGGCCTCCGTAGTTACATGAGGCGTACTGGTGTGGGCTCTATGGTGGATCTGGTGGGCCCTAGGCCCTTCAGTCCGACAATGTGCTTTGGGTAGTAAAAGAAGAAAATATAACTTTATTGCATATTGTTTGTCCATGGACCAAACACCCTAATGATTTGTTATACCTTAGTCCTATGTCTTAAAGAATTATTCTGCTTTCAAGGTGGACCCACTGCTTAAAGGGGTTGAATGATGAGTTAAATTTACGTAAATTCATCTGGTGGATTCTTCAGGATGGATCTAAGCATTCCAGCCTGTTACCGACCCCTGGGTCACGTGATTGGAACCAGTTCCCTCTTCCCCCTCCCTCTTCTTCTGATCTCACAGGGGGCTGGCTCACGTGACTCAGAACCCCCAGGTCCATCATGAAGAATCTTCTGGATGAATTAAGGTAAATTTTACTCTCTGGACAACCCCCTTAAGATTTTACTTAGCAAAAGTTAGGATCTCTCATTATAAGCAAAATATACTGATACATATTAAGCCAAATAGACTATAGTAAAGTGAATAATCAATGTATATTCTGTCTTTAATCTGCAAGATTGAATGAATATAGCAACAAGGCTCCAAAAAACTGGTTGTTCTGCAAGTCGCAGTTAGTGCTGTCATGTCTCAATCATCCTGCCAGAACATCTCCCCTGCAGCTACATATACATGAATGCAAATCACAATCTGTAATTATTGTCACGTCAAACACTTGAAACTCAATGCTTATTATGGGTTTTGAAAACTGTAGCGTGCGGTTCCATACGTCTTAAGTTCACAGAGACCGATTCACATCATGTTCACAGCTTTCAAGCACTTGATTGTGTTTTTTTCCCTTTCAAACTGACACAGTCAATGGACAATTCTGCCTTTATTGCTATGAAAGAATTCTTTGTGTCCAGAAAGGTCAGAAACAGTGAGGACATGATATGTAATGCCAGTTACTATGGCACTTGCATTTGCAATCCTGTTTAAGAGTTGGTGGCTTCAGCAGTCTTGTAGCTCAGGATACGCAGTTTTCTTAATGTGAATCCTTGGAGTCTAACTTTTTTTTTTCTTTTTTACCTGTATAAAACCAGGTGAATTTCCGACAGAAAGAGAACCAGGTAAGAAGACTCTATGTCGTTGTATATTTTGGTTGATAGCAACGAAAGCTGTAAACTTGACCCTTGCAAAATCTTCACTTGTGTAGATGACAGGACTCCGTCAGTAGCTGAATCTAATGGGGATTCTCAGTCCTCCTCACTGGCTGCCAAAGGATTTCGGAGTGTGCGTCCTAATCTCCCATCTGAGTACAATCTGCAGGTACTGCAAGCCTTTCCCTATTATCTGCTATTCAGTGTGGATTATTCTTCTGGCTTGTGTCTCCTGTTGTCATTGTGCTTCATTCTAATAAGTTATATACAGTATAGTGCTACTCTTTTATAGAAGGCTTTTTAATCTCCTTGAAGAATTAAGCACATTTTATATTAGACAATTTAAAAACCTTTGTTGTTGTTGTACTTGATCAGTTATTTCTTGTCTTAGCTGTGCCTGGTTGTTCATACTGTAGCACTGTTCGCTTGTTCTCCATTGAGGGTGACTGTGATGGTGATGGAATTCCACCACTGCAGAGCATATATAATCCAGACTTGAAATTATAAGGTCTGCTTAAAGCGGACCTTTCATGACCTCCACCAACTTCTGTATCTTTCAGTAGGTGCCATTCCGTTGATTCTGATGCAGTTGGAATTTTTTCTGTAGCCTGTTCTGGAGCAAGTTAGTTTCAGTACCCAATATGCTAATTAGGCTCTCTGCAGTCAGGTGGGTGGTTCTAGGATGGAGCAGGACCACCCACTTGACAACAGAGAGCATAATTGTGCTGAAACCCAGCGGACCCCATTTTAGTCTATCGTGTCTGTGGTTTCTGCTGTTTTAGCAGTCCGACTCTCCTTGGTTTGGGTCCCCCGTCAAGCTCAAACAACAGAGAGTCCTAGCCTTATCAAGAAGTTAGGTGTATATATTATATATTCTTAAAGGGAACCTGCCACATTGAACATGCAGTTTGATACTTACGACTGGCAGGCAGTCTTACTTACTGACTTAAAGGCATCTCTGTATGTACACTTATGCAAAAAGACTGTCAATCACTGCTAAAACCACCCCCTGGACTAAGCCAGAATGAGAAGGTAAATTAATATAATACAAGTTATACTGAATCGTTTTGCACAAAACTATATATGTCTGTTCTGCTCCTCCTGCTCTATAACATGCTGCATTTTCAGAGTGACCGGTTCCCTTTAAATATGATTGAAATGAACTCCCCTGAAAATAGCCTTCAAGGTAGCTTTAGAACTGAAATGAACTCCCCTGAAACTAATCTTCAAGATAGCTGAAATTATATAGTAGTCACGTTTTCATGTTCTTAAAAATGTAACTTTATTAGGATTATTAAGCTAATAAGCTTCCACGCTGTTATTACTCTGTTCCACTTTTAATGCTGAATCTGGTCTATTTTTGGGGTTTGATATTACAACTCTCAAAGGAGGTCTAACATGAACAAATGCCATGGTTATTAGACTATACTGATCTATTTAATGCTATAAATTAGTTTGCTCTCAGCATATTATAAGGCTTACCATTCCATTCATTTCCGTTAGCTTTCCATTGTACATTAATGGCCAGAATAGTGCTAAATAGTGTTAAATTAATACCAGATGTTCTTTGAGTCAGTGGGTTCCAACATTCATTAGGATCCATTACTAAATGAATTATATTGTCAGATCTGTAAAGGCTGTCAATTTACCTGACTGGAAACCAGAACTGCCAGTACTTTAAAAATAGAATGTAGTGTAAAACAGCTGTTCTAAAACTGTGAAGTACCCCTATATGCTATAAGGTGAGATATCTAAACCTGTGAAACTGACACTGAAGACTAAAACCATGCTGGCAGCATTGCAGTACTACCATGCTAATCATCCTTATATACACCTTCTAAAGCTGTTGATAGATATTCCTTCTGACATTCCAAATACTTGCATGCTTAGCCTCATTGAGTATGCTCGTGTTTTTAATAGCAAAGGAATAACTTGAAGTTCTGGATTGCAGAAGCTGGTCAAGGTCTCCAGCTTCCATGTGCCATTCATAATGCTGGTGGTGGTCTATGTGGTAGAGGATCGCACCAGGGCCTGAGTACTGCACCTCCTATAGCTACAATTGTACTCAATAGGGATAAGAGAATAAACTGCTCCTGGGCAACTCTGGTCGCAGCTTATCACCCTAAAAAAAACCAAAGGGTCTGGGATGTTGAAACCCAAATGCCTGGCCCTTCTTTCCCCTCAACATCTACTTTCATGGGAGAGTTAGGACACCGTATACACATTATATGGTCTGCCAGTTCTTCCAAAATTAACAGGTTAGACTGACATTCATCTAATGTGTATGGCCACCTTTATGCCTCACACATTAGATAGTTTAATAGTTATCTATGATGCTGCGCCTCACTGCGGGCGCCCTGTCCCATCAGGATTACAGTATAGGACTGTAACCCCATTGTAAGGCAGTGACTTATAGCATCATAGATAACTATTATACCGTGAGTCCAGGTCTCCAAACAGAGCAGTCTGGGAAATGCAGACGATATACAGACCATATTTTCCCGACTGAAAAAGCCTAAGTACAGCTGGCCTCAGGCTCTGTTCACATTTCATTTGAGCTGTATGTCAGGCGAACACTTCTGAAAGTGTCTCTGACATAAATGCCATCTTGTCCATAGACTCTCATTATAAAAATATGTTTTCCTTTTGGCATATGTTTGGCTTATATTCCCATTGTCCTGAAAAGCTTAGTGACCAAGTTCTAATACAACTGTGTCTGAGATTCAGGGGCTACAAGGAGATCAACAAGTTGAGAAAGGTTTTACAGGTGACGTCCCAATGTAAGAGTTTTACAACCCCTGCTTTAAATGCTTATAACAATAATTCATTGCAAAATTTCCAAGGCTTATATTTGTATAATTATTTCTGATATGAAGTGTATGTTCATGTGGAGATTTTGTGATTTTAAGAAAAGAAATTGCAGGTTTGTAATATTGAATTGTAGCATTGAAAAGAGCAACTTTAAAATGTCACCAGCAACTGATGTTAAGAACATTACTATTATTAAGTTTATTTTGTGAAATATTTTCTCTGAAGGTATAGAGATTGCAGAGGATTTACTGAGCAGAATGCACTAGAATTCTGTCATACATTGAGACCAAAAAGTGTGTGTAAAGCTGCAAATACACATTAGATTTTCGTTGGCCACAATGGCCATTTTGGCTGATGAACATCCAGCTACCTGACATATAGATGCAGTGAACAGTTGTTGGTGGCTGGCTGACAGCAGACTTTAGCCTGATGAAGACAGATCTGCCATGTTGGATATTTTTGGCAGGCTGTTGGCCAAAAATACCAGTGTTAGGCATGAACAGCCATTAGCAACCAAGTTGCGCAGAATGTTTACATGTTGTTGGTGGGATCTTTTGTAGAAATGATCGCATCATCAATGGGACAGCCACATGACAGCCATCTAAAATCTAACATATATAGGTGGCTGAAAAATCTATTGACGTATTAGAAGTTTTAGTTGTAAAATGTATATAAAAAAATTTCTTTACCTTCCATATTGCCTGTTTTATGTTGGCTGTAGCCTTCCTTACATGACTTCACCCTGTGACATCCAGCAAGCAACTCCCCTTTTAAGTCACATGAATTCAGGTTCTTAATTTATGCCTTACAGTTTCATGTTTCCATATGTCCTTGTAATACTCGTCATTTTCTGATTTATTTTTTCCTTTTCTTTTTTTTTTCTACATATGACCATGTAGAAATCTCTCCCTCCTCCAATCCCTCCTCCTCCCAAAGAGGAGAGTTTTGCATGGCGTCCACATACTAACACTAAATTTTCTTACCTAAAACCAGTGCCTATTTTGGATGGGCTTTACCTTAGTGCTCCCAAGCCTTATGTACCGCATGTTACGGGCACACCCCACTATTCTACAACCTGCGTTTCTGCTTTCAACCAAGAAACCTCTGCAGACCGCTCTAACATCCCTGCTTCTCACTCTGAAGTTGAGCACGTTGATAGTAGATCCCTGCTGCCAAACACGTCACCACAACACCAGCCCAGTGAGTCAAGCGGTGCAGTCAGAAGTGTTGCTGGAATGAATTTGAGTCATGAGCCCAAAGCCGATAAAAAGGTCAGCAGTCTATATGTAGCTTGTTTATCTAACAGCACTGGCCCAGCTGCATCTGAAAATCCCACCAGCGTTGCACATGATAAAACAGAGGGTGCTGAATTGGGAGCTGATGTAACTAAATCACCAGCCACGAACATTGTTTCTTCAATAATAGACACCGGAAAATCCCCACCTCCCATCCCTCCCAGGCCATTCTTTGACCCTATCCCAAGTAAAGATTCTATTAGTGATGGTGAAATAGATACTTTCTGGAGTCAATGTCCTCTACAACGAGAAATGGGACGCACAGAGCCAGATACACAGCATCCTGCTGGCCGTGTCAACATGACTGCAAAGGAACCCTACTATACATCAAAGCCTAAACAGGCCCCAGGGGCGCAGAGATACCGTGGCATGGTACTTTTTCATATATTTATGCACCTTGACTTTCCATTATTTCTTGATCATTGCTAACAATGTCTTGTTTTGTCTTTTTATGTGTAGCTGAAATTGTGTTTGTCACATTTTCAGTAAAATGATACTCTCGTTCCGCACAATCCTTTACTTGTTTTGTCTGTACTTTTCGCTGCACTTTTTTGCTCTTCATTTTCACAAGTCATTCTTGCAAAAGAGTTGAGGCACACAAACTTTGTATTCAGAGCAATAAAAACTATTGATGTGAATTGTATTTAGTATACTTAATGATGGTTTTAATATTTCTATGTCTAATATTGTTTAGTTCTATGTATCACAATGGTGCACTCTCTTTCCAAGCCTCCGCAGCATGGTTTTATTTGACATGTGAACGCATGTCATGTCACAGCTGCACACTTTGAGTATATCATTTTCCGCCGTGCATAACACCACCTTATTTCCCACAGGATGGCACTTCAGTCACAGCTCAGCCTGAGGTTATAGTAGTCCCACTCATCCAGGTTAAAGTTGAGAAAGAGCAAGAATCCACTTCGAGCACTCCACCGCCACCTCTTGTACCCGCTGGCAAACTCTCAGCCTCCCCAGAACTTGTCACCTCTAACTTGGCTTTTCCGACACTTGATGATTTTATTCCCCCTCATCTGCAAAAGGGATCAAATCATAGTTCTCCCAATTTTTCTATATCAAACAATCTACCGTCTTGCTCTCCGCCTCCTTCACTGGTTCCTCCGGTGGTGGAGGACTCACACAGAGTCTCGGAACTTGATAACAGTGGAGCCGTCTTACACACAGTAAGCTGCTGATACCTTCGCTATCTACTCACAACATAAGACTTCTTTACTAGCTTACTAAATGCCAACTGGTCAATTCCTGCCTTCTGCCAGAAAGCATGACTAACCGTATCTCCCTCTGTTCTGCGATGCATGGATTCTAATCGTGATGGTTTTGTCAGTTTGACAGTAACGTCAATCATGTCTTTTGTCTTTGTGTTTTTAGAAATTTGGGTTGTTTTACTAGAAATCCTATTGAAAGTCATATAATGGTATGCGAGACCGTGGAACCGTTATATGGAACTGTAAATAAACAAATCGTGCTATGTGTGTCCTGCTGTTCTGGATGTCTTCCACCCTCCGGGCCATAGCGCACCTGTTTTGCATAGTCTGAGTGACTCTACAGGCGTCTTGTTGTCTCTGTCCAGCGTGACGATGCAAAGCTTATTTTTCTACTTGTCCCAATGAAGCCAAGTGAAGCGATCCAGTTACATTAGATACTGCATGTGTTTGCATGTCTGACTAGTTACTGTTAAAAAAAAAGATCCTGTCACTCTTTTCGCAAACTAGATAGATAATCTAACTGAATGGGTTCTGGCTGAAAGCCATTGGAATGTAGATTTTTAGGGGAATGATCATAATGCTTATATTTTATAGATCTGTCATAAAATAACTTGTGCTTTGTTTTTAGGAGCCTGTGGTAGACGACATTCCTGTTTCCAGCTTCAACAATGATAAACCTTCCTCCTTTGCACCCATAAGCAAACCTTCTGTGTATCCATCTACTACCACTGTCAATCCCACCATAGTACTTTTGCAGCATAACAGAGGTAAAGTTAGCTTGGTAACTGGTAAACATGAAGGTCGCCATGATGCTGGTTTTATATGGAATGATTTTTTTTTCTCTCTACAGTATTAAAATATTTTTCTATGTGGTTTAGTAATCTGAGGCTCCCTTAGAAAGCTTTACTATACTACTCTCCAATTTAACGTTAAATATGTCCAGAAAGATTAAATATAGTGTAGGTATTTGGTTGGTCTTGTAGGCCGTGCTTTATCTATTTCTACACCCTGCAGAGGATCAGCTAAAGCAACTCTTCAGTGTTAGAAACCTGCCCAAACAACTTACCGTAGCAAGGGTAATGTAAAGAGTGAAACAATGGGGCAGATTTATTTCATACACTGGTCTTAATAAAGGTTCCGATTGGCACAAGGCGAATCTGAATTATCAAGAGGCTCCAGCCTCTTAATAAACCGAGCACACACTGTGTGCCAGGATGGGAATCTATGCCAGTCAGGAACTGGTGTTGATTTCCTGTATAACTCATGCCAGGAGTTATAATTAATATGTCGGACTGAGGCATCCCCGCCATGCTCTATGTACCGCTCTGCACCACATTTGCTGAAAGTGGCGAGTGAGGGATATATTACATCTTTGGAGCAAGAAAGGTCCAGGTAGCAATGATCTGCCACATTATTACACATCTACCTCAGAAAACTGGCATAGATATAGAGAAATTCCTCCCATTCAGTTTAACTACAGTAATCTCTGAAATGATAACTTTCCACTAGATTAAGATTTATGGTATGTCCACCAGATATGCCATAAATGTCCAATCCACACACATCCCACCTTGTTCCTGACGTACCTGATGAAGTGGTTGTTGGATCCAGGCAGTGTTTTAATGGATATGTTGCTGTGAATGTACACGGCTCTCTCCCTTCTGCTCATTCCCTTAGAAGTGACTAGAGAGGGTCATGCACGTGTGGCCCCCTGTACATTTATTCTTCACATATATTCAGTGACTTGGTCAGTGGAACCCTTGTCTAGAGATAGTTGTAGGCCCCAGAGGAGGGACCAACCTGTATCAGACATTTATGGCATATCCTGTGTATATCCTATAAATCTCTAAGGTGGGCAAAACTGTTCAAATGGGTTATCCATAGATTGTTCCTTCCTCCATAGTTCTCTTTGGAGAGCCTTTGGTTTCTGGACTGGTTCCAATCCATAGTCATGTGATCCAAATTGAGTTGCTCCACCTCCTCCATTCTAACCCGTGCTTACCTGTACTATAGGACTGGCTGTAAACATGGGAGAGGAGGGAAAAGGCTGACCAACTCAGGTATTGGGGTGCTGGTTTTGATCACGTGACCCAGGATTGAAACTAGCTCAACAATCAGAGATCTACTCCAAAAAGAACCATGGAGGTTATGAAATGGTTCCTATTCCCCAGGTTTAGCAGTTCATTGTGAAGAAAATGCTTCCATGATGACAGTGATATGTGAATATCAAAGATATAATAAATATTTCTGCCTACATAGCAGTCTCTGCAGATGGACTGTTCTCCTCAAAGGTTATTACTGGGATTATATAACATAGACTGTAATTACCCTCTTATAGACAGGAGATTGCTAGTTGACCTTTCACTGGCCACTTTCCACACAGTGGTCTGTGGAATGTCACAATATCTCTAGACCTACTTGTATCAGCACTGTAGAATACTTGATAGATCCAAGCTGTGTCTTCTTTATTACTAGCACATACAATATAAGTATTCAGGGAAGAGAATGAGCGTGTAGCTTTGCAGCTGGAAAATTCTCTTGTTTTATTGTTTATTAGCTTGGATTTACACCATTCTTCTGCTTACACCACTGAAAGATCAAGTAGTAATATAGACATGTACTTATTTATCTTTACCGTCTTAACTATAATTTCCAGACATATCAGCATCTGCATGGATACTCTATATGGTCACCATCATTTACGTAGTATGTAGGCTGCTTTATTGGTGCACTGCTAGGTCAATTGTCTTCTCATGAAAATTATCCATGTGTGCCCAAAGGAAATGGAACAACAAATAAGGTTAGCCGATGACGGATATCCGCACTGTCAGGGAGCACAATTATGCCTCCGCTTCTTCAGTCTCCCCACTAGATGTCTGGATCTGTGGACTGCATTTACCAAATCAATGAACTAAATATAACTTATAGCTGGTTTTTAAGATTGGAAAATATTGACTAAAAGGACAAAATGCCATAAAATAACAAAAGAACAATCACTCACCTGATAAATCCTCGACCACTCCAACACTGCCACTCTGAAGGTTCCTAAAGTCTTAGTTGATTTTTTTGCAGCTGTGACATGACATTTACCCATGTGACCCCTGGGACCATTTACTGGCCTCAGTGGTGATGCTGGCATTTATGGTACAAGACCATTAAAGCCAGTAATTGGCTGCAGCAGTCATATGGATGTATGGTACGTCACTACTGCAGAAAAATCAACAAAGTCTTACAAGGAACACTGGAGTGGTGTTACTGGAGCAGCTGCTATTTCTCAGGTTAGCAATGGTTCTTGATGGCATTGCATTCCCTCAGCCAGTTTTTCTCTTATTTCCCTTTTAAAGGGAGTCTGTCAGTAGAACCTAGCAGAACAACCCAGCCACACAGATAGATAATCAAGGATCCCCTGAAACAAATGGTGTTTTCTCCTTTATGAATCGGTGCCTCTGTTGCTGAGAGATCACTATTTTTGTCAATATGGAAATGAGCTCTTTGGAGCAACGAGGGTGTTGCCGCTTAACTGTTTGGAGCAACAGCAAAGTCCTCATTGCTCCAAAGAGCTAATTTGCATGTGTATGGATGCTCATACAGCAAGGTTTATGGATGTGCTACAAATGTGGCAGGTCCATAGAAACTGCTGTGTGGATACACTGTACCCATGATATATGCTTGAGTATCAAATTGTCAAAGATGTATATTACAGAGTACATTAAACGCATTTGATTTATGTTAGTGGAAACCTCTTTAACCTCACAGTCTCCCTTTATCCTGTAAATGTCTACAGGTCTGTTGGCAGATCTATTATTTATTTTAGCTGTGGTAGTTTGTGAGTCATTGACTCATTTACACATAGAAATTATTGGTATGTTTCAGGGGAAAGTAACCAACCATAGCAATTCACCAGAATGATGACACAGTGATCCTTGCAAATGTATCATTCATACACAGAGAACGTGGAATTGATTCCCGTAGTAGGACAATAGTAAAATCTTGTGATTTTTATAGTTTTGGATATCTTATGCCACCAATTACATAGAAAAAATGCTGCATGTAACAGGAACCTTGAATAATGTATTATTGCCCTTGTTTCTTTACCCTCTTTCCTAATGTACTGTATATGTATATGTTCACAGATTGAAGCACAGTCTCTATGTACCATCTGTCGGTTGATTCACCCTCTGCACCCTTTTCCTCTGATTGTATCACTCGCCATTTTGATCCATTAGTCACAGACTATTAAGTCTCATTATTGCATATCGCTCTTATATGGCATGCATGATAAACTGACACTTGTCTTACACATATTTCTCTGCTTTTTTTACCACAGAGCAGCAAAAACGGCTTAGTAGCTTGCCAGGTATGACACTGATGCCATTCACGCTTGTTGTTTGCTTTTGCTTCTGTTTAGTGGACATGTTTAGAAATATTAGACAGCACTATTGTATTCATTTCTATCTGCATCCCACCACCTTCCTGGTACAGTGCCCAAAATCCAGGACCATCTCAATGGAACTGACTTGGGACAGCTCCCAAAATCCAGGACTGTCTCAATGGATCTGACCTGGGACAGTGCCCAAAATCCAGGACTGTCCCACTGGATCTGACCTGGGACAGTGCCCAAAATCCAGTACTGTCTCAATGGATCTGACCTGGGGCAGCTCCCAAAATCCAGGACTGTCTCAATGGATCTGACCTGGGACAGCTCCCAAAATCCAGGACTGTCTCAATGGATCTGACCTGGGACAGCTCCCAAAATCCAGGACTGTCTCAATGGATCTGACCTGGGACAGTGCCCAAAATCTAGGACTGTCCCCTTGTTTCTGAGATGGTTGGGTGATATGGACACCATTATTATTGCATCATTGCTGGTAAAGATTACAGAACATATGTAAGTTCATTGCATGAGCAGTATCTGTGGGAAAATATGTAAAGACCTATAGAGCTTGATATATAAGAGCTGTCTCAGAAAATGTGGCCCTGTTGGACATGGTAACTAATCTGAAGTCATTCCAGAAATTTAAAATTGATCCCATATTGATTGCTGTGGGCAAGAAAGCCACTTTTCTAGGCAGTTTTTATACATGAGACCCATAGATGGGAGATGTCAGGCAGAGTTTACTCACAAGACCAGGAGCACTTGCCAGGTATAAGACCGCCCTTAGGGCACTTATGGCCTTATTTTCATATATGATAAAGGTTCTTTTTCTCTGCACTGCTAAGTCTAACTACAACCACAAAGGTATGTTTGCACCTGTCTTTAAGCCTCCTACCTGGGACTGTTATTTGTTTCCTAGCCAAAACCATATGACAGACTCCCTTTACAATTCCTAGAAATGCTATGACAAGGATTTTGACTCTTTTTAAATTCATATATTCTTTTCTTTTGTTATTTTTCAGACCTCCTTATCAATAACTTAGATAGTAATAAGATAGTAAAATGATTTCTGCATGCTACATCATGTAACCCGCTAACACAAGCACACCATTGCACTGAAAATATATAAAGCTCTTTAAAAAACATAAGAGCACAAGATCCACTGCATATAAAAAAAAAAAGTAACTATATTAAAATGCCCTATCCCCAATTTTATAGCTCCCTTGTGAATTGGCACCCTTGAATCAGGAATGACAAAAATGCCTAGTTAGGCCAACCATGCCATTCAGGAGTCTGGAAAAGCTGTGTGACTACCCTCTGTAATTGCACCATTTTGGTTGTCACCTGCTTTGGCAGGTTCAGATATAATGAAAGACTGTCTAAACCTGATTTTAATAAGTTGACAGGAGAGGAGAGCTTGTGTAGTGTTTTGGAGTTGTGGGAAGCCCTATTAATAGAAGCACTGGTATTGGCAACTCGACAGCATGAAAAATAGTTGTAAGATGCCATCTTCTGGTAGATATTCGACAAGTCTGACCATGGTTAAAACTGAAAAGACACGTCTAATAATCGCATCAGGGGGTTCTGCCCATTGTTAAAAGCCCACTAATAGAAAGTAAAAGGTCATTTTGTGGTTAGAGAATCTCTCCGTTAATCAGGACTTGTTCTGATGACGCCGCTGACCTGGAATTTTCTGTGGAGATGATTCCAGCTAAATGTGCAGATGTCTGGAATAAATCTGAGATATAATTGCTGCTGTCATCATAATGAGGGTTGTGGCGGTCTATAATAGCAGCTCCGCCGGTATCCTGCGTGATTACAATATTCACCTGCCGCCTCCTTGCTTGATTAGGAAATTTAATAATATGGTGCCGAGTGGAAATGGTTTGCTGTTTGTGACCTGATCAGATTATTATAGTACTCCAGCGAGCATCATATATATGTATTAGCTACTATAAATATCTCTATACATGGTGCAGACTGAAATCATCAATAACATATTGCATAACACGAAATTAGTTTATAGGGCAGACATACATCAAACATTATATAATTAGTGAATCAGATGGAACGGGTAAAAAAATGTTAGATAAGTGGGGGTCATCGCTCCCATCCAGACTGGATGTGGTGGTGAAGCTGAGCACACTCTCTGAGCTACGAAGAGGAATGAGTATGATTGGAATAACTTTTAATGGGGTTGTCCAGGATTACTTAAAAATTGGACCAAAGTAGGGAGTGTGATGAAGCAACAAAGTAACTATTGCTTACCGGGTACCTCCCCTGCCACTCCAGCGCCACTAATCTGGTGGTTCTGCCAATCCTGGTTTTGCCAAGTTCACACTGGCATCGCCTGTCCAATGTTTCTGGTTCATCGGAAGACCAGAACAATGGACAGGTAGGCCACTAAACTAGCAGTTGCATACAGAGACCAGCGGACCCTGTTGACTATAATGGGGTCTATTGGGTGTTCGTTGTCTTAAAACTGAAACCAGCAGATGAAAAAGCCGTGTGTACAGGACTTTTTTGTCCGCCAATTTCAGGTGGACATTGTGAATGTGAACGTAGCCTTAGCTGTCCTGCAATGACGATCTATACACTTGACCGCTGCAGCTAATAATGGTTCACAGTAGTCTCGTGCAAGCATCACCAGTGTCACATGCGCGTGGTAGCACTGCCTCAGGATAAGACAAGTGGACCACCATTGAGGCAGCACTGTTGCCTCAGAGGATGTATCATTTATTTATTTATTTGTATTTTATCACATTCTTTGCTAGGTCCCAATTTTTATAAACCCTTTAAATTCTGCTGTGCTGTTTGCCCTTTCTCTGCCCATTTTCTTTAGTAATTGTGAATAGACTTGACTAAAGATGACCTACCTGACAGCCCCGGGAGAAGGCCTGTTGTTATGCCGTTTATCCCTAGCAACTAAATTATCAGTCCTGACTGTTCAGCTGAAAGCAAGAGTACAGTTGACATATAGGCTCATGAATATGGAGTACATTGTCCTAAATATGGTAGTGCTAGGTAGTGTCTGTATACATTGTCAATTCCACGTTTAGTTGAGTTTAATAGACCGCAATTGCTTAAGCAGCCAAATGTTAACATTTTCCTTTGCCTTAAGCAAGGATTTTTCATATTTCATTGGTATATATGGCAATATCTGAGCAATCTTGGGTATTAATGAAAGTACATTTTCATCTGGAATTGTAGCTGTATACAACATCACATGGGTGTTGAATGCTACAACCATCACATGCTGTTAGTTGCATTTCTAGAATGTATGTTCCAGCAGGTTGTTCATTTCTAGCACTGTTATTCTGTAGTATAGGTATTCTATCCTATTTGCGAACATGCCACGCGAATCATGCTAGACAGTGTCATGAGACAATTTTTATTATTCCAGATCCTGTACTAGATGGCTCTCCCAATGAGAAAGCAGAGCCAGTGACAGTCCAGGAGAGGAAACGTCCGGATAATCCCCCAGTGCAGAAAAAGTCAGTGGATAATACAAGAAGAGAGGTCCGCTCGCCTCAGTACACAGCAGAAATGTCATCAGATGAAATAGGCATACCACTCCGGGTAAGGCATCTCCTATGTGAGCGGCTACATGATTGATAACAGTACTAAGTTGTATAAGAAAGAATTAGGTTGCTGAAAAAAATGTAATAATTCACTTGGTCCATTTTGTTGCAGTGGAATTTTACATTTTCAATATACCATAATTCACAAAGGACCACCTAGACTAGATGCAATTGTAACAAACCCTGCTGCGAGCTATATATGATTGAAACCCTTTGAATGCAATGATGAATGTTTCCATTCAGGCATCGGATCTTGAAAATTGTGAAAGAATGCATGACAATGTATATGCGAAAGCTGCAGACCTGTTTTATTGAGCGTGGTCCAAATTTTATTATATTCCTTACAGAGATGGGCACTGTTTTTTGGGGGGTTTGCCCAGTTATTGCCTATGAGGATTTGGATATACCTGTGTATAACCAGTTTAAAGTCTGTACATGATGAGACTGTTATTTTGTAATGCCAAAAATATATCAGACAGGTTGCATTGCTTTCTATATTTATGTGTAATGTATATTTAGTATATAGTCAGTGTGAAACATTTGCTTGTTGCCGGCAGCTATGCTTATGATTCTGCCCCCTCCTATTTAGTACAAGTAGACGTGGGAGCTTGTCTGCACAGAATTGGCCATTGAATGTGCATAACTGCTCCCACTGCTTTCTTAGTAATAGTAAGTGTATATCCTGCTGGAAATTTCTGCATATGCATCCAAAGCATTGGACCAAGCACACTACATCAGTAAATGGACAGGAGGAGGACATTCTAGGTATGCCACAAATTTGATTTTCACTACTTTGTAGATATATGTTATTGTAGAAGTGGATGTAAGTCCTAAAGATGTTCTCTGGGGTTAAAGATTATAATGACCTATCCTTAGCATGGGCTATTGATTGGTGGAGGTCTGACATCCAGGACCAGGGTTGGTTATCATATCACTACCAAGACAGTGATCCCCACTGATCACATTGTGGACAAAGCTAGATATTATTCTAGAGATACTCTTCAGCAGAGCTTGGAATGATTTACAGTATTAAGATGAATACTTTATTTTATCTATTGAGTCCTACAAATGTGATATTAGCGCTATGCTACCATACACCTGAGTTTTTATGAAATGGATTATTATCGATCAATCTTTATTACTTGGGGCGCCTTAAAGGGTACCTGGTGTCTGCACCTGTTAAATGACACTCACTCTAACATAGTTGCCTGGTGGAGAGGCTGCATACATCAACAGTGGCTAACCATAAGGTGGATACATTAATAACAAATACTTTATTAACGCATTTATTAACCATTTAGAGAGCACAGATGTACTTTCAATGATTTCTGTCTTAGGACATTCTATGAATTTAAAGAAGACCCTTCACACCCTCCATCTACTCCAACTGTTTGGATTCTTCAGTAGGTGCAGCTCCTCTGATTCTGGCACAGGTGGAATTTTTTCTCTAGACCCCCCCCCCCATTCTCTAACAAACATTACTGTTATTTTCAACACAGTTATGTTCTCTACTGTCAGATGGACTGTCCCTGTCTGTTTGCTCCAGCCTGGGACCACCCACCTGACAGTAGAGGACCATACTATCTGACTTATTGCTCAGGAACAGTGTGGGCTAGAGAAAAAGTATCAATTCTGCATCAGAATCAGTGGAGCTGCCCCTATTGAAGGATGCAAAGAGTTGGTGGTGGTGAAAGGTCTGCTTTAAGTTAAAATGGTCTGTCCTGGTGGTTAGTAGGCAATGGAGTACCTCTTTAATTTTAGTACTGTATCTTCATCTTATAGTATTTTTATCGAACTTGTCTTTATATAAACTGTGAATATAATATTTGTTGTTGGAATTAATGATCATTTATTTACTGTATATCTTGATATAAGGTAATTTTTTGCCTTTTATAGAACACAGAAAGATCCAAAGACTGGTACAAGACTATGTTCAAGCAGATCCACCGGCTTAATAGAGGTAATGTCTTCTGTTTTCTCAACAAATCTGAAATATTATTTATGAATTAGCCTCATACCATGGTATAAATACTATCATTAGTAATAGCACATGTAACTCTATGGAGAATAATAGCAAGCCTCTGATAACTTTTCTGAAAATCTCTTTACTAAAGCTAGTAGTATGTGAACTAAGCACATACAAATGAAACTGGTTAAGCAACAGGACTGAAGGATTTTACTATAGATAATTTGATATCATATGCTATAAAAGAGGTTGAATGTGTGGATGAAAAATATAATAAAAATATAATATAATAAACCTACCTTTCCAATTCCACTATGCCCCTCTATCAGTCTTCTGGATTTCTTATTGCTTTTTTTTTTTTTTTTTTTTTTTTTATTCCATTCTTCAAATCAATTCCATTAAAAAAAAAAAAAAAAAATACACATTTATCTGGTGTTTTTTTGTGTGAAGGGCCTTGTTTTTAAAATGCAACACATGGACCTGGTAAAATAAAATCAAACCGTATTTTTTTGCATCCACAAAGAAACCCAAAACAGACAAAAACACTGGTTGATATGTGTATCAAACCCTATTCCCTCCCCTATTCTCCCTTACCTTTTTTTTTTTGCTTTGTACAATTTTTGGAGGCTTCAAAGATGAGTACAGTATCTTAGATTTGTGCCCTCGTCCACTCGCTCTGTCATATAGGTGATTTATAAAGTAATTATTCCAGTCATTAGAAATCTAATTGTGTTGTAATACCGCCTGGTTGCTGATCCACTGTTTACAGTTTGCAGGCACCAGGCCATTAAAGTAGAGAGCGGCCTCTTATCTTTAATAAATCACAGTTGTTTTTCCACTACAGGAATGTCTGCCATAACTCATTAATCTGAAGTCTTTATCTGTGTGCAATTAAGTATCAGCCAGTGATAAATATGCGCACAGATGTCACAGTCCGCCACGTCTATGTAATTTACTAGTCCAAAATAGAAGACACACTTAAAATGTAGTAAGTTAGCCTTTAGATTATATTTGCGGCCTTTCCTCCATTTGTGTGAGCATGATAGAGTTTATAAAAGGTCACATAATTCATAAATACCAAGTGTAATATTCTATCTTGTCCTCTCTTGACGGACCTTAGTTGGAGTGGACTGTTAAAGTGAAGTGTGCACAAGTGCCAAATGACTCTTGTGTGTGTGAAGGGAAAAATGACATATTTTATGTATGGTAAAAGTTATCTAGCACAGTTAATAGCCACCGACTACTACCATACGGTAACTGGAACAATGATTGCATGGAGGACAAAGCTATTACAGTATGCAAATATGTAACACATGCAAAATCCTGTATAAGCATTGCATCATAAGCTGATTCATCTTGGTTGGCTTTACAACTAACACTAGTGTAATAAATTAGTTGCATAGTGATATATCCAGATACGTCTTAAAAAATTACCACCTTGCACCTCTTCGTGTAATTCCACTATCGATGATGGTACAGTACTAAAGTTAAAGCATACCTCCGATTATAAACAAATTTCCATAAATCCATCACTAAGAAACTTTGCAGTATATTATATTAAATAAAAATGCCCCTTTCTCCACTTAATAGAATCACCACCTGCATCTCAGCTTCAATGAAAGCTCAGATTACAACTCTCTATAGAAGTCTATAGCGCAAGGACACACAGAGACACTGCTGCTGAAGGGTCTATGAGGTTTAGTATATAACTACATCTCAGGCAGAAAGCAGCCTGTAGGACAGTACATTACTATAAATCAAGCATTGGAGTGAGATAGAAAACTTACCAGAACCTTCAGCACCTCTCTGTGTCTCTCTGTCTTTGCTGCTGCTCCTTCACCCTAATCCCCCTTCCCTTTCCATAGACGTCTATGTACAGCAGTAATCTGATCTTTTAGTAAAGTTATCTCCTCTCTGGAGACGGTACCCTTCCCTAATAAAGATAAATTACAGACTTTTTATGTTTTCTTGTTCTATTGATTTACATAAATTATTTTGGAGTTGCACCTGAAATCAGCATCTCGTGTGAAGGTGACCATACATATAGGGTAACTTCTGCCTCCGCTAGTCAAAATTATCCGCAGATCTGGCAAATCTGAAGCATTAAATCAGCTACAAGATATTATACATGCAAAAGAAAGCTCAAAATAGCAAATCTGTTGGCAGGATTGTCGGGTATCACGCTAGAAATCTATACAGTTAAGCATTGTTTATGGTACTCTTACAGAAGGCCTGTTTGTTGGTGGTACATAGTCGTAAAGTCAGTCTTTAGATTCCAGAAATACTTCTTATTTGTGGGGGCTCTCATTCCCAGTCTGTGCAACTTCTCTCTTTTTATTCTTCTATATATGGCTTATTAGATGTTCCCGATGAAAACCCTTATACCCCCCACTTACATATTTCCTGAGCTTCCTGAAGTCAAGCCTCAAGCAGAAGGTACCAGAGGATTGGCTTGAGAAGTGAATAAGTGTTTGCCAATGTAATCCCTCCAATTATTGACTGTGCTTGCTTACATAAAACAGAGAATAATGCTTTATGTTTGCTAACATATTAATATATTTTATAATGTGTTATGGCCCTAACCCTATTAAGAAGGCAGCCGTAATCTTGTAACGTGTTATAGCAGGAAGATCTGGGGCTCTTTAGTTCTGAAACCACAGTTCACAATACAGTATATAATGTAACCAATTTATGCGGTTGGTGTTGTATAGTCACCAGCAAGTATCAGGGATTACGGTTCTTATGTATGTGTTAGAATATAGTAATATTACCACAGGTACATGTGGATATGCTGTTCTGTGCTGCTTTTCTCTGCTGCAGAGTTCAATCCTTATACTCCCACCTACCAGTTTCCTGTATCTACTCCTAGCCCTAGTTCTGAAGGTAAATGGAAAGACTAAAGCTGGTCATACGCTAGAGATATCAGACGGCGGACTGAGCAGAGGCAGATATTGTGGTGATCTGCTGTCATTGCCTGGCAATACTTGGAAAGTCATTTATGCTGAATGGCAGATTTGTACCCATGAATAGATGGTCATCTGCCAATTGTCGTCATTTTAATTTATGCCACTGCCATCCAGAGCAACAGCCTTCACAGACCAACTGCGTATGGCAACTTATTAAGAAAGTGGCCAGCTGGAATCTCTAGTGTACGCCCAGCTTAAGAGTATATTTTCTGTACTAACTTTATTTCAGCTCTGTTAGGCTTGGGTTGTGTTTTATGTTTGCACATGATAGATTTGGACTTGGATTTGCGGTGATGTCACTGATGTTGTGTGCTGTTGTATAATAACACTTTACCTTCAAAAGTATATGATATTGCGCTTCAGTTCAGGTTGTGTTATGCCTGCCATAAGACAGGAAGGACAATGGAGTGTCTATTAGGGCTAGGGTCCAATGCATTATAACTAGGGGGTATAGCAGGGAGAGAGCATTGTCTCTGTAATGGTGCTCCTTAGCACATGTTATATAAGGTTTATACTTTTCTGGAATTTGACTGTTTTCTTATTTTTTTATAGGTTCCATTTTATATATTTGTGTGTTATATATACCTTCTTGTGTATTTGTATTTGTATCTAATGAACCTAAATTTATTTATTTTATTTATTATGCTTACTCATATAGCGCCATCATATTCCGCAGCGCTTTACAACCTAAAGATGAAATTGTAATAAAACATATCAATTGCTTAATTGACTCCCCATGAAATTGATCCTATTGTGTGTTTCTGAGATAGGGAAAATAAATTGCGAGCCCTATTTAGGAAATTGAGTCGTGAGTTATGACAATGGGGCAGATTTACTAATGTGTTTTCACCTTGTATATAGTGTAAAATTGTGTGCATTTGTGGTGCAAAATGACACATTAAGTTTTAGGCCAGTTTTTCTGACTATCTTGTTTGAGTTACGTGGCTCATTCATAAGAGGCATGGTTAAAGGGAGTCTGTCAGGTCCAAAATGGCCCCCAAACCAATAATAGTGCTATGTAGGGGACTTTAATAGATGGAGAAACATATCTTTGTGGCCACAAACCAATAAAGCAATGCAGAGAAGTTCTTTAACTCTCTTCTAAAGGCTGTCTGTAAGCAAATCAGTCCCCGTCCCTGGTGCATTTGCTGGCTGATTTGCAAAAAGCTGACTATCTCTGCATTGCTTCATAGGTTATGGTCACAAAGGTATGGTTTATTCTTATTAAAGCACCTACATTGCAATATTATTGGTTTGGGAGGTATTTTGGACCTGACAGCGTCCCTTTAAGCAGAAAGAAGCATGGCTTAAAAGACATTTTGCATCAAATATGCACCAACATTTTGTTTAAATTGTGATCTGGCACATTTTCATACTGTGTATTTTTATACTGTGTAACTATTAGTAAGTGTGGACTAGTATTGATGGCACTATATAAGCCCTGGGAAATGAAAAATAAAATAAAATAATGGTAAAATATAAATGTGTACTTTTCTATGGAGCTCTGATTGATCTAATATTGGATTGTGATTATACAATTCCTTAATATAATCCTTCAAGTGACCCATATATACAGTCAGGCTTTATTACAGAGGTGCATAGAATCCTGCACAATTATAAGGTAAAGCAGAACCATGTGTTCCAGCCTGCCCAATCCTATTCATGTTATGATTGATGGACATCAATATATGGGTTCTGGTGCCTCTGTCTCCGCTCCTCTAATCTCTAAGGCATCTGTCTATGCTGATTTATGAATATTCCAGCCCTTCAATTATATCCCATGAAGATGTTCAGATCTGCATGTGAACACATGTCAATATAATGTTCTGAATTCCAGAGGAGAATAATCTGGTCACTCAAGTCGATATCTGTCATTTTGCTTTGTATATTACAATTATGTAGAATTATTCTTGCACACCCCTTTGTTTTCTTATGTTGTGTGCTTATGACTCTGCTGTGGTATTTTTCTCAATTTACAACTATTACCCAGACGTACTTTTCATTTTTCTTATGTTTCTCTCTTCTATTTTTTTAGATGATGATTCAGATTCTTATCCAAGTTATGGGCGACATTCTTATATAGAGGATGGTAAGATTTACAATTTTTAGTTTACGGTACAGTGCTATTTAGCAGACTACCACAAGGTGGCGATGATATATACTCAAACAAATTTTAGTTCTGTAGTTGAAAATAAATCCACTACTCAAATGAGAAAGTTTTTTGGCTTTGAATTTACTTTACGATTTGTCTTCTCGTCAGCAGAGTTCATTGAGGCCAATGTTATCTTATTTCCTGTAAATACAGAATTGGGTTGGGTTCACCTCTACATTCATAGTTGGAAAGGTTAAAAGAGTTGTATGCACAGGATTTTCTAGCCACATGGAAGCCCTTGGTGTCGAAAACAATAATAGTGAGATATACTAGTATTTAATAAATCTACAAAAGTGGACATGATTATAAAACACATCACTGGAATGGTTCACTGCAGGATGCAGACAGGCCCAAGGGGTAAATGGCAGAGGCTGCACAGGTGCAAAATACTCATGTAACAGCCACTGATACACTAAGGGTATATTCACACGGAGTTTTTTAAGTCGAAGAAAAAATCTGCTTCAGGAATTAGGAAACATTTTTTTGACGCGTTTTTTTACATGATGTGTATTTTGTCGCAGTTTTTGCTGCGTTTTTTTTTGCTCCAGCACACTATATGGACCTGGAAGCTTCTCATTAAAAACCGCGTCACGTTTTTTGACGCAGTTATTGCAGAAACCGCATCGTGTTTTTTCCGCATCCCATTGACTTCAATGGGTTTTTCCAGGTGGAATCCGCCTGAAGATAGGTCATTTCGCTCTTTTTTCCCCTCTAGCTGAAAAAATCTGCTACAGGAAAAAAAAAACTGCTACTGACTCCCATTGAAATGAATGGGAGACGTTTTTTCAGGCGGATTTTGAGGCGGATTCCGCCTCAAAATCCGCCTGCAGAAAACTCCTTGTGAACATAGCCTTACAATCCATGATGGGCTTATATAACTGCCAGTCACATGATAATGCAACGTGCACTATACTGGCTTACATCATGTTAGTGATGCCCATACTGTTAGATCAGGCAGTCTGTCCAGCACCTATATATATGTACGCCTACAGACGCTCACATCCCTATTTTCCCTTAACCAATATACCAGGGCCTGGCTGTATCCTTCAAAAAATGAGTTAATAACCATAAGTCCAAAATACAAAAGCCTGCAACCCACGCCAATGGTCCCCAAGTTTTGCAGCATTGCTTTTCATTATGATGTGTTATTGCAGGCAAATCTCAAGCATCAGTACCTCGTTCCAAGAGTGAGATGGATAACATAGACATGGACAGGAACGTCCGCAGATCTGTAACATTACCTCTACCGACTCGCACCTCTTCACTTAAGCCAGGGCATGAAAGGTAACACCTAGATTGAAGTTGTCCACCATTTTTATGGATTGTGTCTGAACCTGTACATTAGTTGATTTATTACCTAGTGACAGACTTTGGGGGAGGGGTTCACGATTAAAAATTTCAGGCCTGTCAGTGTGTGATCGGTGTCTCTGAACACAAAAGAGAGAGGGGGCAGCATAGCTTTCTGAAGCCACACTTTCCTGCATTACTTTTGTCTATATGGGTGTGTCTAATACTCTAAATGAGTCCCTTATTCAGTTCTATGATGGTGAGCTGCATAGCCTCACATACGTATACTAGGTTGAGTACTGCAGCTAAGAGGCTCCGATGCTGGTAGGTGAGCGTAGTATTTTTAATCCATGTTCGGGGACCCTTATAAGTCATTTTAATAATGCTAAATGGCATGGACAGATGGGAGGGGCACATTGTATAATCTGTCTGTTTATACTATATACAGTACAGAATACTTTGATTGAAAGGAACTTTGTAACTTCCAGATATAATGTGATCTCAAGTCCTTCCTGCCTCTCATCCCTTAGCTACAGTATTAACTCCCTAAACATCGTTGTTTCATGTTAAAAAAAAAAAAAAAAAAAAAAATTCCCATCCAGCCCCAAACACATGGGATTAAGTCTTCCAGAATTTTCACTTGAATGTCATAGAGAGAGCCCATTATACAGTACACGCTGATACTGGCTGCATCCAGAAGTATGTCTGTACGGCCTCATGGGAACGCTCATGTATTGTCATCTGGCCAGTAGAACTTGGGACAAATCATTTGTTCATATAATGGTTTTCCAGAGGCACATTTTTCCCATGTAGATTTGTCATTATTGGCTAATAGGCAGGATCTAAGAATTTCACATAGGCAATATCTTGCGTTGTGACATCTTTCATACAGGATAACAATGTTCTAGGGTTTATATTCAGTGCGATCAGTCTGCACAGGAAAACATAGAATTACAGGCTTGCTGGGAAGGGTTAATGAGGCCTCACCCAGTCCTCAGATGGCCTGGCCCTTCACCAAGGAGAAGTATCCAGGGAACGGAATAAGAAACATCTGCGTATCTGACTGCAACACGTTTGGGTTAGAAATCATTGAGTTTCTGCACTAGGAAACAGGAGATTAGAGTTTATATCTGTTCCATTATGTTCAGAGGAGTCGTCGTAAAAACACCAAATACATAAGAACAGACAAAAAGCATCCACAAACTCAAGCAGATTTCCTGCCTGAAGATGAAAATGCCTGGATGGAGGATTAGCTGCCCTGGAGTATTTCCATCCAAAACACATGTTTCCTCGGTAACAGGGAGGTTTCACGGTTAATTGCTTTCCTTGTCCTCAGGAATGATTGGGATCCCCCAGACAAGAAGGTCGACACCAGAAAATACAGAGCGGAGCCAAGAAGCATTCATGAGTACCAGCCTGGGAAATCCTCTGCCCTCGTCAATGAGAAGATGGTAATGTAATTCACAAGCTGGGTCTTAGTGTTATTGTGTGTGTGCACAGGGTCATGGTGGACGTTGTTGTCTTACTAATGCCAAGTTGAGCCAAGACTAGTCAAGCTAAACCTCAAGCAGCAATGCCATGGTAGCAGTGTAAGTACTGCACTTTCTATGAGGATGGTAGGTCTCTAGGATGGGGAATGGAGGGAGGTCCGCATTCCAAGAGAACGTCTTTGTAATGTCTGTGTAGGCAGTCGCTTTCTGAGAAGTGTTACCTGCGCTGCTGACTGTCTGGTAATCTTTGCTCTAACATAATGTACATCGATGTGATGCTTTTTTATTTATTTTTTTTTATATTTATGTGGTTGATGACGTATAGTATGTTATTGGTTAACCATTTTCAACCCTAAGGATGGGAATGGAGAACAAGCTGTGCAATGCAATGTGTGTCATTTGTCTTGTACTACTAAATATTAACTCTTTTTTTCCCAATAACTTCTTATACATATATCATTTTTAGCAGTGAATTATATACATAATTTTTTATGCCCAGTATCAGTGTAGTCTACTACAGCCGATAGAACATAAGTAATGATTGTATGTTTTTAGTTGCTGATATTCATCCTGGTTTTGCATGAACAAAAGCATTCTTTCATAATTTTTAAAGGTTTTAGTGTACTGTTACTTATGCAGTTTATTGCATTATGGTCTCTTGCTTCCTGTACCCAGACCATGTTTGCATACCTTTGATGTTACAGGGGTATTTCCATCATATAATGTTATGACTTATCTCTAGGATATGCCATAAATTGTGATCAGTAGGGTAAGAGACTGTGTCGAAGTTCCTGGCACAACTAGTGGCTGGGAGCGACACCATCTGGGAAAAAACTTTGAAGATGATGCAGTGCTTAAAGGGGTTGTTTAGTTTAAGACAAGTATTGAGAGACACATGTTGTTGTTTGTTTAATGAAAAGTTGTACAATTTTCCAATATACTTTCTGTATCAATTCCAGTTTTCTAGATCTCTGCTTGCTGTCATTCATTCTGCTTACATCCAGTGGATAAAAATCAGCCCATGGTCATGTTATATACAGTCCATGGTCATGAAATATACAGTCTATGGTCATGTGATATACAGTCCATGGTCATGAGATACACAGTCCATGGTCACAAAATCGCACAGCTCGTTACAGTCACAGCACAGTAATCAGACATATGTCATGTAACGAGCTGTGCGATTGTGTGCTCATCACATGACCATGGACCCTATTTTTCCACTGGTAGTAAGCAGAATGAATGGCCGCAAGCACAGATATAGAAAACTGTGAGGAATTGATACTGAAAGTATATTGGAAAATTGTACAACTTTTCATTATACTGTACAAACATTTGTCTCTTCATACTTGTCTCAAACTGGACAACCCCGAGCAGTAAGGACAGTTTCAGTTTTGGATCCAATTCCAGTGTTGGTTTCTTATATCCGTTTTGCATGTTTTTCATTGATCACATTTTTTCAAATCTGTCTTTTGGCAATAGATGAGTGAAAAATGGATGCCACTGGGGATGGCATGCTTTTTTTTTTTTTTTTTTTTTCTTCACTGATTCAGGCCTGTGAAAATATGCCTGAAAAGAACCTGCTCTAAAAAAACCCTGACATGTTCATGAGCCCATAGGAAAACATTCATTCTAATGTTATCCAACTGCTGTCCATTACAAAAACGGAAGGCACTCAGAGGGCAAAAATGCCATGTACATGGACTCTTCTTTTTTCAAGGCCATTGATGGTCTTATTTATTATATGCTGTTCTCCTGTAGGCTGCAAATCATTGTCCCTTTCTGGTAGGCAGCGTTTCTTTTAGATCCAGCCACAGTAAGCATCCAATCCACACTTCACAGTCTGGCAGTAATAACAGGACAGAAGGAGCAGTGCATTATCAGACCGCCAAAAAACAGCAGCCGTGATAAAGAATCTGCAGTAGTCTGGTCAGCCTGTTAGTGCAAAAATAGAAAATATTTTCTATAAGGTATGAAATCCTTCAGAACTGTCATATAATCCATATGTTGTATTATAGTCAAGCCAGCCAGTGGCTGGCAGTTTTACTTAGCTCATACCAGCTCAGTTTGGTAGTATATAGTGAATATAAATAATATGTATTATTAGTGCTTCCTCACCATCAGCATTCAGTTCACTGGCTGTGATCACAGACTTCCAACTCTAGGTGGAACCAGTGGCTTAATGATTGATTTCATGAAATCGGAGATAAGGTTTTGGATACTTGTAGACCTAGGTCTATTATTAGTAAGGTAATAGTGAATATAAAAAATTATTCCAAAAATCTCCTTTATCATATATTAATGTGCTTCAGGATTCATAATATCAGCTAATATTTTAATATTTTATGTTTTATTATTGATACAGGATACAGGAAATTCCATTTCATTTCCTGAGTGGGTCAACTCCATGACTTATTGACCAAAAGGGGCTTTTTCACAAAGGACATTTATTACCTATGTATGGTAATATACCTATACTGTGGAGACCTCCATTGATCATTTGAATGGGGTCCCAAGCCCCCATGGCTCCTTCCTGCAGAGTAAGGAGATGTTTGAATGGAGCAGTGGTCATGCATGCGTGCTATCACTCCATCCAATGTCTATGGGGCCAAGGGAAATGGCTGAGCTTTGTTCTCGGCTATTTTCCTTAGCACCATCAACATTGAATAGAGTGACCGTGCACAATGAATTAGGCATAAAACAATGCATTTGCTGATGCAGATTTCTTGTATCAGTTCTATGTGGACATGCCCTAAAAGTTCTCAACTCAGCAGAGAGAGTGCATGATAACAAGTATAATAATAACCATCCAGGCAGAGATCTAAAGTCAGGGAAGCAGCAAGTATAATAATAACCATCCAGGCAGTGATCTACAGTCAGGGAAGCGGCAGGAATACAAAGTGATACAGTTTATAATAAACAAAAATCTTTTGTCCCTTAATGATAATGATAATTTTATAGCGTTGCCAACTATGCACATCCTGTGTGTGATATCAGATGGTGCACAGATGGAACTCTGGTATCAAAACGAAGGGTGAGAGCCATAAATAGAATCTATTGTTGTGTATAAAATTAGCTTACTGTTTTTGTGACCGTAACTTGCATATTAGACAATTTCTTATCCTAAAACGCTTGTATGAGGCATGTTAGGTGTATACAACATGCAGTATGTTTTAATAGATGGTAGAGCCAGTTTCATTACCGTTAAGACACAGACCACATTGGTGGAGTTTGCTGGTATATTATAATGAAGATCCAAGTTTGGAGACACTTCATAACCTATATTACAGAATTGTGTATATTTAGCAGTTTGCTGTAATGTTATTACGTACCTATTAGCCATGGGAGTGTCCCAATAACACTGTGCAGAACGGGTTGGAAATTTCCTATGTTTTGCACAGATATGCATGGGTCTACAAGGCTGATACTTTGGGAGCTTGAAATTTCCTGCAAATTGGTAGGTTATTATTGAAATTTCTTTGACCAAGGAAGTGACTATGATAATAGGATTATATTAGGGAATTGCTATTAAAGAGGACCTTTTACCATCTTCACCGCCTCCAACTAATTGAATCCTTCAATAGGTGATGCTCCATTGATTCCAGCGCAGTTGGAATTTTTTTCTCTAGCCCCCACCATTCCCAAAATATTTTTGCTTTACAGCACAATTATGTTCTCTACTGTCAGGTGGGCGGTCCTGGACTGGAGCAGAAAGACAGGCACCTCCCATCTGACAGCAGAGAGTATAATCGTCCTGAACCTAATAAAAATGATTGCTTGGGAATGGTGAAGGCTAAAGAAAAACTTCAACTGTGCCAGAATGAGGGGAGCAGCACCCATTGAAGGATGAAAAGAGGTGGAGGTGGTGAAAGGTCCTTTTAAGCAATCTCATTGTTGATACCTATCTGGTGCCAGTTTCCTACAATGGCTGAATTTTTAGCTTTGTTCCATTAGGACAGCAGTGTATCTAAAGCGATTATTCAACTCTGAAACCCTAACATTCAACTCCTGTCTCATTTCTGATGATGGTTCCTATTCTGTTTCTCATTCTCTCCCTCTCCCATATGTTATACTGCATGCATCTTTACTTCTTTAGATTAGCCCCTTTGCATAAGCACAAGCCCATCAAGTAGCCAGTGCTTGGAGTGTTTATTGCCAATGACTGGATGGAATCATTACATATTACAGTGGACTGACATTTTGTTCTATAATTTATTTACCATGTAAAACACAATACTACATGAACTCACTAACAAAAAAACCTCAAACTTACCAAAAGTGCTGCTGTGGTGATTGTGCAAAAAGACACTAGTGAATGTTGTCACCAGCCTCTGCCCACCTACTCTAATATAGGCCGCACTGACCCCCTGACATCTATGGTTTACTTTGATTTGCTAATTGTCGTACATTGTGCCGCTATATGGAGGAGTTCCCTTTAACGTGGCTGCAAAGCACTATGCCCTCGGCTTTCTAGTGTCTCAGTCTAGTTCATTTATACAGTAAGTGATGACTACATACCTGTAAGACAATATACATTAGTCTGCCAGTAGGAAGGAAAAATATGTAAGGCATTGAAAGGTTTAGAATAGATTGAAACAACCCACACAACTTTAACACTGTGTTCTATGTTGCCTGCCTTGCTCCTTTTGTGTGCTTTTCAACATGTCTATATTGTTTATGCTGTCACTTTATTCATTGTATTTTGGCGTCTTACTGAAATGTCTCTTGTATTTTTCTGTCTTTTGTTTCATCCGACTGCCTGACTGTGTTGGGACTTCTGGTTCTTGCATATCCATGTTCTGTTAAAGATACAGGATGAAGTATGCCGTTCTATCCGCTGTAACAGATAATAAATCTCCCCTCTTAGTTTCCAGTCCTGGCAGTGGAAAGGCGTGCTTGGAAATTCTGCATCTCTAACAGTCCCTTTTCCTTCTTCTTTCTCATAATCTTCTTCTCCTTCTTCCTTCCATTCCCCTGTCATCAACTCTGTAGACTCGGGATAAAAGTCCAGAAGAGATAGATTTAAAGAATGAACCTTGGTATAAATTCTTTTCGGAATTGGAATTTGGGAAACCGGTAAGTAGGATAGATCTATTATCAGCTACTATGTGCTTTGTTATAGCTGCAAATAGAATAACAATAGCCGAGCTGTGTTTTTGCTTGCGGGCAGAACAAAGGTCCTTTTCTTGGTCATAGCACTGGGTATTTCAAAGCAGATCTTAGGTTTTAGATATCATCTACTAGAATATATTAGTTTTTTGTTAAAACTACTGTGGGTTGTCATGTTATACTAACATATATAGTAAGTGTTCAGCCACCCAGAAAGCGGTGGCAGGGTTGGATATAGACTTTCATTCAATACCCTGTTTGTTGTTGTTCGGTTTTCCAGCCCCCTCTGTTCTTGGTGTCCACTTATTGTGATAAGATTTCCTTCATCCGGTTGCCTCAATGATTCTGCCTCCCAATTCAATTATTGCACAGCCATCTTCCGATTTATGGTTGCAGATATTTGCAGCAAGTAGTGTTTGTATACAGATTCTGCTGGAGCGTAGATATCACATTAGTCCATTTATATAATAGTCAGGAAGCAATGTCAGGATGGATTCCACTCAGAGGCTTTACTTAGACTTCATAAAGGTATATTTATGCGCTTTAATTCTCTATTAGTTTTATCCATAAAACTAGATATTTACACCACTGCAGCTACTGTGTGCATCATTTATGAACAGACGTTCAGCCTTCACCAGTAATACATGCGATTTTGTCATTGATGGCTTTGTGAATTTACACTTTAGATGTTTGGGATATCATCTCCCATCTAAAATATTCTCAGTACGAGAATTAAACATTGTGGTTAATATAGCAGAGCACATTGGGCTATGAATCTTCAGACCGTGTTATCACCCCCTCAGCCATTATAATATAGCAGCCAATGATCTCTGCCATGCCAGTGCCATTAGATTTTTTTTTTTTACCTCTAACATTTTTCCTTCAACCACATGGCTGGCTTCTCACTGGAAAAAGGATTTACTGCATTTATTATAAATGAATTCAGCAGCTGCTGGTTGGAGCATGGAAAATACTGTGAAATTGTAACTTCAGAGAGACTCAGGTGTGATATGATGGCTTTATACTTGACACCTTAATTCATTTGTATGGGATAGCTTTACATTTGTGCTAAAGCTATCATCAGCCTTGCTGTATACACCTTGCTCCACTAGAGCAGTCATATACATCATGCTCTATCAGAACAGAAGTATAGTCAATGCTTTGCCAGAACACTAGTATATGCCACACTCTACTGGAGCAATCCTATACCTCACCATGCTTCACTAAAATGGTTATATCCACCCTACTCCATTACAATAGTCGTATACACCATGCTCCACTAGAATAGCCGTATTCACCACACTCCATTGAATCAAACATATACATGTGCACCATTAACAGTTGTATACACTGTGATCCTCTTATATACCATTCCCCACTAGAACAGCTGCATACACTCTGCTCTACTAGAACATCTGTGTGTGTACCGTGCCCCACTTGCACTGTGGTGTTAACCGTGCCCCCTTTGCACTGTGGTGTACACCGTGCCCCCTTTGCACAGTGTTATATACACCGTGCTCCCTTTGCACAGTGGTATATGCACCGTGCTCCCCTTGCACAGTGGTATATGCACCGTGCTCCCCTTGCACAGTGGTATATGCACAGTGGTATATGCACAGTGGTATATGCACAGTGGTATATGCACAGTGGTATATGCACCGTGGTATATGCACCGTGGTATATGCACCGTGCTCCCCTTGCACAGTGGTATATGCACAGTGGTCCCTTTGCACAGTCGTGTATATGTGTGTGTGTATATATATATATATATTCTGTGCTCCACTAGAACCTGGTTCTGATTATTTTCTATCAGTTGTAAACACTGTAGTTCAGTTGACAACAAATAGCTCATTTTCTCGACCACAGACAGACAAAAAAAATTCCAATCTGGTACCAAAACATTAATTAGCCGCATATGGAAATTAGTAAGAAATCATTCTCGGACTCTAGTTGCTATGGCTACAATTGTAGCATTTTATTATAATGGACTGAGGATTTTTGGGGGCAGCCAGAGAAAATGATTCTAAGGGCCCATCCTTGATCTATACAGAACATGTGCATGTTCACTTAGGGGTTGGCTGCTTTCATCTTGACACAAGCGAAGGGGAATACTGTGTAACTAACCTACTAATGTAATTGCTGTTGTCTTATATTCCGAAATGTTGCCAGTCCTTAAGAAACATAGTCGCTTCAGGCTGCATGGAGTACCTAGCTGGTAAAGGCGATAGATGAAGGGTCATGCGATAAGACCCTTTCATCAACCTCCTCCATAGAAAAGCACTGCAGATGTGAAAATAGTGCTTGTGCAGTGTTATGAGGCTGAAGGATGGGTCTCACAGCCTTCTCCTTCACTTGTGGTAAGATGAGATTAAAATAGCCAACCCCTTTAATGGCGGCATAAGTTTTGTTTTCATTTCACATAAAGAACGAATCATGAATAATGTCTAATAAGTTATTCATGAAATTAGTCTAAGAGAGAAAGTCTAGTGGCATGTGATAGACAGAGTCTGCTCCAGATGGGGTTGTCTTCTGCTGGTCCTCCATCAGAATATATTTTTGTCAAGTGGGTTTTGTTGCAGGAATCTTTGGGATATTAAATGGGATTTACAAGCATCCATGTACTTTCTACCGAAGCAAATTTTGCAACAAATCGGCCACGTCCAAATCTGTCCTTATGGTGACAGAGCCTGGGCAATGCTTGCCTTTGTGCATACTGAATTAATACAGTAACTTCTCAAGTCTCTATATGTAAGTTGCACTCTCATAAATGGCAATCATACAAGTGTGTTGTATGATTGACAACAACACAAAGCGGCTGTTCTACATCATATAAAAGGTAGTTAAATTGTATTAAACAGCTACTTTGTCACTCTACACGTTTCATGACCTTTTGGCTCTGTCTCATTGTCCTACATTGCCATCATGGAATTTCAGCCATTTGTAAATGTGGTAGGTACTCGTGGCCTTCAAGCACTTTATCAGTGAGCACTTTCTCCCCTTTCTTCTGGATACCAAGAGTCTGCAAGCTTCTACCCTTTCATGACCCAATGAAATTGAATGCTATATGGTCACCAAGTGACCCACCATAGCTAGAACTCTCCTTCTTGACTACAGGTGAAAATCCACAGACCTTGTGAAGTCACCTGTGTTCAGGCAGGGTCTTGCCCTAGCATGTTCCTCAAGGACTGAACTGCCAGCCTCTCCAAACTAACCTAATTTCTAAGATCTTAGAACTGTCTGCATGGCTGCTTAGCCCCCCCAGTTTGGTATGAGACATGCTTTTGCTTGTTTCCTTCTTTATACTTTCCTCCTCGTGCAGATGCCTCAACTTATGTGTTACTTTCAAAGCCATACGCCTTGTGATATCTTGTCTCTCTTTCTCTTTTCATTTCCTTATTTCCTCCTCTGCTTTCCATTAGCCTCCAAAAAAGATTTGGGATTATACTCCGGGGGATTGCTCTATCCTTAAAGTAGAGGATAGGAAGGTAAAGATGCTTTCTTAATTTTGTCTGACAGAGTCTGGTGCAGTTTCTGACAGTGTGCGTGTGCTGTATGTGTGGTTAGCTTATTTTTGCATCTTGTTAAGCTACTTTTTATTATGCTAGTCTATTTGTATTGGCATGATATCTCTGTATGCTTTTCTGCACAAACTTGCATAACCATTTTTTAGTCTGAACTTTTTTTAAGGGTTTTCTCTGGGACATTTTAATTGATGACTGATCCTTAGGGGTTCACACACCAAGGGCTACCACACATCAGCTGTTTGAAGTGTCACCGCTGCTCCCTGAGCACCAATTCACATGGCCTGACCGTAACTCAGTCCCACAAAATCAGCCTCTTCAAATAGCTGATCGGCCTAGGACTGTGAGTCGGACTCCCACAATCTACAAAAGCGTTGTGCAAGACTTCTTCTCAGGAATTGATGTCATGTCCATTGGTCCCATAGTCATGTTGCAGCTCTGTTCCATTCATTTTAATGGGATGGAGCTGTGGCATTGCCACGTGACCAATGGACGTGAGGTCACTTCCTGAGAAGAAGAAAGCAGCCATGTTTTCAAAGTCCTGCACAACCCCTTTCATTCATGACCTATCCTAAGGATGGGTAATTAATTAGTACATCCCAGAAGATCCCTTAAAGAATAATATTATGTTAGAGCAAATTGAACAGTAGGTTGTGGATATATGGTAGAACTCAATTACATGAGTTGTTTCTGTCCTGTTCTCCTTTCTATATATTGTTTGAATGTATTGGGTGTAACTACAGTATCTTGTGCTTAGATATGGTCTCAGTTTGACAAAACAGGCATTATGGACCACAAATGAGCCCTTACAGAGGTTCATCTAAAGCTGGCCATAAATATTGAATTTTGTTGCTTTCAACTATCCCAGACATGATACAAAAATCGGATTAGATTTCAGACTCATCTGATGCTTCTTTTGGTGCATATTCACATGAATGTACCACACACTCGGTCGTGAAAAAGTACTTTTTTCATGGCCAAGTGTACACCTTAGGGTAACCCGTTTTTCATGGATCCCTCATAAACTTGAATGCATTGAAGGATCTGTGAAATTGTCCTGAGAAATGTCAGATTCTATTTTTTTTTTTTTTCTCGGATCTGTCACATTGGCTATTAAAAAAACAGTTGTGTGAATTGATCCGTTAATATCTATGGTGCTGCATGCACATGGCCGTTGAATCCTGTTGTGTGAATGAGCACTTACAGAAATAAGTCGGTAGTGACTTTTTCATACATACAGTTGAGGAAGATAACTGTTAGCTAAACAATTATTTGCTCAATGTTTATGGAATATGATCAGATTAAAAATGTGTCTAGGGACAAACAAATTTGCAGGTTAGGAAATGTGACTTAATAAAACTTACTAATATTGTGCAAGTATGAATGCTGACTGTCCTTATGGTATTGATAGTCCTGGGTCCCAGAACCTCCAATTCATCATTTGCAGAAGAGCGCATTAAACCCTCCCAGCACATGGTGACCAGTGAGGTGCATGCAGAGTACTGACTGACTTCATTCAATAGCTAAGTCAGTCCTCTTTATTTATCCACCCATTTGAGTGTTCATATGGGTCCATATGTTTTTGATTTTTGTTTTTTTTCAATCAAAACCAAGAACAGATCCCAGCATAGGGAATGGTAAATTGAACTCTAGTATGTCAGAGACCCCTTTAGCTGTGTGCTGATCATTGTCAGTAGTTGGCCGCTCTCTTCATAATATCACATCATCTGGCAACATTTGGAATCCTTATGGCAATCTACCATTATTTTAGTGAACTCGTAGATACGGTGGAAGATGACAAAGTGTGAAGAACATTGAACATTCCCGGAACGTGTTGAGTGCAAACAGATTGTGACTGACTGTTAGTGAACATGTGCTAAATACAAAGTGGTTTATTGATTCGTAGGTTGTATACTGGGTGTATAATAAATAATACCGCACATGAAAGAGGAAACAAATAAAAGAAAAATACTATATATGGGTGTTGTACAGTATTTACATTAAGGGGTATTTTCTGAGTTTCTTTATATTCACCCAGAGGCCAATGGTTGCTATCATTTGGGTTTTGTTGCCTAAAATTGAATAATCATCACAATGGCCTTCGAAATGGTAAAATGTGAGTAGAGCTAAATACAACCAACATAATGATATGGAAAAACAAAACCATATATTACAAGTTATTAAAAAAAACTAAGGAAAGCTTAAAAAAGAGTGCAGCAAATTCCTGCTGTTGCCAGTCAGCTCCATTTGATTCAGTGAACCTAGAGATCACTAACCTTGAGCTAATACCATATGTGTGCGTGTTTGCATGTATAGCAAGTAGCTGTCCTTCTCTGTGTTGCTTGTCAGATACTGTAGCTCATAAATGTGACTGTCTATGATTTAAAGGGAGTATGTCACCAAAAATTACCTATTTTTTTAACCAAATTTTTGTTAAGCATACTTTTTAAAGATTTTTTTTTTACATATTCATGTCACCATGTATGTGTGTGTTTGTGTACACACATAGATATATATATTTTTTATTTTTTAAAATACTCAAACCTGCAATTTTCACCTTGGCCACTAAGCCTAATAATAATAAACTGACTCTTGCTGATTTTGTAGGGGTTTCTTTTGCAGAAGTCACCTCATTTACATCATAGACAAGATTAGAATAGAAGATACACCTCTATAGATATCAATACTGACCCATCATTGCATTCACGAATGACAATAGATGATGTCACAGTTTCTCTACCCACACCCCATGTAAAGATAATGTGAAAACTCTCCCACAGACATCTCTCCAGTTTGTTGCTGCCTGTGGCCATGAGACTGCTGTAAAGCACATAACTAAATCCTGTTAAGAGACGAGGAGAATCATAGGCAAGATGGCAATCCCTATAATAATGTATAGAAAATAGAATTAAAACATCTACAATCAGAAATTTAAAAACAAATTACAAAAAGTGATATGTCAGGTTTTAATAAATACAAAATTGTTGATCCATTCCCTTTAAGTGATCCATCATAGACATGCTACTTTATATATAAGTTCCAAAATGCCATAATTCTTGTTTTCCTATTAATTAACATGCATTCATTTTCTAATCAATGTTTGTCACCTTAATGTCACCTTAGCACCATACTGAGTAGTTGTACCCACTAAGTCTTTGCGCTCCATTACCTTCCAGTTATATTTTGGTGAAACGATGCAAAGATATACACACTAACATAGATCCAACTATGCTACCCCATAATGTGCTGCTTTAATTGTTACCAGGGAAAAATGAAGGGTAATTTAGATGGAAAAATAATTACCCCAATCTTCATTAATTATTCATATGGCGATGTAAATAACTTTCTACAGATCAGTATACCAGCTGCACCTCCACTAATGGCTTTCACGCGTATCCAGACTGTAAAAATATTAGGATAGTTAGAAGACGAGCTGTGGATTGTTACTTCTTATTTTCCAGCTCTGTAAATATACAATGCATATGTAAACTAGTGTAGAGCTACATTCACACGACTGATGGACAATACGGCCATGAAAAATGGACATTCTTCATGGCTATTTTGCATCCAAGGAGCACCTGTTTCCACAGAGTCTATTGAGGGATCCAGAAATCCAGAAAAAACGGCTGTTAACCATGGTCATGTGAATAGGGCTTAATTGTCACATCCATGGTTAATTTACTTGCTAAATTTCTTTCAATGTTAGTTCAGCCATTTCTGACCAGGAAGATGTTTTTTCTTTAAAAATATAAATGACAATAATTTTGCACATGTGTGTATGTGGGGTCCTACAGATTTTGGGGGACATCAGAAAATGTCTTTCTATACATCCCCTTCCTCTTTAAGCACTCTGTGAGCCCTCTGAGGCAAGAGAGCTTACATTTCCCTTCCTTGCAGCCCTAACCCAAATTATGCCATTTATTTCTGAAGGTGCCCTGATTGGTATTTGGCAGGGGGCATTTACTGAGACCAATTGTATACATAACTAGACCTGTGATTAGACATTGTTAAAATCTCCTAATATAAAGGAAATCTCTCTAGATGACAGGTATCCTATAAGGCTCTATTCAGATGACCATGATACAAAATGTCTGCAAAAAAGGGACATTTTTCTTGGCCGTTTTGCATCCGTGGTGCACTTGTATGGATGGGATTAGCCAGAATCCCATCCACTTTGCAGGTACTGCAAAATGCGGCATTTTTTTCACAACATGGGGTCCTGGCCTAAAAGGGGTATTGCGGGATTAGTATGGGTGGTCAATGGGGTCTAGCACCCATCACCCTCACCATTCGCTGATTGAAGGGGCCACAGCTCTCAGCTGTCTGTCAATCACTTTCTCCTGCAGCTCAGTCCCATCCAAGTAAATGGGACTAAGCTGCTATACTGGACACAGCCACTATGCTATGTATATTGTTGTGCTTTGATATACAGTATAGAAAAGAGGATGCAGCTTTTGCCCATGTGCAACAACCTCTTCAGTCAGCTCACTGGTGGGGCATGCTGGGTGTTGCACCCCATGTTGAGGTGTACTATCCTATGGATAGACCATCAACATGAAGATCTTGGAATATCCCTTTAAATTCCGAGCACTGTTTCTGCTAAATGGATGCATTTAAAGCTTTTAGCTGCGTGTTGTCAAGGTAATACCGAGTAATAAAGGAATCAAACAAGTTTTTGACATCTGTTTTGCGTACTTAAAGAAGATAATGAAGTTTTCAAAGTGTTCTTCAAAGATTTAAAAAGTCTGTAATGTAAAACGTAATTTCCGTTTATGCTTTTCTATTTGTTATAGTTCATCTACCAAACAGATGAGCCAATCTACATGTCCTATAGTGCTTGAATGTGTGTCCTACAATGACCTCTGGAGACCTATTGCAATGTGTAATGTTTGTTCTGTTATTGTCTTGTTCTTCTTCAACTAGACTGAGCTAGAGAAAGACCTCTATCAGTACGAGTCTGAGTTAGATGCAGATTTAGAGAGAATGGACAAGTGTTATAAAGCTTCCAATAAAATGGTATGAAAGTTCTTTCTACTGTCAATTTGCCTATAGAGCAAACTCTGTCTGCAAGATATGGAATGAAGAAAGGCTTGTCATAACAACACTAATCCCATCTGCAAGCTGGCCTGTGGAATGTGTAAAGACAATGTGACATTGCTGCATCCTACTATATACAGTATTCTCCTATACCTACTGTCATCATAGAATTCCACAGTAATATGTTTGTGCATGTGTCGACCTGGAGAACTGTAACATCTGGCTGGCATGTACTTGTGAATCTGCGAAGGTGCATTCTCATGTAGAACCAGACAACCTCAGCCCAGATTTTTTTTTTCACCAGCTTGCTAGTGCAACTTTCTATCCATTATACAATATTACATAGAAAATTTGAATTGACATTTCTTAAAGGGGTTGCACAAGATTAGAAAACCATGGCGGCCTTCTTTCAGAAACAGCGCCCTACCGATCTATGGGTTGTTTCTGGTATTGCAGCTCCAATGAAATGAAATGGAGAGATGTAATACCACACAGAACCAATGGGCAGCCATGTTTTTCTAGTCCTGGACAATCACTTTAGACCAAAGGTGTAACTTAAAGCTCTTGGGCCCCACTGCAGAATCTACAATTCTGGTGTCATTTCATATTGTAGAGAGGTCTTTGGCCCTTACTTGTGCAAACTATAATTCTGATGTTCTCTTCTATTGTAGAGAGGTTTGGCCCCCTCAGGCTTCAGGGCCTGGCAACAATTGCTACCTCTGCACCCTCTATGGCTATGCCCATGCTTTAGATATTTCTCATGTGGTATTGCAGCTCGGCACCATTCACAATAATGGTATTGCAGATATGTAGATAATTTCTAGGCATCATGGATAGATAGAGTATATTCACCATCTCCTAGTCCTAACAAGATCAGACATTACTAGAAAGGAACCTTCATACCACTATCTGTTAGACCATATCTATCATGGTGATACCTACTTATAATATACTGTGTCTGCACCTCATTTCTATCTGGATTATACTATTCCTAATTCTTAATTTTAAGTAATTACATTGGTTAGCGAAAATTGAATTTCTAAACTTGGCACATCCCCCTATCCTGTGAATGGTAGTAAGTGTCTGATCAGTGGGGGTCCAGTCGCTGGGGTACTAATCATAAAAATGGGTACCCCCATATGAACTGAACACAAGCCCTGTGGGTGTAGTTGCTTCATTCATCTCTTTGGGCCTGCTGAAGAGAAGCAAAGTACAGCACTTGGCAATGTCCGGCAATGGAATGGAGCAACAGTGTGCTTGTGTGATGGATTACAAGGGATCCCTGTTTTTGAGATAGTCTATGATAAGTCATAGACCTGGCAAACCCCTTTAATGAATGAAACCTAAACAAGTGTGCCATTGCGTTTATAGACCTTTAGACTCTAAGTTTGCTAATAGATCAGAAGGGATATAAAGTTCACCAGAGTCCTGCAGCCTGAAAACTCGCGAACTTATTGCATTTATGATAAAAAAAAAATTTAAAAAAATGACATTGGTGAGTCAGAATTCACTAAAGTATTCTTTACAGTGTCCCGAAGTGGCAGATATTTTCCTGTATCAGCAGGGCCTTGTAGCAGAATCTTATTAAAAGCTAATCTTCAGATTCTCTGGAATCAATTAACACCCTGGAAATGATTTCCCACCGCTCGCTTTCATTTCGCAATGTTAAATCTCAGTTTAGTAGAATAATTAATTCTCTTCCCGTCTCTTCTCTCCCATCAAGCCTGTGTACTGGAGCAGCATCGCTCTGGGCCTTGCAGTGATGAATATGAGAAGGTGTTGGTCAGGGTGCTATTAGCCTTTTCCCTGAAAGTGTTCTTACCTCCCTCCTCCCAAAAGAACTGTATATCTGCCGAAATGTAACCCACCTGGGCGCTCACCCTGCCTTGTTGATGGTGCATCACGTTGTTGGTTCTACAAGAGGCACCTCTGATGTATATTGTAAATCTGTACATATATGTTATGTCTAGCCATCTCGCTCTCTTTGCTTTTTTGTGCTTGCAAAGCTTTGGCTGATCAGTACAATTGCTTCCATAATCCGCTTCCAGACCTGCTGTATATATTAAGCAATCATTGATATTGATGATATTGATACATACTTCCTATATGCACTTTGCCAGTTGGTGCTAACTCATGTTGAATGTACTTTAGGTACACATGCCAAAATGAAAATTTCCCATTCATCTTTTGCAATTGGGCCGCTACCAGGAACATTGCTATCTGATGTTTTTTTCTTTACGTCTGATCTGTAGACAAGTTGTGTACCCAAAAGACAGGTCACAACGCATGTGTAAAATCACTGTAAACATATCACCATACACTCGGGTTATTAAGATTGCGGAACTATATATCCTGCTATAGGCTGGAGTTGAAATTATCTAAGTGATACTTCCAAAACATGTACCTGGTGCTTGGGAGAGGTATGATTCAGCACCATAACCCACTGCAGTGGTGCCCCCTATATCTATTTTGTGTACACCACTAAGAGCTAGTATTTAAAAGTAAAGTTGATTTTAACATTTTGGGTCCTTTCCACCTTAGTAGAAATCAAGTACCTGAAGGTGTCAACCTTTTGCAGGTATTCCTGTGTTTTGCATGGTCCCCAATGATCACATACTGACAGGCAGTCACCCTAAGGGAGCTGTATACTGTGTGTGGGGACAGTAAAGGGGCATTTTCAGGTGTTCTCCCAGACTAATCTTTGCTTGGAGCCTTAGATATGCCAAATCCGCCATGGTTTTACCTACCTACATTTAGCATAACCAGGCAGCATAGACTAGCCAGGGCTATAAAATTAGGACTTTAATCCTACCATTGGTAGGTATCTACATTGATGTTTAGTTACTGGGTTACCAAGCAAAGCTTTAATTCCCAGCATAACACTTGAGCCTCTAATAAATTCGACGAGGACAAGCTTCATCCTATAGACTTTGCTTGACACTCTTAAGCATTTTGTAGGGATTTGAGTTACCGATCTCTAGATACTTTAATATCTCCCATAAGAATATTTTCTAGGGAATGATTTACTCATTTTCTATGAAATTCATCATTGTAGTACAATAAATATTTTATATATTTATTGTTTATTTATATAAATATTTAAGTTTTGGTAATATTAGGAAGTAAAAATAGGTTACTTCTAAATATGGACAAATAATACATGAAGCACAAGTGCTATATTAGTAAATGAAGAATTTGGAAATATTTGGGAAACAGTCAAGTAAGTTGATATAGTTTAATTCATAGTCGATTAAGATTGAACAACTTCAGGGATCAAGTCCAACCGATAATATAAGGAAGTATATACAGAAACCAAGGGCATCCTGCCAACCATTAAAAGGGATGATCCTTTAGCTTAAGGACACATATCGAATTGCAGCTAAAAAAAATTCTACAGAAAAAGCTTTTTTCACTGCTTTGCATTTTTGCCTTTACCAATCTAAGTGTATGGGGAAAATGCAGCATTTTTATAGGAAAAACTAACATGCTGTTTTTTTTTTCTGCCCTGTGGGGATGAGACTGAGTAAAATGTAATTTGCTGGGACAGTAAAATGCAAATCCACATATAGTAGAGAAAAACAGTGCAGAAAAGCGGCGTGTCAATGTTACCTGCGGAAACGCAAGCATTTTCCCCATACATTTAATAAGGGAATAAAAACCACAGAGAAAAATTCAGCTAAACCACAGTGCATTTTTTCCACAGCATGGGGCCTTATCTTGAAACTAAGTTTCTGTGGCACCCTGGAGTTCCTTGGAACTTGGTATGGGATGTCCTTTTACACAACCCCCCATAAAACAGGTGAAGAGAAAAACATTGATTTATCTTGCTTCAGTGGTACCTGTCAAGGTGGTGGGAGGGGGTATCAAATAGTTAAGCATAAGGATCTGAGTAACTTTGACAAGGACCAGTTTATAGTTTGTTCTTAGCATACAGTGGTTTGTACCTACAAAAAGTGGTCCAAGGATGGACAACCAGTGAGACGAGGACAGGTCATGGGTATTGACTGCACACTGATGTGTGTGCGGAGCAAAGGCTAGGCCGTGTGGTCCAGACCTACAGAAAAGCTACTGTAGTACAGGTTAATGAAAAAGTTGATGCTCGCTATAACAGGGAAGTTTCCGGGCAAATAATGCATTGCAACGTGCTACGTATGGGACTGCTTAGCCTCATAGTGCAGAATATAAGGCATGTAGATTTAATGTTAAGGCCAGTAAAAAGTATTCTAAAAAATATTGTAATGAGCAAATAGAATTAGTGAGTCATTGGTAAGGCATCTCCATTGTTGCTTTACTTACATAATCCTACATGTATAAATGACTTCCTGTTATTATTGTTTATTACACTGTTTTATTATTACATGTAAAATCCTGGAGGCGTTCGGTTAGGAAGTAAAACGACTCCGATAGCACCCTCCCTCCATAATTTCCATTGCTGAGATTTTCTTTTACACTTGCAGTCTCTCTGGATGAGTTTTACTCTGATGTGGGATTGCACCTCTCAAGGAAAAACTGTGTGAAAACAATTCCAGGCTTGCTATTCTTATACCAGCTGCTTATCTGCCTGTGCTGGCTTTGTAGGCAGTGACTCATTTACAGACATGAAAAGCGACTAGTCATTGTAAAGCACAAGGACTGCCCTGAATGCTGGCTGTCTCTAGACATGAGCGCACACTGCGGTAGCTAAAGTTTTCATACATTCATGGAGGTACAATGGCAAACTGCAGAGCATACCAAAGGATATTGTCTGCGTTTTCTCCATCTGAATGACTACTTTTCTTGGATTTTTACAGAATGCTGCTGTGAGCCGCCCGGACGACCTTCCATCCTAGTAAGTTACAATGTTTTTTCACATAAATGTATGTTTCCCATGCTTGCTAGATTACCTTGTAACCTTATTATGTACAATTTTAGCCCACATTAATGCGCCTCAGTTATCCCCTAAATAGGTCATGTGTATTTATCACCTAGTGTACATTGGTATTAGTAAAATCCCATCCGTCCTGCTTTGGTTACAATTTCTGTAGTTTGCAATGGATTTATGTGATAATTAAATATCATTCATGGAATTGTTCCCAATATACATGCTATCACCCATACCCTTCAAAGACTTGCTTCATATCAACTGGTGCAAACAGGGTAAGAACAGGCGGACAATAATTCCTGATGCCTGTGGCTTTACATTTAGATAGAGCAGCTCATAGTTGGTCTCCTGTTTGTGTCTTTATACGTCTACCTTGTAGGTTTTACCTGCAGCATGTTAAGAGATCACATAGTTAGGTGTAATGGCAAACTCAGCTCTGCTATATCAGCGTAACAGGTGAAATTACTAAATAAACTCATGATTTTAATATCACAAATAAATGACTGAGCCACAGAGTGAAGTGACAACCTCAGCTCTGCTATGTCTATGTACCGAAGGCTTTGCAATGTTGAGGGAGGAGGTGTTTCTGTGATTGGCAGGGCCTGGAAAGTCTACAGCAAGTCGCTGATGTGGAGCAGCTTAGATGTTCTCACTACATTTTGACCTAATATTAAATCCCTTAAAGATTTGGAGGGGTTTTGGACGTCATAATCGGGTGGGGGTGTACTGAGTGATCTGTAAATTATTCTGTTAAAAGCTTAAGTTATGCAGGAAATATCTTCAGGATTTGCATACAGCACTTCGGGGTGAATTTCTGTTCTTATTAACATTTTAACACGTTCTTTTCAGGGATGTAGAGCATAGAAAGAATATTGTGCAGTGCAGTATGTATGGAGGATTCATTTAAAACATATGTTCAAGCTTTGGTGAACCTACACTTTTATATTATGGTATTACATATACAGCAGTTCCATTACTTATATCTATTATATTTTATATGGTATCATTTATTTCTCCTTTTATATACAGAGCTAATATATTCCACATTGCTGTTCACCACCTAAATCTGCCCATATATATACAATATTATTCTGATAGTAATTCTTCGGATATACCCTTACACATGCATGCTTGGCTTGGTGGGATGGGAAAACAAAGGATTAGGCACAATATGGCAAATCCTTTTTTGCCCTAATATCTGTCATTGGGAATGGTTAAGACCTCACCATACACATTAAAAATTTGGTAGGTTCAGATGACCTACATCTGATGTATATAGCCACTGTGATGAGTGGGTCTTGTGATCTAATTTTATTTACACAGAAAGCCAATTAAAGGGGTTGTCCATGATTAGAGGTGGGCAAACCTCTGAAGATTTGTTTCAGGTGGTTTGGTCCAAAGATTAATTTTGAACTGAAGTTATTCATCACAAAGCGGAATGACTTTTATTATACTTTAGGCTCTCTTCAGTCCCCAGGTTATAATAAGTGTAGTTGTGGAAACATGATAAACAGTTCTATTCTGCTTTCACTTGCATCCTCACAGCGTCCAGCACTCCCTTGGGGTCTTCTTCCAGCCTCCAATTATTATACTTCAGACTGCAGAGTATAATAATGGCTCATGAGCAATGAACCCCCAATGTTAAATTCGGGTAGAACTGGTTCGCTCATCTTTATCTATGGCTAGAAGAAAGGATCTTCTGTTTTTTGAGAAGCAGAACCACATCTGTTTATAGACTGAATCTGCTATTGCTGTTCATCCCAAATGAAATAAGTAGAGATGAACTGCAAATCCAGATATAACCCATGGACAGATATGGTACTGTTCTTGCAAAAACAGCAGTCCCTGTTTTCTAGCCCCTGCTAACCTCTTTGACTTCCGTATCATGCTGCAAGTTAATGGCAGTAACTTCTGCGGCAACATGCTACCCATACAGCAATGTTTCCTCCATAAGGCAAGCTTGAAAACGTCACCTTTCTGAGCACCGTTCCTCGCTGTAGTGGGGCAGAATTTTGCAAGATGTACCATCTATTTTTGCATTTTCGCATCTTCTCTCTGTATTCTGTACTGTATTTATTGCCTAATGTCAGATATCTGCAGCATTGTAGTGTTACTGATGTTGATCTACATACATTCTGCACAGATTGACCACATCTTGATTGTGTCGCCCCACAAAATGAGCAGAATGTGTTATTTGTGTGGTTGGTATTATCTCTCACAATAAACACTGGGTATCAAAGAGTTAACTGCATTCCATTGCTTTCATCAAATGTTTCAGGCCACACCATCTCTACCCCCCAAGGAGAAGGTTTGGTAACTTGCAAGGGTGACTGCCTTGCAGGAATGTAGTAAAATGCCCATAAATAGAGAAGGAGCTGTCTGTGCATTCCATGACCTATGTAAGTGTTGCTGTTGTGTATGGTGTATAGGGCAGTGTCTATTAGGTGATGGGTGGGGTTGCTGTCAGGTAATGTCTATGCTTTTATGTAATATGCATGCATCTTGTAAATGCTACAGTGTTTGGATATGTTAAATATCTGCCAGCTCTGGAATGTGTGTGGGTTTGGCAGCTCTAAATCATTTAGACATAATGAACAAGATTTGTAAACTATGAGTAGAGCACAGTTAGAGCTACCTTAAAGTGCACCCAAAGCACAAACTATTTGGACTTCTAGTTCCACATCAGAAGGTTACCATAAAGCTTCCACTCAAAATCCCTTAGGCCCCATGCACATGGTGGGATCTGGACCAATCCTGTTTGTATATCATCTGGATTTCCTTGCCCGAACCCAGTCAAGAGCCTAGGACTCCTTGTATCATAGTGATTTCTGAGTCTGGAAGTCCCTGCCTGCCGCCTGCTTTACTGGCCTGACTGTATATAGAATGGATCAGTAATGCTGCAGGCAGGAAGGGACTCTCAGCATCATAGATCATTTCCATGCAAGGAGTCCCAATCTCCGGACTGGTTTGGGCTGAGAAATCTGGCCGATGTATGTATTGATTTATTACTTAGTAAAGTCTCATTTTATCTGTACTTTAACCCTTCGATTTGTAAAGTGCTGCAGAATATGTTGGTGCTATATAAATAAAATGTATTATTACCCCAAGAGGCAGTAATGACAGATACCATGCTAGAAAATAGTTTTGTTTTTTTTTTATTGTATAGGCTGTATTATGGGAAAAAATATTTGCAAGTGATAGTATTAAGAATTTTACTACATTTGTCTTATTTATTTATTTATTTAGCGCCATCATATACTGCAGTGCTTTACAGACATTGTGTTCACAGTCCCATGTCCCATATAGGGCTCCCAATCTAAATTCCCTATCAGTGTTTGGGAGGAAAGCGGAGTACCTGGAGGAAACCCACGCAAACACTGGGAGAACATACAAACTCCTTGCAGATGTTGTACTTGGCTGGATTTGCAGCCTATGTGTATTCTGATACATTGCAGGCTGATAAGTTCCTTTTACTATGAAATCTGTGAGGTGAGCTGTCTGACAACTTGGTATGCATTTTCTGTTGCAGATTTTGTTGCTGTTTTTTGAGCCAAATCCAGGAGTGGCTACCAATAGAATAGAAAATATAAAGGAAGGACTTATACTTCTCCCTTCGGGTCAGTTCACTCCTTGCTTTGGCTCAAAAAAGTCTGAAACAAAAAAAAAAAAAAAAGCAGCTTTTCCACCAAATATGGCCTTAGCCTTAAGCAGACAACTGTACGAACAAATGAAATAAACTTGAATCGGAAGCAATGTCAACTTCATGAGTGTTCAGGACAGCAGAGAGAGGGGATACAGATCGAGCCGTCAGACAAGCTCTCTCTGATTGATTTCACACTAATCATCCTGAAAAGTACATATACATACGACATATATACATACATATATATATATATATAAAGGCTGCAGATGACGAATAGTGGAAAATTTTGTAATTAAAACCAATTGCAGATATGTGTCTGCTAGACTTGTGGTGGCACTCAACTGGAGAAATGTAGTAAGACTGTGTCAATGAATGACGGACACAAAAAGTCTTTTTTTAGGGTGTTTTAGTCAAGTAACTTCATAGTGGTAGTTTAAGAATGGGAGTTTGGTGGAATTTACAAGTGAAAGTGATCTAACAATAAAGCAAGTTAGCTGCTGTTTTATGACTGCCCGTATATGCATATGACCGTGTGTACAGCTCGAGGGGGCTCCAATGTTTTAATGGAGGACACTTGGATGACATTGGAGTGCCTTCCGTCCTACATTGAATTCAGTGGGGGTTCAACTCCGGATCGTTGGAAACCCCCTTGTACTGCATACTCAGTCGTGTGCATGAGGCTTGAGAGAGAGTACAGGCTACTGTAAGCATCTGCCTGTATTCAGCTGTTAGACATTATTTGGGGAATTTTCCTTCTCATAATGTTGTTGGTGTTCACCCCTCAATCCAATATCAGAGAATACCTGTTCAAGAGCAGTGTATAGACCCATTGATTTCCAACTCCTAATTTGATGGTACATATGCAATGTTCATCCCTAAGCTTACCTGGCTGGTGTTTGATGTGATGTCACGGTGGCTTTCCTGATTTTAAAATCTGAGTGATGTCACAACAGTTTACCTGACTGAAACCAACCTGTGATGTCACAGCAGCTGGCCTGACTAAACCCACTGTGTTTGTGGTACCTGATGAAAGCACAATTTTGATGTCACAGTAGCTCACATGATGAAAGCACAATTGTGATGTCATAGCAACGTACCTGAGGAAAACAGAATTGTGATGTCACAACAGCTTTTTCACTGAAACCCGTGTGATGTCATAGGAGTTTACCTTACAGAAACACGTTTGTGATTTCACAACAGCATATGTGAAATTGTGATATCACAGCCTTTTTTAAAATATCAGGTGTCTTTAAAAATCTGCTTAATATGAAAACTTGGTTTAAAAAATAGGTCATTTTCTGGTGACACATTTCCTTAAACTGATAGAGGCACAATTGAGATGTCAGAACACCTCACCTGATGGAAAGACGATTGTAGTGTTACAGCATCTTATCTAAAACATAGATGTGATGTCACAGAAGCGTACTCTATGGGCAGCCATAGACCACCTCATTTAAGACTCACCAGAAAATGACCAACATTCTCATAATCCACCAGTAATTGTGAGATATCATAGAAATAAACATAGCCTCTCATGTACGATTATCTACTGGGCTACCTGGTCTGAAGGGCCCCTATGCAGCTTCATATATTGTATGTCCACACCTGATGGGATTGTACCTGATAAAGAGGATAACAGTTTCAATAATAATTGTAGGGAATTGCTGTATATACATTACCTCAATATATGAGCTATACTTTACATTTCCTAAAATTTCAATAAATACCTTTACATTGTGTTAAAAATGGGTTAAAATTCCTAATTTAGCAGGAAGTGACCCATTTAAGTGAATATTGCTGTTGATTCTCCTGGCCTGCAGGGGGACCGCACCACTATTTTCACTGCCTGCAAACATTTGCATTCTTTCAAGATTATGAAACCGATTAAACAAACACTAATGGACTGGAAAATAGGATTTGCCAAAAGTCTTCACTGTTGAAATAGCTGGGAAACAAGTCTGTCTCACTGTGCTTTCATGTTTTGTGTCTCTGTATAGCTCATACACACCTAGCTACAACTTCAACCTCGCCAAAGAGACTTCCCCAGAGCCTCCACTCTCTGAGAATGAAAGACAGATCTACAAAAATGTGTTAGAAGGAGGAGATATTCCGTTCCAGGGACTGAGCGGCCTGAACAGACGCCCCTCCAGCTCTGCCTCCAATAAAGGTGCGTGAACCATAAAGATCTTTGTGACCCGATCAGGTTTACTTTTGGGTGTAGCTGAGTTCAGTTCTTACATATGAATTTGGATTATAATAGGAGATGATCTCATAGGTCAGTATGACTAGGTTTACTTTAGAAAGCAAACTCACATGGTAATACCTCACCTTCAAAAACAAATACACTGGACTAATAATATTTCAGGTTATGTATGTCAAATATCTGTGACTACTAATCCACACCCATCTTAAAAAGTGAAATTTGAAGATGTTTTAGGAGTCATTAGCAGTCACTTATCAATAACGACATAAGACGCATGCATATACAAGACAGCAAAAATTGTGCAAACCGTAGCAAATTTGTCTAAGGGGTGCTTTTCACATGATTCAAATTTAGTGCAAAACGCTAACCGTTTTCTGAAACGTCATAGTGACACATTAGAAGTTTTTATTGGTGGTGTACTAGTTGTTGAGACACCCACCATTGCCCAAAGCAAAGGGGCAGAATTACTCGGCTGTGAGTCCTGCGCCACTTTTAGTTCTGCTTGGCACTCTTTGGAGAGGCAAGTAGAGCATGTATAGGCTTGTAGAAAGTCTACTGGGGATATTTATCATTGTTTGGACTGCAGAAAATGGCATTCAAAATTGGCTACATTGGCGACATTATGCCAATTTGCGCTTCACGTGCTTCTATTCTAAAAAGTGGACACATCTGGTGTGGGGCTTGATGGAAGAAGGTGTGACCTCTGCAGCTATAGTGTGGATCTACACGAGCTCCTAGACTGGAGATGAAGATCAGAAGATGCGCCTCTTAACATTTTAGCCACCTTTTACTCTGTTACAGCCTGTACACCACTAACTTCCTCTCTCTAAAGGGGTTATCCAGGAATAATAATAATAATAATAAATTTAATAATAATAAATTTTATTTATATAGCACCAACATATTCCGCAGCACTGTACAATTTGTACAATCCAGGAAGAAATATCTCTTACCAGTGAATTCCCTAGATTGGATAAGCATTATTACTAATATATAACCAGGTTCCCTGGAGCCCCAAAGATTAGATTTGCGGAACACAGTGGGGGAGGCCAGAAGTCTGTGTGTGCTGCCTCAATTCTGTGTGATGTCACAGACTTCGCTCTACTCCTGCTGCAGGTCCACAGAGTAAAGCAGAGTCGGCAGCAGGGGGGCAAGGGACAAGACTTACTAACTCCCTGGCTGCACTCTGCAAAGGTAATAAATGGGACTTTGTGGAACCTGCTTGTATATTAGTAAGAAAGCAGGGAATGTACTAGTAAACTTCACTTTCCCTTGATAACCTCTTTAAGGATAGCTGAACACAGCCAAAGAGACACAAGTGATCATTTCTGCCTCTTAATTTCCATGATTGATGGAAGTATTAGCACCAAGACCCCACCAATTAAAACTTCTGACATGTCACTATGACAATTCAGTAACTTCTTGTAGTGACAGTTATAATTAAAGATGTTATCCACTTTCTACAATTGATGGCCTATCTTTAGGATAGGCCATCAATATTAGATCTGTGCTTTCGCAGTACTGGTGATCTGTGGGGGATCCCAGATGTCAGAACCCCGCAGATCTAATATGGCCTATCCATAGAATAGGCCATCAATTGTAGAAAGTGGATAACCCCTTTAAGTAAATTTGGTGTATTTTACAACTCCTCCTGCGTGCATGGTATTCATGTGTTTGCATAAAAATAATACATTTCAGAAAATTCTGAAAAGTGATATTATGGAGTCATACAGAGGGAAAGTAACAGCAGGAATCTTGCCTTAGTTTTGTAGGGTTTATTTTAGTGATACATACCGTGCTCTGCTATAATTATTACAATCTTAACATAGTGCCTTTATTCTATTCTCCATGCTTTCATATGGACTCCACAGGTGGGAATGCTCATGTATTTTCTCATTCCACATTAAACAAGCGAACGTGTAGTGGTAGTAATTCATTAGGCAGCTTGTATAAGCAGAAGTCATCTTTGTCAGCTGCAAAAGCTTGCATAGGTGAAATTCTACCATCCAGATTCAAACCCATAGCTGCAGCCCAGGACCGGCACAAGCAGAGTGCATCTCTGTCCCAGCAGAAAGCTCAGAGCTGCGAGAACTTGCTTGAACCTTTGACATCATTTGAAAACAAACAATCATGTATAATGCAAGCTGATGGATGTGTAGATAATATGCTGGGAAAATCCTACAAGGATTATAAGGTAAAATCGGGCAGCGCCATGAGCCTGCAAGAGTACACCATGAACTCTGCAAAATGTTCATTCACATCCAATCTCAGGTCAGGTGGCAAAGAGTTCAACATGATGTACAGAGATATGCACCACATTAACCGATCTTCGCTGCAGAGTGCATTGTCTTGCTCCAACGTCAGAGATATTGCTAACCACTTTGAGAAGGAAGGAAAGCATGGGGCCTTTCTTAAATTTGGAATTGAAGGCTCTGAACATGTTCCCAAACACACAGTATCTTCACGCGTGACAGCATTTGAGCAACTCATACAAAGGTCCCGGTCAATGCCTTCCTTAGATTTATCCAATGGACAAAGTGTTTCCCCCTACTCCTTCACAGCCAAGAAACGGAATGGTGACTGCTGGCTCTGCTGAGTCTCTTCTAGAGAGTCCATTGAAGAAAAATGAAGATACAAATATGCAGTTGCCGCTACACAAGACCTCCACCCCTAGTAGTAATGTAGAAGAGATGAGTTCTGATCTCAGTGACATTGCTTTAATTGATACTCTTTCTGTGTGCACGGATGAGACTGACCACCTTTCTAACACTTCCAATGACAGTGGCAACAGTACCCATAAACCATCCCAAAAATACAAAATGAACACCTGCAAGAGTTCCTGTCCAGCTTCCTACACAAGATTTACCACTATACGGAGGCATGAACAGAAAATGGCCAAGAACTCAAAATCCTCTGCACATTCTGACCGGCAGGTTATTCAGAGGAATATATATCTAATAAGCCCCCTACCTTTCAAATTAAAGAAGCCATTACAAGACAGTCCAAAAAAGTCTTCAGATACCTCAGAAAAAAACTGTGACCTTATTGAACCATCAAAGGAAAGCCATGTAGATCACCTACTTAAGCCTTCAGAAGGTGTGGAAGAGAAGCCTTGTCTTCCTACGCGGCAGTCTTCACTTGACATTGTGGAGAGACTGAGCTGTCTAAACGTTAACAATTTAGATCATGATAATGCTAATCTAGAACATGATTGTCTTGACTCTCTAAATAATGGAGATATTGTCTCGTTTCCTTTATGTTACGATTTGGATACAAACAACAATCAGCCGAGTGATGGTGGAGCAGTCACTGGAGGTGGAGTTTTTCTGCAACTTGCCAATATGTGACACTTCATCTGTGTGACCGACCATCTCTACCTGTCATCCACCTTCATTTCCTCTTGAATCCACATCTGTGCTTCCCGTCTGTGTTCCTTCTGAGCTGACATGTACATGGATTTGTTCCTAAGTGCAATGCATAAAGAAACGTAGCCACCTTTATATATTCAGCCTTGGATGCATTTTAGTTGAACACAAAGCTAAATCTCTTATTTGGCTATTAATACAGTGACCTGTAGATCGGAGTAGCAATCTCATTTAGGCAATTGTTTTAATGCTGTCTCACTTAGGGCTGCACTGAAGTATATGTACATCAATCTTCTTAGCAGTTTCCAAATGTTACAGATAGGGGCCTTTGGTCACATTTATATTTCACTTGTGTTACATAATTTCCAGTATGTCAAAGGTTGTGAATGGGGCACTTGTTCAAATTTATATTTCACTCATGTTACAAAATTTCCAATATTCTAGCAACCTTTGATTACAAATAGCTGTATACAAATTCCATTTTTAGATCCTGCCCAAAATTTATCTTAAAGGAGTAGTCCTAAGAGCGACACTTTTATTACTCATCCAGGGATAAATGATACGTGTGTGATGTCTGGGGATCTCACTGTACTGCCAATCCATTTAACATGGCTATCTTCTTTACTCCAATAGACTTTGAGTAGAGAACTAGCATGACTGCCAAGCCATTAAAAAGGGAAGCGGTGGCTCAAGTTCTCATGACCAGTACGAGGCCCAGGGGTAGATTTCCCAGCAGACACTTGTCACTTATGTAATGGATAGGTGATGTATATTGATCTTGGGACAACCCATTTAATATACATATTATAAATATGAAGGCTTTATTATAAAATTTATATTTTTGTCCTAGAACCAGTACTAGTGTTAAGATCCTGAATTGGGGCAGTATTTGCTGATCCCAGTTTTGTCCATTTGACATCTCGTTGCTTGATTCAGTGTTGTCCTGTTTGAGACTGCATCATAATTGTTTTGTCAAATTTCTGTCCATCAGCTCTTTAACCCTTCTCATGCCGTTTGACTCAATGTCAGCGGGATCACAAAAAAGCTTTTCTGAAGAGTTTGGTTGCAGTGACATAGTAATTTAGAACTGGTTTTAGACTGTCCTGTGTGCTGTCTCGGCCTCTGTGTGCCACCAGTGTTAACATTTTATTGCACTAATTAAACATTTATTGTTTTTTAAGTAGATTCCGAATCTCCAAGACATTTTACACCACTCGAATACATGGATCACCCTGAAGAATACGTCCGCCGGCGTTATGACAGCAAAGAGGTATTCTTCCCATTACGAATTGTTGCTACATAAAATGCATGGGGATGACATGATATTTTTATAGCATGACGTTACATTTATGTTTTAGATCTGGTCTCAAACTGAAATGATACTAATCATTTATATTACTGCGTTATTTGTAAACCTGTTAAAACTTTCTGCAGGGGAACAGAAAATCTTCTTTGTAGCTCGCCTTCCTCTGTTATATAATAGAATGTCTTACTACAGATTTAATGATTAACCCGAACCAAGTGGTTCTTCATATGTCTCCAGGAATGTCCATGTAGTGTTACAGGTCAGCACTGTTGATATAAAACCAGGTCAGCATTTTTAACATAATGGTGATATCCGGGTTACATGCAGATTTTTCTGGCGCACCCTGCTACATTGAAAGTGATGACATCTGCAAGGAAAATCTTTGAAAACTTATCAAATTTCTGCAGATTTGAAAATCTACAGCCTGCAGAAATTGTCCACAGCTCATAGATGCTACTTGTAAAATCCAGATTTTATTATTTACGGAACTGATCCATGTCAATGTTAAAAATGCATTTGCTAAAAGGAACTCTCTACATACATGTATTTTTATAGTAAAAAGTCTGATTACTATAGCAGTAAGAAATAAAAAAGGATAATGACTGGCATACCGTGAAGCCGTCTTCTCCTATATCTGTCTGAGTTTAGTGCTGTTTTACCTTAAGTTGAATTGCGGAATAATTTGAGATGCACTGCTTGCAAAGTTTATTTCACTTTTGCTACTTATTCAGATTTTTCAGAAAATATAAATTTAGGAAAATAATCTCTTTAAGAGGTTAACAATAAATGTGCCACTTTTTGAAAGGTCGAACTGATAAAGGCAGATTCCGAGTATTCAAGTTTTAAAGCCAACCATAGGCTGGTATTCAGACAAGAAAACACTTGGGGTGGCCTCAAAAGTAGTGATATAATATAGGAATGACACAGAATAACATACCACAGCTAGGTGTCTTAGTAAGACATGCACATACAATTTTCTGTCTTTGGATTTGGAAAAGTTAGTCTATTAATTCAAATTGTGTTTCTAACCTTAGTAATATTTTTGATATCAGCCGGTGCATTTTATAGTCCAAAAAATATGATAGATTGTAAGCTACAGTATACAAGGGTTAGGTCTTGCGTAGAAGACTATAGTTATTATTATACTACTATAGTTGGTAGAAGAGAACCATTATGCAACAGCTATTTTTTGTTTGGTAAAGTGACACTGACACTAAGTCTTTTTGCTCTTCTTTGGGGGGCAGGAGATTTGGCATTAGACAAAGTGGTCCAGTGGCTGTGGTAGATACTTAAGAACTCTATGTTTTGAATATGGTTTGATTCCCGGAGCAATTGGAACTTTGAAGGTGCAGCTTTTGGGAGCGTCATATAGTTGCCAGCGAAATTGGACCACCTTGTCTGATGCTGCCTCTCCCACCACCAATTTCATATTGTGACAGGTGGTGCAGCTGGGAGTTAGTGGCAGTGTCACAGGCTTTGTTATTAATGTCTTCATTGTTTGAACCCTTACTGCTTGCTCTGATGCCCATACCTGCGCTGACAGCCAGGTTATTCACAAGCCCAATAATGGCATTTTTATCTTAGAAACTTTTAGAGGATCAGCGAAGACTTAAGCGTGAGCAAGAAGAAGCTGATATTGCTGCTAGGAGGCACACTGGGATTGTCCCATCTCATCACCAGTTTATCACTAATGAACGATTTGGAGACCTCCTTAATGTAGACGATACAGCAAAGAGGAGATCTCGGTCTGAGGTCTGTTCTTGATAACATTAAACCGCTGCTTGGCCCATAGCAATATCTTCCATTCACATCCATTCAATAGCGCCAATCATTAGTAGCCTAGCAATTGCCATCCATCAGCTTTCTTTTATTTGCTTTGCACCAGCTTCGGGTGGTAGAGAAAACGCAATGACAACTCATATTTAGCAGCATGTTGGCTTGGGAGATGGTGTCCACTGCATGAATTCATTAGATAATTCACTCTGTATCATTATGTCTTATTTCTCATAGCACATCATTTTTCTTTTTAGTTTTATTTTAATTCTAATTTTTTAATACAATGTAACCTACTAACAAACTAACAAGTCTCTGGTGTGTGAAAACCTGATTCTAATATATGTGTTATATAATTAATAATAATAATTGGTTACTCATTGCAATATGTTTTAATATTTTGTGTGAATTTTTGTGACATTTTTAACCAGCTTGTGAACGATTTATAGTTTATACGCACAGGGCAAGAAGCCACTTTGAAGGCTTGATGAATGTGTATGGACCCTGGTGAAGTGACAGATATTATAGTATGTTCTTATGTATATTTGCCTCGCATTCAAAATGCCTGCTTCTCTGTGTAGGCAAAAACATCCTGACAATTTACTGTAGAAGATGAAAATTGTGTCACTACCTGTAATTGAAAGTGAAGCACTGAAAAATCTCTATTCACATTACATTTAGGGCACTCTTTTGGTATTCATTGGAACCATAGAGGTGACAAAATATAAAAACATATTGCTTCTGATCCTTTTCCTAGTGAGAGGAAATTACTGCTGAGACATATGCAACTCCAAGATGATAAATAAGATATATGAAGAAACTGGTTTACTCTTGGTGCCCTTTACATAGTCGGATGATCGTGCAAAAAAGGGTCCACAAGATTGCTCGTTCTCGATCATCGCTCGGTAGAAACAGACTAGCGATAAGGCGATAAACTGATCACATTTGTTATACCAGCCTTAGCAATGACTATTCTTAGTAGTGCATCTTCCCGTATAAACAGGGGATGTACTGCTGACCATATGCAAACTGTATAGGGGTGAGTGATCATCCTACATACAGTCTTCTATAGGTGATGTAAAGGCTCTTTAAACGAGCACCAGTCGACTTGTTATATTGTCCCTCGGCACTTCTTATTGGCCAGAAACCAGCACAAATAAAAGAGCATTTTGTTCTCCTAATAATAATAAATTTTATTTATATAGCCCCAACATATTCCGCAGCACTTTACAAATTGTAGGGTTCGAGTACAGACAAAATGAGACATTACAGAGTAATAAATCAATTCACACAGTGGGATTTAGGGCCCTGCTCACAAGAGCTTACAATCTAGAGGTAGAGGGGGTGACACAAGAGATTGTCTATACTAAATTGAGGACCCATAATAATTTCTCATTATCCCATATTAATTGCTTATGGCGGGGCCTACAGCTACTATATAGATAATACATGTTACTCTTATGCGCTGCTATGTCAGAAGACTACAGAAGTGCTTATTTTCCTGCCGTACATTATTCATTATATTTACACAGAATTAGATATCATGGGCATTAATGCCGACAAAGTCTTTCACTTACTTAGATTTGCTTTGATTCTACTACATCGAATCCCACCATAAATTCCCAAGATTGTAAGGAGTAGGGTAGTTTCAGTAAATGTATTTAGGGGATGATACATTACTATGTAAATGTTACTGATAAAAGCGGTGTTCTTCTTTTAATTATGTCCTGATGGTATTAACAGAACATCACCTCAAACTATAATATCCAATTGACTCCCTGTTTCACAAGATATTAATGAATCCTCCATATTCTAAGTGCTGTGTCTCAAGTAGAGCTAATTTTCTCCGAACACTTATTTTTCTGTCTGTAACTAAATCAATTCTTAATATCTATAAAGTGTTGTCATCCATGGGTTTGTGTGGTTTGTGCACTATTATAACATTTGCTGTGTCCTTCCATTTTATCCTATTTATAGATGACACAAGCAAGAGCAAAGTTCGATTTCAAAGCACAGTCTCTGAAGTGAGTATGAAAAGAAAAGGAAAAGTATGGTTGTCTCATCTTATGTACAAAGCCTAAGATAACTCTGGGGTCGCCAGAGAATCTGGCTTTGGGGTAACATAAGTATAGATTTGTGACATGACCTCTACTGTTAGTGTAATGTATCTTGTATATAGCAATGAGGAATTCAGCACTTAGTTCTCAAAATTCATTTTTGTACATTGGAGCGTGCATAAAAAGAATAAGAATAGAGTACAGAGGTTCTACATAGCAAAGCACTGGGCTCCTGTACAGTAATAGCAAACAGAGCAGGTATTGCCGTCAGTAACAGTATGGTTTAGTAACATTGTTGCCCATTACTTTCCTAATACAAAAAGTACACAGTGGATCTAATATATATCTTAAAAAATCTTCAGAATATGAAAGTCTTAGATATAGCAGTCATTGTAAGGCGCACTATTACTGTTCCTTCTCAAGCTCCATTTTATCACCAGGCTTCATCAGGAGGTACACCTTTTTATCAATGGTAGCCATTAATTTGAAAAATAAAAAACAAATGGTTTGAAAGGGGTATTTCTGTACAGGCCTACATGTTTGTGTCAGGATTACTAAAGGGATTGTTCAGCCAATGAATGCTATACAAAAAAAATCATGTCACCCGCCTTCTGGCTCTCCTCCATACAGGAAGTGCCTACCTAGCCAATCATTGGGCACAGCCTTGACCCCGCTGACAATGATTTAATGAGCACCACATCCTGTGTGTGGAAGTGGTGGAGCATTGAGTATGACTTTTTTTTGTAGTAGTAGTAGTATTTTATGATATTTTGAGTCCCTTTTAGGAAAACACCCCTTGAAAGTGAATCTGTCAGTAGTAAATTGGTTATGAACCTAATACTAATACCTTGTAGTGGTGATTCTACAGTTTGGAGCCTTATTTTCATGTAAATTGTTGTTTTATTAATATGCAAATGAGGGGGAAAGTGCTTTGTTCAGGAATGTAGAGCCGAGAGGAAAGCCCAGGCAACTTAAGGCATGACCCAAAGCATTTTCTATCATTTGCATATGAATAAAACTACGATTTATATGAAAATGGGGCTCAGAAGCTAAGTAACACAGGCATATTTGGAAACTGTAGATTCACCTCTACAAGGTACTGTTAATAGGTTTATAACCAATTTACTGCTGACAGACTCCCTTTAAACATGTACTAGGGTTAAAGACCAAACGACTAAAATGTAATCTAAAGTCCAGTGTATTATAGTAACACTCCATTTTATCTCCATTTATAGGGAGTTGCCGCTCCAGAAGGGTGATATAGTTTATATTTATAAGCAAATAGATCAGAACTGGTTTGAAGGAGAGCACCATGGGAGGACAGGAATCTTCCCTATTTCTTATATTGAGGTAAGGCCATTAGACCAATGTGAAAACTAAGAAATCATTTTTTTCTTTGTCACTATCCAATAGTTGAAACTGTTTCATTTCAGATGCTGCCACAAACAGAGAAAGCACAGCCACAGAAACCTCCACCGGTGCAAGTCCTGGAATATGGAGACGCTGTGGCCAAGTTTAACTTTAATGGAGATACTGCGGTAGAAATGTCCTTCAAAAAGGTAGAAGATAGAAACTTCTTATGATATACCCAAATGGTGGTCTGATAAATGGAATAATGGGTGGATGAATGAATGGATGGACGGACAAAGAGATATACCATGTGTAAGGAATAATATGGATGGATGAGTGAATGGAAGTTTTCTATCTAGTAATTTTATTTAAACCCTTATAAAAGGTATATTTAACAGTATTGGAAAGTTGACACATGGCATTTTCCATGACTTTGACTATCTCACAATGTCATCAATTAAAGATGCGCTGGGGTCCCTGAGTGCTGCTTCCGCTTTAAAGGCCATGTGATGTCATGTTCATTGGTCACATGGCCTGATCACAGCTCAGTTCCATTTAAATGAATGGGTTGAGTTGCCAAAGACAGTGGCTGTACAAATGTATGGCGCAGTGTTGGTAAGTACTGAAGCGGTTACAATGCTCACCTGAATACTGCGGACTCTTCAAACACCTGATCGGCCAGTGGCCCGGGTGTCAGACCCCTGCGGATCTTTGATGACCTATATTGGTCATCAATTATATAGCCTGAAAAACCCTCTTAAGGTCGGGGCCCCACGCAGCATAAACGCTGCGATTTTGCAGTATCTGCAAAGTGGATGGGATTCTGGCTAATCCGATCTACACATTGCAGAAAAATATCCGCAGCAAACATGCTGTGATTTTAAAAACCGTTGCGTTTTTGTCAATCGCAGCATGTCAATTATACCTATGGAAATGCTGCCGTTTTCCGCATAGGAATAATAGGGGCAGAAAGTCTGCAGAGGAAAACTCTACAGTTGTCTTAGAATGAAAGATGGATTTGTTTTATTTTAGGGTGAAAGGATAACATTGATCCGTAGGGTAGATGAAAACTGGTATGAAGGAAAGATATCTGGTACCAGTCGTCAAGGTATATTTCCAGTAACCTATGTAGATGTTCTCAAGAGGCCACGTGTAAAGAATTCACCAGATTATATGGATCTGCCATATTCATACTCTCCAAATAGAAGCACAAGTGCTTCCCCACAGGTATGGATCTTTACTTTTCAGCATTATCTACAGTATGGATATTACAGTGTATTATACCTTTTTGTGTGTTGTCACAAGCAAAAAATTGTCGATTTGGATATATTTCTGGCAAGTAGGGCAATAGGTCTGTAAGTCTTAAATAGATCTGTGTAGATCATGTCTGGAGGAATAGCAAATAAACATGTAGATTGATATATATTAGTCTTTGTACAGATGCCAACCCTGGGATATGCAGGTACTTTTTATTCCTAGCCGACACAGTTCAACCAGTTCTTTTCTAGACGGGATCCCAATGGCCATTATGGCATTTATTTCAGATGTTTCTCAGCATTGTATTACATTATCAAATTAGGGGTGCGACCTAAGAGACAAAATACAATATCAAGACTCAAGTCAGTTGTTCCACCTAGTGGACATAACTGGTATTGCAGCCTTTTCTTATTCCATCTATTGGACATTATTCTATGGTTTATGGTGGTTCTAGACAAAATGTGGATTTTGTGATACTTTTGTGCTTTTTCTTTTCCATCACATTCTTCTTCTTTTTATGTTTTCTTCTGTTTTTGTTTTCCTTTCATTCTGTTAAGTCTCCTAGCTATGCCAGGCCACGTACCACTACTCCACCTCATGTCTCTCGCAGAGCTTTCTCTCCAGAAGTGCAGGCTATCACATCTGAATGGATTTCCCTCACAATGGGTGTTTCCCGTAATAGCGGATATACCTCAACTCCCCCACTTCCTCCTTTACCCGAAGCCATGCTTTGTACCATAGACTACATAACTCCATCAGCAGCCGCCAGCCCTTCATTGTCTCTAACACCATCTGTCAGTCTCCATTATTGCAATGTCTCTGGTAGATCCACCCCAAACTCTGGCCTGTCTTCGGTGCCAACCTACCCATCCAGGCCGCAGTCTTCTACTAGAATTAGCTATGTCATTTCTCCACACAGTGATGAGAAGTTTGCCGGTTCAGCTTCCAGTTATGGAGGCTCTCCAGTGCAGATGGCTGCACCTCATGATATTCTGATTTCAGAACTCACTGACGTCTTGCGTAGTCAGCACGCCTCCAAGAGCGATGTTTGTTCTATAGAAAATGGTGAGCACGACAACTGGAAAGCATCAAATGATAAGATTAGAGACACCCAGGGAATGTCATGTGTAAACAGATGTGCAGGACTAGAGCCTAAAACCAGTGCCCATTCCTCAGACGAGAGCCAGTTGTGTAAGGAGCTTCTTAGCGTTGTCAGTGATGTCCACGAGGATTGCAAAAGGTCTCAGGGCAGTCCCATTAAGGTACATGGTGCATGTGTGTGCTCTGGGCTCGTGCATAAGAGTGAGGTTTCAAGGTTTTGAGAATTACTCTCTACTGATGAATTTTCGTGTAAGACACATCGTCTCTTCTACTAACACTTGTTTCTCACCTCCGCTCCTGTATAGTGCAATTGTACTACATTAAATACCAATGCGTATGTGTCTTCCTAACTAATATTGTGTTATAGCCCATTCACATTGATGACGTTATGTAATGTACATGACTTGGATGCATCAGAAATATTTAATATGGAGTTGTAATGTATCATTTTAAGGCAACTGACCAGAGAAAAGATAATAAAATAACCAGACTATGTGAAAATCTTCTACAGTGTGCTATGAAATATCTGGCTATAAGAGTAGGTTCACACTATGGTTATTTATGTCCATTGGCTATGACGGATGAGAGCAATGGACATTTCAGTGACTGATCCAGACAGAGCCCCCTCCAATTGGTGTCTGCATTCACCCTCATCTAAAAGAACATGATGGAAGCTTTCTCCTTAAATTTTTTGCTTTTCTGATGTATGCAGGAAGGACTTTTTCTTCCCTTACAACAGTATGTTAACATGACAGAAGAAAGTTTCTGTCATGTTTTTTATATTAGAGTCAATGGAAATTGATGCAGATGGAGGGGGTTCCATCTGTGTACATCATTCTACTACTGTTACTGTCCATTGCTCTCATCCTTTGATGCATGAGAACAAAGAACATTCATAACAGTAGTGTGAACGTCCCCTAATGCATAGGCCACGATATCTCTTGTAGTAGTTTATATTTTAGTCTTGAACATTAAAGTGGACCTTTCACCTTCTCCACCAACTCCAACTCTTTGCATCCTTCAATAGGAGCTGTGCCGCTGAATCCATTACATAATAGAGAGCAGGCGTGAGGAAATCCACAGTGCTGATCTATCACCTTTGCTTAACTTATTAGACATAGTCCAGCCTATCGATTTCCTTGGCCATACATTAGGGCTGGGCGATTATGACCTACATCAAAATCTCCATTAATTGAAAATTTTACCTCGATTACGAGTTTTGGCTTTGGCTGTTTACAGATCAGTAATCCTGACTAGACAGTATACAGTTAGTAACATATCCTTTAGCCAATGGTAGTGTGAGACAGAATGACATGGGGCAAAATAATTGAAAAAATGAAAGTGAACAAGATTAATTGAGATGACTTTAGGTTTCGATTACTTGCCCAGCCCTACTATATATTATGACACAAGTTTATTGGCAGCAGTTACTTAGGGAACTATCCAATTTAATACAGCTAGGTAAAAGAAGAATAAGCAAGCATTTTATTCTGAGAGAGTCACTTTATGAATGGGCATAACACTGCAAGAGTAAAAGGTCACCTTTCGTCTTAGCTCGGTGGATGTGACCAATATACCTGTAAACACTGGTTATTATGTTGTATCCATTGTGCTTAGACATCAGGTTCGCCTTATTGTGCTGGTTGTTTAATAACCTATTATGGTGATCTGCACTGGAAAATCTATCTGACAAGCTTTCTCTCCTTTAAAGACCACAGACACAATGCCACTGTCTTCATCTGTCTATCCTTCTGCACTGTCTACCTGTCCTGTCACAAACCAGCCACCTCCCAGACTTAGAGGCAGGGTCAGTGTGTCACAGGTAATGAGCTGCTGGATGTGTGTAGCTTGCTGCTTCAACATGAAAAGGCATTTTGCTCTCAAGCTGCATGCACTCCCTTTAACAGTGATCGGGCATGTGCAACCCTGCAATAGCACCATGATTCATGTGAGCAGAGAATCGCTTGCAAGTCTACATACTAATATCTCAATACCTAAGTTGTATACGAATCATTTTGAACATTATGTCCTGGAAAATACTTTGCCTAACCGTAGGTTACACAAAGTACTCCGAAAGAACAGTGCATAGGGTGTCCCAAAGACTTAGCAAGTACATTCTTGTGATTCTAGAGATTATCTCAACAATGCTATGTGTATAGGGGCTGGCAGACCTTCACCTGATGGCTGGCCAAAGGTGGAAGCTCCTGGTTGAAGGATCTGTTTGTTTTGCTTGTTTCCCTAGGAGATAGATGACACCTAAGCTGCTGAATGTGAAGGGTTATTGGGCATTCAAGGTTGTTTGGACAGCAGTGTGCAGTATATACTCTATATGGCTGGGTTACCTTAACAGCAGTATAGTTCAGTTAATGGTAGACTTGTGTAAGTCATGCTTCAGACTTGTGACCCATCATTAAGTACCTATATTGATGCCTTTAGATAATGTGTGTTGTTTTGTTTTTTTTTAATTGCATGTATTTTAAGAAAAAGATCATATTTGTCATAGACTTCTGCAAAAAAATTTGGACTGTTTTAGCTTCCGCAGCTGACATGTGTACACACTACATAGCAAGCTGCAGAATGCCTTCATTAGCAAATCCATCAAACTGATAGTTTGGTCTGAAGCCCTTCTCTCTCCTCTTGAACGATCCTCTAAACTGGATGATAACCAAATCAAAGTTGAACATCATTTCTCATAGCGCTACATTGTGCCGCTCCTGTGGTATACCTACACAGTCTGATACTGTATAGGACTGTGTAGGGACATCTCCCTCAGTTGGTAACTCGCAGGTTTCAATTTATTGATGTTTCTAGGAGGAATATCAGAGGAACAGTGTGCTGCATTTCTAAGAAAAAGATGATTCAGAATTGTTATTTCATGAAGAAGCTGTAAGAGGTTCTTCATTTATACTTCACAGGTTGTAAGGAATTGAGAAAACTTTTCACGTGTCTTGTTGACAAAGGTTGTTCCAAGAGAACGTTTCCATATATTAAAAAGGTTTTTTTTTCCCCAATAATCCATGGATAATCCATACTGTTTGTCCCAACCATGTATTTTGCAAGGAAAGTTTTTATATTTCATATACAGTTATCTAGAATTCTTCATACCATGGTACATGGAATAGTCATATCATATTAATGAATGGCAGACCTTCACCTGATGGCTGGTCAAAGGCACAGCTTTGACACATTCACATGAATATTGATGACCAGAAAAGTGAAAATATTTAGTGGAATTACCAGAATTTCCAAATTATGGCAAATGTAGGCAACCACAGAATTTTTACCATTTTATATTCATATGTTGTATTAGTTTGTTTCAAATATTTAATCTCTATGAGATTTTTTTTAACCAGACTGTAATCTAACTGTATTGTATAGAGGTGCTTCAGTAACTGAGCAAGTAACCAGTAATTTATTAAATACGCCCATTATTTCCTGAGAATTGCTTGCTGACACACGTTGAAAGAACAAACATGTAGTAAAGTGTAGCAACCAAATCAAACCATTACGTTCACTGCTACACTGGCATAGACAAGCAAATACTGAATTTTTATTAGTTGCTCTGGAGTTAAGAACACAACTCAGTAAGACTCAGAGGTAGATTTGTCATGAGGAAAAATTGTAAACTCTGTTTTTATGGAATTTGCAGGTCCATAATTCATAGCACATTTAAAAAATGTCACACAATGTTTAAAAAGCCTGATGTGATAAACTGATAAATCTGGTGTACATGAACTTCCCGACCTAAGTGTGCTGACTTATCCTTCCACTTTCGAAAGTGAAGCCATTAACATTAAATACACATGTCCAAAAATTCATTTTGGTACTTTTTGACACCATAATTCTGGAGTGCAGGGCTTGATAAAGGTTCATACATTAACCGTTTTTCAGGTCATACCCTATGCTCTCCATAAAATCAAGCTGGACCATGCATACTATACAGGATTGAAATCCTTTTAGATGTCAAGAAACCAGTGTGACCAATGACCACCCTAAACGGTCACCATATCTGGCAGTGGTTGTCTGCTAGCATATGACATGACATCCCTGCTGATAACATATAAAGCTTCAACGCTATACTAGACAATGTTTAGGCAACAACAGGAAAGTAAGAGACTAAGGCTTCACACATAAGGGTGCAGTCCGAGCACAGCCATTTTTTTTTTTTTTTTTTTTTATTATGGAAGGCACTCTGATATTATCCAAGTGCTGTCTGTTGTATAATGATTTCAATGAGAGGCTCAGATCCATGAAAACAGATCTAAATAGGACATGCTGTATAATTATCAGAACGGAATGGAACGTTGGAAGCCATTGAATTGCACACTTCTGTGCATGAAGTCTCATTAGGCAATTAGTTTGTGGACCCTTTTAATCCCTTGTCCTGCAACTGGGTGTTTCTTGTACTCTGGGATACCCATTTACCCTATTTGTCCCCTGCGACTTCCTCAGTTACCCTATTTAGGTAGTGTCAAATGTAATATTACCACTGACGTAAATAAAATATGAATGGTTTTGGGATTTTTAATTTGGACTGTTGCACAGATGGGATACTGCAGTCATATCTTAGTGTGATGTTATATTATTGCATTTACAGTCCGTATAACCAATAATGACATAAAAGTTATATGTGAAATAATCCTCAAACAGTAATAAACACCAGAAGTAAGTGATCTCCACTGTCAGCTCCAGATGGACCTCATGGACCTGCCGTGACTTTCAGTCAAGTATCGGATATTATATATGTCCCATATTTGCCAATCTGTACCATTGTCATAGTGTACTATTTAAGCATTGAACAGTCCTTGCTTATCAATGCCTTATATGTTTTATGTATTAGAGTGCCTGCTATTGTACATCATGTTCTTGCATGCAGACATACAGTAGTTTTTGTGTGAGAGTGTGAACCAGAACACAGCATGGCTTCCGGCATTCGCTGTGCAGTTATGTGATCTGTTTGTTGTGTATTCACTTCTCATCCCATTCTCATTGCATCTTTTGTCCTTTTACATCATCTCATTAGCCTTGCAGATCTGACGGTGAACAAACAGCACCGACACCTAAAAGTCCCGTAAAGCTTACAGACTCCCCGGTTAATACCCTGAACTCAAATTCTATTGTGGTAAGCCCAAGAAAATTACATTTCTATCACCATCTCTAAACCAGTCCTGAAGACAATACTGTTACTTCTTAATACCTGTTTTGTCCCTTTCAAGTTCTTACATAATATAGACATATTTTAATTTTTGTGTAAAATTGGAGCATAAGATATAGATATATATATTATTTATTTGTGAGATTCCCATTTACTTGGGGTGATTTTGTATAGTGTAAGATAGTCATGCTGTTAATAAGCTAATATTACTTGCCTGTCCAAGACTATATCTTGTAGTAACCTGTGAAATAATCCTTATTTTATTAAGGACTATATAATCTATATAGATGGGTTTTATATTTTAACCCGTGTTCTCCAAAAGAATCTGCCAATGTATCTGAAATAATAAGTTGTAGAGAACCTTTCTCATTGAATCTGCTTTACTATCTGGGTGATCCTACTCAGTGATGGACAGCAATGAGCCTGCGTACAGAAATCGCTGTCAATCACTCAGTAGGACCGCCCACTGGATTTCTAAGCTCACAGCTGAGTTATAAAACTATATATCAATCTGCTCAGCTCCTCCTACTCTATACACATTGCTTCACTGTGACAGGTTCCCTTTAACATAGTGTTATCTGTTTGTCATGACACATAATGACATTACATCATCTACAACATGCACATTTTGCTCATGTTTTTATCTCATTAGTGTCAAGTTTGTGTTTTCACATATGATATCCATAGAAGTCATTCATTACAGTGTTTTTCCCAATGGGGAACAAGTTATATAGTCATCATCCATGTTCTTCCACAGTCTAGCAAAGCCCACCATGGCACATTCTACAATGGCCCTTGCAATCCAATATCTAGCACCAATGGTCACACAATGGACACATTCTGTATGTGGCATTCTGGATTTTGAACCTTACATCTCAACCAGGCCCAGTCAGTGCTTGTTGCATCTGCTTAAAAGGGATTAGAAATAAATGTCTGCCTTTTATCAGAAATAGCGGCACATATATCTGTAGGCTATATCTGAGTTTGCAGCTCATCCCATTCTCTTAAATCCCCTTTCGTACAATATATTGCGGATGTATGTCTATGGTTAGTTTTGCTTATTTGCAAAATGTTTACACTTCATTGCATTTATTTGCATAGTGTTTTTCTCACTTCATTTTTATGTTCTTGATCTGATTAATATTGGCACATACTGTAGATAAGTGCCCAAAAGTATGCAGACTATCCTGGGTTACAGAGTAATAATAGTATATATTTTATTTAGATATATAGATATATATATATATATATATATATATATATATATATATACACACACACACACACACACACACACACACACACACACACACACACATATATAACTGTGGTATATGTATACATTTTACTTACTGACAGGTCCCTTTGTGATCCTTCATATTTGTGCAGTTTAGTATATGTGTGTATATATACATATATGTACACACACATACATCCATACATAATAAATATATATATATATATGTTTGCATACACACAGCATTTGATATTACCTATATGGAGTCTGCAAAAGAAAATCCATAAAGTTTCTAGTATATATGGTTCTGACCCTGTTCTGGTCCCATTGGTATATATGGCATTTCTGCATATTGGTGAATTTTCAACTCTTCTATGATAATAAACAGTTTTTAATATATATTATTGGATATGCCCTGCCCTTAAATATGATATGATAATAGGTTCTCCATATCTGGATTATTCCTGTGCCTAAATATATGTAATGCATAAGTGTCAGGAATCTACTTTTTCACTGAAAGGTAAAATAATAGTAATAACTGAAATGCAGATTTTTTGCAGTGTAGCACCAGTACAGTGTTGTACCTTTACAGAGTACACATTGCCCACTATAAAAGCGGCCACTGAACAGATAGGCTAAGACCACAACAGGTTTCATCCGTGTAAATCCAAGCATTTGTCTGCTCTGTTATTAAGGAGGTATTCCCATGAACCATACTTGTCCCCTATCCATGGGGATACAGTGTGTATGTATGACTGATGATCCATTCACTTCTACAGGACTGATGGACATAGCTCAGTACAGAACACCATCAGTCACATAGAATCAAACGGAGCAGTGGTCACCCGCATGCCCTACTGGGAACTTGAGGACCCCTGTTTTCGTCGGTGGTCAAACGTATTCCTTCTCTTACGCATAAGAAATAAATGTTGTTCATGAGAAAACCACTTTAAGTTTCATAGACAATTACACCTACATTTATCTCTTGACAGATATTGATAACATTGTTTCAATCCGTAAGCTAGGACTGGTTCTGAACATAATAGCCATTAGGTAGAACATTCCTTTTGGTTCTGAACAGAGACCTCCATTATGCAGATCTCTGGCACCATCCTAGTAAAGTGCCGCTCAAGCAAAGTTAGAGAGATTGAAATCTTGGACTTAAGTGGGTCTGGCCACTTAGTGTTGTATATATCTACTGTTTCAGTACTTAGGCACAGTAACAACAGGACTAACATAAAAACAAGCAAATGGGTAGGAACAACAATCAACCCTTCAGACAGTGTCCCATTTTGGTATATGAGATTTTATAAAGCCGCATTGGCCTTAAAAATGAATTTTTTTTTTCTTCCTTTAGCAGCCTCTGGATTGGAACTGTCTTAGATACAAGTATTCTGTGCCTTTTATATGTCTCCCTATAACCAAATAACCCATGCTAAATGTGTCCCTTATAATTTGCTTGATGACTACAGCGACCTCATCACACACTGAGCACAGGACCAGACCTCACAGAGTCTGAAAAGAGCTATGTGGTAAGAGATCCTGATGCGCTGGATGTAGAGCGGCCACTGGTGCATTGATCTGACTCCTGTCTGTGTTAACATGTGTGTTTCTGTTTCTCAATACCAATAATAACCTTTCTCGCTACGCCTGCACCTTGAATCCTAACCGCAATAATGCATGACAGAGCCAAGCTCAACAACATTTCTTTGCTAGATTAAGAGCATTTTCTAACAGTGACATGCTAATGCATCAGGCTCTCCTCTGTGTCTCTTGTATATCTTTACTAAATTCTCCCTTCTTGTGTATCTTGCCTGTTTCTCCATGCTTACCCTTGGGATATCCTGCACTCCACTTCATGGACATAACGGGATCTACACCTCTGTTATATACTGGACTTGTCTGATGCACTCTGGAATGTCTCCATCTTTTCCTGTCTCTTTTCTCTTGTTGACTGTCGGCAGGAAGCTGTCTGCAATGAGATAATAAGCATTGCAGAGAAATCAGTCCGTTACTGCAGTACTATCTCTCACCCCTTTGACTATCGACACAAAGTGTCTTCCTATGACAATAAACAATGTTTAATCATTTCCCAGCAACCTCAGGCCCAGCAGAGAAGGGACAGCTTAGAGAGGAGTCAGACGCCGCAAGATGCGTAAGTTTCCATCTCATTGTCTTTCCAAAGGTCTCCATCTTTTGTGACGTATCTACGTATCTCTTAGTTGATACAGTAGGTTTACATATAGTCCTATGTAACTAAAGATAAAGCTTTGTGATATCACAGGAAGCAATGTCAGCTTTTCCACGTCTCTAAAAATCTAGCCCTGCTACATCTATATGTCTTCAGGAAAAAATGTGGATTAAGGTCTATAGGTCTCAGGTTTGGGATGCTTTAACCATTACGATATCATTACTAGGATAGGATTACACATCAGCTTGGGCCATGACTCACATTGCACGGTCAAAGATCACAGTGTTATGCTGTCATGCATAAAAGTTTATGGAGGTTATAGTGGTAGTGGTGCAATCCACAAGTTGTCACAACATCGCAATCTCCAGAGATCCAAACCTGCTGGATTTCTGACAACTTGTAAGTCTAAACTTGACCATATTTACTTTCATAGTCTGTGATGGAAACAGCACAGCTCCGTGATCTTTGACCTGTGAACATGTCTTGTGGGCAAAGTCTCCATGTAGCCCTTGTCTTACACAGAAGCCCTTTAAACAGAGTGCACTCATAAGAGGTTGTGTCTAGCAAGTGCCGTACATCTCCCAGTACCTGAATTTAGGGGCTGTCTGCTCTGTCTGGCATCCAGCTCAACAGGACATTTAGCCGGTAACATATAGGTATGTGAAGTATTTGCAGCTAGTCACCTTCATCACTTTTCTGAACATTTATGATTGGTTAAGGCCAGCTGACAAACATAGCCCAGATGGATTTTAACTGGAGGCTATGCCCATATACAGTCCTTCCAAATTCTGTTTCTGAGAAGTTTATGACCGTACCTCTTAGCACTCGCTAGTTCAGCAATGGCATCCATACAGTGACATCACCAGCTAATAGAAGCTTCTTTGATCAGGAGCTGCATCAGCAAGGTGCTTATCTCTGGAGGACCACAGTTATCCATATAAATAAAGGGGCGGTTTATCGATTCAGGAATTCTGAGTTAATAGATCCATGTTAGGGATCCCCATCTCTTGGTCAAAGTAGAGAATGGTTTCACATATAGGCTCTCTCCATGGAGGACCTGCCCTGTCCTGCATAACACAGACAGACCATTGATTTGAATAGGCAATGTGTAATTATTTTTCCCTTTTGGTGGCACGGCAGAAAATCTGAACACTTAATCGTCCTCTACACAGGGAAACTCAATCCGGAAAATATGGTCCCATACTGTATGCATAAATTATCCATAAATTAACAAAATTAAGTGAATGAACAAAATAGAAATTTAAATCACATCAATATTTGGTGTGATCCTTTGCCTTCCATCAGTTTTTCTAGATACACTTGCAGACATTTTTGAAGGAACTCGGCAGGGAGGTTGTTCCTGCCATCTTGGAGAACTAAGTATAGATCTTCTGTGGATGTAGGCTTGCTCCAATCCTTCTGTCTGTTCATGTAATCCAATACAGACTGGATGATGATATCAGGGCTCTGTGTGGGCCATATCATCACTAACAGGACTCCTCCTCCAAAGGGTGGTCACACCAAATATTGATGGGATTTATATTTCTCTTTTATTCATTCACTTTATTATATGTTATTTCTAAAAGCATTCTTATTTTACAGCAATTTTTCAAACCTGCATAAAACTTTTGCCTTCCTGCTGTCGATATAGTATGGAACAGTAGCGCTGCAATGAGGCTGGGTTTGGATTGGGCTGATGTACAGACTATATTCCCTGTTTGCAGGATGCCTTAAGCCCTGTTTTTTAGACACTGATATCTTTCTAGTTTGTTTTGCTCTTAAATATATATACATTTTATTTGCTACTGATCAATACTTAGGTTATTGTTATCGTTTCAACCGTGACCACACAGCTAAAAGATTGTAATAAAATCCTCTGGTAGCATACCAAAACAGTTTATTCATCATGTACATGGGATATATAATATTTCCGCAACATGAGAAAGACATGATGTCATCCTGCATGGATTGACCTTTGACCCCTTTGTGGGATAGGAAATACCACTGGGAAGCAGCCGCTGGGGCATGCCTTTTCTTAGCCTCTAGTATTGCCTCATTCTTTCCATTACCTACATGAGCACAGGAGGAATGTGTCTCAGCAAGTTGAAGAGATTAAAGGAGAGGCAGGCTGGAAATGCTAGATACTTGCACAGCTGCCTGGGGGAATACGAGATTAGGAGATGTCAAATCATTATTCTTTGCTGGACAGTATGTCACTTCTAAGAAATGCGATGCCACAGCTATTTGCGGTAGCCCTGCATTGTGTTTCAGGTGGCTTTCCTATCTAAAACATAACAGATGTTCAGATGTCTACTCATTTACCAAGACTTGGCTTACATCAGTCCTCACTAGCTGGTCACATAACACCCTTTTTATTACCAGATGTACACACTGGGTCAATTTTTAGATTTTTAGCTACTCAGATCCAGTGAGTGTCAAAATACTCCACACTGGTCAACCACTTGTCCAGTTTGCTAACAGTCATTTGGAACTTATCCTAGTCACAGTAAGGTGGAAACGTCCCAGTATAAATAGGGTTAATGCTCAATGGTGGTTTTAGACCCTGCCTATGGTCTATATATAATCTATTCATTATTGCGATTGATGTTATTAATGTGTGAATTTAATGTCGTGATCAGAGGCATAACCTGAAGCTCCTGGGCCCCAATGCAAAGTCTGTAATGGGGCCCCCACTTCCCATGTGCCATCTATAATACGGATTCTTCTTATGTTTAGTGAGGCTTTTGGGCCCCCTCAGGCTCCAGGGCCTGGTAATGATTGCTACCTCTCCACCACCTTTAGCTACGCCCTTGGTCATGATCTTTTATGTTCTTTACCTTCATTTGATGTGCCTCTTTTCACCTTAAATGCATTTTTGCTTTTGCTCCACATCCTAGGTTTACCTTTCAAGCTTTGTATAGTTACATACCCCAAAATGATGATGAGTTGGAGCTCAGAGAAGGAGACATTGTTGATGTTATGGAGAAGTGCGATGATGGTTGGTTTGTAGGTAAGATTTATCACCATAAATAACATCAAAGGGAACCCGTCATGGTTTCTGATGTGCCAGTAGCATGTTATGGAACCGAGCAGATTGATACATAGGTATATGGGAAAGGATTCCTATAAATTGTAACTTACTGAGTGACATCCCTGCTTTCAGTAGGCGGTCATACTTAGTGACTGACAGCCTTCCCTGACAGTCATTGAATGAGACTGCCCACTGGACTCCTAAGTATAGAAAGAACAAGGATTCCAATCAATAAGTTACAAGTTATAGGAATCTTTTCACAAAACAATGTATCAGTCTGCTCAGCTCCTCCTACTCTATTACATGATCCCAGTAGACTGTCATGGTGACAAGTTCCCTTTAACATTATTTTCAAAGTAACCTGCTTTAGGTTAGACAGTGTTTCAAAAGGATAGGGTGAATTCACATGCAGCAGATTTGTGGAAAAAATTTTTTATTTTCCCATTAATTTGGGTGGGTTTTACAGAAAGCCATGTGCTTGGTGCAGAAACAATCCCTTCGATGGAGCTGATTTTCAATTGCAGAAATCCCGCCAATAAATATGCTGCATATTAGTTTAGCATAAAAAGAGACAAATCCTATAACTTGTGCTAGATATTCCAGCTCTCCAAAAATATATTAGGTAGGTATCCAATGGTTTTACTTCATATCAACCCACTGGGCTCGAATAGATTTTAATTGTTATGAAATAAAGCCATTGGATATTGTTTTTAATATATTTTTGGAGTGTTGGAGTTTTTTTGATTATGGATACCACAGCATGCCGGATTTGCCATGCACCCATACTGTCGAGTGTAGCTATGGCATGGTGAGCTGATCTTTTTGTTTATTTTTGTGCTAGATATTGTTCTCCTACCCAGATTGTTCTCTGCAGTCCAATGTAACTTATAGATACCTGCCTCTTCCTTTCTACTGTAGTTACCTCAGATGGAGCTTATGTCACCATCTTATGTATTGTATGAATGTTGGGCCCGCTAGTGGAATTCATCCTATGTGCTTACCTATAGCTATACAGACTGTTTACATGTTCCCTTTAGTTGCATTGTATACGGATAGCTTCATAAGGGGTAGAACATATGAGGCTCATTATAAGCAGCAGCTTGGACCCTCTTGAGGACCTGTCTGGCTTCCTGTACATATTTCTGGAGATTCTTACAACTAGACTAAATAAGGATATAGGGACAGATATCCGTTCCTGTAAGTAACCCCATTGAAGAACATTATGGTCAGTCTCTCTCCAGTTTCGATGACTAATAAAGGGGTACAACAAATTGCACGTACCTGCTCAGCAAATAGAGATAATAAATACTAGATAATTAAAAATAATAATTATCTTTAGTGTCCTTTTAATTCCTTTGTGCATGATAACTGTGGTGCAATGGCAACATTAATGTATTCATTTTACTCTTATCCTGCTACAGGTACATCGAGAAGAACAAAGCTGTTCGGAACGTTTCCTGGCAACTATGTCAAATCAGTGTTATACTAAAAATCACAGCTACAGAATTCTGAAGCTACTTGGTATTATGCTACATGAAGGCCGTTGCTGAATGTATTAGCTATGTGGTTCTACACGAAGAGGTTTACATGTGTCAGTACTGTCTGAAAAGTACTTCTCTAAATTTCTAACATAGGGCAATGAAGAGTTAACCAGTATATTGCCTTATGGTCCTTGTACTATAGCAGAGAATCTATCATCTGATACTTATCATGTACTGAAAGTGTACCTGTCTCCTACACATAGCGCGGGAAGTTGTTTTGCAACCCAAAATGTTTTTATTTTTCTTTGAGATCCCGATTTCTAGTAAACCCATGCATAGATCAGCTTCGGCCTACAGAGCGGCTGCTTTGGTTGCACAAGGCGACCCCTGTGTTTTCTTAAGCAATGTGAAAATTGCAAAGACTTCTATTAAAATATTTTATTTTGTTTAATATATTCTTTTAACTGCCACACTTGTATAACTCCAGATACACTTTATCGCAGAATAGTTATGTAGTGTGCAATAAATGTGTACATGCTGCAAATCATTACACAACTCCCATTATGCTCTGCCACTATACACCCTTGACGCTTGCAAGATCTGAAGAAAGCAGTCACACATCTGACCAGTGTAGAAGTCATAGCTCAGTACTATGCAGGGGTATATGTGGATTTATATGATGAATGCAGAAACTATTGTAGGAGAATGGTCCATAGTGCCGCTTCACTTGTATCAGGAGGATTGGCAGTGGTCGGCTAAAATTTATGTATTTTAAGTAAAAGTGAAAATATATTAAAGCGCCATTTAAGGTTATCAAGTGATCAGCTGTAGACTGAATGTTCCTGGAGGCGGTGTTGTTATTGTGCAGATAGGTATAATGCATATGTGCAGTAAGAAATCCATGATAACCATACAAAAAAATATCTATCATTCTGTCTGTCAGGTCCCGGCACGTATTCATCCTCGTTCTTGAATGTGAGACAGGCTTTAATGAAAATGACAGTGTTACATAACTTCAGGAATATTTCACATATATAGGCAATGTAAAATCCAAGGAACTGCAGAGGGTTTAGCAATGTAGATAGAGGCAGGTTTATAAAGATGTTCTCTGGGCAAAATAAAAAAAAAAATCAAAGCTTAAGCTGTAAGTTCCTGTACACGTTAGGGGGTTCATACAGATCTGCTTAAAAGATGGTTGGTCTTGTTGGATTGCCCGCACATTAGTCTGTAGTAGTATGTGAATGGTGGTCTTGACGGGCAGGTCTGATTTAATGTTATTTTATATATGGGTCTTGCATTGAATTGTAATTTCCCGTAAAAATGTTACATCTTTAGCCGCTTTGGACAACAGGGGCAAAGCCATCTATCATGTTCTAAGACACCCCACACAGAGAATGCCTGTGTCATGAACCTCCTATCAGACTATGCTTTAGACATAGTACAATGTATTGGTTTTAAGGTAGCAACATGCATGTAGCCAACCCCAAAAGAGGTGCAACATTGAAAATATGTTCCACTTTTGTTCAGTCTGATTTTACCTGGAGAATCTCTTTAAGACTAGTCATTTTAGTTTACAATGGTCTGGAAAGAGATGTAGATAGTGTAAGAATAAGAATACAGATTTTATATTTCTAGTTTATTTTTTTGCTCTCCATGAGCTATTTGATTAAAGTGACAGGTTTTGGGTACATAGATCATACCAACTATATTATGGGGACTCGAGATGTTAAGTTTGTGTGTTAGAACATTAACATGACACACCATGTGGACCACCAAGACAGATTTGGAGGAGTCCATTTTCAGTACAGTGTTTTTTACAATATCATATATTTTACGTTTTCCTCCAAATGTTTGTAACCATTTCCTAGACAGAGCTGAGACACTTTCTAGAATACCTCATATGCTTAAAAGCAAGTCCATTACATCTGAACACATATAACATAGAGGAGTGGACACTGCACCTGTATTACACATTTATCATATATCACACAAACCAGGAACACTACATACATATATTCCACAGTGGCAGTATCATCTATCATGGCGATACTTAATGGGAGAAATTTTAGTATTGTGTGTAATAAATGGAAGTCCAGAAGTCCTCCTTATACCATATATCAGCTTTTGTGCTCAAAAATATTATGAAAATATCACCCATTTGGCAAAGCTGCCTATGACAGTCGCTCTCTCATGCTATAGGTGGGCAACATGTAACACCACAAAGAGGTAGGAGACTTCGGAATGGGATTCTGCCTAATGATGGCTGCTGCTATGGTCTGTAGATGGACTGGTACATTTTCAGTAGATCTGTCCTATGTATTAGGATGAGCTATGGAGAGGAATCTTATCATATCTTGTGGCCATGCGTTTAGGATGGAATTTTTCCTTGAGCGCTGAGCCTTGTTCAAGGAAACTCTTCATACGTAACGCAAAGACTTGAGTCTTTCGAATCAAGCATGAGTATTACGAGTAAGCTAAAAGGATCTTAATCCACAGTTGCATGGTAGATGAACAACCATTACATTACATCATTTTCTGTTTACATTTATAATTCATCTACAAAAAAGTTGATACATTGTAATACTTCTCTTCCACTGGTTTTGATTCATAGGCTGTATTATAGTTCAGAGCTGCTTTCACTGTTCTTCAGGTTTCAGAGCTAAACTCTCTCAATTGTTTTTGGCTTGGTCGATGTCTGGATGCCTCTTGAATTTGCAGAATATCAATTTATGCTGTGGATTTTCACCATGGATTTTACCTCTTCCAATGAATGGGGTGAATGATGTGAGGCATTTGCAACAATCCTGCATGTAACACAACAAAAGCCATGGCAAAAAAACTACAGTGTTGAATTGGTTTGCATGGACATATCCTAAACCAGGCCATAACTCAAGACTGATGGAAGACAAGTTATAGAATGTATTCACGTTAGTCATCATTTTATGTGGGTTATATCACGTGTAAAATTGGGTTTAAGATAAGCATCCTTCACCTTTTTGTATCTAAAATATCACGACAGGTTCTGTTTGACAGTCAAGAAAAGTCAATGAGCTCTGCCAAGTCGGCTTTCCTGCCCCTATCACATACTGTGCACACCTACAAAATGTTTATTAAAAAAGTGAACTACTCTGTAAGTTTGCACCTTGCAGTTAAAACCAGATCTAGAATGTTCTTTTGTCATAATAAGGTATATTTAATAATGTAAGATGACTATTTTTTGCTGGCGCTTTTCTACCGATTTATTAACAAAGCTATGTTGGCATGACTAGCAATATGTTTTGATAAATATACATAAATATATATATATATATATATATATTATCTGTGTTCCTAGTACTAAAGATTATTTTTTTTGCCATGTTACGTACACATTGAAATGGTTTCTAAGAGGATAGTGACTGTAAATATGTATATTTGACTTTGTAAAGAACATGTACGTTATCTTGTATAGAAACAAAAAAAAAAACAAATTTAATTTAAGTGAATTGACTGAAGAGGAAAAATTCAGCAACTGGGACAAATGGAGGCGCTACTTTTATAAGGTTTAATTTAAATGAAGGAGATTTGTTATAACTTCACTGAATGGGCCCGAGGCATAAAAACTGGGGAAGACAAAAGGTGGAGCAGTTGTCCCTATCAACCAGTCACTTTTTTTCTGCCTATTTTTTATGCACGAGGTCCATTGTGTTTAGCACAAGATATCTATAACACCGTTAAGACAAGACACTGACCACCTTTTAAGAAAAACTTTTCATTGTTTTATTAATATTTTAATCCTGCAGATGCATTTACGCCACAGTATTTAGAACTATGTTAAGAATTGGGAACCACACGGTAACAATGCGATAATCATTACCTAATGGACTCTATAGTCGAGAACACGTACATCATATAGAATGACCACTTTGCTCCTCACTTTAACATAAAGTTATGTTGTGTTGTTTTCTTATTGCAGTGCATTATATTTTGAATCATAATAAAAGGAAGCATTCAGTAATCTGCGTCTCATGATGTTCTTTAAGATGTGATGGTTATGCAAAATGAACATTGGCATCTGCTTATGAAATATTACAAATTAACTAGTGACATGAAAAGTTAATAAAGAAACTTAAGGATATGAATGGTTAAAGGGAAAGTTTTCCGGCCTTTATCAGTTGATGATCCCTCCTTAGAACAGGTCATCAAGTGAAAATCAGCAACGTTAGATCAGCTGTTTGGAGCGTTAGCAGCACTCTCTGGCTGCCCTGGTCATGTGATTTCAGGTTTGTGGGTCACATGCCCTATTCATGGTTCAGTCAAGTTTGTGAATCATCTGGCCTATTCACGGTTCAGCCAGTTTCATGTCACACTATGTGGACTGTGAGGGCCACAAATCACCACCTGATAGCAAACAGACAACAGATCCCTTTGTCACGCCCCACAAGTTTCCAGATTGTTTATTTCTTGACCTGTTGGAAATAACTTCTCTACTTATATTTCATTTTGTTATTTTTAAAGATTCTAAGATCCTTTGAAGGTCCATGTTTTTTGTGTATAAAAAGTCTGTGAATTTTCAGTTTCTTGTATAACACCATGTCTGAAGAAGAGAGCTAGTACACTCGAAAGCTTACCATCAAATATACTCAGTCTCTAAAAGGTATTGCCTGATTTCTTCAATCTTCCACTACGTTTCAATCAAGTGAACTGAGCTTAGTTGCGATACCAATTACAGCCACTGTAAGATGTATGGCGCTGTGCTTGGTTTTTTGTGAAGAGGCTGCAGCACTGACCTGAATGCTGCAGTCTCTTCAAACAGCTGACACTGTCGGGCCCCCACCGATCTTCAATTAATGACCTATCCTAAGGATAGGTCATCAATTGATAAGCCTGGAAATCCCAGTTAGGCTGAGACCCCACGTTGTGGAAACGCTGCTTATTTTGTTGCTGCATTTTTATGAGCCAAACTTACGAGTGTCTACAGAAGGAATGGGAAATATCTAGGAAGCTCTTATACATCTCCCTTATGCTCAAACCACTCCTGGGTTTGCCTCAAAAAAAAGGCAGCAAAATCTACAATAATAAAACAGTGTTTCTGTAATGTGAGGCCTTGGCCTTAAATGGGGTTTTCCACCAAAGAAACTTCCACAAGATAGGTATATGTTGTTCAGTGAATAGGGAATAACTTTTTACTGGGGTACCGTTTGCTAAAATAGCTATAAACAAAGAAAAAATGCCAATATCTTCTTTAGTAATTAAATCATGAATACCAAACTTTGGTCATTATTCCAAGTTCTATTTTACTAATATATGGACATTTTCATATTTTGGGTATAATTCTCCATTGACCACATTTTGTCCTTGATTGATCAGAATTGGAGCCATCCAAAATGGAAATAGAAGCCTGTACATTGGTTATTGGTAACAACAACGGGAAAAGTAGCCAAAAAAACATACAGAGAAGGGGAGGACAAAGAATGGAGAAGTCCCTAGCATAGACAGTATAGCCAGTAGTTTGTAAAAGAGTGTGAGGCAGGATTGTGTATTTTGTAGTGTGGAAACAACATAACATCAAACTTGTGAGCAACTATAAATATGTGAAATACGCCGTTACCGTCCTTCATTCTGATTGGCTGGACAGCCACGTGCTCCGTCTCTGTGCCTGGAGGGGAGAAAAAAAAAAACAGGTAATCGTGGCTCCATATCTGCCCTTTTGGGCATCCATTTTGATCCTTAAAGGTCTTTATTTTTACCCACAAACCTACCCCAGCATCTACTGCATTCATTTTTGCACTTTACAATCATGTTCTTCAGTTAGCATTCTGATGCTGATGGAGTATGCAAATGTACCTGATTTTTTTTAAATGCCCGTCTTTCACTCATGCCAAAAAGGTGGGGATGTGCCATAACAAAAAAAAGTGCACAAGGATGCATTTAACACAAGCCCTCTCTGAAAAGAGAAGGGCCCCCCAAAAAAACCTGATCCTCTGGGTCAAAAGGCACCAAAAGGGTCAGGGCACAAATGGCCTCCTCGCCGAAGCAAGGGAGACCTCTTGCTCTTGGCCTTCACTTGGGCTCTCACTATAGTGTACTACCAGGAGCCAACAACTTACCCTCCTCCACAGAAGCAGAGGTGGGCCAGGTAGGAGGGAGCCTAATGGCCACACAACTCCTCCCCCTAGACTTTGGGAGGTTCCAAAAGCGCATCCACATCCCTCAATCCCGTGACAAACAAAATGGTGAACATACGAAAAAGTGTGTGGGAAGAGTGCCACGATATGGCCCAGTCTACCCACTGGATCTATAAAAATTCCCCATGAAAGGCAGAAAGACCAAGCATAAAGGTTGAGTGCTCACAAGCTGTGAAAGGGAAGTGCAGTGTTATGTGCCAGATTCAGTGGGATCCCATCCCCAGTGAGTTCAGGCACCCCAGGATTCACCATCCCCTGAGGCACTTCAGCAATTCGAACCTTCAAGCTCATGAACCTAGTAGCTTCGAACTTACCCCCCCCCCCCCACATTGGGTCGCCACTTCCACTAGCAGAGGTAACTACTAACCGGTGATAAGAACATACTAGACTTGATCTTAGCCAAAAGGTTGAGAAGTGAGGTGTCATTGTCAAGTTTACCGACATCATTCACCTTTCTCTGTAACCGCGCCTGAAATATTGCATAGTTAGGGCCAGCACTGCCTGAACGTTGTCGTCCTTGGAGCATCCACTGAACAAAGATCTTGCATAGAGATATAGAAGATGCCGTCAGGAGTTTGGGCAGAGCTGGTCCTTATTGCGCCTGCATAAGTTTTAAAACCCAGTTAGGGATAGAGGAGGGTTGGCTGACATGGGAAAACTTGTAGCACCAAAATAACCACCAGGCTGCAAGACTAGCAAGCTGAAGTGCCCACTCACCTTGACTAATTTTAAAAGGTTTTTAAAAGGTTACAGGTTTTAATTTAGTGATCAGAAGGCTGACTGGGGGACATGACTATAAAGTGCCGAACATGATGCAGTAGATGCTGAAGTGGGTTTGGGATAAAAAAAATGACCTGACATGTTAATGACAGGTTAGGGTGGTTTCCCACTTGCGGCGGCACTCCGTCCGCCACGAATCCGACCTAAAAGTCGGAAAACTGGATAGGGAAAGGTTTGCGACTCTTTGCTTAAAACCCCATTCACTTGAATGGGTTTTTAAAGCAATGCACGGGTGTGCGCTTACACCCTCTGCACCGCAAACTGTTTTTTTTTTTTTGCTGGAAATAAAGTCAGACATGCAGGACTTTGTTTCCAGCGAAAAAAAATGGCTTCGCAGCAGGCACAAAGGGTGTAAGCGCACACCCGAGCATTGCTTTAAAAACCCACTCAAGTGAATGGGGTTTTAAGCAAAGTGTCGCAAACCTTCCCTATCCAGTCCCTGTCCAGTTTTCCAACATTTAGGATGGATTCGCGGCGGACAGAGTGCTGCTGCAAGTGTGAACCCTCCTTTAATGGTTTTCATTCACTGATGTCTAAGGCTAGATATAGTGCGCTAGCACAGGCGTGAACATACTAGCTGTTGTTCATGGAAGAGTATATAAAAAACAAAAGGAAAACACTAAAGATGGTAAAGTGCTGCAGAAAATGGCTACACTGTACAATTACATAGTGCCAACATATCCTCAAGTGCTGAATTGAGACTCTGAAAGGTAAGACTAGCATTCCGGGTCTAACAAATAAGATAAGATATACCCACTGTAAACAGTCACCAGTCACTTCCCCAAGACTACATGTGGTCAAGCTGCTCATTGTTCCCTGGCCTTGAAGAGTTGAAAAGTCCAGGAGAACAAGAGAGACGAAACCTAAAACACAAAAAGAAACAGTCAGGAGTCATTGTCATACAAATGTATTAATACGAATGGGTATGGTTGGAACAATCTGTTCCTAAGGGGTCCCAGGAATTGCGCTCCTCAAAATGAGATCACAGGATAATAGCGGTTGGAAGTAATTCAAGCTTTATTTGGATTAGATAACGCGTTTCAGGGTTTTTAAGCATTTAAAAAAACGCACCCCTTCATCAGATCTCTATACCTTTAAGTGTGTAGCTGAATGTATTAATACAATGTACATATTACAGAAGAGAGCTTTAGGTATTTTTACAAGATGTCATGAGAAATAGTCTGTTTGCAGAGTTATCAGACATGTTGCCTTTGGGCCCTGCAGCGTCAGTTATGTTCCTGAGTAGTCACATGCTCAACAGTCAGTACTTTGTGAGACGCTCCTGGCAGGCGTTGTGCCGCCATCTTCATTACATGTACACTCACCGTAACAACAGGCAAATGACTGAACATTTAGTGATAAGCCTTGCAAGTCATGAAAAGCACATAAAATTTGCCTCTTATATACCAATATTTTTGTACAGGGACCGTGTACAGAAAGGCCTATGTGGCATATTATACTCGCAGAAATAGTTCTGTAATATGATGTGATGGACCACGTGACGGTTTTTGAAATCGCAGCTTTTCCACTGTGGATTTTTTTCTGCAATGTGTTGATGAATCCATCCACTTTGCAGGTAATGTAATACGAAGCATTTTTTGCCGCGGCAGTAAAGTGACTCTCCAGTCCGGGGCTCAAAGTACCTGCAGGCGGACTATATGCTATTTATTTTCCTTCAATCTTGCCTCTTGGCTGCTTTTGAGTCATTAGGTGTGTGATCTAAAGTTTAGCTGCAATGTCAACAGGTAACACCTAACAAAAATACTACAAATGCCAAAAAAGTTCCTGCATAAGCACTTCTCTCAGATACTTTACTCCCCAGGCTTGTCTTCTAGGTAAACTGAATGATATATTATATGACAAAATGTTGTTTCGCTTCACCCTCTTTTGCACTAGTTATCAAATATGGCAAGGAAATCTGAACATTGGCTCCAACTTATTAATAAATCTGTTCCATTCTATCAGTTGTTGTACCTAAAGAGTAAATGTCCCCACAAGTCTAACGAAATATGGTGACATTGGCCAGAGAAGTCTGAGACTGCTACTGGATCAGGCATATTTCAGCGTCGTGACATAAGTGTAGCGCCACCTAGAGGAGGCAGCGTAGGGCAGCCTGGACATGAGCATGGACATGTAAGTAAAAATTATCACCCGCTACCTATTGCAATAACGCAATAAGTAGCGGCTGATTAAAAAAAAAAATGCCGCACCCCCAGTTTTTTCCATGAGGCGCCACCAGAGGCCTTCGCCTTAAGTCACCTCATGGAAGATGTGCCCCTGTGTATGGGGAAGGAACCATTGCAGCAGATTGTTTTTCCTCCGATAGTTTGCGTTGACTAGTATCGAATATGGATACAAACTCTAAACCTAAAATTTTTGATATCTATATGAAGGTAGCAATGAGGGGGGGGTTCCTTTAAGATTGCATAATGAGAATGTGCTTACTTTATGATGAGGCTGCCTTTCGTCATGAGCTAGGTGCATCCTCCAGGAGTCTTTGTGCCTAGGTAAAAATCTACACCAGCTCCCTGCCTAGGCACAGCCAATGACCATGCCCTGACCTTGCCTAATCCACTTTCTGAAAAGTGCAATGTCGGCACAATAATGGTACTTGTGACTATTTTAGTTGCAAGTGACGTGAAAAAGTAACAGCCTATTTACAAAAATTATTAAGGAATTCCCCCCAATAACTTTTAGTAACTGTATGCTAGATGGAGCCATTGTGTTCTGTGTAAATTATTTAATATTATGTATTATATTTATTTTACACTATTCACACAGCATGTCATATGACGGTGTTATTTGAGGAGTGGGCTTTTCCACCATGGCTCCACGCATCCATGCTTTATGATATTACTGATTCAGCCTTTTTGTATAATGCAGATCAACCACTCACTAAGAAAAGAATTATTAAAGACATAGTGAGACGCCTCCAGTTATTTTCATGTCCTTTAGTCACACACATGGTATACAGTATTTTGAACATGCTTTTTGTATCTATATGAGCAACTTGACAGCTTTCCCTATCAGTTTCCTTGCACAGCAGCTGTAAAGGAAATCTGTGGCTAGATGCATGTGATGGTATTGAGGCATAGCCTACTCCTATTTCAGTAGAACTCCGATCCCAAGAAAAGCTTTATGGCTGCCCCACATACTGTAGAAGTCATCAACATGGAGAGGATGCCATTCTATGGACCCTCATAATCCTCCTACAGAAAGTGGTCTGAAAGGAATCCTCACTGTTCTGGATACGGTTTTCCCTAGGGCATATTACTATATGTATACAGTGTATGACAAAATAAAATGCCTTTGAAGTCCATTTCAAGCTGTGTCAATAATCTGCAGCAGTGGCGCTGCCCAGGTCTGAAAATCCCAATGCCATACCTCACCCTGAGCATTTTGGTATTTTGCTTATCCAAAATGGGCATACACATCCATTACTAAAAAAAACATTTTGCCTCTGTCCCATGGCTGTTTTTGATGACCAAGTGACATCCGTTTCTAATGGTTCATAAAAAATGTAATATATGTGACTCAGACATCAATCCATTTTACATCTATTAAAAACGGGTCCATTGTTTCCTTTCGAGTCTCTATGTCCATCAACATAGAACATGCCCCTTTTTACCATTTTTTCTGTCCGTCAAAAAAAAATTGACATGTGAATAGACTCATACACTCTCATTGTTCTTAGAGCGGCCGTATAGATAAGGCCTAAAAGGGCTTATATCTTTAGAATGGTAGAATAGGTTTGGATAAAGAAAAACCCAAGATGCTCAGGGTGACAGCACCTATGAGATGATGTACGTAATTGAGCCTCCAAAGTGTCTGGTCGGTTGCCGCTTCCCTCAAGAAAGGAACTTTGGAGCACAAACGGCAACGTGCGGCATAATAGAAGAGGAATACTTACAACCACTCACTGGAATATGAAGATAATGTCACATAAGTTCAGAATAAGGGGTCATATACACCAGGGTATTATGGAACTTTAATTAGGTACCTATAGACCTCTATGGAGTCCCATTGTATCTCCATATGCCTCCAATTCGAAGCTGAGGTGTATACAATTTTAGTCAGATTCTGGACAAATTCTGGAATGTTCCATCAGACTATTCTGACTTTGTAATAAGGTGCTGTATTGTACAACATACAGTGACTTGTGCTTACACTCCATGTCATGGACTCTCTCTGCAGCCATATAGTCTTCTGCATACAGCTTTGTCTGGAATTTAGAACAAAAAATATTTTTTGTGCCTCAATATAAAATTGAAGTACAGGTCAGGGTATTCATAGGCCCTTTGCACAGTGGCAAAGAAAAAAGTGGGCCTCAGAGGAAATATATGAATAGGCCATTGTATTGTCAGATTTCAAAGCAAACAGTAGGTAAAACCACTAACCAGATCCACAGACTAAACCTAGTAAATGAAAAGCAGAAAACGTAAGGCCATGCCAGTAAGGCTGAAGAATCTGAATCATGTGGGACAACTGCAAAAGTCATAGAGGTTGTCCAAGAGGCGAATCATCTACCCATGGTGTCAGTGGCGTAACTAAAGTCTTCTGGGCCCCAGTGCAAACTTTTGTCCGGGGCCCCCTACCCCCTCCCTAGAGCAAATTCTTGATAGTGGCGGTTACGGGTGCTGCAGCAATAACTATGATACTTGAAAGGGATACAGCTTTAGTACCCACAACTGCAGTTATCAAGAATACGGTGAGTGAGCAGCGCAGCGCCGGCATGTAAACAATACTGGGACAGTATTATGCGCTCCACAGCGGCCCCCACGCAGCCTTATGCGCTCCACAGCGGCCCCCACGCAGCCTTATGCACTCCACAGCGGCCCCCACGCAGCCTTATGCGCTCCACAGCGGCCTCCACGCAGCCTTATGCGCTCCACAGCGGCCCCCACGCAGCCTTATGCGCTCCACAGTGGCCCCCACGCAGCCTTATGCGCTCCCCAGAGGTCCCCACGCAGCCTTATGCGCTCCACAGCGGCCCCCACGCAGCCTTATGCGCTCCCCAGAGGCCCCCACGCAGCCTTATGCGCTCCACAGCGGCCCCCACGCAGCCTTATGCGCTCCACAGCGGTTCCCACGCAGCCTTATGCGCTCCACAGCGGCCCCACGCAGCCTTATGCGCTCCACAGTGGCCTCCACACAGCAGTATGTGCTCCACAGCGGCCTCCAAACAGCATTATGTGCTCCACAGTGGCCTCCACACAGCAGTATGTGCTCCACAGCGGCCTCCACACAGCATTATGTGCCCAAAGTTGCCCCCACAGAGTATTATGAGCTCCCAAGAACCCCCCCCCCTCCTAGAGCCGGGGCTATTATTATACCCCAGAGTATAATAAGTAGAGGCCCAGGAAAAGTGATTAAAAATAACAAACACTTATACTCACCTTACCTCACCTCTTGCTGCTTCCGATTGACATCTTCCTGCATCCTCTTCTGTCTGGCGACTGAGGTCCTGCGCTCCAGATGTCACTGCTGGGGCCTGTGATTGGGCTGTCCCAGTATTGTTTACATGCCGGCGCTGCGCTGCTCACTCACCGTATTCTTGATAACTGCAGTTGTGGGTACTAACGCTGTATCCCTTTCAATTATCAGAGATATCTTTGCAGCACTCGTAACCGTCACTATCAAGTAGTCGCTGTAGGGAGGGGGCCCCGGACAAAAGTTTGCACCGAGGCCCAGAAGACGTTAGTTACGCCACTGCAAATATGGAGCATGTTTGGTGCACCGGCACGTTCTTGAATGTTGTGAAAACTGATGCAAAATCTGTTTATCTCATGGCTGATTTGCATCCATAAAGGAGCCATTTTCATGGATCCCTCATAGCCCCGAAGCTACTGACAGATCCATGAAAACAGACAAAATGGGCCATGTCCTATTTATTGATGGTCTGTTAAAGCGGACGGTCAGAAAAATGGACATGTGAATAGCCATACATGATGCATTGTATTATCTTCATGGGCCTTTAAAATGGCAAATAGCGATGGTATTTATGCTCTTGGGAGTGAAAGGGTTAACAATAGCTATGGTAGCTTAGCCTTCCACTTCCTCCATGATATCACTTGTGATACTGTATGCAAAGTAACAACTGCAAACCGGCAGCATAGTTCTGAGACTAGAGTAATGAAGCCGGGCAACATGTGCTTCTCATATGCCGTCATTATTAACTCTTTCTTAGCCAGGCATGTGTTCTTCAAACACACTCGGCTCAAGGCTAGGGCTAGTCTGAGACTGTCTGGAGTGAGGCTGTGTTCACATGTTGCTGTTGTATCCCTCTACAAGTGCAACTTTTGAACCCAAAGTAAGGTTAGATTTTTTTTTTTTTTTGTATAAAACTATGTATCACAGTATAGTTGGAGCTGCAATATACACCAAAAAGATACCATGTAAATATACTATTAATGTATATCCATATAAGATGTTTACGCCCAGAGCTGGAAGAGGATCTGCACGCTTCTGAAACTCATCCCTCTTCAGCTGGGATTAGACGAGGTCCGTTACTTCCAGGTATACTGTGATACATGTACAGTACAGCCGCACCAGATAGGGAACGTAAGTGCGCTTCTGCGCATGCGCTGATTATAAAACAGGTGGCACAAACACAGGCGAGATTTCAACTTAGCTCCCTATCAATTGAAGAAGGGAAGGGCCTTGCTACTCTGTGCGGCTCATTTGCAACGAAAACCCTATCCGCTTAAAAAGCGGTTACCCGCGGAAATTATGGACTATAATGGGGACTGTCCAGTTTCCGCCCGAAACTATAATGGGGTCTGCCTTGCAGGACTTTTCTCTCCGCATATTTTAAGCGGAATCAGGGATGGAGTTCCCAAATGGTTCATGAATGCTAGTGTGACTGCAGCCTAAGGCTGCAGTCACACTAGCATTGGAATCTCCATAGGAGACTCTGCCGCTGAATTGCCTAAAATCGGTGAAGAGAAAAGTCCTGCAAGGCGCACCCCATTATAGTTTGGGGTCCGCATTTCCTCGTGTAACCACTTTTTAAGTGGACAGGGTCTCCATTTTTCGGGTCCCCATGCAGATCCGAAGGATGGAAACCTGAAAGCTAGAGTGAACCTAGCCTAATGTGTATGTGGCCAGCCCTTGTAGACCTGCTTCTATGTTAAGTAGAATGACAGATTAGATGTGTGTTAGTATGGCGGTATACAGGGTCCATACAGTATACATAACCAGAGGCCTTCTGAGCTGATAATTATTTGTGCTGTTAATTGTTGGAGCCGTTATTGTGCACACTTGATATTACATTTAGTAATTACTATTCACTCCCTAAAATATTAATGTGATCATTACTTTACTAACTCTTTGCACATAAACTGTAACAGTTTGTGGATATCGCAGACTGCAGTGACTGATTTCACAATCACCCTGATTCTGATGATGTCACTACCCCCTCTGTATCTCACTGGGCAGGGAGCTTTGTAGGTGCAGCAGGGGCTCTTGACTAATCCCATGTATAAGGGAGGTAGGATGGGGCAGGAATGCAGGGTTGTGTAAACAGTCCTTTGGTTTGGGATCCCTGCTCTTCCATACAAGGAAACAGTGCAGTGTCAGAGAGGGGAGGGGATGTTACGGGGCCATCCCAAAACAAAGAGAGTCCCATACATCCAGTGACTTTGTAGAGCCTCATCGCTTTTGTATGGGTGTTCCTGGCTGTCAGACACCACACCCCTCTGTGCTAGAGGCTCAGTCATCAGGAAAAGCTGCTGCTCTACAGGAACATCCACAACTTGTGCCTGGAAGGAACTGAAATAAAGGAAACCTTCACTATATATTCACTACAGCCTCAGAATGGCAACTAAGCGCATCGCTATTAAAGGGCCAGCACCTTGGGGATTCAGGCTGGTGGGAGGAAAAGACTTTGAACAGCCATTAACTATTTCTAGGGTAAGTGTCTAGTGCTAACAGCTGTGTCCCCGTCTCTCGGGGAGTCAATGAACTAACTTCTTCACGCTTCTTTTTTTCTGAGCATTCCTCACTGAGGTTATGAATTTAGGTATTGTATAAGTAGTCAGAATTTGGTAATGTAATCTACTTCTGGCCTCCCATTGAAAGGTTATATTACGGCGCAGACACCTGGCTGCTTATACAATGCACTGACAGGGCGGGGATAGGCTGGTATGCTGGCCTGTGTTATCAGCTGGCAGTACCCTACTTTCCTGGCTGAGCGATATTCATTGTAGTCATTACCCTAAAACTACTGGGAAACTTTATTAAGTATATTTTACAGTCTTATGGACAGATTATTGTGACGTAGTTTCCAAAATGAGCTATGAATGACAATGAGGACATTGAATTTACTTGTCAGGGATTTATCGTAAATGGTCAAGTATTGAAATGTATTGTTAATAGTGACTTAGGCTAGGGCTACATAGTGACAATTGGTGACATTGTTACAATATAATAAGTGGAGTGATCAGAAATATTTGTGTGATTTGCTGTTGCATATTTCCTTTAGAGCTGTGATCACATTGTGTCACATGTGAATGGTGACCTCCGACCAAAAATCTAGCTGGTTCAGATTTTCTGTGACTATCATGTTGCGGTTGTGCAAGGTCGCAGGTCTCAATGTGATCCCATAGACAATCATTAGATGCAATGCGATATTGTGACACCGCAGTCTTCATGTCGTGCTATAATTATTGCCATGTAGACTGAGCCTCAACGCATTGTGATTCCTGCCCTGTGTGATCCCTATGCAATACTCATCGCTCTGATCTCTGGTAACTCTACATAGCAGTGTAGTTGTAGTGAACACTATATTAATGTAGCCCTTGTGCCACTTTTTCCAACCTGTGCAACAGTTTTGGGGATAGTGTGTGTTGCTTTAGACACACTATGAAACACAATTATTTTCACTTGTCTTCTGATACTATACTGATCACATAACACCAGGTCACACCTGACATTGTAAGCCTATAGAATATTAATGCACAGGGCGTGTGATCTGTTGGTGCACTGGTGTAATAGACAGGCCTCCTGCTCTAAGTGCACCATTGTTAGCAGATGTCCTTCATTTGTTTTCTGACTTGACATTGCATTTGTCAGTTTTTAAGAAATCCTTGTTCATTATACAATTACTATACTTATACAGCTCCTTGATGGAGGCAATAACTCTCTCTGCAGCCATGGTCAGCCAAGTTTGGATGCTTTTTGCCTCCGGCGCATTCTCCACGGAATGATATCTGCAGCAGACCCACTACGTGTGGCCTTAGCCTGGATGTGGCTATTTACCATTTGATTTGGCTATGACCATACAGATGACCCAGCACTGTCTGTATTTAGGCTACAGATATTTTGATACAACTGCAGGGTATGATAAGAATCATTGCCACATAACGTGTGCCGTGTTCTAATGAGAAGTCTTCAGTTGACGGTGGTGAAACACTGTAGTGATCACATCGGTGCTCCAAGAATCATTACTATTAAGGTGCAGTAAAATTCAGTATTGAAATTTTAACTAAGTATTTTATAAAACACCCATATTTTATAAAAATGTGTGCATCCTTTAACCATCGTCTGAGTTGACCTATACCAATAACATGTCAATGACATGACCTATGATATACCTCTTTGACCCCTACATGGTCATTATTGGATTTTCTATTCCCACTACTGCATGACCAAATGATATGTTTAACTTAAAGAGGGTTTTCCATGGCTTTTTAATTGATGACCTATCCTCATGATAGGTCATCAATTGAAGTCATGTGGGAGTCAGACACCCAGGACTCCCATCACATTCTTCAGTCACAAAGCCTGGTTGCAGCTCAGTCCCATTCAAGTGAATAGGAGGACCTATGACATCAAGCTGCTGTACAAATGGCACTGTGCTTAGTAAGTACTGAAGAGGCTGCAGCGCTCGCCTTAATGCTGTGGCCTCTTCAAAAAGCTGATAGGCCAGGTGGGGCCCAAACATCTGACCACTGATGATCTCTAATTGATGACCTTCCCTAAGAATAGCTGATCTGCCTTAGGCAAATTTCACACACAGCCTCCTTTCTGCACCTGTATAATGGTTGCAAATCTAAAAGTGGCTGCAGGGGAAAGCTAAAATACTATTCATAGCAGCTAAAAATATGACTGTGTTGTGCAAGTATGAGCACTGAAGATTCTGCGGCAATCCCTTCAAACTGCTGTTCGGCGGAGGTACCGGTAATAAGACCACCAGGATCTGATATTCATATTCTCTAGATAACTGCTTTAAGTAAACATAGCATTTGGCCGTGCAGTATATGTGCACATTATACAGGCTCAGAATGCACTAGATTTATGCTCATGTGACACTGGCTTTATACAGGTCCATAATACACTGCCTATAGCCTATGGGCCCATACAGTCTTCTGTGAGAAATACAGTGTGGCGTTTTCCAGCACCTGGCATATTACAGACTATTGTACCACAAGAGTTGCCTCTGCCTCATGTGTACCTATAGAGATTATGTGTAAGGCCTACAGGAAACAAGTGCTTGAGCCTCATAATGTCACCATGGATGGGTGTACCAAGACCTCTAGAGGGTCTTATAACACAATAATGAAACCCTGAGCTCCAGCAGAAGACAACTCTGTTTGGAGGCTACTAGAGTCGATTTCCTTGGGGGTGATGGAGTTTGGGCCTACAGAATCATCTTATCTGGTGGGCTCAAGGTCCATCACTGCCAGCATCAGTCTGATATGTGCCAGTTCACAAACCTATGGCACTGGGCCATTGAGTGTGTTTCATTGCCTTCAGTATTGTCTTTAAGTAAAATGTATTATAATGAAGTTGGCATAGGTCCCTGTTGGTTCTACAAGAAAAATCCTGACTAATATGTCTTATTTTTTTTTTTTTTTTTATTGAAGTGTCTTCGGGGTAATCTTGCATTTCAGAAGATGATTTAGGAATATAGCTTGGCAGAGATCCAAGTGATCTCATCAGTTTCACAAGGGCAGAAGTGTAAATCTGAGTATCAGACAGGCCAGGACTTATTATGTGAACACTTAGTACATGCAAGTAAAATATAAGTAATACTGCAATAGTGACTGAGATCTTCACGCCCTCAACTGTATAATGGCTCTGTACAGAGTAGAAGTCTGTACCCTTGTATGCCTCCAATGTCATACACTGATTCTACCAGAAAAAGTGGAGTTTTCCATCTTATGTTGTACTATAGAAGTATAGCTACCAAGGGAGAATATCTCAGTAACACAATGCCATGTGGATGTACAATATGGCAGCACATGTAATGTCTATGTATGGCTCTGCACAGCTCAGCCTTGTGGTATTGATCAGTAATACAGCTTTCTAGCATTGTGTGGGCCTGTACTGTACTCCTACATACTTCTCATTTTGAAAGGCATGAACGTTTTATTCTTCTTATAGATTCCATAGAAACCAGACAACCAGTGAGAGAAAAAAAATTCACAATTGTCACAAATTGCTTATAGAGGAGAATATAGTGGGTATGAGAGTATGGAGTGTTAATCTACGCTGAGCACCTCCATAGGCTTTTACAAGACACGATGGGAAAAATGTACTAAATTCATCAGAAAGCTGTGTTTTTCCCATAGAATTATAATTTGGGGGGGAGGGGTGTTAGAAGTAAAAATTAAAAATGCAAGAATTTTTTTTCCGGCATTTTTCTGTTGCATTTCCGTTACTCATTGAGAGATTAATGGGGGTACAACATCCAGGACACCCACTGATCAGCTGTGTGAGCGCTGTCACCTCTTCACTGTTTATATCACATGTGGTTTGTTTCATAGTGTCCATGTAATGTGATTACAGGTCTGTCCCATATAAGTGAATGATATGAGGTTGCAATTATATTGTATGTCTGTTCAATGTAAACGGTTAAGGCGTCACGGCACTCACACAAGCACAAAGGCCCCTTCAAACATCTGGTCAGTGGGGGTCCCTGGTATCAGAACCCCACTGATCTATCATTGGTAATCTATCCCATAAATATGGTGTACTGTATAATTCCAGTCTTATTAACTTTGAAACAACCTTGGAGAGGTAATGTAGCTTTTTTTTTTTTTCTTATCTTTTATGGGGTCATTAACAAGTACATATTATCTGTAAAACACATACACATGTCGGGAAATTTATGAATACTAGTTCAAGGCAAAACTGAAGGAGTTGTCCTTAGTGTTTTAAGATTGAAAGCTAGAATCTGCTGGAAAAGTTGCCACGCTATCTCGTTTACATTATTTAACTTCCCATTTCTTACATGGAGCCAACATATTCCACAGCTCTGTATGGAGATTATCGTTTCCAATGGAGCTCACAATCCATATACATATGTAGCCCTATTTGGGGGGGGTAGAGTATATCCCTCCCGAAAACTCTGGCGTGACCTGTGTGTAAATGGGACCTGACGCTGAAGGGAGAGTGGGACAAGAAATAGTGCTCCACCAGGATAGAGCTCTGTATAGGGAGGACTCTTCTGGGCTTACCCTGGAGTTAGTGCTTAAAGGATTGTACTATTGTTGAGATACATAAGATATAGGTTATAGTAGCTTTATGTAAGGGTAATTACTACTATATACTCAGAAAGGTTAACCGGTCCTCCGTTGGTTTTCCCGGGTTTTTTTTGGGTCCAGTGTCCTCGGAGGGTGGGGGCCCTGTGGTGTGTGGTCCTCGGTTCTTCGGGTGAAGACAGCCGTGGGTGTGTGTGGTGGTTCTTCACAGGAGAGGGCGCGGTGCGGCGTGTGGGCCTGCTCCTCTGGTCCTTACCTGGTCTACTGTGCCCGGGCCTCTCTGTGTTGGCTTCGGGCCTACCTATCCTGCCCTGCTTTTTTTTGGTCCCTTTGGTTGCTGCTGGTCCTGTGAGTTTGGGGTAACACATACCTAACTATATACTGTGGTGGGACGTGGCTCTTAGCTCCCCGTCTGTCTGTCCCAGTAGTTATAGTGGTAACATATTGACCTGTAATGCGAGTTAATGAGGCTAGTGTGTTGGGGTCCCCCTTTGTTCGCGGGGTGGTGTTTTTCTCTTTCCTCCTTCTCTTGTCTTGGCCGCCGTTTTGTTTGTTGGGGGGGGTGGTGTTGGTTGTGGGGGGGGGTCTTTTGTGTTTTTGTTTGTTTGTTCTGGGTGTGTTTGTTGGGGCCTTCTTGGTTTTGGGGGGGTGGGGGTTTTGGTAGGACTGTGGGTCGCGGCCGAGCATTTGGAGATATCATCATTCTGGGTAAGGATGATTTTATGAAGTCCTGATCCTGGTGATTGGGTTGTGTTCCCGTTTAGGTCCAGATGTGCACAGTTTCCATTCAGAGTTCCAGAGTTCTTCATTCTCGGAGTGTTTGATCAGGTGGTTCTCGGTTAGAGTTCTGTAATCCACACTGGCGTTGCTCCAGTTTTTTCTTACCACCACTGGTGGGCTGGGGCTCTTACTGTCCACATGTCCCTGCTTTCATTTGTGTGGTTGTTTACTCATCACATCCTTTGGGCACTCTCCGTGGTCGCTGGGGGGTGTCGGTCTCGGGTGTGTTGGACTTTTGACACCTACATCCATATCATCCATGGGACTTCCGATATTCAGCACTTTGTGTAGTCGTGTTCAGGCCTCTGGTTGTGGATCACTCGTAAGTTGGTTAGGGATTGCATCTCGGTTTGTCCTGCACACTTCAGCGTATGGTTTACTCCAAGCAAGGGTAGAGTGGGCACATTCTGGTATGGTCCATTCATCGGATGCGGTGACAGTTCCTCACTGTCACACAGGTAGATAACTCCACTTTATTTCTCCAGTCCTTTCTCTTGGGATCACCATCCAGCCATTCTGGTTAATCATTTCTTCAGGGGTTTCCATAGGACATAACTCCCCTTGAATCGGGAGTGCTGGGGCTACTCTCAGATTCTCTCCCCGGGAGGCTTCCACGGTTCTCTCACCGATATGATATACCATTCCATGTCGATAGCCAGTAGAAGGGCATCAAGAGTTCTCTAAGATCAGAGATATATTCACCGGCTGGCTGCAGGGTTCCAATCTCTTCCAGACTTCTGGCATTGCACTGCGGGACAATTAGTGCCAAGTTCACAGGAGCTGCACAATGAATCCCCTGTATCAGGGCAGACAAGAGCGTAATCTTCATGGGAGCGACACTCTGATCTTCTAATTCAGGGACAGCTATACTACTTGTGGCTGCCATCTACAGGATATGATCCTGATTAAGCCCCCACAATTTCATTTGTCCCGTAGCTGAGAGGTATATCCCTCAGATACTTTTGGTGCGGCGATAATCAGGGTCACTTGAGATCCTGTATCAAACAGGGCAGGAGCGGCATGACCATTGACAGTGCTTTGACAACGGACCTGGGCCCGCGTGCGCCTCTGGTCTTTCTGGCCCGCCTTCCTTCGGTGTCTTTGTTCTGTAGAGGCAGCACTGTGTCTCATCCCTCACTGTCCTCCGTCACTGTCTGGCAGTATGGCCCGTCTGACCACATTTATAACAGGTTCTAGCATCCTTCCTCCATTGAGTGGCAGTGGGTGGAGTGGCGGCTGTCTGTTCTGACGCTCCGCTGGTTTGTCCTTGTTTGTTGGACAACATCTTCTTTAGAGATGCTTTTGCTTTTTAGGGGTACTAACTATGTCAGCTTCTTGTTTCTTCACTAACTTCATTAAGTCAGGAAATGGAAGGACTCTATCAGATAGTAAGACCTTGAGTACTTGAGCAAGAGGATGATGAGGTTGTAACCCTCTCACCAACTGACTGGTTCTCATGGTCTACCTCTGGTAGTATAGCTGCGTGGTACACCAGACGTGGGTAGCTGTAAACGGTTAATGTAGAGACATTTTCCCCTTCTTTTTGACGACCATTCGGTAATCAGCAACCATCTGGGCAGGTCATAGTATGGCTCGTGATCAGACAGTACTTGTATATAGTCCAATGCACTCACTCCTTCATGAGAGTCTCTGTACAGCGGATCAATTCTGCAGCAGGAGACCGCAACTTTCACTGATCGCTGCCGCTTGCCTTCTTCAGAGCAAGACCATTCCTTCAGGCATTGGAGAGTATGTTCTTTCCATATCTCAAAGTTTTCCTCCCCTTGTGGTCTGGGACATTACCAGAGATACTTTTAGTTTCTTGTAGTGGTGGCCTGCAGGCCCTGGTACATTTCAGTCAGCCTGGCTAAGTGCTTAGCACTGTCACTAGAGGAACTGCTAGCGACGGCCATACTGGGGGGGTAACTGGCTGAGCGGGGTTCTTCCTTTACCTGAACCAGGGGAGGAACAGGCGGTCGGTATCCCATGTAGTAGCTAGTGGGAGGTTCCCCTCTGAGCTATATCGCTTCTCCATATCAATGACTATTCCCACTTCTAAATCTCGTGTGCCTCCAAATGTGCCCTTTTGGGGGGGGGTGGTATTATCCCTCCCGCAACAGACTCTGGCGCTGACCTGTGTGTATAATGGGACCTGAAGCCTTCGCTGGGGAAGAGTGGGAACATATATGAAATATATCGTGCCTCCACCCAGGATAGAGCCTCTGTATTACAGGGAGGATCTCTTCCTGGGACTTACCCATGAAGTACAGTTAGTGCCTTAACAAGGATCACTGTACTAATCTCACAGTCTGAGAATACATACAGATCCACATGGTTATAACAGTAGCTTTATAAGAATCAACAGGGTAATAATACATACATACATATCTCAGACACAGCGTACTACAACAACCAGCGTCCTCCCGTCTCGGTTATATCCCGGGTATATATATAAATATATAGCAGGTCCAGTGCACAATACCTCCAGGCAACAGAAGAGATGCGGGGCCCCTGTGGTGACTGTGGATCCTCGGTTCTTCCAGGAGATGACAGCAGCCGTCGGAGTGATGTGTGGTGAGATTCTTCCAGGCAGCAACAGGGCGCGGTGCGGCGTGTGCGGCCTGCTCCCTCACTGGTCCTTCCTGCCAGCTAAACTACTGTGCCCCGGGCCTCTAACTGCTAGTTGGCCTTCGGGCCTAACCTATCACTGCCCTGAACTATATATATATATATTGGATCCCTAACTATGGTTCTGCTAGGTCCTGTGAGTATATGGGGGTAACCCATACCTAACTATATACTGTGAAGTAAAGAGGAACAAGTGGCTCTTAGACTCCCCCAGACATAACATGTCTGTCCCAGCAGCTCTGCTCACATCTCTCCCCCCAGCGCTCTGCCTCACTGTGTCTGACTCACTGTATTTACAAAACAAAACTTGCACTAAATGCCTGGGGTCTCTGAGCCAACTGCAGGGGCGAAGAGCCGATACATTATATTCTAGTAGAAATGGCAGTTCCCTACACATTTAGGGGGCAATTTTTAAGGAAGGCAAGGGAATTTTTGGGGTGTTTTGGGGTGTTAGGGGGAACCCATAGCGATATGGTACTTTTTTTGTAAATATGTGTAGGGTACTGGATATATCTTGGCCCTTTTCCTCAGGCCAAGAATCAAGGCTGCAGTTATTGGCCCGGGCCATGGTGCTAGTGATCACACGACAAACATGAGCCAAGCGACCATATAGGGCTGTCTGCAGGAGCTGCTATCTGAAGCATATGGCCAGCTTTAGGCCCAATGCATATGGCTGCCGATCACACGATCAAAGTAGACAATCGCCTTAATAATCAATAATTGTGCAAATATCCAACATGTAATAATATCATGAATCTTTATTGATTTATCCAGACTAAAACCTCCTAAAACTTATGACCTGTTGGTATCCTGTTCCCACCAGTATAAAATGTTTCCTGACACCACCTCGCCCTGCTGGTCATGCCAACTATTCTTACACGCTGTTTTCAGTGGCTGGCACACTGACACATTATTTTCTATGGCCACATACACATAACGTGTATTACTATGGGTTCATGTAGGGGACTGTGAGTCTGGGACTAATCCAAAGACGGGTCCTGTTTTGCAGACTGGGCTCACTACATGAAATGAATAGGTCTGCGGAGGGCACGGGCTGCACACGAATATCATCCATGTACCATTTTGCCACAGACCTGTACATGCACATGTTCGTGTAGTATAATATGTATTGTTTCCCACTTGGGTTTAGTAATTGACCTGTATATATATTTTAGTGCTACCATCTATGTCATAAACTGTGCAGCTGAAATGTATTTTTATGATATTTTATGTGGTTGATCAAAAAATATTTGATCTTACTTTTTGGATATTTCACTACTATGCACATGGTAGTATTCATATGTCACCTATTGAACGTTATGGATATGCAGAGGGGACAGTAGAGTTACCTATGTACAAGGAATATCTATGGTATGTGTAAGAGACATAATGCACTGGCGACAATTGTCAGCATAGAGATGACTGATCTAATGTCCAGTGATCGGTTTGTAAGGCAACATGCACATGGACGTGTGCATCATAGGGTCTGTGGGAAAATGGCATAGATGGCACATGGATGATATCTACCACCATGGACCAATTCATTACCTGCAGTGAGCCCGGGCTGCAAAATGGTGACTTGTCCTGAGTTTTTCCCTGGGCCCCCAACACGGACCTGTCATAATACACCCATGTGTATATGGGCCATTGAAAATAATGGGTCAAAGACACAGCTAGGAATCTGACAAAACACATGTTTGTGTGCATGGAGCCTTATAGGGAATAATAATAAAAGAAATCACATTGTCATCATTTGTTGTCTTAAGAATCAAACTGAGAGTGGGATCTTTGCAGTATTGTAGCAGGTAATCCCAATGTATTTTGTACAGTCCTATATTGTCTAGTCCAAGTTAATATCCTGTCCTTTAGCCCCATCCACATAATTAATGGCAGCACAGAGCCATTATTGGTGACTACCCTCCATCCTCTGTATCACTGTTGTGTTACAATAGGCTTGTGCTATTCCAGGTGTGTACACTCTTTCACTGTCCCACTGAAGTGTTTGTGTGTATGTGAAAATACCAGAAATTCTCCCGGTAACACTTTCCCAGGCATACATCACTTTCTCTGCTGGTTTTGTGTATTCTTGTGTTTCTGTTTGTATTGCACAATCTTGCTTTGTACATCCAGACTTTTCAACGCTGAGAAATAACATCTGGTTGTCAGATCCTCGCTGTAAACAAGTTTCATTACAATTGTAGATGTGGCCAGTAATGTTGGGTCAAGGGTACGGCGTCTTCTGTTCTCTTTATTATTGATAGAGCTATTTATAGAGAATACATCCAGTGGTCAGTGTAGTGTGGTCTGCAGGCAACATGCTATAGGCATTGTATTTTATTCCTATAAACCTCTGCTCATTCTGGGCGTAGGAGTCCAGTGGGCGGTCCTACTGACTGATCACTATCTCTGTATGTACACTCATAGAGGGGAGACTGTCGGTCACTAAATAGGACCGCCCACTGGACTACTAAACCCAGAATGAGCAGAGGTTTAAATGTATAAATGCCAGGTGTTACTGAATTATTGCCCATAAAACTATATATTAATCTGCTCAGCTCCTCCTGCTCTATAGCCTACTGCTTGCTGGCCTCTTCATGCTGACAGATTCTTCTTAAATGCAGTTATTATACATTACATGGTTACAATAACTTTATACAGTATAGTTGTGTACTGAAATAAATACATCCTACTGTATTGGAAGGTATGGTGTAATGATCATAGCTATGTCCAGTATATTGTATATGGTGTGATGATCATAGCTGTATTCAGTATATATGGTGTCATGATCATGGCTGTGTTCAGTATATATGGTGTCATGATCATGGCTGTGCTCGGTATATATGGTGTCATGATCATGGCTGTGCTCAGTATATATGGTGTCATGATCATGGCTGTGCTCAGTATATATGGTGTCATGATCATGGCTGTGCTCAGTATATATGGTGTCATGATCATGGCTGTGCTCAGTATATATGGTGTCATGATCATGGCTGTGCTCAGTGTATTGGTGTCATGATCATGGCTGTGCTCAGTATATATGGTGTCATGATCATGGCTGTGCTCAGTATATATGGTGTCATGATCATGGCTGTGCTCAGTATATATGGTGTCATGATCATGGCTGTGCTCAGTATATATGGTGTCATGATCATGGCTGTGCTCAGTATATATGGTGTCATGATCATGGCTGTGCTCAGTATATATGGTGTCATGATCATGGCTGTGCTCAGTATATATGGTGTCATGATCATGGCTGTGCTCAGTATATATGGTGTCATGATCATGGCTGTGCTCAGTATATATGGTGTCATGATCATGGCTGTGCTCAGTATATATGGTGTCATGATCATGGCTGTGCTCAGTATATATGGTGTCATGATCATGGCTGTGCTCAGTATATATGGTGTCATGATCATGGCTGTGCTCAGTATATATGGTGTCATGATCATGGCTGTGCTTTTGGTGTTCAGCTCGTTATATGGTGTCATGATCATGGCTGTGCTCAGTATATATGGTGTCATGATCATGGCTGTGTCCCTTATACTGTATGTGGTATCGTGATCATGGCTGTGTTCAGTATATATGGTGTCATGATCATGGCTGTGTTCAGTATATATGGTGTCATGATCATGGCTGTGCTCAGTATATATGGTGTCATGATCATGGCTGTGCTCAGTATATATGGTGTCATGATCATGGCTGTGCTCAGTATATATGGTGTCATGATCATGGCTGTGTCCCTTATACTGTATATGGTATCGTGATCATGGCTGTGCTCAGTATATATGGTGTCATGATCATGGCTGTGCTCAGTATATATGGTGTCGTGATCATGGCTGTGCTCAGTATATATGGTGTCATGATCATGGCTGTGCTCAGTATATATGGTGTCATGATCATGGCTGTGTCCCTTATACTGTATGTGGTATCGTGATCATGGCTGTGTTCAGTATATATGGTGTCGTGATCATGGCTGTGTTCAGTATATATGGTGTCGTGATCATGGCTGTGCTCAGTATATATGGTGTCGTGATCATGGCTGTGTCCCTTATGCTGTATATGGTATCGTGATCATGGCTGTGTTCAGTATATATGGTGTCATGATCATGGCTGTGTCCCTTATACTGTATATGGTATCGTGATCATGGCTGTGTTCAGTATATTTCCACTTTAAATTTTAATGGCTAAAAATGGAATGGGAGATTTTTGGACCACAGTTGCTTTCAAATTCTATACAGACCAATGGCAATGGTCAAAAGCAGACATCGGATTGCCGAAACTGGTGGATTTTTTTTTTTTTTTATCTGCCGTCGACTGAAACTAAACATGAAATGCATAAAGAACAAATAATTCACTGCAGGTGTATTCTGTTAGATTCTTTATAGGAATAATCCAGTGTATGACTGATCAGTTGCATTCTCACGATCCTAATCGTTCTACATTTACTTGTAATGATTTGTCACTATGCATTGTTCCATACATGGGAACAGAACAATTCGCTTGAAATTGGGGATTGCAAGATATTTTGCAATCTATTCAGATGATTATAATGTGGCCTGATCTTAGATAACCGAAGAACCCTGCTTAAATACTGTCAAATATTTCTTCAGGGTTATACTGTGCAGATATTCCCTACTATAGGCCTGTCTGTCTGTCCTCTAGTTCTGCTGGATTCTCATTGGCACCACCAAAACAACTAAGGCCACATGTCTTAATGCTGAATTGTGGCATGTGTGTCAAACATTTTTAATTTTTTTTTTTTTTTTTTAATTTTGTAACAAATCACTTTAATCCTAGAGAAGGATTTTTTTTACTGCATATATGGATTTTCTGCTTTGCAGTGATTCTATGATAAAGAATGACCTCTATCTCTCCAGTTGACTAGCATAATGTATAGGACAGCACAAAAGGCCATATGTAAGATGAGCCGGTGTCATTCTTGAGTTGCAGGTTTCTTTACGCCATTATGGGATCGCTCTGCAATACTTAGAGCTCTGAGTCACTGTGTAAACTGTAAAAGTGACAATGTTCAGAACACAGACAAACAGGAAGGGTGACAATAGGTCCTTAGTTATAGTCATGACAATGTGAAACTTGTTTGTGTTAACCCCATAACCTTTCATGTAGACATTTCTTTACAGCCATTACATCTATGTAATGTAAATTGCCGTCTTTATTTATTTACATAGGCGTATTATTGTGCTTTGATGTTACAAGTGGCATTGATCGAAGAACAGAAGAGGGTTACTCAATTCTCCGCTGTCTCTTCAATGTAAATTTCATGTCTTTCCTTTTTTTCTTTCTTCTTTGGTGTTTAAAAAAACTTTTATTTTATTTTATTTTTTTTTTTTTATATAGAGAGACTGAATACATGATAAACATTCTCTTTATACTGACTTGTATAAATCACTGATACTAAACCACATATTTTGAAAAAAAATATAAATTTACACTTTAGACTTCACAGGTATGATGCCAGAAACAGGCCAGGACTTAAAAATGTGTCAACCATTGCTCCTCATACAAAATGTGGCAGCTCTCCTACCCTAGGCTAGAATGATCTCTAATGCAACACCTTACCACAATGCATCATGGTCCTGTTACATGCAACCCTAGAAAGGTCTGCTCAGCACACGATAACGTCTGACAAAACTGTTTCCCTGGGGAAGGGTGGTGCCTCACAGTATGAGGCTGGTCTTAAGTAAGGTTATATTCTCATTTATCTCGGAGGTTCGATTACAGGTTCAAACACGTTGGACAAAATAGCACAGTACATTGGCCGGACACCTTGTAGGATACCCTGATGGATCCCATTATAGTTAATAGGGTTTCTTGGTGCACAGTTGGTGATCCCATACTTCCATTATTTTTATTGTTTTGCTTCGATGACAGAACAGAACAACAGTAAGACAACAAACAATAGGCAAAATGGGTCATTTGGGAGTCGCTGCCATATCATGAATTGAACTAGTGTTTTACTGTAAAATGGGGGAATCCTATTCAGAGTGTTTAGTATTTGTGAATATGACTGGCTTACTCAGGTTTCTGTATACCCAGGTTGTTGTTTTTGTAACATGTTTTGTAAGGTTGAAATAAGGCATATGGCCTTCCAGTTCAGCCTATTGTCCTGCAATTTGATCCAGAGAAAGGAAAAATACCCGTAAGGTAGAAAAGTCTTCCTAGTTTTGGATTTCATGCATATGACTATGTGCAGGGGACGGGTCTGTAAAAAGAGAGTGGATGGCGCATGGATCGGTAATTGTGTGCTGTCCATGTTTATGGTCATGTGCATGGGGCCTTAAGGGAAAAGTCTTCTTAGACTTCAAGTCTGTCAATCAGAATAATTTTACTGCCTCCCACTAGTAATAAGTGAGCCAATCTGAGTATGTGCCACCGATAACCACCGTCTGCTTTCTATCACCTGTTACATACCCACTTACATACATTTTACCCCAGTCTAAGCTTTCTCATTTTATGTACCAACACATGACATGTAATGTCTCACTCAAGTCCAGTCTAGAACACTTACATGAGCTTTCTACATGGCCCTATTATTAGGAATAGGCTTTTATAAGAACACTTGTTCCCGATCATTGCCCTGTGTATACCGGGCAAAGATCAGCCAACAATCAAGCAAACGTTTGTTTGTCAGCTTGCCATTGTAGCCAATATGCGCTTTTGGGCCGAATAATGACTGTGTAAAGGGGTCCTTACCTTCTTGCAAAACCTAGATCAGATTAGTTTGAGAGGACCGATCCCTCATAAACCCATGCTGATGCAGTTATACATTTATTTGCCTTGAGATATTCCAAGATGGCATCTCTTAGAAATTCTTCCAACAATTTGCCCACAACCGAGGTTAAACTTACCAGCTTATAGTTTGTGGGCTCACTGTTTGAGCCCTTTCTAAATACTGGCACCGCATTTAGCATAACTTTTAATGGATTTATTCAATGAAGTGTATTCACTAATAGTCAAACAGTGCAATTCTTTGTGCTAAAATGATAGCGGGTCTGATGATCTGGGGATGCTGAGCTGTCATGCTTAGCCAGAAGGGCTTGACAAAGGCTTCCCTGACTGCTGTGATAATAGTACTACTCCGAGCAGGGATCAGCTTATGTATAAATGGTCAATTCCATCATCTTCTACCATTTATCACAGACCATTTGTTCACTTACACTAATAAATGGTCAGATCTGTATTATGATGTCTTTACCATGTACGGTCATCTTAAGATAATTACCATAATAGTCACATAACATTAAGGCTAGGCAATGCAAACAGCTGAAAAGATACGGCCTCCATTTTTTAAAGGACCTCCTATGTAGTAAATATGATGTATATGAGAACTAGGACCTCAGCAGTAAACCTTAGAAGTGACCTTAGCAGTAAATTGAAGGAAAGGCTTTGAAGATGGTTTTCCCAGATTGTAATAAGTTCCAAGCTTTTGCAGCGGTTCTCAGAAGTTTGGGTCTGTTCCTGTGTCCTGTATCAGAAAACATTCTCTGATTAGTCTGAAGAATGTTCTTATGGAAAAGTTATTTGTGTCTCCGATAAGATCAGCCTGGTCTGCAGCACTTCATTCTTGCACTGAAAAGTTTGGCCATGTGTTTCCGTAACTAACTTGGATGGCTTCACACAGTATCAAAGTAAATATCATTAGCAAATAATTTGCAGTTGGACAGTTATACTGTATGCAATGTGAATAGCGACCAGGCTGCCAACAATAACAAGTGATCCTATGTGATCTCCACTTCCCTATGAATATCCAGTACTGTTACCTGGTATAGAACGTAATCAAACCTATCACCAGCACTTTATACCATACAACTTAAGCTAACGGCTGGCGTGGATTTTATAGTTATTATTTGCGTCAAATGATGTTAAAATTTTAAAAAGTGGAGTGGTGCGAAAGCAGCCATGCACCAAAATGTACAGTAGGTTTTCAGCTTTCCCTCTTTTATTGTCCATTTTATACTATTTTTAACAGCACCGATGACAGCATAGATCAGACTCTACAAATACGCTTGTAGCCTTCATCATTTCATAAGGCTTAACCTTTCCTTAGGCTTATAAATAGTGCATGGTATATACATTCCATACTGGACAGCTGTCTTTGTTTCTGGCTTTGTGCATAGATCATCTGGAAGTTGATGAGGTGTTGTCCTAAGTGATAATCCACAGTATGATACTGTACTGAACAGGTGGGATCTCCTTATTCCAAGCCACTGAGTGTGTTACATATGTGATAGAACTTCTATAACATCCATCCACTAAGATTTATTCCCATCTCCTGTCTACAGAACAGCCTTAAAGTGGCTTTCTGGGACTATTATTGATGGATCATCCTTAGGCCATAAATATTGCATCAGTGGGGCTCTGACTGACACCCCTACTGATCAGATGAATGAAGGGGCTGTGACTCTTGTTAACTGCAGGTAACATTCCAATTCAGAATGCATACTGAACAGGTGAAATAAGTCCTGTTTAAGCTATGTTTTCCCTAATAACTGCTTTCAGTTAACAGATTCAGTATCCCACAGAACTTTACTAATGCAGCCAGCAACCTAGTGAAGGATGGCAGGGAGGTTGGGAGTAGTAGTCAATCACAGCTGGGCTCCTGGTGGCTGTAGTCAGCTCCATCCTCTGGTACTCCGTAGAGACTGATGCAATAAGTGATAAGGGGACCTGTAGCGTGGATGGCCATTGGGCACCATTGGTGACTGTCATTTTAGCGATCTGTGTATCTGTTGTTCTGATCCTCCGATGGACCAGAACAATGGACACGCTGGTGCAGATGTGAACATAGTATAAACCATTTAACTATAACTAAACATAAATCAAAGAAAAGGGAAGGTGAAGGTGTGCAAGAAAAAGGGCATGGGGGTATGAGTACAGTTGGGCTAGAACTTTAGTCCTTGCCCTGTGAAAATTGTTGTTCAAAATAGAAATCCCACAATGCCTACTATGTGTACTTTGTTCTTGGAATATACACTTGGATATAGATTGTGTAAGCGTGAGAGTGGCACCCATGATGTTATATGTTCAGTATTTCCTACATTAGCACAGCAGTCTTTGTCTTCCAGCTCTAACTTCCCGTCTACTAAGTGCTGTATTTCTAAACAGAAGGTCTCTTTCTGAACTTTGATATAACAATTCAGTCCATAGCCCACTAAAGGAATCCTTCATCACTTTTTATTTAGACCGCTTGTATGAATTTTTGTTATTTGCATTCTATTTTTTTTGTACTGTAGACACATACAAGATCCCCATCCCATGTCCTAGTGGTTGTCCATACTTGTTGTGGTGGCTATAGACTTGGAGATTTACCACTTGGACCTCCCTGTGAGGTGCTGGACCCATCCATAGGAACAGAGGAATGAAATAAATTCATTTATTGAAAGATAAGCGAACAAAATAAACACTTTACACAAACATTGAAATAAAACCAAAGACATAGAAGACTAAGTAAATTTTTCAATCGACAATTTGTATTTTAAGGCATAAACAATATAAAAGGAATGGAGAAGGTGTCCCATCCTAAAGGCAGGTTAGAGTAAGTGGGGGGGGGGGGGATCTTCTAAGGACGAGGTCAGGAAGTGCCAGGCCCACCAGCATCTCCATGAGAGTTACACCAGTCATGGGGTGGGGGGAGTTATTCAAATCTGTGTCTATGATTTTTGGCGGAATCTGCAATGTGGCCTCCAATGCAAATGTGAATGTAGCCTTATTTCTAGGTTTAGTGCTACTTTAGGAAAACTAAGATTTATAGATGGTGGTTGTTTTGACTGATAAGGATATCATATGAATTACTGATAAGTCGTGGCTATGAAGGAATTGTTCACTGAGATTTGTGACATTAGAGAGGGAGGTGCTCCTATCAGCTGCAGATGGTTCCCTGGGATTTTATTGGGACATGGTAAATGGTATGTTGAAAAATACAAAAAAGAGACATTTTTTTTGTTAGCGGTTTCTCATATTGTCCCTGTGTGGACCTAGGCAAGGGAAGCCCTGCTGTTTCTGTATACTAGTCAGACTATACTTGGTGCAGACTCTGTTCTTGCCATTGTGCTCCATATTTAGACATACAACACAGGTTAAAACAAAGCCGTACAAAGCAATGTGCATCTCACAACTTCTATGTCTAACTGGAAAATCCAATCCATCACAGACGTGAAAACTGAGCGGCGTCTCTCTGCAGTGCCGAAGAATGGTTGGGGGCAGAGTTATTCTCAATTCCATACCATACCATATGAAGCTTTATTTGTAACTTGGATCTATTATGGTTTGATTTATAAATGATCTATTAGATATTATTCATGATACGTCTGTTTGAGCAGTGATAAAGATTATGATGAAATTAAAATTGGCCATATATATTTTCTCTGTAGATGGAGAGTAGGCCTAAGGAACCCTAGTCCAAAACTTAAAGGGGTTATCCAAGCTGAGGTGGCTGTAAAACAGCGCCCCAGCGACTACTGAGGCCACTGAATGGCATCAATGGTCATGTAAGCCTTTCCACTTCCGGCGAATCTTGGCACAGGGGGGAAAGGTGACCGGGACTATACAATAGAGTGATGGGGATAGGTGAAGTTTTCTATAATTCCTGGAGAACCCTTTTAATAGTTCGGTACTGGCCGTACACACTTGTTAAGTTATTTTGCCTGACTCTGATTAAAACATGCACACTTGCCTAAACTGAGCGTGTATGTTTGTTTCAATGGGAAGAGGGGTATATATATATATATATATATATATATATATATATATATAAAAAAAAACACAAAGTAAAAACAATAAAAGCGTATACCAGGCACCTTTGGCAGCAGTGTATCTCCTGGTGTTAAAATCCAACATGCTCATACCCATATCTGACATGGGTCAGTTGACAGGGCCCAATACACATTAGATCATCAGGCAATCCTGCCAAAGTCACTGGGTTTGGCCGGCTCTTATCTTATGCATGGTCAGCTTTAGGCTGCTTTTACACAGAAATGTCCTGCTGGATCTGTATCAATCAGGAATATTTTTCAGTATCTTCAATGTCTGGGAATTTATGTGGTTATAAGATGGGTTCACACTGAGATGGAATGAAACTCTTTGAGTGCCCTATTGACTTCAGTAGTGAAAAACTGCAATATATGTATAGCTTTTGGCATAGTGATGGTGCGCCTTTGTATGAACGCAGTCTAAGACTTTCCAGTTCACCTCTGATGACTCCATCTTTTTTTCTTTGGAATTTTAGCCCATTCCCCTTCCATGGTCTCCAGTGTGTTGATAAGATTTCTAGGAGCTTTATGGCGTATGACAGACTGTTTTAGTATCTTTTAGCTGATTTATTACTATGGCGTTTCTGGGTAATGACTCTGTCATACCGCGGTGCTTATGACACTTACCAGCCAGTCAGGGAGTGATCATCTCTGAAATGAATCCCTTCCTTCAGTTTATATTGTGCCTCCAGCTGCCAAATCTTCTCCATCTCTGCTCTTGTTTTCATGCACATTATAGGTAGTAGAAAAGGGAATGTAATTCAGACACTGTGGACTGCTAAATGTCACAACGCTTTCATAAAACTCCGCATACAGCTAGAGGTGACATTCTTTTTATTAAAAATAGATGAAAATAGAATTAAGATTTGTGTATAAATATATAATATTGTATGATATTGCCTACAATAGTAGCAGAGTATAGTAATGCAATAGGGTCCATGGGGGAGAGGGACAATACCAAGGTTAACCTGCCTTGCTGTAAACTTTATTTTTGAAGTGTCTTGGCTAATATGTTTGTCAAGCTTTTTCACATTGCCGTGATTCAGATCTCAGTACTTGGATGAGTTTGTGTTAAATGGTTTTTCCAGGGAATAATAAAACTTACGAATGCATTACCTACACTGGATTTTATAATAAATAATAAATTTTATTTATATAGCGCCAACATATTCCGCAGCACTGTACAATTTGTAGGGTTCAAGTACTGACAAAAAAGATATATTACAAAGAAATAGTCAATTCACACACTGGGAGTGATGGACCTGCTCGCAAGAGCTTACAATCTATGAGGTAGAGGGGGTGACACAAGAGGTAGCAGGGGCGACAACAGAGGTAGCATTGCTTATACAATGGTCAGACAATTTTGTAATAGAGGTTACTGTCATTACACATATATAAAGCTGTATGAGCCGTCACCAGTCAGTTTCCTTAACGTGCAGATAGTGCCTGGACATATAAAGTTATTCTGATTCGGCATCATATCCTGTGAGGTAATGTTGGAGCATAAACAGTGGATGGTACGTTTTAGGGATTCATTACTAATATATCTGCATATCTCGAGACAGAGAGCCAGAGTTTACCTTTACAGAGGGGCAGCTGGGAGGCCGGATCTCTCATACCTCTGCCTCCCCTGATGACTTCACGCTGTATTACTGTATTAGTAATAAAGCTTATCCAGTATAGGGAATGCATCAGGATAATGCCTTTAATCATTAGGGTTCCAGGGTCAAAATATGGTTTTGGCGATTGTTTCCTGAAATTTATATGTGATTTCCCATAAGACGTACATGCCATAAAGGCAGCCTTTGCAGCTGATGTTGGGCCAATGTAGAGCGGGAATCTTGCCCTTTGTAGAAGTATGTACAGATTTTCACTTCTCAATAGCAAAGGAATTGTTTTGTTAAAGGGAGTCTACCACCACCAAAACCACTCCTAAACCATTTATATGCTGTTGTAAGGCTGGTTAATGACATAGTGAACATAACCTTCTTGTATCAAAGTGAAATCTTGCTGCTGAAAAACTTTCATTCTACGTGCAAATACGTTGTTCGGTGCACTCTGTGTGGGGCCACACTAGCCGGAGCATTTTTTTTTGTTGTACCACCTAGTGCTGTCCATAAAACAGAATGACTGACATGTCCCATGGACAACGATATACAGTGATCACAAAAGAAGATGGTGCTCCAAAAGGTGTAGCCCCGCCCTGAGTGCACCAAACAGCTAATTTGTATACAGAATAAAATTTTATTTCTCAGCGGCAAGATCACAATTTGACACCGTTATATCATAAACTGACCTACAACAGTAAATAAGTAGTTTAAAACCCGATTTAGTGGTGGTAGAATTCCTTTAAGCTGATCATACGTTTCCAACAGATATAACTTCTTATCTTACAGATGTACTTTTGGCTAAACTCTCCTGATATTGGGATTTCCTATACAATGGATTTACATATGATATCTTTCTTTGTTCCAGGTGAACCCAGGGAGCAAAGCTGCACTGGCCGATCTATGTAGCGGGGATGTTGTAATTGCTATTGAAGGGGAGAACACAGACGGGATGACTCACTTAGAAGCACAGAATAAAATCAAAGCTTATGAAGATGAGCTCTGTCTCACAATAACCAGGTAAGACACAAAGGGACTTCATGAACTGCTTTTACTATAAAGTAATTGACATTTACCATAACCTGCAGACTTCACGACTCACAGTCTGAGTGTTTTAGCCTCAGCTCATGTAAAAACTTGACTCTGTACATTCCTGTGGTCTCCTCCTCCATGACACGTGGGAGCATGATTTGTCAGGAGACTATTTCATCTAAATGCAGGGAGCAGTAAAATCCTATAGCTTTGCTTCAAGAAAGAAAGAGAGAGGCCATAAAATTATGGTTATTCTGACTGTATTTTAGAAATATATATCCGTATTCACCACCAGGTCTGGCAAAATGAGGAATAAACAGGATCTTGTTATATAAATGCATGTCTTTTGTAGAGATTAGAAGCCATAAACCTCATAGAGCTAAGCAAGTTGTTTCAGTAGAGTAGGGGATACGGGCAGCTGCCAAAGCACGTGGTGCCAAGGGTGTAGCCATAAGCGGTGCAGTGGTCACTACTAGGCACTGAACCCTGAGGGGGCCTCAAAGGTCCCTCTACCACAAAAAAAAAAAAAGCACCACTATTTTAAATGGCACAAGGTATGTAAGGGACCCCTTTATAGATTCTGCATTGGGGACCAGGAGCTTTAAAAGGGTATGCCCACAAAAACTGACTTATATAAATTCATTGACAAAGATAATTCATAGGCAAATATAAATAACTAAACATTTTGCAGTGATTTAAAGATTTTCTCTAATCATCTTAGTGGTGACAGTCCTTTGTCCTGATAGGCTGCCAATGGATACAACCATGAATCCAGGAATTTTCTATGCTATGGCACTTCTCAGAAACCCATCCATGATTTCCTTATTGTGGCCAGGTTATCAGGCAGGGACACTACATGAATGAGAAGATAACCTGTCCACAATAAGGAGATCATGGTTGGATTTAAACAGGACCTTTCACCACCTCCATCAATTTTAGTTCTTAGCATCTTTTTTAGGTGCCGCTCCACTGATTCCAGCACGGTTGGAATTTTCTCTCTAGCCCTCACAGTTCCCAAGCAATGCAAGTGCAGGTAGTTTTGGTTCCTGATGTGCTATTTAAGCTCTGTAATGTCAGAAGGGCAGTGTCGGGCAGGAGGTGTGATTCAGAGCTCCAATCAGAGGCAGCCAGTGTCAGAGTTCAGAATCACACCCCTTGCCTGCTCCTGCCTGACACTGCTCACCTGACAGTACAGAGCTTAAATAACATATCAGGCACCAAAACTAGTAGCACTGAATGCTCAGGAATGGTGGGGGCTAGAGGAAAAATTCCAGTTGTGCCGGAATCAGTGGAGCAGCATCTATTAAATGATGTAAAGAACTAGACTTGTTGGAGGTGGTGAAAGTTCCTTTTTTAAATATGGTTGTATTTGTTGGAAAAGCCCATTTAAGTTAAGCCTTATCTGCTGTTTATCTCAGGCTAAATAAAAGGATCAGACCACTGAATGCCAACCTGTCCAATCTATGTATCCCCCACAGCAGCCATCAAGAGAGTGTCAGTCACCCCCATAGACAATAAGTAGCCAGTTGGATTAAGATCGTAATGTTTTTTAGTTAAAGGAAACCTATCAGTACGTGTTTGCTTCCCTCTCTGCAGGCAGCGTCTAGTAGTGTCAACCATGACGATCGCAGCCACATGTTTTTTTCTGTGGATAAAATGTTATATTCTGACTAAATGAACAATTTATTAGTAACATAGCACTGTGAACCTGAAGTCCAGTGTATTTATGAGCTGCAGGTCGCCCCCTCCCACCCGTTGCTGATTGACAGCTTTCTCCCTATGCACAGTAACAAGTAAAGAAATAAGAAAGACCTTTGAGATCCTGTTTCTATGAGGGCTCTGTCTGAATCTGTAATCTGTGACTAATACAGAGAAGATGCTGAGCCCACCACATTCTCCTCCGTCGGGTTAGTTACAGTGAATGCTCTGCACTTTCAGACCCTGTGGCTGTATCAAACCACATGAATGGAGAGTTTGGTTAACATGCTGTGGCCCATTGTAAGTCTGTAAGAAGCATTTTGCCTGTTGTTGCTATGGTTACATGCTCTTCATAAACACTGTGTAATAGTTTCTATTGTAGTCGTGATCCCAGCCATGTGCTGTTTGTTCTGGGATTGTCACTGTTTCGGTGAAGCAAAAGAATTTTATTTATGAGTGTAACAAAGGTGTAGCCTGCAAGATGCGACTGTATACTGTATAGGAGCAAGAAACTACAGACAGGACTGTGCGGTGTAGACCATAAGTGGTGTCTTATTAGCGTCTTGGCGCCTTATTATTACAATTATCACTAAATAAGTAAATTCTTTGATCAGATTAAACGTTTCCCATGTTGTAACTTATATTAAAGGAGGATTAAAGACACCATACTTCTATACCATACTTAGATTGTAAGCCCTTGTGGGCAGGGCCCTGTATCCCACTGTGCCAGTTGGCCACTGTTAGCATTATCTGTTTTGTACATCTTGTGTACCGTATGTTAACCCTCAAATGTAAAGCACCATGGAATTAATGGTGCTATAGAAATAATAATAATTAATAATACTTCTGTATCCTACTTCTATAGGACTTGTATCTTTTGAACTAATGTATATAAGTTGCTGTAGACTTTAGGAGCCAGTTAGACCATTGCAAACCAGTTTATTAGCACTGGGATCACATTCTATACATATTGGCTTATTGGAAAATGTCCAACTGTGTATGTAAAGGGGTTGTCTGACTCTTTTATTGTTTAATAGGGCTGATGAATGAGCAATAAACAAACATAAAAAAGACATGGACTGCACATCTCAGTATTATACATTGCTTCTCAGCAAAATGTGCAAAGATGAACACAAGTACACACGTTGATCAAGGTGATAAAGCCCAATAGCCATTTCATCGTGACTTCTGTTTAGTGGTTCCCTACTTTACTGGGTGCGGCGATGCACAGCAACCACCACTATCACAACACAGCGCCCACATGCAGAGTGACCCATCTCCTACTGCCAGGCTCTGGGCGACACCACTGTAATGGCAAAATGGCAGAAACCATGCAGCACTGCATCATCACTGCAACAGATCTCAAAGAATTCACTTTGCCACATGTCCTTGGTCAGAGGACTGAGAGCTAGTAGGTAGATCCTTTATGTAGGCTCCTGCTAATTCCAAACCCCTGCGCCAAATGGGAGGAGTGCTGGTACCAAGGCAAAGCAAAACAAAAAAAAATGAAGGGGACAGAACTGCTGTCCACCAATTCACCTCTCTCCGGCCTCTGTTTCCAGTGATGTCAGCTCTGGTCTTCTGCATACGGGTCCCCCGTTTGTGCTAGGTGATTGCTATACCCAATCGTTGGCTGCAGTGGTCACCTGGCACAAACAGCCTGTGGACCTGTAAACTGAAGACTGGACCTGCCACCACTGGAAATGGAGGCACTAGGAGATGTTTATGACACCTTCAACAGCTCTATTAAACCATAAAAATGAGTTGGATACGCGCATTCTTTTCTATACCAGCGAGTATAACTGATTCCAGAAAAATGCCCAGCATGGATTCTTTTTGCCTTGAAAGTGGACCGCTTGAGAGGGTTTGGTAACATGATAGTTGGAAGATAAATAGTTACTCAGCTATCTCTGGCAGTCCCATAGAAAAGCATGGAGAGTCAGCATACCAGTTTGACCACTTGCCCATTTGTATATGGGTACAAAGAACTCCTGTTCTTGAAACCAGTAGGGGACCCTGCAGTGAGACCCCACCAATCTGGAATTTATGCCTAATCCAGTGAATAGGGAAGAAGTTGCTCTCGAAGGCACACCACCTTAAGCACAAGCTGCTTGAGATAGGTTTATAATCTGGTGTAAAACACATTTCCAAGTGGTACCACCATGTCAATTCCTTCCTAAATTTCTAGTAGTAACAACAATGCATAGTTCTAAGAAAAGAGACTCCAGAGTTATTATTTAATAGGGAATGAAGTATTTACTGAAATAGACATGTCAGAAGAGATAACAGGTCCTCTTTAACAATAGCTCTGACTCCTGAAAGATTCATTTCTATGACTGTCAAGTGACCATAAGTATGTGATCTCAAGACCTGGAAAGCTATGACTAACAGCCAGCAGGAGGGTTTTGTATACTTGTAGCTTTCGATATCACTAGTATAATTCGCTTATGGAATGTATTTGTGTGTCCACTTTTCCGGATGACTGCTTGAAGCCTACTTTGGGTATATGCAATATAGCCTTGTTTGTCAAGTTTCAAGAGTCAACTGGTATAAGATATATTTCCTGCAACGCCCCCCCCCCCCCATTATTGTCCACATTATGAAAGCATTCTCCACGATTTTTTTTTTTTAAATATGTAGAGCCCTTTAAGATTTTTTTTTTCAACTTATAACCGTAACAAATTTCAATTTTTTTTTTTCTCATGGAATTTTGGAAAGTGTCTGTTTATTACTTGGCACAAGAGAGTATTTCAGTTATAAATAAGCTGTTACACTGAGTAATATTTTTTCCTTTAGATTCCAAGACATCCTGTCATTTATCACGCTGGCCTATTTCTTGAATGTTAACACTGGTATTTTAGTCTTCTCGTTCCCGTTGCTTGCCGTTCCTGGAAAGAAGCCTTGTGAAGCTAGCACTAAGGCTATGTTCACACTACCGTTATTAATGACAGCATTGGACATGAACTATAGCAGTTATTCAGATCACATTGTTCTTACATTAATGAATGCAAAAAACAGAGGTAAATGGATGGCAATTTGTTTATATAGATATCATTGTAAAAAAACAAAAAAACAGATCCTTTTGTCTCTTTTTTTTTTTTTTTTTTGCAACCTTTAAACGAATGTTAAAAAAAAAAAAAAAAAGATCTGAATAGAGCCTTAGAATGGACATAGACAGAGCCCCCTCCGTCTGTGTCTGAACCCACTGACTCTGATATAAACCTCATGACGGACGCTGTCTTCCATCAGATTTATTTACTTTTGTAAAGGAAGGAAAAAGTCCTGCATGCAGAAAGTAAAAAACATGACTGAAGAAAGATTTCCCCATTCACCCCATTGGGTGAATAGTGGTAGTGTGAACCTAGCCTTACAAAATTCCAACACGTACATTAAAACTCTATATAAATCTGTGAATGCATGGCCTGGTCCAACTGTTCTCTTTATAAATGTACTTAAAGGGGTTGTCTCCCTGCACAACCATATTCGAGCTGACTCTCCCAGCAAACAACTGATTTCATAGTATTACATGATGGCCATTCTGATAACAGATCGCTCTCTCTGGATATAGTAGAAGTAGAAAAGGTCGAAAGGCAAGAAGGTGATGTGTCTAAGCAATTTCTCACAAGTATCGTCTGTAAACTACAAACTAATGTAATTTCTATCTACTTTCTTCTAGGACGGAGTCTAAAATCTGGTCACCTCTTGCATCTGAAGAAGGCAAAACAAACCCATATAAAATGAATTTGGCAACAAATCCTCAGGTATATCATTGTATTATTAACCCTTTGTGGTGGTGTTTGAGCAACTATTAACATTAGGCAATACTCAGTGATAGAACAAGAGCATGCTGGGATATGCAGTGCTGCATTCATTGTGGGCACAGTTTGGTTCTTTGTAAAAATTTATAATGCTGTGCTTGTTTTCTGTAGTAATCCATTAGAAGAGGAGTCTGAAACACATTACAAACAGTGTAGTCCTTCCTGTAATGTTAATAGCTGGAGCGAGAATATTTAGGCTTGTTAACAATGATAGATCCCTCACTTGAGTTGATGTATATACATATCCGTAGAGCTGTGCGTCATGCTGTTTTGCATTGATTGTATATTTTCCTATGTAATGATAGTGTTTATATGAAGCACATCTGTGACTTGGTACAGTGTAAACTATGCTCTCCTCTACTATGTGGAAGATGGATGTTTTACACTCATCTGCACATCCTGATGACTAAAACCAAAAGACTAGATTTTACCCATATCTTTAGAATATTGAGAGCCTGTGCACTTGACAATGCTGCTTGGTCCTGTCCTGGAGATTATATGGGTTCATATTATGGACACCATGGACCTTATAGTGTCTTTGTGAGATGCCATATTCTACCCTTGAAGCAATTTTTCAAGGGGAATTATATGTCCAGAATGTGACCTGCGATACCACATTTTGTCTCATCAAAATTTGTCATAAAAAGTGCATGAGGTCTTAACAAATGAATGGAGCTCTGTATGTATGTCCTGTAACCATTGTCTCACAAGTCTGTAAACTTATAAGGGTAAGTATGCATGGTTTGGCTGATGCATGCCTCCAGAAACCCACCCACAGTGGGCAATGGCAGAATTTCAGCTGCATGTTGTAGGCAGACTGTGTTCTTGACCTAATATAGTGAGAATAAATACACATATCATTCACACTAATGAGTCTGGATTTGCACTATGTATCTAATGCGGCGGCTGCTGGCATGTAATTTTATCACCTCATTACAATATAAATCCTTCAACTCGCAAAAAAGCTGAATTAGTTACAACTTGTCGTGAGATACATTGCATGTATAGGACTACTTCTGTATGGAATGGGATTGTTTATATGGATTGGAGTTTATGCTAGTATTCACATTGCAAGCATTTAACCTTTAATCATGTAATGTTAATATGCTGAAGGAAATGCTATAAATTAGAAGAGACATCATAGATCTGCAAAGATCATGGGGGAATTTATTCCCCTATAGTCCAGAATTCTGGCTTTAAAAAATCACAAAATCATGTATTGCAGAAAAAAAAAAATTGCTCTGTTTTTACATAGCTCACAAGTAAAACTAATCTATGAAAGGTTCATTACATGTCAATATTTATAGAAATCACAAAGCTTTTTGCTATCTCATTCTAGTAGGGAAGGCTGGTGTAGAAAGTGGAGTAACATCCCAGGACAACTTGGTCTCATTTAATAGAGCATGTGATTCTGGACCAAAATGTAATGAATGCTAATTTAAAAATCTTGCTGCTTTCTAGCTGAAAACACACTCTAAAGTTCCTGCCAATAGGTGTCTCCCTTCTAGCTAAATTGCAGTTCACTCCCTGTTACTATGGAACTTCTGTCCATAGATGCAAGTTGATAGATTTACAGTGAGTGGAGGGGGAGGTTCTGTTCTGTCTTCACCCAGTGAATAAGAGGGGAGGGTCTGATTATCTTCACAGCCTCCACACACCTCTGCAAACTGCTTTCTCTGTGCACTGGACTGAATACTTTGCACATCTCATGGCTTACAATATAAGAAAAATCTACCAGTATGTATTTCTAGCTGCTTGTGTGGTTACAGATGGGATATTATTCAGATGGAAAACAGCTTTCCTGACTATGCTCATTCATTTTCCTGTGTCATGAATCTTTTTAGCTGCATCAGGCCTGCATGTATTTGCCCTATTTTTGCAGTTCAGTGTTCCAGGCTCTTCTATAGTATACTCACTTGGGCTTTTCTTAGCTATTTGTTTGCTATTTTACAGTTACTCCTGGCAGATTTACATGTGAGACAAGTAGTACCAATAATAATGGTTAGGGGGGGGGGGCAGACTGCTCAGGGAGAAATGTAAAATGTGCTACAGACATAATGTGATTATGAACAGCAAGAAAACTGATTTGACACCATATATGAAGGTTTGCTGAACCAGACTGCTCAGCAAGACCTGCACATATTTCAAGTTTTCAAGGAAAACTCACCTTTAAAGGTGTGCCAGATCTATCAAATATCATGGAACAACTGATAAATGAAGTGCGCATTTTGGCAACACAGACTCAATCAAAACTGACTTTAAAAATTCCCTGCATGATAAATATTCACCATTTCTGGTAAATTCAACATATAATGTATAAAAGAAAAGTTAGAAAAACATTTGTTTGCTTCTGTTTATTCTTATTAATATATTGCCCTCAAAGTGCTGATCAGGAGCAAGAAATAAATTTGTCCTATACCACTAAAGGTATGTTCACACAGGCAAGGGTCAGAAGGGCTACTATGTCTGATTAGGAAGACTCCACTATGAGGCAGTACTTATTAGAGCATGTGTGCCCTGCTAAAAAAAAAAATGTGGGTAAGGAATATGCAAATAATACCTCCTTGGTGGAAAAGAGATACGTGCTCTATCTCCACATTTTGGTAGGTAGGTTTTTTTATAAATCCCAATTGCATTATCTGGGAATAGTAGCCAAGTATGCAGCCAGGTCCCAATGGTATATGATGGAGGCTGTACATGTGGAAAACAGTGATGGACATCCGCTCACATGACTATGATCAATGAAGGGGTGGATGCTTAGTATTCTGAATGCACACAGATAAGGAGCCTTTCTGTATTCTGTAGTGAACCAGTTTTTTGCCTTTTATAGATGGATATTTTATTAGTGAGTTAACAAGACTCTCTTCAGATTGGCAGCTGCTAAAGTATATGTCTATACACATTGGTAGCCGCCAATCCTTGCTGAGGAGGAGATGGAGCGTGCCAGGCTCATGATGATGATGATTTTTTTTTTTTTTTTTTGCCATTTGTTGTAATAGCTGATTTTTGAAATCTTTGTTTCTTCCTGTGTTCGGTGCATTTTTAGGTAATTTCTAGAGAAGTAATTCTTACAGGCTTGTGTAGGAAACTGATGTAATCTGGTTGGCGTTCAAGAGAAATACATTACGATTTACATTAGTCTGACTCCTAATCTAAACTTTTCTGAGCTCATTTATAACACAGATGACAAGGCCATTCCAGGATAACATTTACTTGTAATAAACACACGTTGCATCCATTTTACACATTACATATGGAGAAAATTAATGCTGCTCCGATATAGCAGGACTAAATTTGTCATTTACCTTAGTATAGTGTGTTCAGCTAATGCTTTGACTTACGCTAGGTTCACACTAGTGTTGCCTCTCTGCTGCTTCGGGTCTGTTGGCGGACCAGTACTGCAGAGAAGCGGACCGCTAAAATAGTGGTAACATGTAGAGTCCGACAAACCCCGTTGACTATAATGGGGTCTGTCGAGTGTCCGTCGTTTCGAAACTGAAACCAGACGATTTTCAGGTGGACACTGTGTCAGAGATGTGAACTTCGCTTTAGAGGTCGTTTTCTGTTTCATCATACAGATGGCTTATGCTTAGAAGGCCATCAATATCAGATTGGTGGGTTCGAGATATGGCATCCCCGTGATCAGCTGTTTGAAATGGGCCATTCTCTTCAGCAGGACAAAGCTGCTATATCGTGCTAGAACACTGCTAGTAAATAGATACGCCCAGTGGATAAAAATTAGTCCATGGTCATGTGATGGACACAGAGGTGCACGGCTTGTTACAAGACAGAGTTCTGATGACACTGCTGTGACTGTAACAAGCCGTGCACCTGTGTGTCCATCTCATGACCATGGACTGAGGGATCGATGTTTATCCACTAGAAGCTGTAGACAGGTGGCGTGTGCAGCACCGCTCCTATGCAAGTAATAGGAGCAGCACAGAAGCTCCTATTACTTGAAAATGGGCCCAAAGGCCTCTCTACAGTACATAAAACACCAGTATTATACATAGCATATGGTAATTGGGGGCCATGTTACATATTTTGCACTGGGGCTCAGGAGCTTCATGTTACGCCTCTGCTTCCTGTGTTTCTTTGTTTAGTTCCAGTGGACAGAGATCTACAATAAAAAAAAAAGTGAGGAACTGATGCAGACAGTATATTGGAAAATTGTACAACTTTTCATTATAATATTAATAACATTTATATATGCAACTGGACAACCCCTTTTAAGGATAGATCTTCAATCCCTCTCCAATAACAGATATTGTTTTACATAGATCTTCCAGAAAACCAAGTAACACATTCCGATCTCAAATTGAGTGGAGGCAAAGCACAAACCCAGCTAGAGATAGAGATATATATATATATATATATATATATAAAAATATATACAGTGTTGGCCAAAAGTATTAGCACCCCTGCAATTCTGTCAGATAATTTCTTCCAGAAAATTATTGCAATCACAAATGCTTTGGTAATAATATCTTCATTTAATGTGTCTTCAATGGAAAACCACAAAAAGAATTGTCAAAAAGCCAAATTGGATATAATTCCACACCAAACATAAAAAAGGGGGTGGACAAAAGTATTGACACCCTTTGAAAAATCATGTGATGCTTCTCTAATTTGTGTAATTAACAGCACCTGTTACTTACCTGTGGCACATAACAGGTGGTGGCAATAACTAAATCACACTTGCAGCCAGTTGAAATGGATTAAAGTTGACTCAACCTCTGTCCTGTGTCCTTGTGTCTACCACATTGAGCATGGAGAAAAGAAAGAAGACCAAAGAACCGTCTGAGGACTTGAGAAGCAAAATTGTGAGGAAGCATGAGCAATCTCAAGGCTACAAGTCCATCTCCAAAGACCTGAATGTTCCTGTGTCTACCGTGCGCAGTGTCATCAAAAAGTTTAAAGCCCATGGCACTGTGGCTAACCTCCCTAGATGTGGACGGAAAAGAAAAATTGACGAGAGATTTCAACGAAAGATTGTGCGGATGGTGGCTAAAGAATCTCGACTAACATCCAAACAAGTTCTAGCTGCCCTGCAGTCCGAGGGTACAACAGTGTCAACCCATACTATCCGTCGGCGTCTGAATGAAAAGGGACTCTATGGTAGGATACCCAGGAAGACCCCACTTCTGACCCAGAGACATAAAAAAGCCAGGCTGGAGTTTGCCAAAACTTACCTGAGAGAGCCAAAAACTTTTTGGAAGAATGTTCTCTGATGAGACAAAAGTAGAACTTTTTGGGAAAAGACATCAACATAGAGTTTACAGGGAAAAAAAAGAGGCCTTCAAAGAAAAGAACACTGTCCCTACAGGCAAACATGGCGGAGGTTCCCTGATGTTTTGGGGTTGCTTTGCTGCCTCTGGCACCGGACTGCTTGACCGTGTGCATGGCATTATGAAGTCTGAAGACTACCAACAAATTTTGCAGCATAATGTAGGGCCCAGTGTGAGAAAGCTGGGTCTCCCTCAGAGGTCATGGGTCTTCCAGCAGGACAATGACCCAAAACACACTTCAAAAAGCACTAGAAAATGGTTTGAGAGAAAGCACTGGAGACTTCTAAAGTGGCCAGCAATGAGTCCAGACCGGAATCCCATAGAACACCTGTGGAGAGATCTCAAAATGGCAGTTTGGAGAAGGCACCCTTCAAATCTCAGGGACCTGGAGAAATTTGCCAAAGAAGAATGGTCTAAAATTCCAGCAGAGCATTGTAAGAAACTCATTGATGGTTACCGGAAGCGGTTGTTCAGTTATTTTGTCTAAAGGTTGTGCTACCAAGTATTAGGCTGAGGGTGCCAATACTTTTGTCCGGCCCATTTTTGGAGTTTTGTGTAAAATGATCAATGATTTGACTTTTTTTTCATTCTCTTTTGTGTTTTTTCATTGCAAGCAAAATAAATGAAGATATTATTACCAAAGCATTTGTGATTGCAATCATTTTCTGGAAGAAATTGAGTATTATCTGACAGAATTGCAGGGGTGCCAATACTTTTGGCCAGCACTGTGCAATAAATATATATATATATATATATGTATGTTATTTTTCAATAATCTGACAAGAAATGACTAATATGCAAATACTGAAGATCTGCTCATGGTATGGCCTCCTGGCCTTGGTGTGCCAGAACACTTTTTGCTTGTTATTACTGCTCTTCATGAGGTAGTTGAGCACAAAATAAAATTTGATTTACCATAGGCAAAAGTTTTTAAGTGACACTAACACATGCTGTCTCCTGTCTTTGCCAAATAACAATGCACTTGTATGACAATACTTGGGATTAAAGTGTCCTCAGTGCAGATGGCATGTGACCTTTTGGTAACTAAATCTGGCAGCCTTATTATTATTGTGGCATTCACATCAAATAATATAAAAAGATTAAAGGAAACACCTACTATATATCACTAATAATATTTAGGCACACAGGCCATATAACTACAGAACTAAGGCCAGGTTCACTCTTGCGCCAGGCTAGCCATCGTTCGTCATTCGGATCCCCCAGCAGACCTGAAGAACCCGTCTGCTAAAACAGTGGTTACCCGCGAACACCTGCAGATCCCATAGACTATAATGGGGTCCGTTGGGTTTTGGTTGTTTTTATACTGAAACCGTCTGAGAGAAAAGTTCTCCATGCAGGACTTTTCTCTCTGACGCTTTTGGGCAGAATCTGTATTGGAATATCCTAGGAAGACTCTGATGCAGATGTGAATCTGGCCTAATATAGTTGCTTGTGTGTACCACCCTTTCCCATTATGGGATGAGAATCTGGACACACACATTTTAAAGGTCAGAAATTTTATTGCTATCTTAAAGCCAGTTATGAAGTACAAAATTATAGGTAAGTCAATAACTAAAGGTGATGCATACCCGCTAATGTCTTGCTGCTTTTTAGATCAACTACATTAAGACAAAGCTGTGATCTATGACTACAGCTTAGCTACAGTGTTTGCATAGAGAGTCAGGTAGTCTGAAACACACCCCCTGCCTCATTATTTGTGCAGGCTGCTGCTCTATCCCTCCTCCCGCAGCTCTGTCTCCTTAGGACATTGGTGCAGGGGAAGCTGATTTCTATAATAGCTATGGCAGAATAATAATAAAGTACAGATTACTACTCTACCCGAGAGAAAAAGCCAATGATCTGGTAAATGCTGCACGTACAATATACTGAAGGGATTAAGATTCAGGGAGCTGGAGCCTGGAGGATCACTTTAAGGCCAGGGCCCCACGTCGTGCAAAACGCCATGATTTGGCCGCGGTGGAAACGCCATGGAAAAAACTCAGCATTTTACAGTCCCTGCAAAGTTGATGGGATTCTAGAGGATCCCATCCACACATTGCAGAAAAATATGTGCAGGAGACACGCTGCGATTTCCAAAACTGACACTGTTTTGGAAATCGCAGCATGTGAATTATACCTACGGACATGTCGGCAGTTTCCCTATAGGTATAATGGAAGCAGAAAGTCGGCAGAGGAGACCTCTGTGGACTTTCTGTGAAAAGCGCTGTGGGAAAAACCGTGATGTATTGCCGCCGCGGTTTTTCCCACAGCGCTTTTTTTGCTGTGGCCCGCTACATGGGGCCTTAGTCTAAGGGGATTTTCCCATGAACATAACCAATTTCATATTTACAGTTTTAAAACTTTGTAAACTTCTTGACCAAATGGTGCCCTCTATTGCCAATACTAGAGCACTGCAGTTGCTTTTATTGTAACCTCTCAGAAATCTCCTAGATGGTACCTAGCCAGCTGCCAGCCTTCATCGCCAGCCAGTAGAATACACAATAATGCTTCTTTTACTGGAGACTTGTTTAAAGGTTTATTGCCATGTCATTTCCTGTGAATTCTCCTACATAGAAGTTCAGCCAGAGGAAATGTCGGTGCACTCGGTGCTCGTACTTTGCTGTGATTTGAGCTTTAGTCATGTTGTGCTGTATTTGTCCTTGTTGATCTGTTTCCTGAGAGACATGATGTAATACGAGGGTGTGTCAGCTAGGTGTGATAAGAATGGACTAACCGGAACAAGATATAACAGGACTATTGTTACATACACTGGAGCCACCATTGCCTCATAGACCTGGAATGTCAGGGGACTACGCTTTTTATACAAGTTGATTTAACGCCTTCAGTGCCAGTCATGTAGTTTGTCTATCTGGCACAGGACATCTGTATTTCCATGCCAGAAATAAGGTTGTTTTATAAAAAAAAAAATTGATACAGAAAATATATTGGAAAATTGTGTAACTTCTTATTCCACAATGAATACTTTATGTATAAAGTAATACTTAATGGCTTTATAATAACAAACATCTGGTCCATAATAACTTACATCTATAGAGATCAATGGAGGTTATGTAGGAAGACAAACTGTGCGTCAATGATGTAGCCAAGGGTCTGAGATCAGCATTTTGGGTTCCAACAGGAAAGCCAGCATTCCCACATTACTGCACAGTTGCCACACTGTTACTCCTGTCATCTGTGCATGATACAACCATTTCCTCACTAAAGCTGTACTGTACAGTTAAGGTTACTCTTAGCCTAGGAATGAATTGTAAAGTAAATCCAAACCTACTAGAAACCGTTAATTTTGATAGTATGTGTGCATCAGTAAAGGGTTTATGCCACGAACAATAGTTATCCTCTATCCATAGGATAAATTGCTGACCTGTTGGTGTCTGACAGATGAGAACCCAATGTGGGTGAATATTGACCTTAGTATAACATAACCTACTGGGGAGAATTTATTCACAACGGGGTTTGATACTCTGGTCTTAATCTATTCCCTGCCTGTGTTAGGGCCGGTTCACACCTGCATTTGGGTTTCCGTTTGGGGGGGGGTCCACTTGGGGACCCCCCTAATGGAAACCTAATCCACTTAAAAAAAGCAGTTACTCACGGACCCCATAGACTATAATGGGGTCCACCGGGTTTCTGCCTGAAAAGGGCAAAAAATGCAGAGAGAAAAGCGCTGCATGCAGCACTTTTCTCTCCGCATCTTTTAAACTGGTCCTGGACGGAAACCCCGAACGTGTACCAGGCGCAGGTGTGAACCCAGCCTATGATGAACTAAAATTAAGAGACACCTCTTAGGTGGTCTGTGCACCAAAAGCTGAAATCTTTACCAGCGAGGGGAGATGTTGTTTGTACCAGTTTTCTGGTGCAAATAATGTTAAATTTGTGTCATGAAGCCCTCACCCTCCACAAATACGGCTGTGCGCCAGAAATTGCAACTTTTATCATACATTTTACACCAGAAACTAGCATGAAATGTATGATAAATCTTCCCCATTGTCTTATAATATTGTTTAGGAAATATTGCATCCAAATAATCTGATCAAGATGTCTGTCTTAAAGGGTTTGTCCAGTTTGAGACCAATATTGAGAGACAAATGTTATTGTTTGTATAATGAAAAGTTATACAATTTTCCAATATACTTTGTCTCAATTCCTCACAGTTTTCTAGATCTCTGCCTGCTTGTCATCTCTACATGACATACAGGTGAACTGGGTTCCTCAAGATCTATCCTGGTTTTGTAAAAAGGAAGGTCATAATAACCAAATGTCATAATTTTATTACATGAGCTACAAAAATGTAATTTTGATGGGGCACAATATCCTTATTATTTATTATTATTATGGCACCAAGTACAAACAAGTACAATAAACTAAATTGGTGACCTTATGACAACACTGAACTGCTTGAGCACAGGAACTCATGTCTTTTCATATGGTGTAGGGCAGAAACTGTCATCATGGGTATCCTGGAACAAGGTTGGTCACACTGGTTCCCCATTGTAGTGGTGAAAGGTTGAACTCCTCTTGAGGAATCTATTCCATGGAAGGCTCCGTCACTTGTTAAGTGGAGTCATGTTCAGCATTGCATGAATACTGGCTGTCTTGTCACTCCACGCATGCATGTTAGAGACACTTCTGATTTTCCTTCTGGTCCCCTTGCATGCAGGAAATAAAACAGATAGGAATTGCACACAATCGAAGTGCTATGCCGTTCACTGCCGCCTCTGCTTCCAACACCCCCAAAGTGATCACTGCTCAGTACAACAACCCAGCCGGCCTCTATTCCTCTGACAACATCCAAAACTTCAATAACACTTTGGAGACAAAATCCTCTGCTACCCAGGTGCCAAGTAAAGTGTAAGTATCATTGTATTGATATTCATTGGACTGTGTATTCTATAGAGTATACTATCAGGATTATATATGATTTTACTGTGATTCTGAAATAGTTAATATTGTGATTTTCCTTTTACAGCGACTATAACGTGTGTACAGATGACGTTATTACAGTGTGGATTCTGTTGTAATGTACTAAATTCTGACCATTTTCTTCCTGTTTGTTCACAAGCATTCTGCGGATGATTGACAGATGGAGAAACTAACCGTATGTTTTTTTTTCATTTACCAGAGACCTGTCAAATTTCAGCGTGCTTTCAGCATGACTTACCAGCCACTAAAATCACCAACAGGCTCCATCAGGTGCTTTCTCCATAAAACAGTCTGCTCCTAGTTTATAGTAGGTCAGGCAGTGACCCAGATTTACACCATTTTTCCCTTAGCTAAATGAGTAGTCAGGAAAATATTGTTGGCTTAGTTTGTGGCCCCGATGATGTCACTGTCTGATCGGAAAAGATTCAGCCTCTAGATTAGATTATGTTCATAACAAATACATTGAAGCCGGGACCTCACACAGTCCCTGCAAAGTGGCGAATCCCATCCACACAATGCAGAAAAATACGCGCAGTGGAAATGCCGCGATTTCCGAAACTGTTGTGGTTTTGGAAATCACAGCATGTCAATTATACCTACAAAAACGCCAGTGGTTTCCCTATAGGTATAATGGAAAGAGAAAGCTTTCTGTGAAAAGTGCTGCGGGAAAAACTGCAATGCGTTTCCGCTGTGGGTTTTCTCGCAGTGCATTTTCACTGTGGCCCGCTATGTGAGGCCTTAGATTAAAGTGGTTCTCTGTAAGAGGTTATATCCATTCTAAATGGATTTTGTTAGGACTGTCCAACTATATAGGGTGATCCCTAACATATAATGATGGGCCCATGTAGAATTCCAACACCCAATTCTAAGGGAAGATAGGCCACAGCCAGAATTGCGGTTGGCCAAACGAGTGATTGGTTGGTAACTATTAAAGTTGTACGGGCACCTTAAAAGGGTGTTCCAAGCCCCTTTTTTAACCTCCTAGCAAGGCTTAAAATAATAAATGTTACCCTGTTCAGTAGGGGACCCCACTCAGTTGGTATCTGCACAGGGTATGGCACTATCTGCTTCTGGCTCAGTACACTGTGCAGATATTGGCTGACTTGTGGGAATTTTTATTTATTTTTATATGAATTTAGCTGTAGCTATTTATATGTAGACTTTATATAGGATAGTAATTGCTGTGTGTGACTGTTTACACAATATTAACTTTTCCATTTCCTTCCTTTTTTGTTGCCTATCTGTCATGAACATCTATCTATGATCTTTAACCTCATACTGATTTCTAGCCCTGTTTCTCCTTCTGCCATGTTTAAAGCTCCCCTGGCTTCTGTCTATAACCCTCTTCAGTCCCGTACTACCCCTGGCTCTTTACAAAGGAGGCACAGCACCTCCTCTATCCCCAGTCAAGTGCGAGTGGTACCTGAAGAGTTAAAACAAGCTGCACAGATCTGTCCCAACAGTCCTGTGGAAGTGGATATTCCTGGACTCAGAGTTACCCACAGCCAGTTTAACTCCCCATTACAGCTCTATTCCCAGGAAAACATTATGGATACATTGCAGGGGCAGATCTCTTCCATTAACCCAACTTACTCCAGGTAACATTGCCTGTGTGCACAATTACCTGGCACCGTGCATGCATGTTGTGGATTGGCACCTCACTGTAACACCATGTAATACTCCTTGCTCTAACCCCAACCTCATTATCGAAAAATCTGCTTTTCAGTGTGAATTTCCTGTGCTTACGTATTGCATCTCAATGTGCCACCATGCAATGCATACAGTTATGTGGAACATGTCATGTTCTTGTTCACAAGTGATTTTTGACCTAAATGTGCATGTTGTAGAGCATTGTTAATGCCATTATAATGTATTGTTGATGGAAATAAGGATCAAGGAATTTGTCAATAGTTGTCGAGAAATATGTCTTATATAATACAGTATATATGCAGACTGCATATGGGGCATGTAATATTTATTAAATGTCCTATATCTGCGCAATACATAAAGTTGTGAGGAATCCAAGGTGGAAATATAAATGGTGTTTCCTTCTGGGTCTGGTACATATATTTTTCTTATTATATGTACTACTTGTACCCCTTTAGTTACCTTTATTCAACCATTTTGCAGTGATTATGGGATGAGTCCATATTGTGGGAATACCGCTTATCTATCTATATGCAAAAGCGATTGATGACTAGCAAATACTAGTGTCTATTATACATGGCTCTGTTTATATAAACCATGCTGTGCCCTATAGCTAGTGTTGGGCTGGACCATTGAGTTACTATGGTCTATTTTCTATGTTGTTGGAGCGCGGCCTCCAGAATCATTCTCCAAAGGTCCCCAGTCCAACACTACCGCTAACCCTTCAATTCCAGTCTGAGAATTAGGATAATATTGGGAGGATTGTGTTTTTTTTTGTAAGACTGGCATTTCCTCTTAGTAAAGCCTCTGACTGCCATGAGGTTCACCTGAATTAAGAGGCTCTGGCTTCTTAATAAACCAGGCACATGCCATACAACAAAGTGGAAGTGTAAGTCAGTCAGGAACTCCCATAGATTTGCTATATAACGCATGCCAGCTTGATGTTGGGCCGGAGCGCCCCCCACTCCATGCTCTGCAATTCTCCACTCACTTTTGCAAAAAGTGACAAGCAAGTCACAGAACAAGGGATGCAGACTATGGTGCATTGAATTTCATGCACATGGCCATAGCCAGTTTGGGAAATACATCCCACACAGATACTGTGTACCCTGGACGGAATACAGCCGTGTGCATGAGGCCTAAGGGGTAGTATAGAAAGGGGACACCATACTATTAGTAAAAGTTACAAATGTTATCTTCATTTAAGAACAAAAACAGCAAACTCCTGAGTTATAAGTTGTGGGTATCTATGTAGATACACAGTATATAATTATCAGGTAATGAATAACAGGTAAGTAACAAGATCATCTGAATACAATGCTGTATTTCCTCTAGTTGCATGTTTGTGTGTTTTTTTTTTTTTTTATTATATTAGTATAGTTAGTCTGTTTCTGAGACCCAAAAACAGGGTCTGCCTTTTCCCCACTCTAGTTAAGGGACTGTTTGGCATTGCACCTGAGTCTTACTTGAATGGGGCTGAGCTGCAATTCCAGCCAAAAACCATAAACAAATGGGGAAAAAAAAACAGACCCTTTCTTACAAACCTCCTGCAACCCCTTTAATAAGTGTGGTATAAAACACACTAAGTACTAATGGACTTCTGCTTGTTTTTTATTTCCATCCCATTCAGTGCGGAGCCGCCTCAACCAGCCAATGTTCGAGGCGTTGACAAAGATTCTGAGGTTTACAAGATGTTGCAGGAGAATCAGGATTCAAATGAACCGCCAAGACAATCTGCTTCCTTCTTAGTACTGCAGGAAATCTTAGAGACAGATGAAAAAGGCAAGTAGTCACTAAATGACTAAAATCACATTGGGCTTTTATTAAAACAAAATTCAAAGTGTTGGACAGGAAAACAAGTCTAGACTAAAAGTCAGTGAAATATTTCAGTAGGGTTTCTCAAATCAGCTTTGAAAATTATATTTTCTGGTTGTATGAGATCAAACTGACTCCTTCCTCCATAAACAGCACCACTATAGTCCATGAACTGTGTGTTACATTGTAGTTCAATCTCATGCAGGTCAGCTGCAATACCAAACATGGCCTAAGGACAGGAGTGGCGCTGTTTTTGGAAGACTGCAGACAGCTCAGTCCACTTGCATTAACAAACAAGTAGTGGAGTTGTGATATAACTTTATAACACATTGGACTTGATTCTTCTCATACAAGAACCAGGGAGGAGCTATATGGCAATAAAGAACTATATGACAATATAAAAAGGCATGATATGGAAGATGAGCTACAGTTTTTATCACTGATCAGTAAATTGAATAATAATGGTTGGTCGTACAGCCTGGTAAGGTTCAACATTATGATTACTATAATCCAGGGTCAGTACAGACCAGACAAAGGCGTGGTCACTGGTCATATTAGACAGGTCAGTGCCCAGCTTTAAGTTCATACCTGTCTGCTAAATATTTTACCGTCTAATCCCATGGCCTCTTGTCTGCACTCTGCTATGCTCTGTTAGGCCATGAGTCACACTAGGTAAACCTTTGTGTGTCTACACCTTGTATTATGGTGTATACTGTATATATCCCCAATAATACCATCCAATGGTGTGTGTAGGCTCTAAAGTCAATTCCCCTTTCCTCCCCTGCCACATATGTATAAATGAGCATTTCCTGCTGTTTTTAGCTACTAGAAAGTTTTCTAGATAATCATCCTTCTTTTAGTACATACCGGTAATATATGTAATGTGAGGTGGCATAATCTATCTATATGTTTCCTATATAGTGTAGATTAGTGACCATGTAACAGACATTGTAACCCTCACTTGTATGTCTGGTAAATGACCTAATTTCATGTATTGTATGGAACATTGCTTACTTACATATTTCTCATTTAGAAGCACTTCCTCTCTTCCTAGAAACAGGGAAATATTTATCCGCTCACGGCCACAAATACACAACTGAAGGCGGACACAGGGTGTGGTCAATACATTTATATTTCATGACATGCATATAATGGAAACTGACCATGTGGCTACTAGGGTGTCTAGGTAAATAGCAGGGCTAATGCCAACCTTCTCTCCTGCACGGGATTGGGTATGGCAGAGACTGTCATTCTACATGCCAGGGATGTGAAATATAATAGCAGGTGACTGCCCCAGAACAAATCATCATCTTATCTTTTTTTTTGTCCTCAACTTGCAGAGATTTGGTCACTGATTTCTAAGCTAAGCAAGAAAAAGTGGCTAGATTCCAGAAATTGCACCCCATCTGTCCATTTGCCTTGTCTACTATTGTGGTTCATGTCAATGGTGCTGAGCTGTAGGACCAGATAGAACTCAAGTGTGGTGCTTTTTCTGCAAGGAAGGCCACCATGGAGCCCCTATATATAAAATCGCTTGGTTACTTTAAAGGGATATTCCCACAAACATTAACTTTTAATTAAACATTTTGCAGAAATGTTAACCTTTTTTATATTTGTAGAGTTTTAAAGATTTTCTCTAAATATCTTGTAGTCATAAGTTGTTGTCTTGATCGGTTGCCAGTGGATACGACCATGAATGCAGGAACTTTAAGGTCAGAAAATCAGCCATGATGTCCTTATTGTGGCTGGGATATCTTCTTATACATGTAGTGTCCCTGCCTGATAACCTGGCTACAATAAGAAAATCATGGATGGGTTCCAGACAAGTCCCAGACCATAGAAAGTTTCTGCATTCATGGTTGTATCCATTGGCAACCGATCAAGACAACAGATGTCACCACTTAAAAGTTCTGCAGAGATTTAAAGATTTTCTCAAACTTTTTTGTAATTATAAGTAGTTAGATAATTAAAAGTTTAACTACCTACAAATATAGATATGATTATGTTCATGGGAATACCCCTTTAAGTAAGGAGATTTTACAATGTGTGAAGGATGTGTGTGTCTGAAGTGGCCATACACATGCCAGCAAAAGATCTCCCCAAGTATCCCACTGCATAGACATATACAATGACAATAGGCTTATAATATAATATATACTGACATATCCATAGCACTCCACTGACCAGATAAAGACCATAAGTGTGTCCTTCTGGTTTCTGTCACACTGATATACACCAGGACTAGGCTCCAAACATGATGTGCACATATGTATTTCCAGTACACACAAGGTGGGATGTATGGAAATAACTTGTCATTCTCTCCTGTTGCCAGATTTTGAGGGCACAGAACTTGTATTCACAGGCCCTGCTGGTGAACATTTTGTAGATTCAGGTAGAGGATGTGGAGCAATACTCTCTCTCACATGCACGTAAAAGCAGCTCACTTCTGTTACCACGTGCACTATTCCTGTGGTCAGTTGCATGTTATCTCTATGAAGTCAGGGCAGTGTATATGACATGGCAGTGGCCAGGCTCACACCTTGGTAAAGCAGCAACTTTCAGATCTGTTCAACGCAGAAATATTAGAATGTGCGTGAACCCCAACCCAAAATTATGTTCGTAAAGCATACCTAAACCTTCAACCAACTTCTGTGTAACTAAATTCTTCATTCTGTGCCTTATGTATTCCTTCCCTTGTTTATAGCACTAGCTAAAATCTGTACAATGCTGCTCATCGGAGTAAGGGCCTCTTCTAATGGCTACCAAGATAGAACTGTTATTCTTACAAGTGAAGAAGCACGGTCACTGCTGTCATGACACATGTACTGCCTCCTATAGCTTCAGGAATTCACAGTTCAAAGACATTGCAGCTTCTAAGTTTGCATGTTGAAAACTGATATTCTCGTTATGCCTATAGTCTAATTTGGAAGTTTTATTCTTTACAGGTGAGAAACCTTCTGGATTCCGTAGTGTAAGAGCCCCAACTACTAAAGTGGCTGCCTCAGTCGGTAGTGGACAGAAACTGCCAATATGTGATCACTGTGGAAACGGGATTGTGTAAGTAGAGTCCCTATAATTTTTCTCTCTCTAAGGGCCCCTTAACAGTATTAAATAGAGGGGTTGTCCAACTCCATTCTAATTGTAAAACCTGCTGTGTACATTGCTCACTGGATCATTACTATAGGGGCCACGACTGATGACACCCAAGAACTTTAAAACTAAATATACTCCACTTGAGGGCCTAAATGTCTCCATAGTTGAAACTAGGCTTTCCCAGGGTTTCTGTTCTAGCCCTAAACTGAGCAGGGTAAAATAAGTCATTCATATGAGATCAGTGGGGTCACCCGGGCTCTGCACCAGTCAGCTGTTTTTAGCAGTGTATGGAGCTGGTAGCAAAGATCTATGTACTCTCAGCAGGCCAAGTGTCACTATTACAGCTGAATTGTAATAGCACAGCCGGGTCACTACACCAATCTATGACACAGTCTACTTCAGGCCTTGAACACTATACTAAAACACATACCCCAAGGACAGATCTTTAACGGGTTTTTCTTGGCTGAAAATGTTGATGACCTATCCTAAAGGTTGTGGGGGTCTGACACCCTCGCCGATCAGGAAGCAGACAGCGCTGTCCTGTGTGGTGGTAGTACTAAGTCACTGCAGCTTAGGTCCCTTCCATGTGAACAGGAGCTGATCTGGGCACAGCAAATCGATAGAGGGTGTTGGGACCCCTGCTGTACTAAAATATACTATTCTATGGATAGGACATCAACTATAAAAAGCCAGATAAAACTTGAGAGCAGTATAAATATATAACATGAGCTCCCCCTAGTGTTAAATATAGTAAATTGTAGGATTAAAAAGTTAATTTTGTGTTTTACATAGCATTTCGCCAAAATGCAAGTGTTGCTTAAGCAGTTAATATGGTACCCAAAATATTCACTAAGTATTGCTATAGCATATGCATTTAAGATCTAGAATTAATTTTGACACTGAAGGTTGTAATAAATCTGCAGTCCTAATGTAATCTGCTGGATTTTAAGGTTTGCTTTGTACATAAATGGAGAGCCCAAAACAAAGAAACAGCAGGTGCTTGCGAGCTGGTTAAAGTGTGATTCTGCCACCAGATAACCTATTTCCATAAGTAAGAATGTTCGTGTCTTTCCTAGGGGAATCTTTGTGAAGATCCGGGACAAGCCTCGTCACCCTGAGTGCTACATGTGCACTGACTGTGGAATAAACCTCAAACAGAAGGGGCACTTTTTTGTAGAGGAGAAGATGTACTGTGAAAAGCATGCTCGGGAACGTATGACACCACCTGAAGGATATGATGTGGTTACAGTATTCCCAAAATAAAACATGTCTCCACCACTGGGAAGTGACAGTTCGTAGCCTGTTTTATGCTAAGCACGGCCTCTGTTTGCCTAAACATGAATGTTTGCTGTAAAGCTTCTTGAGAAAATACTGAGTGGGGGGAACCTGTGGAAATTTTCTACACCATAGTCATTTCAAACCAACATCTATGATGTTTTTTCATCTTTGCTTTTGTTGATATTCAATACAGAAAGTCTTTTATTACAGAGCTGTGTGTCAGATGTTTTCTTACTTTATATATGACTATAGTCTATTATTAGAATAACCCAATACAGGTGGAATATGCCAATAAAATACTTTACTGCTGGAGTTGGGATTTCATGTTAATAGCTGATATGTTATATATAACTAAATGTATCTATTCAATCATTACTGAGCAGCTTTCCATGCGGTCAGTATGGGCCTTGTGGTCATACACTGAGAAATCAGCTGGCTGTCCCAACAGGGTTAAAAGGATCTGTTGCATATAGTATATGATTGGTCTGGGGGACAGCTTTGCTACACAGCTCCTGGTGTCTATCCTATACAGCATATAAGGCTGGAAGAGGAAGGCACCAGGCTGCTACACAGCTCCTTACAGCTGACTGAACCAGGGGCCAGCTGTTGCCTGCCCCCACCAATAAAGGTATTTATAAATATCTTAACCCCAGACAAACCCTTTTGAACATTGAAGACAGACTGAAGGGGGTTTAGACAAGATTAAACATGGCTGCTTTCTTCAAGAAACTGTACCATATCAGTCCATGAGTTGTCAACTGTTGAAGAAAAGCAGAGTGCATCACTAGGCCATCTCCAAACAGTCTCATAGTTGAATAGAGTGGCAGTATACATGCATGCTCAAGCACCACTTCTCTCACACGGGGGACCCCCACACCCTTGGTTCACCTAGCCATTAGATAGATAAGGTCATTCTGGAAAATTCTTTTTTTAGGCCACGGCCCCACCTAGTGTAAACGCCACAATTTGGCCAAAGTGAAAGGCTAATCCCATCCACACATGCAAAAAAACTTGCGGACTTTCTGTGAAAAGCGATGCAGGAAAACTGCAATGCATGTGTCAGTTTTTGTCTGCTGCTCACTACATGGGGCCTTAACGTGTTATACTAATAACGTGCTCCACTAATTTCTAAAGACTGCCCTGGAACAGTTAACACTTCACTGGCAATTCTGTTCAAAGGTGTTAAAGCACAAGCCTCTAATGTAGGCTCACTGTACTTCCATTATAGATTATTTTTTACATTTATACTAACCTGTATTCACTTACACACCCCTCAGTGCTCGCAGCTATGGCAGTGTTTTTTAGATGGCATTCTATGTGCAGCTGCAGCTTGACACCCAAACCTTTTTCCAGGGGTTACTGTATAGTAATATTTCAATAACTAGGAAACCCCTAAAGCAATTCTTGCTAAAGTGTGTGAAGGTAAAATTTCTGTTATTCGAATCATAATTAAGCAGAAAAACAATTTAAAGACTCTTCAAACGTGACGACGTTGCAGCTCTGATGAAGGGTTCCCCAAACTGCACTACCATATGCCCTACAGTTACACTCCGGATTACTTTGGTTTATTTCAGGTATGCCATTTTCATGTTTTAGAAAAAAATTCCTGCATTTTTTTTTTTTTACAAAACATGAAAATTCCTATTCAGTGACTACAAAACCATGCAACAGCTGTGCCCGAGCTCTTGGAAAGATCGGTGCACATTTCTGACATTACCACAACAGATTTTTATCCTTTGCATAGTCCATGAAAGAAAGTGTTGCTGATTTACTAGTTTAGATTGCCAGCAATAAATGGATTTTGTACTCTCCATAAAATCCTTTCCTTGCTGTATTCATTGGGGTAGGCAGCCACCAGGAGTAGTAAAAGATGTCTGCTCCGCCTCTGGGCTATAACCTCTCCACTGCGCTAGCCAGTTTGTACTGCAGCAATAGGAGGGAAACAAAAAAAAAAAAAAAAAAAAAAAAAAAGGACCACCAACATATCCTGAACCCAAAATAGCCCAGGGAAAGAATAATAAGAAAACAAGGCTGGGATCTGTGTACCCCAATGAAAATGAATTTTACAAAGTACTAAAATCCATCTTTCTCGCTTATTTCACTGGGGAACACAGCACTGTGGGATGTCCTAAAGCAGAGGCTAGGAATTACACAGCCATACAAGCAACCTAGCGCACAGCCACTTCCAGTACCTTGCGACACAAATTGACAATCGGCAGTGGCCACACAATGGATCTAGTAGAACCTGGTGAAAGTGTGGACAGCCAGGAAGTCTTGCAGACATGGGTGGAGGAAACCTGATGCTGAACAGCCCATGAAGCCCCAACGGCCCTCGCGGATTGAGCTGTCACACAGAGAGAGGCAGCGGCCAGTCATTGAGCAGAGAGGCTTCCCTGGTAGCAGGGTAAAACTGGCTAGTACAGAGTCTGTGGAGAGGGTATAGTCTAGGAGGCAGAGCCGGCATCTTTTACTACTCCTAGCGGCCAGGACTATACCAATGGTGCTGTGTCCCAGAAACAGCCTTTTATAACAGGGTGATGTGCTGCTAACAATTTGGTGACACATGCAAACACCTTACACAATTTTTTTTTTTTTTTTATTGGATGATTTTTTGGGGACCATTAGACAGGCCAAATTATAAGGAAGGGCACCCCTTTATCCCTGCTGGTAAGAATTTTAACTTTTGGCCTTTAAGTGTATAACATGAAGTGGCAGGCATTCTCCACTGAGCAAAGGAAAATGTTGCATGACCTTACAAGCCCTTTTATAACCAGACAGTAATAAATCTGTAATAAATGTTTCTCAAGAACATTAGGGTAGGTTAAGTACATGATCTGCACATTAGAAAATGCAGATCAATTTGATATTGTCACATACTGCAACTTTTTAATTTAAAAATGCTTTAATATTAATTATTGCTGTTCATTTAATGACTTATTTTTTGTATAACCGGTTTTTTGAGAGGGTTACAAATTTCTTATATTAAAGTTTTTTTTTTTTTTTTTTACTAATTTTGTCCCAGTAGGGGACACGACTGTGCAATCTTCTGATCACAAGTACACTGTAATACTAATGCTTTGTAGTGTATTACGGAAGTTAACATGCGCAACAGCAAGCCCAATAGGGCCTATCAGGCCCTAATAGAGGGATAATAATCAAAAATATTGACCCAAAATAGGAATATGAAGATCAAAGAAAAGTACAGCAGTAAGAGGCAAAGCTAGTTATTACACAGAAAAGTCAGCCCCCCTCAGCTGTAAATCACTTGCTATTTACTAAATGAAGTCATCCTCACCTGGAATCCAGAAGGTGCGGCTTACCTTACAGGTAAAGAACAGTACAGTACCACACTATACCACAGAGAGGTGCTACCAGATCAGTGCATAGACTAACCAGTGAAATGCCCATGCCAATCATCTGGATCCTCCAGTCGTCACAAATGCCAGAGTCAGATGTATGTGACATTAACTTGAATCCACAGTCAACATATAGAGTGGTCTTTTCTGGGGAGTTGTAAGGTGAAAATATCGTAGCCTTATTGTAAGGCCATTGTAACTTAAAAAAAATAAAAATAAAAAAAATCCACAAATATACAGTGTTAACACAAGCATATTTTAGTAAGGGCAAGGTTCACAGTTTCTTTTGCAGGCAGGTTGAGCTTCCCAGGTCTCCCATTTATTTCAATGGAAGTCTAGCAGATTTTTTCTCTATTTTTTGGCTAGAGGAAAAAAAAGGTCATGACACTTGTCTTCAGGCAGATTCTGCCTTGCAATGTCAATTGAAATGAATGTGAGGTAGGAAATTTTTCATTTGCAAAAACCGCTAGTGAATCCACATAAAGAAGGTTCTGAAACTAGAGGAAAAATATCTGCCCGACTCCCATTAAAGTGAATTGGAGAGTTGAAATGCGTTTTTTTTTGGAGGCAGATTATGGCTCAAAAATCCACCTGCAAAAACAAAAAACAACCTGTGTGAATTTACCCTAAGTGCTCATACATTGTCAGCAGAGAGAGTTTGCAAAAAACTGTTTATTATACAAAGTTTTATTACCAACGTTCAAAATAAAGACAGACAAAAAAAAAAAAATCCTTCCATAGGAAGTTTGATAAACGGCAATAAAAGTGCATTTACATCAACTCTAATCTAAACTTAAACAAACTTTTGATTCCCTGGTACTGTGAGTGTGTGTGATTAATAAATGTTGGCCCTTTTTCTGATATCCTGCGCTTCTTTTCCTTGTTTATTTAGCACTGAGGTCTGTACAATGCCTTTACAAGGTTTACAGGTTCTTGTATAATGCAGGGAAGTTGAGGCTGGAGGAGGTCACTTCAAAGAGATACAGCATGAGCATTTTAAAACCATGAGAGAAGATTCTCAGATTTCCTATGACGTTCTAGCTGTAAAATTTCCAAAGAAGAATGTCCACCTGTTGAAGACAGCCAGAATTGGAATATAAATTGCCACTCCCAATCCTGACCTGGTGATTCTTCTGGAAACTTTACACGTAGAACCGTCAATCTCATATGAGAAGCACATGTTCAGTAGGCTTTAGTATTCCCAAAATATCATGGTATGAAGTGCCCACTCAGCTTTCTAACATTACACAAGAGCCCCTATACCCAGAGAAAGCAAGGTACAGCTCAATAAAGGAACCAAAGAAAGGAGCCAAAATTCATTATGGAATGTATCAGTGACACAAACAGCACCACGAAAATCCAAAGTTGTTCTCAAGTTTAGTTACAAGTTAAGAGTGAAAATTGAACATTTACATATGAACTCTTTACATCTAAGAAAAATTTAAAATGAAATATGAAACTATCAAAGAATCAAGAATTACTCAGTTTCTTCAGAGTCTTCCACAACTGAAAATACTCCCTTCTTCTCTTTATGTGGTGCATTATTTTTCTTCATTTGTGCTAGAAAAGCAAACCAGAAATAATTGTCATAAGGGTGTCCTGCTTTTTTGGTTAAAGGTCCAAACACACTTAACCTTTCATGTTTTGCAAGGTGTGAATTGAGCAATTGCATCCAGGAGACATTCAGACAACTTACAGCAGAAATGTATTAAAACTTCTCAAATTGTGATAAAACAGAATAAGCATAAGGCCTGGTGCACTGTGATAAACAACCATTTATATAACACATTCATTTCAGTGGGGCTATTCAACATGTCCATAAATTTTCCAGCCATTTTCATTTTTTAATAGACACAAGTCTATCGAGGGATCCATTACAGATAGATGCAAAATTGTTATAAAATACGTACACAAATCAGTCTTTCCTCCCCCCACCGCGTGAGTGCACGATGACTTACTCACATCAGACCCCCCTGCTACTCCCATTCCAAAACTTAATAGGCCCACCCTGACATACAGGAAACCCATACTTATGTTTTAAAGAGGAACTTACATGTCCTCTAGACCAGGGGTAAGCAACCTTTTTTGTTCGGCGTGCCGATTTTAATAAAAAATAAAAAAAATAAAATAAAAAGATGAGGCACTCGGAGTGCCAGTCAATAATTGTAAGTCTGACGACCCCTAAAATAAAGTCATATACCACAAACTATAACACAGAAGTGCTACCACCAGATGCTTCAGGACACATGCGTTTACTGCCATTTCCTGGGACGCTCCTGTACTTTCCGATTAGAAGCAATGAAGGTCCATGAACATCCCGCAATTAGTGGTAAATGTGTCCAGCGTATGGCGGCATCCTTATGGTGAAAACACATTATGTATCTGGATGCAGATTAGTCTTAGGCCACTAGAACTTTTACTTCGATGTAAAACTGGTGCATTTTTGCACAAACCCCCCCCCCCCCAAAGCTTAAGTTTTCTGTTTAAAAACATCCTTAATATAGAAAACACACCGTTATACTGAATAATGTCCCACAGCCATCCCCCCCCCCGCCACGGATATGTCCCACAGCCATAGCAGTCCCTGCACACGGTATTATGTCCCACAGCCATAGCAGTCCCTGCACACGGTATTATGTCCCACAGCCATAGCAGTCCCTGCACACGGTATTATGTCCCACAGCCATAGCGGCCCTTGCACACGGTCCCCCGCGCCCGCCCGTATTATGTCCCTATAGCGGCCCTTGCACACGGTATTATGTCCCTATAGCGGCCCTTGCACACGGTATTATGTCCCTATAGCGGCCCTTGCACACGGTATATGTCCCTATAGGCCCAGCGGCCCTTGCACACGGTATATGTCCCTATAGCGGCCCTTGCACACGGTATATGTCCCTATAGCGGCCCTTGCACACGGTATATGTCCCTATAGCGGCCCCCTTGCGCCCGGTATTGTCCCTATGCGGCCCTTGCACACGGTATATGTCCCTATAGCGGCCCTTGCACACGGTATATGTCCCTATAGCGGCCCTTGCACACGGTATATGTCCCTATAGCGGCCCTTGCACACGGTATATGTCCCTATAGCGGCCCTTGCACACGGTATATGTCCCTATAGCGGCCCTTGCACACGGTATACGTCCCATAGCAATAGCAGTCCCTGCACACGGTATTATGTCCCATAGCGGCCCTTGCGCACTGTATATGTCCCATAGCGGCCCTTGCACACGGTATATGTCCCATAGCGGCCCTTGCACACGGTATTACGTCCCACAGCCATAGCAGTCCCTGCACACGGTATTACGTCCCACAGCCATAGCAGTCCCTGCACACAGTATTATGTCCCATAGCGGGCCCCTGCACACGGTATTACATCCCACAGCCATAGCAGTCCCTGCACACGGTATTATGTCCCATAGCGGCCCTTGCACACGGTATAATATTCTAACTTTTATAATATTCCAATTTGTGCAACTCACTAGCTATTATTATACTGTGGGGTCTCTTCAGACCAAAGAGTATAATAAGCGGAGCCCCCGGGAAGATGATCAAACAAACAATGTACTCACCATTCCACGCTCCACAGCTCTGTTCTCTTCGGGCGCTTCTGCCTGTAGTCAGCGACCGCTCATTGAGTCTCAGGGGTCACGTTGTGTCATTATGCGTAATGACGTCCGACGCAGATGTGACACCTGAGGCCTTGTCAACTGACTTCAGTCAGAAGCACCCGAAGAGTACAGAGCAGCTGCTGAAGAAACCCCACAGTATAATAGCAGTTTCGTTTCGGCCGTGTTTGGTCCGATCGAAACTGCTGGGTGAGGACTCGGGCTGCCGTGCCAGGGAAATATGCCTCCCCCTGCTCTAGACCATTAGAAAGCTGACAATTCAGTGCACTGTCAACTTTGCCACTACGGGCCCGGGTGCCAGAGAAATCAGTGCCGTTAGTTTCAGCACTAAAGTCTCTCCACTGTCAGAAGGGCTGGCCTTGCAGACAGTGGAGGGAAATCAGTGCCAAAACTGACGGCACCAATATATCCGGCATCCAGATGAATACAAGCAAAGTTAAAAGCAAGCCAAATTCAGCGGACTGTCAGCTTTTTAGTGGTATATATACACTGCCCATCTCCGAGGTCATCTTTAATCCATTCTGAGCTAGAATTAAAGTTTTCCACTGGAAAACCCCTTTAGATTCATTCTTTTTTATTATAAACTTACCAACAAGGTCACTTCTGTCCAGCAGCAGCTCTAGGTCTTTATCACTAATGACTTTTCCATTTGATCCCTTCACTTCTCTGAAATAACAGTGAACAGATCCTACATTACTTGTCTGTCAAACGCCACGTCAGTGTACAGTAGGTTAATATTTTCAGTCATGTAGATCAATATTTGAAATGCAATACCAATGTCAAGACTGATATACATATCCCATTAAGATATAGTCATATGTCACAGATTTGTTGCAAAATGTTTTATGACACCCCCATTCACTGAACAGGCTGGTTGCAGAAACTTTTGCAACTGAATCTTTTCTGCTTCTGTGTTCAGGCAATGGGGTCTGCCAGAAAAGTGATCTGTCGTTCACTGAGCCCATGTATTTGCTAGCAGTACAGTCAAATATATAAAAAAAAAAAAAAAAAAAAAAAAAAAAAAAAGGTAGTTCTTTGTACACATGAACAGTAAGAATATGCTAGGGTTACAAAGCAGAATGATTTAGGATTATGGAATCTATAAGTGCCTACCTTTGATAATCTCGGGAGTGAAGCAATTCTAGCAACTCCTTAGGATCCAGACAGTTTCTAGACTGATTCAACCCAGTTTGACCACCTTTGAATTTATCTAAAGATGGAGAGAAAAAAAAAAAAAAAAAATTTATTTTTTAAAATAGGAAAAACTTGACCTAAAATGAGGTTTTAGATTTCACATTTCCTTTGAATCCACTGATAACTTTGGCACAAAAAATAAAAATCAAGTGCTTCCAATTTTAGGGCCGTTGCAGATGACCGTGGGTGAGATCCGTGTGCTATCCTTGTTTTTTGCGGATTGCACACTGACCCATTCATTAATATGGGTACATGCAAATGAATGTTTTTCACTGATCAGTGTAAGCTGTGATTCCACACCGCATCAGATAAAACACGTCCTATTCTGTTCAGTTTTTGTCAGAACGGACTCGGCCATAGAAGCCTATGGGAGACTAAAAACCTAGGACGGCACACTGATGTACTGTCCGTTTTCACGGACAAGCTAGGGATGTAATTAGATGTTACCTGTGTTTTTTGTGGTGGATCAGCAAACACGGATCACACACTGAAGACACTGTCAGTTTTTGCAGACTTAGTTCACTGATGCTGAATAAACACTGAACACACACTGAAAACACACTGTCCGCAAAAACGAAAGACTAATTCCTAGTTTGCAGACCGCAAAATACCCACGGTCGTCTGCAACTAGCCTAAAGTGAACACACTTACAAGAATAAAAAAAAAAAAAAAAAAAAAAAAAAACCCTCTGTATATCAATGATCAGCTAAACCTTGCCAAATTCTTTTTGGTGCAACAAAGAGAATTAAATACATACTTCTGTGAATGACCAGCTTTTCTAGTTTCCTTTTTGCAGCAGCTCTTTCCACAATTTTCTGATCAATGGTATTGCCCGTCACCAGACGGTAGACAACAACTGGCCTTGTTTGACCAATTCGGTGGCATCGGTCCTGAGCCTGCAAGTCTGCTTGTGGATTCTAGAAATAATGAAGAGGTAAAAAGAGTCAGAGTGAAGCATTTATGAAGTATATGCAGATGGCAACATCTTATAATCACACTGAAGTAAAAGCATGTTAAATTCACATGCTTAATGTAGGATGGCTCGATTTTTGGAGCTGTTGGAAGTCGCTTGAGTGACTGTACATTAACTGTAGCAATATCAGTTTCTTCTCACAAGTGTAAAAACGTAGAAAAAAAACTCAGCAGAAAAGTCTCATCCACACACTGCAGAGAAGTGCTTTAACCTCCAGCACAATTACTGCTGAGGATTCTGAAGCAGTTTTCAACCTTTCCAACATACTTAAAATGTGCGTGGGACAAAAGCATCTCACCATTGTGGCCACTGGAAGGCTATGAACAGCAGGATCAGAGTCACAGACTAAAGTTGGTCAGACAGATACATTTATGTATAGACCATTCGGCAGATCAATCTAAATTTGGCAAGATCTACCAAGAATCTAATGTCTGTGGTGGTCATATACATGATTAACAAATGTTACAAAAATAAGTTAGATCTGCCAATTAATTAGTCTTTAGTAGGGGTGTGAAGTTGGTAGGCCAAACCACCGACTCCTCCATAAATGACTGGTCAGTAAGAAGCCATAAAGCTCAAAAAAAAAAAAAAAAAAAAAAAAAAAAAGCAACAGTGGCACAATGAGACTAGACGGGTGCTGGCCAGACTGCATGAAGTCACTAGTCATGATGTTGTTCCATTTGGACAAACTGCATGCTGAGCAGAGGTACAGTATGATATATTCTACAGTATAGCCATGACTTCTATGGATAAATTAGAGTAAAGTCTCCATTTCTATTTGAAGTGACTAAACTGCAGTGTGCACAGATGTGGCATCTTTCTAACACTACTGAATATTTACCCAGTCACTGTCATAAATGATAACTGTATCTGCAGCTGTCAAGTTGATTCCCAGGCCTCCTGCACGTGTGCTAACCAGGAAAATGAAGACTTCAGGGTCTGTGTTAAATTCTCTCATCTGCAAAATGGGAACAGTAAATGAATCAAGCTGCCATGTTCAATATCGAGAAGCTGAATCTGCCAGAAACCCATCTCGCCAACTACCTGTAAGCACAGTACCTAAACATAAGCTATACATATTTAAATCTGTAACCTCTAGCAACATCACTCTCAGATTGTAAGCCCTTGCGGGCAGGGCACTCTATCCCACTGTACCAGTTGGTCTCTTAGCATTATATGTTTTGTATATCTGGTGTACCGTATGTAAATCCGCAAATGTAAAGCACCATGGAATTAATGGTGCTATATAAAAAAACAACATCAACAACAACAACAACTGTATAGATACCAAAATCTTCATGGGTACAGAGACCTCCCAATCACTAAAATGAAGGGGCAGAAGCGCCCAGGTGAGGGCTGTGCCAAATAGTCTCTCCTCAAGTGTACAGGCTCAATAGAAAGATTCTAAGTCTGTTCACAGAGTGCTGTTCAAGTTTGCCTGTGATCACCAACGTACTTCTGCCCCTTCATTCAAGTGACTGGAGGGAAGGGGGCGATTTCAACATCTAGATAAAGATCCCATCTATACTGCTAGCTTATGTAAACTCAAGAGTTTTTCTAAATACACTTTATTAGCAATGCTGCTTCGTATGCCCCCTGTGTGAAATTATTTACCCCATCGTTTACACATCATCGTCAAGGCATCCGGGTGTATTATCTGATCTTGGGTTGGATGATGTGATTCGCTCACTGTTCTCGGGAGGGGAGGGGGGCTGAGTTCTCCGTATTACTTTCTGAGCAGTTTATGTTCTGCTCTGCTGTCTGATCAATTAGGTCAGCTAATTGCATTTTGTTGGTAAATGCTCGGACAGTATATATCTCTCTAGTGAGTCTAATGCATGTCCATTGTCAGTTCTTATGAGCATGGAGAAGTTTTCTTATCTCTAAACCTGTGTAATGTAATATATATTTACTGTGCATATTTGATCTGCATTATTAGAGATTTCTAGTAATTGTAATAAATCTCTCAAGGTAAAAGCAAAGTCTATATCTACTAAAGTACTTCATAGCATCCATCCATCAAACAGTCAAAATCTGCCAACCAGTTGAACACAGGAGGTGAGAAGAGATAGCAGGCAAAGCTACCGAGAGAGGGAGGTGAGAAAACCCCCTTTAAGGACGCCAAATCTTACATTTTCCTCTCTTTCTGTAAAGGACATTGAGCCATCCAACCTGGAGAACTTAAACTTTCTGTAGTAGCAGTAGTCCATTAATATATCCAACATCATGGTCATCTGTGAAAAAATCAAGATCTAAAAAAGGAAAAGAGAAAAAAAAAAAAGCAATAAAGAATCAACATTTATAAAACCAGTCTACATACACACAAATGCCAAAGCCATTTGAAGCACAGGTTTACATGTAATATAATTTTTAAAACGGGATTTCTTTTGTACCTTGTGTCCCCTTTTCTTCATCTCTGGCAGCATACGATCAAGGACTAAAAACTTTCCTGAGCTGTTTATCAGTTCTTGATCTATCTGGGGTACAAAACAAGACATGACTTTTTTTTTTTTTTTTTAAACACAAATTTTAAACAGGTAAAATAAGGTAAATATTTAGATCTTAAACTAATAATGCTCACTTATATTATGAATTCTACATTCATATGCTTTATGCTTAAGGAAGGTATTATTAATGCAAAAAGGGACATTTTCAAGATGAAAAAAAAATAAATAAATACTGATTATAATATAAGGTCACAAGTGGTTTGGGTCAAGTCTAAAGCTGTCCTTTTGACTGTGACTTGGTTTTCCACTGTTCTGCAATGTCTCTGTCCTTGGCACTGAAATCTGGCCATGGTACAGGCACAGTAATAAAATATTGCTCTAGTGCACATGCAGTACACCAGTGAGGCTGTTGCCCACAGGAGGGAACGTACCACACGATTCTGATCATCTCACCTCAAAAAACAAACACTGATCAAAAAGTCTTAGGTAAAATACAAGGTCTCAAAGCTACATTGAAATAAAATGTAAAAAAAAAAAAAAAAAAAAAAGTTATGAACATGGGAATGTAGAGGCGGATAAAAGGTTACTGGTTTAAAGATAACATGCTAAAGGGTAAAATACACAAAGGTACCAGCGTTGTGGGTCAGTAATTATTTCAGCCATAAATTCAAGATCGGCAATTAAAAAAAAATAATAATAATAATTATATAAAAAAGGGACAATTTCAGTAGGGTTTTTGCAATTTTAATGTGACAGTTAAGGGGGCTAAAAAAAACAAAAAAAAAACAAAGAAACATCCCAACGTGCTACTTGCAGGCTCTGGCCTTAGTGCCATCTGTGGCTCAGTGCTCATGGTACCTCCCTGCCTTGGTCAGCACTAGTCAAGACTTAATGGTGGAGCAGGGAGCCAATAACACTGTGCTCCAAGTATTTATTCAACTGCTTTCTGAAGATGCAGATAGAAGTGAATAGGGACCCACCAAAGCAGACAGCACTTTTATATGTAGAAATTCACTGTCCCCCAGGGGCCCTTGCTGGCGACATTATGCAGGGTTTACTAACAGCACGAGGGGCACTTTCCAGGTCTGACACCACCACCAGAGTATGGGGCCCAATTCTCATACATGGCAAGGTTATTGGCTTAATACATAAAGGTCTGACAGACTCCCTTCAATAGTAGACATGCAACATCAGATATTAAGAAGTGCTGCACAACTGTGCACACAACTATTGTTAGCTTGGTTATGTCAGGTTTTTTTTTTTTTTCACATTTGCTTGCTGCATTTTATTAAATCAAAAAAATGGACCCAAAACCAGCAGAAAAAGATCAGTGAACAAAAACCATCCCATTAGTTTCAACCATTGGTGAGGGCACTGCTGGCACATTTTACATAGAGTTAAAAGCATCAGAAATGCTACAGCTTCTCTCATTTACCTTACGGGCAATGTAAACCCTTTAATGATTATAACTAGAAAAGACAGCTTAAACATGAAATCTTACTTTAAATTCTTGAGTCAAAGGATCAAGAGGATATTCAATCAGATAAGGGTGGTTACAGCACTTCCGCAACAGCATCATGATGTTCTTCATTTTGAGGTTTATCTCGGTATCCACTGGCATGGCCACATCTACTGCATGTCTGTGGGTGTAGAACGCAAGTCATCAATTTCAGAAGTGGTAAAATGGACCCCAATTGTAGAAGCAGGGCAAGTTTCCACAGAAGCATACCTTTCTTTTTCTACTTCTTGTTGTGGTTGTTGCAGCATGTTATTAATAAGCAGTTCAATCTCATTTTGCCTGTCCTCTTCATTGTAATTTACTACTTTACGGCTTTTCCTTCTTCCTCTTCCTTTGGAATCCACAATTAAGTTTTCTGAGGACTAAATACAATATTTACATCAGAACAAACATATCTTTAAATGTTTGCCAAATACTTGCCATTTTTCCTAGATATATCCACAAATCTGTGATCCTTTTGTAACACAAAGTGGTTCTGATCTTTTTGATACATAGTCTGCAAGAAATTTGGCTCTATGTGCTAGCTAACTCCAACTGCCACTAGAGGGAGCTCACTGCATGATACTATAGCATTCAATGTTGCCATTAGTTTAATCGATACTTGACAACTTACTGGAAGGGACTACTAGAAGTTGAATGCAATGTCTTTTTTTTCCCCCCAGGCATATAGAAGGCTGGACTTTTAGATTGTATTGACCATATCTCTTTTATGGGCCACACTTCCTTTATACATGGGCATAAATTTCCACCTCTCACCACACACAGAAGAAGAGCAATTTGGCTAACATAAACCTGTTCCATTAGCCCTATTCGGATTTATAGATAGAGGTAAAGTCTATAGGTTTACAGACACCCGTTCATGGTGTAATGTCAAAATAATAGCGAACACTTAATATCATCCACAAACGCTCTGCATTACTGCACAGCATACAATGGGTACAACAAACAAGTGCTCCCCTTGCTCCTACACAAAAAAGTAAAGTGACAGACATGTCGCTACAAAACCCAAGAGCTGTAAATACCTTCTCCTTCCCCAGCATTTTCTCAATGGTCCTGTTAACTATGGCTGTGTAGAAAGTTTCTTGCTTCTTTGTTAGTGGAGCATACACTATAACCTCTCGCTTCGGGGGAACCTCTAGTGCTACATCACTCTTCAGTCTTCTCAACAGAAAAGGTGTAAGAATCTATTAAAAATGAAATAAAAGATTTGTATTCAGTGTACGTGCAGAGGAAAAAAACAAAACAAAAATAAAATTATAATTATATATATATTTATTATATAATATAATGTGCCACAGATTAGGATGCCTTTATATTTCATGTAAAAGTTGTTTCAATTTTGTGTAGCTTTTGGTGAATAAAATGCACATTTTTTACCTGGTGCAACATATGTAAAATGTTCTGCTCCCTTTCCTTGGCTACAAGGTCTTCAGCATTCTGTGATATGCCAGCTATATCAAACCAGGACTCAAAGCTAAGATACAAGAAAACCAAGTTGAATATAAAAGAGCAGAAAATGGATAACTAAGCAGATCAATCAAGGTGCATATTCAGGTTAGGAGAGCCAGTGATGCTGTATAAATCAGGAGATCAATGGAAGACGCATGCGGATACTGCTATGTGAGCGTGCACCCTTTGCACAACCATTATATTCTACTCTTCCTAGTTATGCCAGGATCTCCTGCTCAGCCATTTCAGCACTACTTTGTAAAACTGTGTCCCTTTTTACCAGCTATGTGACCTCACTCAGTTGGTGCCAGAGACACACACTAGCCACTGTCCTACAGCTTTGGAATTGATCAACAATCAATGCTTTAGGGCTCAAACTCAGGACAGGCAAATGGAGAACACACAGAAAAAGTTTGATGAATGGCTGCATTCCTTACAAATTCTATACAATACAAAGTTATTGTAAAGGGAACCCCAGTGATTCAAGACAATTTAATTCCCCCCATGGGGGAGCACGGACTAATTTTTATCCAGTGGAAGTAAACAATGAATGGCAGCAAGAAGAGCAGAGATATAGAAAACCATGAGGAATCAATACATAAAGAATATTAGAAAATAGCACAACTTTTCATTATACAAGTTGTCTGAAACTGGACAACCCCTTTAACAAGAGGTTTTTTTTTTTTAATAATTAAAATGTTTACCTTCTGAGATCATCAAACACATCCGGCAACAGAAAATTCAGGAGAGACCACAGTTCTGCCAAATTGTTCTGCAAAGGTGTCCCGGTGAGGAGTAGCTTGTTGTCCGACCTAAACTGCTTCAATTCCCTAATGAGGCGACAGTTCATATTTTTGATCCTATGCCCTTCATCCAAAATCATGTACTTCCAGGATCGATGCTGTAAAGGGGTCGGGTTAAATGAGTAAGTAAAATCCAATCGGAATGTTCAACTTCTGCAATACCATTTGAGAACAATTTTTATGTAAATTTACCTGTAAAACTTGTCGATCTTTCATTGAGATCTCAAAAGAAGTAATCACAACAGGATAAACTTGCAGATTTCCTTCACGTTTGTTTATTTTCTTTGCCAACTCACGACGCACAGGTGGAGTGCCATGGTAGAGAAGTACAGGAATCTAAGATATTGAAAACCATTAGTACTATCAGAGTATATATACTGCTATATATTTTATGCATCGTTGTATGTTATCTCCCTTATATATATTTATACTATTCAGCCTCTGCCTCTTTTGTGTTACATATGCTGACATAGGTATTTGTACTGTTGTTACTGTCTTGTATTTTTATACTGTTTTTGTACTTCAATAAAATTCCTTTTGTATTTTTTATTATTTTGAGTGCTTTCTTACTTTTCTTTCTTGGATTATTACTATCAGAGTAATACCACTTAAAACACAATAAATCGACAATTTCACATAGTTGTAATCTGGCCAAATATACAGTCAGTGTCTCAGCCAAACTTCCCCACCTGACTGTGGCTCTTGTGAACTAATCTTACAGCATAAAACAAACTTCTGCTGTAAGGTCAGTTCTCAGTAGCCGTGGTTGGGCCAAGAAATTCAGCCAATTCAAGGGTTATATTTCTCAAACTGAACTGTCATGGGAGAGGGTCTTAAATCCCAAGTATAAACTCAACAACAAGACAAAGCGGTTGATTTAGTGACGAGAGACAGGGTTACTGCACTTGTGCAGGTCTCCACAGACAGCAGAGAAGATTCGGGACAGTTCACTGCACCAGGGAACCCTCTGCTTATTTAGTGGGGCAGAAAGAAAGCACATGAATGGAAGACAGAACATCCATCCAACATGGCACGTTTGTATTTACATACTTACCTGTCCATGGTTTCAACAGTGTCAGAAGCCACAAGGCTCACGTCACGTGACCACAGAGGCCATTCAGTGGCTGGTAAGGAAATAAATACTACAGATTCACCTCAGCAATCGCGTGAACCTCACAGCTTTGTACAGAAATGAGACCAGGACAGGACAAAGGAGAACGGGGAATAGACGAGTATGCTTTTTTTCCCCCCTCTTATCTACCCCAGGCGCCCCAGAGGTTGCTCCAAATCTTGTGCAACCCCTTGATTTATACAAAAACCAAATATTCTTTGTCTGCATCAGTCACTCATGCACGTACTAGAGAGTACCTTCCGTCTGTTTCGGTCTACATACAATATACTGTTAAGAACAAGACAGATGCCTTCTTCCCAGTTTAACTTCCATCTAAAAACAAGATGTCAGCATACTACTTTTGTTCTCTTAACATTACAGGAAACCTGCTCCATCAGCATCAGTCATTCTGTCAGCTTTCCAAACCATTATCATTCAATGGCTTGACAATGGACTTCAATGAAGGCAGTGTGAACTCAGCATTAAAGTTATTTTTTTTTACCTCAGGACAAAACCGTTTAAATTCTGACATCCAGTTAGGTAGAGTGGATAAAGGGCCACAAACAAAGAAAGGCCCAGGGACTCCTCTTTCGATCATCATGGCTATGGTGGCAATACACTGGACAGTCTTTCCTAAACCCATTTCATCAGCCAATATGCCGTTGATACCATTCTCCCATAGCATCTGTGAAATACAACATTAAGTTATCAAGAGAAATACCTAGTGTAACTTCACATTAAACACAAAGATTCAGCACTGTAATGAATTATTAGAGCTTATAGTGTCAAATGGGAGGGTCCCTCCGTCCATTAGTTAGAGAAGCTGCATCTGCAGTTTGTACCAGAGGATGCCCTGGGTAGGAATGAAGAGTGTTGTGCCATTCTATTAAACATGTTACAGCATGATTGTTCTCGTGGTTAGATTTTTTTTTTTTTTGATTTCTCTTTTCTCTCTCCCTTAATAGCCAGTATAGCAGCATGTATGCTGAAAAATAGTTATTGCGAATATCCTGTTTCCTAGTTTAGCTTAAAAAGCACACAAAAAAAAAAAAAAAAAAAAAAAGGGGGGGGTGGGGGGGGTTGATTGGGAGAAGAATTACCCTCAGCCACTCCATGCCTTCTATTTGGTACCACCTCATCACACCACCGGTAAAGTGCTTTGGCTGTTGGTAAGGAACTGATTGACCATTCACTTTCCTCACGGGATCAAGAAGATGCTTAGCACTTTGTCTCACAGCTTGGGACAGTCTATCTTTAATAACAGAGTTGGAATCTCCATTTCTCTCGATGTCTTCAGCCGTTAATTTGCTGGAAGAGATGTCATCCTGTGCAGGGTGGGATAGACTGGTAAATATAACTGAAGACTAAAGAGGGAATCTTAACAGATAATGTATTGTATGGATACATGCCTTAGAGTCTTGCTTGCATTTTTTGGATGCAGACATGATGTCCTATAGAAACAAAAAAACACTTTGTTATAGTCTCTACAAGATATGCATATTTTACTTCAACTGTTATTAATGCATTTATTTAAACACAAAAAAAGGCTTACTTCTTTGGACATAACATCTGAAATGCTGTACATTTCATCCCGTTGTCTTTTCTTTGCTGTGCGGAAAAAAAAAAAATTATATTAAAATACACAAAATGCATATAGACCCCTTTTAGGAAAATGTGAGTTTGGGATTTTAGTAGGGCAAATACTTTTAAGTTAGGGCATCTAACACTGCCCAGCTGTAAGACATGAGCATTAATGCCAAGTGAACACCACACAGGGTCACATCCACTAAATCTTTTAAAGTCAACTTTTAAAGTCATACCCAAACAATATGATCAGTGATTGTCTGAGCACAGGGACTTCACTTATAAACAATGAGGGAGTAGTAACCTTGTCTGTGTACAGACCAGGTTAACGCAGATTAGTTCTCATTCACTTAATAGGGAGTCAAGCTGCTGTGACGACTATCACACAGAACGCTTCAGCCTGCTTCCTGCTCAGTTTTCTGCGCATCCGCTCCTGAGAACAGCTGAAGGTGCCAGATCACCATGATCTGATATGGTTTACCTATCCTTAGAATAGGATCATTAATATTTTAGCCCAGAAGACTCTGAAATGTGTGAATTAAAAATGAAACCCACGTAATATGGGATTGGTTCTCAAGGGGTAGAATGATGCAACTAACATTTTAAAAACTTTAAGCTCACCTGTTTTGCCAGTTTTAGTTGGAGCTTTCTTATCTCCCTGTAAAACAATGAGTATACATTTTACAACGGTTTGACTTCGTTCCCTAGATACAGCTTGAACAAATGCACAAAGTAAATTAAAGTCCCGGCACAACCCCTTAAGGGCACCAACTCAACTTCCCAACTAACGACTTGGATAATGTAACCTTGATGTGTATTTAGGCAGCACCCAGAGAACTAGCCTGGAAACATAAGTCAAGACAGGTTCCAATTCCATTAAGAGTCTAATGAGGAATGCAAAGAAACTACCAGAGTTCAGGGACCAGGCATCCAACCACAAGCTCTAAATGGATTCAAACTTTGACTGTCTTTTCATTTACACCCATCTGTCCCATCTAATATGATTTAGTCCGCCATAAAATTCAGTCACAGTTGGGGGACAGACTGTAACCAGCAATATATTCTTTCTTGCTTGACATAAGATGCGTTTGTTGCCCAAGCAGCTCCTCTATCTAATTTGCCCTCAGTCATAATGTGCAAGAGGCAGTGTCTTGGCTCAGAAAAGTACTCTCATTTATAGGTTTTATCAGGTTGAAAGACACTCTAGAACCCAGCACATCAACTTAGCCCAGCGGATTGATTCATGTGACCTAATGGTGCTCCCCTGTGAACTGACACCTCCATTGCCAAGAGGTCACTGTTTTTGTCGATACGCCAATGAGTTCTTTAGAGCAACAAAGGCATCACTGTTGCTCCAAAGAGGTAAGCACTAACAGTCTAGTTGCTCCAAAGAGCTGACTTTCAAGATCGACAAACACAATCTCTCCGACTCACAAGGGAAAACGCCATTTGATACAGATGATCTGAACCCATCTATCTACAGGGCTCAGTTGATATGCTGGGATCTGGGGACAGACTCCCTTTAGAGGAACAATCCCAGTCTTCATTCAGGTCAGTTGACCCTATGATTTCAGAGGACCAAAACAATGGACTGAAAAGCCAAAAGAATGACAGATGTAGATAGATGCAGACAGAGGGTGCTCTATCTACATTCACTGTGATGTTAAAAACCAAGGTGAAAGCTTTCTACTTCGGTCTTATTTATTGTTTTAGGTTGCGCCATCTAAATTTGTCATTATGTTGGCTTTTCAGTCCATGGTTCGGATCCTATAACAGATCTGAACAACATACGCAGCAAAAGGGTAAGTTCACACAACAAGTTTAAATCTAATGTACAGTTTCCATGGCAGAAATCTGGAACTGATATTTGGATTTGTGCCACAAACTTGCAATTTACACTGTCAGATCTGCACAAGGACTAGACCGACAGTTATTCAATTAAAGGGAAGCTATCATTAAGAAAAACACTTTTAAGCTAATAGCATGTTGGAATGGCCTTTAAAAAGGCCATTCTTTTCCTACCTTGCATTGTTGTCTTCTCCCAGCAGTTTCTGTAAAAATCAATTTCTTCAATTATGGAAATGATCCTCACTGAGCACCCAGGGCATTCCTCCTTGGTAGCGAGCACCCACCAGCATCAACGCTTGTCACCGCCCATTAGTCTGTTGTGGTGACTCCCATCTTGGTCTTTTTTCTTCTACTTCCTCCGACGCAGTGCTGGACGGCAGCGACTGTGCATGACGGGCCGCCATTTTCCAGTGGTCTGTACTGCGCCTCTTGTGAAAGACCACCGGAAAATGACGGAGGTCCAGCACTGCGTCAGAGGAAGTAGAAGAAAAGACCAAGAAGGGAGTCACCACAACAGACTAATGGGCGGTGACAAGCGATTATGCGATGGGTGCTCGCTGCCACGGAGGAACGCCCCGTGTGCTCCATGAGGATCATTTCCATAATTGAAGAAACGGATGTTTACAGAAACGGCTGGGAGAAGACAATGAAAGGTAGGAGAAGAATGGCCTTTTTAAAGGACATTCCAACGTGCCATTAGCTTAAAAGTGTTTTTTTTTTTTTTTTTTTTTAAATGATAGACTCCCTTTAACACTCCTCAAAGTTAGTGATAAGGAACTTATTTCCACAGCAGTTTTTTTTTCTCCCCAGGACACCACCAAAAATCCACCATGGAATATATGATGCAAATGGACGGAGTTGCAGAAAACCTATGCACATGCATTAGATATGGATTTTGGTGCAGAATACAGAACAATGAGGGACTTGTCTGACAGGTCTGTTTTAATGGAGGTATTTTGACCACTATACACGGACTGCACAGATCCAAAAGGTATTAGCAAAAAATGATTTCCCAAGGTATGGTAGAGCACACAACGCGTTTTGGGACCAGCAAGTACCTTTTTCAAGTGTATCACACTACAATAAAACATCAAACATGGGGGCGGAGCCTACTGTGGAGCGAAATGGCCGCATAGTTGTAAAGCTCCAGGCCTGAGTCTCATACAGCGACAGAAATAGCGACTTGCCCGTGGATTACACCTACCCAAACAACAACGGGAAAGCTTCATACCGTCAGGGATGCCGAGAAAGAGAAAATCTGCGGTAAAACCGCAGAAAATCTCAGATTTCTACTTCCCCCATGGCGGAGGGGAAGATCACAATGGCGGCGGTTCATGCTCCAGCGCAGTTTCCGGGGCCTCAACTCCATCTTGGGACCCTCCGGAGGAGCCGCTCACCCTCTTCAGCGCCGTCGATACCGCAGCTGATGGAGTGCGGGGGTCCGGAGGCGTCGGAGCCTTCTCCCCGGCGGGCTGGGGCGAGCGCGGCTCCGGGGCCTTCTCCTGCGGATGCACCGAGGCCTACAGGCCTAAATAACGCCAAGACACCCCACTCGCCCACCGCCAGCCCGGTCAAACAGAAGCCCAGGCTCCAGCATACCGAGTCTCCAGAAGGGGAGGTGAGCAATACCACACAGTATGTACCGCCATCCACTGACTTTTTTGCAGATATTCCAGCAACAGAAAGTTTGCTCATTGAGGCCTCCATGAAAAATATGCTCATGGCCTTCTGTAAATCACTGACAACAGACATGTCCTTAATGGTTAAAGCGCTAGAGAGAGACCTCCAGGAATTGCAACAACGCACGGTGCACGTGGAATCTAAAATGGCGGAATTTGCTGCATCGCACAATGTTCTTATAGACGCTCACTATGAGGTGGAAAAAGATGTATCGTTTCTAAAAGCTAAAATAGCAGACCTGGAGGATCGCTCGCGGCGCAACAATCTGAAGTTTAGAGGGATTCCAGAGTCAGTACCTGCGAGTAATCTAACAGTTTTCCTCCAAGACCTGATACGCACGCTAATACCAAATCTCACGACAATGGACTTAACCATTGATAGAGCGCATAGAGTCCCAAGGCCTTCACACCTGGATGAAGCCGTACCCAGAGATGTCCTAGCAAAGATCCATTTTTACCGTACTAAAGAGCTGGTGCTGCTGACCTCACGGAAAATTGGCCGTCTACCTGACCCATACCATAAAATATCCATCTATTCCGATCTTTCGGCCGCAACGCTACAATTAAGATGGCAATTCATCCCTATTACTACAGCTCTACGCCAACATAACATCCTATATAAGTGGGGATTCCCAGTCCGAGTGATCGTATCCCGGGACAACCTTACTCATGTTATCAATTCTCCGGAAGATGGCAAGAAGTTGCCAAATAAATGGGACATTCCGATCCTAGACCCGACACCCAAATTACCACCTGGCCAAGTGTCTGCTGGATGGCATCAAACGAAAACCCCAAGGCGTCCACCAAAAGGGCTGCACAGCTAGAGACTCACCTTACAATGGATTTCGTATGTCCACTACTGCTGAACTTATCCTTCCAGGATTACAACAGCCGCTGGTCCGCTGTACCACATTTCTTTTCTTTGTTTTGTTTAGGTGGCTTACCCACTGGTTTCATTGTTTCCATAGTTTGTTTTCTCCTCGGTTTTGGCACATGGGGCGGCGTGACTACACAAGGCGGAGACGAATCTGCTTCCGACTGCTACTGGTAACTTCTGATGTGGGTGGTTGTGGTAAGATCTTTGAAGCATTATTAACTGTAAAGTATGGTACTTAAAATTATGTCAATGAATGTCAGAGGCTTGAACTCCCCTCAAAAGAGAGCCCATTTGTGGCGGGAGGCCCGAGCTCAAGGCTGTGACATTCTTGCAGTTCAGGAAACACATCTTTTGGAGGTGGATGCCACTCGCATCAAGCATTCATCATACCCACACATATTTCACGCTCATTGCTCCTCCAAGCGCAGGGGAACACTAATTGGAATCAGAGATTCAGTGGCATTTCAACAGGTGTCCCTTTATGCCGACCCTGGAGGGCGATTTGTCATATTGGTGTGTATCCTGAACAATGTCACATACACATTAGTTTCGGTTTACGCCCCAAACAGAAGGCAGGTGTCTTTCTTGGGAAGACTCATGAGAGCAGTGGAGCGAAGAAAGTAGGGATGCCTAGTCTTAATGGGAGACTCTAACATGGCTCCGGACCCAGTGGCGGACACTACTTCTGGCATAGTGTCACGTCATCCTTCATTTTCGCAGGCTATATGGCGCCATAACTTATTTGATATATGGCGTATCCTGCATAATACCGAAAAAGATTACACCTACTATTCAACTGCACACAATAGCTATTCATGAATAGATCTATTTTTAATGGAACAAGCTAGTATTCCCCTTGCCGCAAAGTCGGATATTTCACAAATAACATGGTCAGACCATGCAGCAATAACCTTGACTCTCAGAGAAAAATATGAATGCCCTAGAGCGTACATATGGAGGTGTAATGAATTCTTAATGTCACAGCCAAAATATAAAGCAATTTTGGAAAATGATTTGAAGGAATTCTTTTGGACCAATGCCCCCCTCTGCCCCTAGCCATGACATATTGTGGAATTCCCATAAAGCTTTTATCAGAGGAACGTTTATTCGCCTGGGACACATAGAAAAGAAAACTAGGTTAGCAGAAATTGATCGACTATTACACCAAATAAAATCTAATAATAATAATAATAGTCCTTTAATAGCCCCACAATGGGGAAATTCAGTGTGTTACAGCAGCAAAGATAAGCAGATACAACTACAAATACAACATGTACAGGAATGTACCAAGGTGAGAGGCATTACATTAATAGCAGACAGACAGATAGGACGAAGCAGAGGAGGGGGGGGGGGGATTTAACAGGCAGAGAGATATTTCAGTTCTCTTTGTGCAATGATCTCCGCTTAGGTCGGTGTTGGTTGTACAGCCTAATCGCGGTGGGGAGGAAAGACTTCCGATAGCGCTCCTTCTCACACCTAGGGTGGAGCAGTCGGTCACTGACAGTACTGCTCAGCGTGATCACAGTCTCATGCATGGGATGGGACTTCTTCTTCTGCATTGAGCTCACCACGGACAGTATCCTTCTGTCACCCACCACCTGCACTGGGTCCAGTGGGCTCCCCAGGACAGAGCTGGCCTTTCTAATCAGCTTGTCAAGTTTATTTCTGTCCCTAGTTGATATACTGCTCCCCCAGCAGGCCACTCCAAAGAAGATGGCTGATGCCACTACTGAGTTGAAGAAAGTTCTAAGAAGTGCCCCCCGGATTCCAAAGGCTCTCAGCTTCCTAAGCAGGTAGAGCCTGCTGTGGCCCTTCCTGTACAGGGCCTCCATATGATCTGCCCAGTCCAGCTTATTATTAAGGAGCAAACCCAGGTACTTATAGGTGTTCACAATCTCGATGCCCGTCCCCAGGATGTCCACTGGTTTAGGAGGGCTTCTGCCTTTACGGAAGTCCACCACCATCTCCTTGGTCTTCCCCGCGTTAATCTTCAGGTGGTTCCGGTGGCACCAGTCCACAAAATCCCGGTTCAGTTCTCTGTACTCCCTGTCATCATCATCTGTGATGAGACCTACTATTGCAGAGTCGTCAGAATACTTCTGTAGGTAGCAGCTGGATGAGTTGCACCTAAAATCTGCAGTGTACAGTGTGAAGAGGAAAGGGGCGAGAACCGTACCCTGAGGTGCCCCCGTATTACAGATCACGGTACCTGACACACAGTCTTGGGCTCTCACGTATTGAGGTCGATTTGTGAGGTAGTCTAGGATCCAGTTGGAGAGGTGGTGGTCCACTCCAGCAAGGCCCAACTTGTCCCTCAATAACCTGGGCTGTATGGTGTTAAAAGCACTGGAGAAGTCAAAGAACATTATTCTCACTGTGTTCCCTGGTTTCTCCAGGTGAGACAGAGCCCTGTGCAGAAGATGGATGATGGCATCATCTACCCCAATGCCCGGCCGATAAGCAAACTGGAGGGGGTCCATAGCGGGGCTCACTAGAGGGCGGAGATGTGTGAGAACCAATCCCTCCAAGATCTTCATCAGGTGGGATGTCAGTGCTACAGGTCTGTAGTCATTGAGGTCCATAGGGTGGGGTTTCTTTGGAACTGGTACCACACAAGAAGATTTCCATAGATTTCTATAGAGAACAGTAACAAAAAATCTCCTTCCCCCTCCAATGCAGCAAAGTTGGTGACACTACGCCATCAACTGACAGCCTGTCTACTACATACATATGAGAAAAACTTGAAAAGGGCAAAAGCAACTTATTATTCTCAATCTAACAAGGCGGGTAGGCTTCTAGCGTCCAAACTTAAACAAAAACATGCAAGGTCTAAAATCCCGTTTCTTCAGAGTAAAGATGGCACTCACAAAATCTATGATCCTAGTGGCATTGCCAATGCCTTTAAAGCTTTTTATGAAGGTTTATACAATATTAGAGAGGACTCCTCTGTGACACCTCCAACGAAACAAGACATTGCCAATTTTCTTGCAAACACTCAATTACCCACACTCACAGATATACAGCTGGACTCTTTAAACGAGCCCATCTCACCAGCAGAATTGCTGTCAGTGGTCAAGTCGCTGCCACCTCGGAAATCCCCGGGCCCAGATGGCCTTACTAACGAATATTACAAAAAGTTTTCTCCGATCCTGCTAAACCCGCTGCTGTCCTTTTTGACAGCTGTGGTGGACTCTGGCACTATTCCGAGGGAAAATCACGAGGCCCTGGTGGTGACGTTGCCTAAACCGGACAAGCCTGCCATCAGCCCCCAAAATTTTCGACCAATATCCCTATTAACCCCTTCACACATTCTCACGTACATGCACGTGGGAGAATGTGGTTAGTTACCGCATCCCCACGTACAGGTACGTGACGGTGATCGAGCGGGCTCAGAAGCAGAGCCCGTGCGATCACCGCGGGGCCCGGCTGAGACAGCCCCGGGCCCCCCCTGCAACAGCGGGCCGGGTACCGTCCCCGCTGTTTAACCCTTAAGATGCCGTGGTCAATAGCGACTGCGGCATCCAAGGGGTTCTGCCATCTTGCCGCCCCCCCCCCCCCCCGGCCGAGATCGGGAGGTACCGATATCGATAATCTGCAGCCCGGGGTCTGCCAAGTGACCCCAGGCTGCCTGGAGCCCCCAGTACCTGGTTGATCCTGCTGAGACCTGCGGAAGTCAGCGCTGTGTTTCCATAGCGCTGACTTCCTGTATAGACTGCAAGACACTTGTGTGCTCGTGTCTTGCAGTCTATAGTACTGAGCCAGAGATCAAAGCATCTCTGGCTCAGGTGTCCTAATGGGACAAATGAAAAAGTAAAAAAAAGTGAAAAAAAAATAAAGTATGTGAAAAATTTTTTATAAAAGAATAAAGCCCCAAAAATTCCCTTTTCCTATATAAAATGAATTATATAAAAAATAAACCTAAAAATTAATAAAAACAATACATATTTGGTATCGCCGCGTCCGTAACAACCTGTACAATAAAACTGAAACCAATGTACACGGTGAAGGTCGGGGAAAAAAAACCCGCCAAAAGTAATGATTTTTCGCCATCTCACCTTACAAAATATGCAATAAAAAGTGATCAAAAAGTCATATGTACCCCGAAACAGTACCAATAAAAAGCACAGGTTGTCCCGCAAAAAATAAGCCCTAAACCAACTCTCTAAACTGAAAAATAAAAATGCTACGCATCTTAGAAGATGGCGATGCAAAAAAAAAAAAATTGATGTATGTCCCCAAATGGGTTTTTGTTCTGCAAAATTGGTATTGCATAAAAAAAACAGTATAAATGAGGTATCGCCGTAATCGTACCGACCCGTAGAATAAAGATAACATGTTACTTACGCTCTACGCTGCATGCTGAAAAATTTAAACGGTAAAACGCAGTGCCAGAATTGATGGGGTTGTTTTTTAATCCACCAAGAAAGAGTTAATAAAATTTATTTAATAAGTTGTAAGCACCTAAAAATGATGTCATTAAAAAATACATCTCATACTGCAAACAACAAGCCCTCATATGGCTACATCACCAGAGAAATAAAGAAAATATAGCTCGTACAATGTGAAGACAAAAACCCCCAAAAATCGCCAAATCATTAGAACATAACTGGCTGCGGCAGGAAGGGAATGTATAAACTGTGCAAGGATATATCAGGGGACAAACCAGATTTAGAGTTTACGAGGGATAATAAACCAGAAGTGACCCCCAGAGTGACCTCCCCAATAATAGGAACTACTGGGGAAATAGTAGGGAATTTAGTGTACCCAATGTACAACGCACAGCTTACATATTCACTTTTCCCCATCCGCCGTGCAGTCACGTCTGGGATACTAATGCTCACTACACCCCTTGATAAATTCTTTGAGGGGTGCAGTTTTCAAAATGGGGTCATTCCCTAGGTGATTCCACTTTACTGGTACTTTAGAGGCTCTGCAAACATGACATGGCAGCCAGATCCCAAACATCTGAATCTGCACTCCAAAAGCCACATAGCGCTCCTTCTCTTCTGCGCCCTGCTGTGTGCTCAAACTGCAGTTTATACCCACATGTATGACACTGGTGTACCCAGGATAAGGTACTTAATGTCATATGTGGGTATAAACTCCTGTTTGGGCACAGCCAAGCACAGAAGGGAAGGAGCGCTATTTGGTTTTTGGACGCCATTGCACTTTTGCAGAGCTGAAATGCCAGTACAGTGGAATCCCCTGACATGTCACCCCATTTTGGAAACTACACCCCTGAAGGAATTTATCCTGGGGTACAGTGAGCATTTTTAACCCCCAAGTGTTGCTATAATTTATTATCCATAAATGAATAGGCAGCTGATGGTGAAAGGTGCAAATGACAATTTATCCAGGAATACGACATTTCAGTGCGTAATATGTTGTGCCCGGCTTGTATCAGATATGAACGCTCCAAAAGCGGTTGTGCCCGGGATCCCCGCTCACCAGTTTTTGGAGTGTGTGTCTGTGCAGACATAAACTGGGCACAACATATCGGGCACTGAAATGGCGTATCTATAGAAAATTTTCATTTTTAACTTTTCATTATCAGCTGCGCATTCATTTCTGGAAATTAAAAGAATGCAACAGTTAAGGGTTAATAATGCTCGCTACCCCACTTGATAAATCCCTTGAAGGGTGTAGTTTACAAAATGGGGTGACATGTCTGCAGATTCCACTTTACTGGCAATTCATGGGCTCTGCAAAAGTGGCATGGTGTCCAAAAAGCAAACTGTGCTCCAAAAACCAAAATAGCGCTCCTTCCCTTCTGTGCCCAAACAGCAGTTTATACCCACATATGGCATTGTTAAGTACGTTATCCTGGGTACACCAGTGTCATACATGTGGGCATAAAATGTCATTTTGGCACACAGCAGGGCGCAAATGTGAAGGAGCGCTATGTGCTTTTGGAGCACATATTTAGATTGTTGTTTTTTTGGACGCCATGTCACATTTGCAAAGACCCTAAAATTGCCCCTACAAAATGGGGGTCACTTCTTGGGGAATTCCAATTTACTGGCACCTCCAGGGTTCTGCAAAAATATCATGGCGACCAGAAAGTACTCCAAAAGCTAAAAAAACACAGTGCTTCTTCCTTTGAGCCCTGCTGTGTGCCCAAGCAGCAGTTTATACCCACATATATAATTTTTTTTCCCCCGGGATAGCCCACTTAATAGTTTTAGGAGTGCATGTCTCTGATGCCACAAAGTGGCCGCAACGTATTAGGCACTGAAATTGGATATTTCTTTAAAAACTTTAATTTTCACTTTGTACATTAATTTTTGGGAAGCATTTTTAGGCTCAAAATCATAATATCCCTTGATACATTCCTTGAGGGGTGTAGTTTCTAAAATGGGGTCACTTTTAGGGGGTTTCCATTGTACTGGTACTTTAGAGGCTCTGCAAATGCGACATGGCACCTGAAAACTATTCCAGCCACATCTGCCCTCCAAAAGCCAAATAGCGCTCTTTCCATTCTGAGCCCCACCATGTACCCATACAGCAGATTACGACCACATATGGGGCATTTCTGTTTTCAGAAGAAATTGTGTAAAACTGTGGGGTGTTTTTTCTTCTTTAACCACTTGCAAAAATTAAAAATATGTCGCTAAATGGACAGTTTATTGGAAAAACGTAATTTTACATTTTTACGTCCCAATGATGATAAAATCTGTGAAACAGCTGAGGTCAAAATGCTCACTATACCCCTAGATAAATTCTATGAGGGGTGTAGTTTTCAAAATGGGGTCACTTTTTGGGGGTTTGTATTGTACTGGTACTTTAGGGGCTCTGCAAATGCAACATGGCACCCGAAAACTATTCCAGCAAAATCTGCCCTCCAAAAGCTAAATAGCGCTCTTTCCATTTTGAGCCCTGCCATGTACCCATGCAGCAGATTACAACCACATATGGGGCATTTCTGTGTTCAGGAGAAATTGTGTAACGAACTTTGGGGTGCTTTTTCTCCTTTGTCCTCTTGTGAAAATGAAAAATTTGGGGCTAAATTGACAGTTTATTGCAAAAAAGGAATTTTTCATTTTAATGTCCCAATGTTAATAAAATTTGTGAAACAGCTGTAGGGTCAAAATGCTCAATATACCCCTTGATATGTTCTGTGAGGGTGTAGTTTCCAAAATGGGGTCACTTTTAGGGGGCTTCCACTGTATTGGTACTTTGGGGGCTCTGCAAATGCGGCATGGTACCTGAAAACTATTCCAGCAAAATCTGCCCTCCAAAAGCCAAATAGCGCTCTTTCCATTCTGAGCCCTGCCATGTACCCATACAGCAGATTACGACCACATATGGGGTATTGCCGTGTTCTGGAGCAATTGTTTTGCAAACTGTGGGGTGCTTTTTCTCCTTTAACCCCTTGTGAAAATGAAAACTTTGGGGATAAAGTGACATTTTAGTAATGTTTCATTTATACATCCCAGTGTTAGCAAAATCTGTGAAACGGCTGTAAGGTCAAAATGCTCACTATACCCCTTGATGAATTCTGTGAGGGGTGTAGTTTCCAAAATGGGGTCACTTTTTGGGGTTTTCCTTTGTATTGGTACTCTAGGGGCTTTGCAAATGAGACATGGCACCTGAAAACTATTCCAGCAAAATCTGCTTTTCAGACGCCCAGTGTCGCTCCTCCTCTTCCGTGCGCTGCCATTCGCCCAAACATCAGTTTACACCCACTTGTGGGGTATTTCCGTGCTCGGGAGAAATTGCATAACAAACCGTGAGATGCATTTTCTCCTTTAACCCTTTATGAATGTGTTAATTTTAGGGCTAAATTAAGGAATTAGTGGGAAAAAATTAAATGTCTAAATTTCACCTCCATATTGTTTTAATTCCAGTGAAATGCTTAAAGGGTTAACAAACTTCCCAAATGTTATTTTGAATTATTTGAGGGGTGCAGTTTTGAAAATGGGATCATTTATGGGGGTTTCTAATATATAGGCCATTATAATCCTCTTCAGAACTGAAGTGGTCCCTAAAAAATTAGTTTGGGAAATTTTCTTGTAAATCTGGAAAATCGCTGTTACAGTTGTAAGCTTTATAACATCCAAAATAAATTACAGGACGATTAAAAGATGATGCCGATATATAGCAGAGATATGGTAGATAATATGTATTAATGTATTTGGGTGTTATGACTATCTGTCTGAAAAGCAGAGCATTTCACATTTTGAAAATTGCTATTTTTTTTTCCAAATTTCCATCAAATTTCCTATTTTATAAATAGATACAAAAATATTAATTAGTGTTTACCACTAACATGAAGTATAACGTGTCACGAAAAAAATCTCAAAATCACTTGTGTAAGTTAAGTCGTCTCAAAGTTATTGCCATATAAAGTGCCACATGTCAGTTTTGAAAAACGAGGCCTGATCGTTAACACATTTTTGGGCTCGGTCTTGAAGGGGTTAAACTCAGATTTAAAAATTTACGCCAAAATTATAGCGAATAGAGTGGCAGCTTGTCTTCCGAGCCTAATAAATCACGATCAAGTGGGATTCATGAAGGGGAGGCAATCATATGACAATACTAGACGCATTTTGAATATTATACACCATATTAATTCTAAAAAGATGGAGGCGGTGATTCTCGCATTAGATGCCGAGAAGGCGTTTGACCGCATTTGGTGGTCGTATGCCTTCTTGGTTCTTAGGAGCATGGGGTTCGCTGGAGCTATCTTAAGAGCAATTGAGGCGTTGTACTCTGCGCCATCTGCAAGAGTATTTACTAATTGGGTAGTGTCGGATCCCTTTTTAATAACGAACGGGACTAGACAGGGGTGCCCCCCTCTCGCCGTTGAGATTTGTTCTCTCGATGGAACCACTGGCCCAGACACTTAGACTGGACCCAGAGATAGGTGGCATTGCTATACGGGACAAAACTCATCTGATATCACTTTATGCAGACGATATCATTCTTACTTTGTCCAAACCACAAGAATCTATTCCCCGACTTATGGAGATTATTGCCAATTTTGGACACTTATTCTATAAATTAAATATGGCCAAATCACAAGCCCTACCTTTGTATATTCCTCCCTCTTTGCTTCAACCCTTACAATTGCAATATGACTTTGACTGGAGGAAAGATGGCGTTCAGTATCTGGGGATACAGGTGACACCCTCCACAGGGGCCCTATTTAGAAATAATTATACACCCATGTTGAAAATACTGCAGGATGAGATGGAGCGAATATCCAAAATGGACGTGTCTTGGATGGGATGTGTCGCAGCCTTCAAAATGTTATTATTGCCTAGACTCCTGTACCTGTTTCGCACACTGCCGATATCCTTCCCGGTTTCATTTTTCGAAACCATGCAAAGGATGATCTCAAAATACATATGGAATGGAAAGAGACCCAGAGTTAATAAAAGCTTCCTATTTAAACAAAAAGAGGCAGGAGGTTTGGGAGTACCAGTGGTAAGGAATTATTACATAGCGTCCTTAGTTACACAATGTGCTAGACGGCGATCAGCTGATACCTCGGTTCCATGGATGCACATAGAGCAATCGTTTATATATCCCTTAAAATTGGCGGATGCCCTGTGGGCGCCCTTTTGGAGCATTCCTATGCCTGAGTCCTCATCCCCAGTCATGCAAGCAGCAGTGACCGCATGGAAGCTGCTTCATGGGAAAGCGAATCTTACAAGTCATTTTTATGCATCAGAGATGCTTTTGTCACTTATGGCCTGGGCGATAGAGGACCTGGTAACTTCAGAATGGAAAGCGAAGGGGATTACACAGGTCTCCCACTTACAGTCCAATACCAAGCAATTTTTATCACTTACAGATCTAACACAGAAATTTGGAATTCATAGTGGTGACTTCCTTAAGTACTCTCAAATATGGTACTTTATATCTAAAAACCCGATATCGAAAGTACCCCACAGTAGCACGATATTCACCTGGCTGTCGACTAAGATGAGGGGATTACGGTTTCTATATGACAAAATGGATGGAGTGGCGACTTTTACTAGATCTACACCATTCCGTTGTTGGGAGAGAAATTTGGGAAGAGTCATTACTTCGGACGAGTGGGAACAAGCAATCAAACTAAGTCACTCATCCTTAAAATGTAGTACCCACATAGAAACAGCTATGAAAATTACTTTAAAGGTGGTACCGAACCCCATCCACTTTACAAATGATATACCCTTCCATGTCTGGGAATTCCTGGAGAGGGTGTGGAGGGAGAGGAACCCTTCTCCATATTTTGAGACAATGCCCCATAATTTGTGGATATTGGAATAGGATTTTTGACATGCTATCAGAAATATTTTAATTTCCACCTCCCCTACACCTCACCTTTGGCCATCCTATTAATTGGAATTCCCGAGGAATGGAACAAGCATAAAAAACTCCTATGTAAAATCTTGACTATAGCCAAATTAATGTTGGTACAGAGTTGGAGATCAGTGACCCCTCCGTCTGACTCCACATTGTTGCTAGCTATTAACAATACATATACCTACGAGAGGGTACTTGCATTGGGAAATGACACATATCATAACTTTGAAAAGGTATGGGACGCGTGGAATAATTCCCGATTTGTTGCATAATGGAAGGCACGGAGTTATATGGCATCTGCTCTTATACATCGCAGTGGACATGGCGGTGTTGGGAACGGAAGTGGGGTAGAACATATGACAGATCGTCTCTGAGGTGTCTCACGCTAACCCTAGGAATGTGCCCACATGTTATTGTTATTGTTTAACGCATGTACAATCGTTATCTTTTGTCTCATTGATGTACAATTCAAAAAACATACCCTGGACAAATGTATATCAGAATCTATATTGCAATGTATGTCAATACTGTGTCTTACATTTATTGTGAAACCCAAATAAAAATTATTGAAACTAAAACATCAAACATTAAAATCCATAAATACCAATCGAAAATATACGATAAAAAATGAAAAATAAAAAATTATTAGTATTAAAAGTCATTGTGGGAATATGCAACAAGTATGACAATATATAAAAATATATATATATAAATAAATAAAAATAAAGAATTAGTGCTTAATAGTTCCAAATAATCCATTAGCAATAGCAAAAATTCAAGCAAATAAGTTTAAACAGTGGATTAATGCTATAGAATAAACATCTTTTGATAGTCATAAGCTCAATAGGCAGGTTAATTGCATGAAGCAGCATTGATATATAATGATTGATTGCTTAAGGTAACAAAGGAATACTATGATGTGCCTCTGTCATGTAAATAGTACAAAATTAGCATAAACTTACCTCCCTCCAAGAGGAGTTTTAGATCTCACCAGAACTGTTCAAGTTTGAAGTGCCGTGGCACTAGCATATAAATAGCATTCTAAAGTTTGCATTGCGCATGCGCTAAAGCGCCAATGTGCGCGTGTTCATTGAGGCCAAGGTGTAGATGGCTTCAAAATGCATACTGGGCATGCTCGAGGGGTATATACGAGCATGCCCAGTTGCTTCACGTTACGAACTTATGAAATGAGCGGTGAAATTGCTCGTTATTCAGAAATTCCTACACCAAATGGATATTTAAGTTTAGGAATGATAGGGGACTAATGTAAAGGATGTTTCAGAAGGATTAATAGATTGATTTAATAGATGGAAAAATGAAAATGAGAGGCTCTCACAGATATATGAAGATATAGGGAGTTACTATGTTTTCCTTATATGACATTAGCTATAGAATAAATACATAATTAATGGACAGTAATATTAGCACTGTATACAATACACATCCATATAAAAAGAATCCATAAATATACCCATATAAAAGGGTATTGTTATGTTGCCCCAAGAGTGCTTAAATGAGGGGAAAAAAATAGAGTAGACTAAATATTAGTATACAGAACCACAAGAATTATATCTTATAGAGTTCAACATGTTAAGTGTGCTCCGTTTTATAAAATATTTAACACTGCTAGAATCCCGTTATATCTTCCAAGGCTTCATTGAGCCCTTCAGGGGCCAAGGTTTTCATTTTAAATATCCAGAACATCTCTCTCTGTTTCAAAGTTTTGAATCTGCTGGAATTTTTTTGTATAACATGATCAATTGGGGTTATCATAAAGCCTTTAAAATCATTCTTATGTTTGAGAGAGGCATGACGGGACACACTATGCTTTTGGAAGCCATTAGTTACATTTGAACGGTGCTTGTTGATTCTCTCACGTAGGCACATTGTAGTTCTTCCTATGTATTGGAGGCCACATGGGCACTCCAATAAGTAAATTACACAGGAGGTAGAGCAGTCCAATCTGTGTGAGTGTTGAAATGTTTCATTGGTGGTATTGGTAGTGATTGAAGTTGTGTTGTGTGTTATATTAAAACACTTACACTTCTTGTGTCCGCATTTATAGCTGCCTACTGAAATTCCTGAGGAGTCTGTATTTCGGGGTTGAACAGTATTAGAATGATCAGATTTTTCAATATTTAGTACGCCTAAATGTAATTCCAGGTTGAGTTGGTAGGCTTTTTGTGAGATAAAGGTCATTTAAGTATATGCCAGTGTTTCTGTAATATGGTGCGAATATTATTATGAGCACCATTATAAGTCGTCATGAAGTTACTTTTAAAAGCATCATTGGATTTTACTTTATTTTTGTTCCTAGGGGCTAGGCATTGGGCCTGGGATAGTTTGCTGGCTCTAATTTCCGCTGCCTTCACTATTCCTTGTGGATAATTTTTTTCCATAAACCTTTCTTTTAGAATATTACTTTGGAGGATGTAATATTCATCACTGGTACAATTCCGTCTGATATGCTTAAATTGACCATACGGTGTTTCCATTTATAGTAGTGTTCACTACTGAAAGCGAGAAGGCTGTTGCAATCTCCTTTTCTTTTTTTTTTTTTAATAATGTCCGAGTAGTGATGCCCTCAGTGGAACCCACCAGAATTAGGTCCAAAAATTCTATTTCAACGGGTTCTGTTTTCCCCAAGAATTTTAGTCCCCAGTTGTTGTTTAAATATTGGGTGAAATTAACAAACTCATTTGGAGAGCCATCCCATATGAATAGTAAATCGTCAATAAATCTCTTAAAATAAATAATATACTGTGACCAATCTTTATTTTTGTGGATAAATTAATCCTCAAAACTCCCCATATAAATATTGGCATAGCCGGGAGCAAATTTGGTCCCCATAGCCGTCCCCCCTATTTTGGAGGTAGATTTTTCCATCAAATTCAAAAACATTGTTTCAATATGAATTCGATACCATTGAGTAAAAATTCTCTGTTGGTCAGGCATAGTAAAATCATTTGTCAAAACTGTTGAAATAGCAGCAAGACCATTGACATGGGGGATATTGCTATATAGCGAAGCAACATCTAAAGTAGCCCAAATATAGGTGGATTTCCATGTTATGTTTAACAACTCTCTTATGACATTGGCTGAGTCCTTAAGATGAGTGGACAGTTTACAAACATATCTCTGTAGGTGTATGTCGATGAATTCCAATAAATGGGAAGTAAGGGATTGAATGCCTGAAATTATTGGACGATCGGGAGGGTAAGTGGGATGCTTATGAATTTTAGACAAATGATAAAATAATGCTATTGATGGGTGGGCAATGGTAAGAAAATCCCTCTCATTTTTACTGATTATGCCATTACAAAAGTCCTTGAAAAATTAGTGAGTTGTAATCTAATAGATATTTGTTGGAAGGATCCGATGGTAAGAGTGTATAATAGTTTTTATCGGATAGAATGTTATAGGCCTCATGGAGATAGGATGATCTATTTTGAATCACTATGCCACCACCTTTATCCGACTCCTTACAACAATGTCTTTATTTTCCATAAGGGTGCGGATACATTTTGATTCATTTTTTGTCAAATTAGGTTTGATTTTGGAATAGTGGGATTTGGAGAGGTGTCTAAAATCTTCAGCAACTAAGGAAAAAAATGTTTCAGTGTGGCTACCTCTATTGTATATTGGATTGAAAGAAGATTTGGGTTTAAGATGTGTGGGAATGATTGATGGATCATTGGTGTTTACTTGGTTTAGAGTATCTTTATTGAAGGTATCGGGACTGTTTGTGTGATGAATTGTATGGTCATTAGTTTCAGGAATAGAATCCTTGTTATTGGTATTGGTGCCCACCCATCAATAGCATTATTTTATCATTTGCCTATAATTCATAAGAATCCCACTAACCCTCTCGGTCGTCCAATAATTTCAGGCATTCAATCCCTTACTTCCCATTTATCGGAATTCATCGACATACACCTACAGAGATATGTTTGTAAACTGTCCACTCATCTTAAGGACTCAGCCAATGTCATAAGAGATTTGTTAAACATAACATGGAAATCCACCTATATTTGGGCTACTTTAGATGTTGCTTCGCTATATAGCAATATCCCCCACGTCAATGGTCTTGCTGCTATTTCAACAGTTTTGACAAATGATTTTACTATGCCTGACCAACAGAGAATTTTTACTCAATGGTATCGAATTCATATTGAAACAATGTTTTTGAATTTGATGGAAAAATCTACCTCCAAAATAGGGGGGACAGCTATGGGGACCAAATTTGCTCCCGGCTATGCCAATATTTATATGGGGAGTTTTGAGGATTAATTTATCCACAAAAATAAAGATTGGTCACAGTATATTATTTATTTTAAGAGATTTATTGACGATTTACTATTCATATGGGATGGCTCTCCAAATGAGTTTGTTAATTTCACCCAATATTTAAACAACAACTGGGGACTAAAATTCTTGGGGAAAACAGAACCCGTTGAAATAGAATTTTTGGACCTAATTCTGGTGGGTTCCACTGAGGGCATCACTACTGGGACATTATTAAAAAAAAAAAAAAAAAAAAAAAAAAAGTAGATTGCAACAGCCTTCTCGCTTTCAGTAGTGAACACTACTATAAATGGAAACACCGTATGGTCAATTTAAGCATATCAGACGGAATTGTACCAGTGATGAATATTACATCCTCCAAAGTAATATTCTAAAAGAAAGGTTTATGGAAAAAAATTATCCACAAGGAATAGTGAAGGCAGCGGAAATTAGAGCCAGCAAACTATCCCAGGCCCAATGCCTAGCCCCTAGGAACAAAAATAAAGTAAAATCCAATGATGCTTTTAAAAGTAACTTCATCACGACTTATAATGGTGCTCATAATAATATTCGCACCATATTACAGGAACACTGGCATATACTTAAAAATGACCATTATCTCAAAAAAAGCCTACCAACTCAACCTGGAATTACATTTAGGCGTGCTAAATATTGAAAAATCTGATCATTCTAATACTGTTCAACCCCGAAATACAGACTCCTCAGGAATTTCAGTAGGCAGCTATAAATGCGGACACAAGAAGTGTAAGTGTTTTAATATAACACACAACACAACTTCAATCACTACCAATACCACCAATGAAACATTTCAACACTCACACAGATTGGACTGCTCTACCTCCTGTGTAATTTACTTATTGGAGTGCCCATGTGGCCTCCAATACATAGGAAGAACTACAATGTGCCTACGTGAGAGAATCAACAAGCACCGTTCAAATGTAACTAATGGCTTCCAAAAGCATAGTGTGTCCCGTCATGCCTCTCTCAAACATAAGAATGATTTTAAAGGCTTTATGATAACCCCAATTGATCATGTTATACAAAAAAATTCCAGCAGATTCAAAACTTTGAAACAGAGAGATGTTCTGGATATTTAAAATGAAAACCTTGGCCCCTGAAGGGCTTAATGAAGCCTTGGAAGATATAACGGGATTCTAGCAGTGTTAAATATTTTATAAAACGGAGCACACTTAATATGTTGAACTCTATAAGATATAATTCTTGTGGTTCTGTATACTAATATTTAGTCTATTCTATTTTTTTTCCCCTCATTTAAGCACTCTTGGGGCAACATAACAATACCCTTTTATATGGGTATATTTATGGATTCCTTTTATATGGATGTGTATTGTATACAGTGCTAATATTACTGTCCATTAATTATGTATTTATTCTATAGCTAATGTCATATAAGGAAAACATAGTAACTCCCTATATCTTCATATATCTGTGAGAGCCTCTCATTTTCATTATTTTTCCATCTATTAAATCAATCTATTAATCCTTCTGAAACATCCTTTACATTAGTCCCCTATCATTCCTAAACTTAAATATCCATTTGGTGTAGGAATTTCCGAATAACGAGCAATTTCACCGCTCATTTCATAAGTTCATAACATGAAGCAACTGGGCATGCTCGTATATACCCCTTGAGCATGCCCAGTATGCCTTTTGAAGCCATCTACACCTTGGCCTCAATGAACATGCGCACATTGGCGCTTTAGCGCATGCGCAATGCAAACTTTAGAATGCTATTTATATGCTAGTGCCATGGCACTTCAAACTTGAACAGTTCTGGTGAGATCTAAAATTCCTCTTGGAGGGAGGTAAGTTTATGCTAATTTTGTACTATTTACATGACAGAGGCACATCATAGTATTCTTTTGTTACCTTAAGCAAATCAATCATTATATATCAATGCTGCTTCATGCAATTAACCTGCCTATTGAGCTTATGACTATCAAAAGATGTTTATTCTATAGCATTAATCCACTGTTTAAACTTATTTGCTTGAATTTTTGCTATTGCTAATGGATTCTTTGGAACTATTGAGCACTAATTCTTTATTTAGTTCATATTTTTTTTTTTTATATATATATTGTCATACTTGTTGTATATTCCCACAATGACTTAATACGAATATTTTTTATTTTTCATTTTTTATCGTATATTTTCGATTGGTATTTATGGATTTTAATGTTTGATGTTTTATTGTAGTGTGATACACTTGAAAAAAGGACTTGCTGGTCCCGAAACGCGTTGTGTGCTTATTGTACCATACCTTGGGAAATAAATCATTTTTTGCTAATACCTTTTGGATCTGCGCAGTCCGTGTATAGTGGTCAAAATACCTCCATTGTCCTCTCACCTCCTGCGGATGTTACACAGTGACAGCAGCGATCCTATATCCACCTGTTAAATACTCTTGAAGTTGGTTGTGTTATCAAACACAACCTAAAAAGGTGAGGAGCAAATTGTCTGTACCTTTTCTTCCTTTCATTCTAAATGATAATGCACTATGCACGGCTCGGTGCTTTTTTCTTCTGTTTAGGTCTGTTTTAACTACTTGTAAGAACACATGCCCCAAAATTGTCCTTTCATGAGAATCGCTAAACTGCACACTTACTGCAATGTCTGATCAGGGGGAAAAAAAAAAGGCAAGGAACCATCATAAATAAGTCTACAAACTTGACTCGCATTACTAATTTAACTCTGTAAGCCAGTAGTTTGCATACATACCTTTTCCGTATTATTTGGTTTCTGACTCTTTTTTTCAAGCTTTTCCTTTCTCTTCATCTCCTAATTAAATACAGAAACAGAGCAAATTAATTTGTTAGTAACTGGAATACTGCTGCTAATGCACAAAATATACACAACACAGCAATGTGCTCAACTGTCCCATGTACACAGAGAGAATATGGAATATCACATCTCAATCAAGTAGAAATGTTACCATTAATACAGTTATGCATTTAGGAACCATTCTTGGTTTTCACTTTCAAGAATGATGCAAAATGCTGACCTCATCTGCAGAAGGTCCAATACAAATTGTGTCAATACTATTACTTATAGTGCAAGACATTTGAAGGAAAACTAGCGCAACTAGTTTAGGGTCAGAAGCAGTACCATGCCTCCCTAAGGAGACTACTGCCTCTTCAGGCCACCTTGTGGTGTGCAGGGTCTTGAAGACCATACATGCCCTGCTAAGGAATCTGGGAAAAGAATATTCCCCTTGCATATTCTATTCTCAGAATCCTCACTAGGAGAACATATTTGCGTATTCTTTTTAACAACTAGTTGTATCACCACTGTTAATAGGTTGCGTTGAAGTAAAAAAAAAAAAAAAAAAAAAAAAACAGCAATTTTTACTGAAGTCCAACAGACAAAATGAATTTGAATTTCACCTCTGAGTTATGGTCTATTTGTGCAATTCCACTGCTTGAAGTTCTATATACAAGGCCATGTTGTATTCTTTTAACCACGCTCTCCATCCAGTATTGCTTCTCATTGGGGAAGTGAAGCAGTATAATGCAGATATCAGCAAGACAAACAGCAGCTATATTGTAGGATAGTTTTTTTTTTTTTTCTTTTGGCAGGTGTAACATTAGCAACTGCTCTTACATAAGCGTCATACCTCTTGTTGCTGCTGTTCCATTTTCGTTAGGAGGAACTTAGAATAAATGTTACTTTTCTCAAGCAAGTGTTGAAGCCGTTTAAACCGCATTTCGTTGGAATCTCTTTCCCAAGACATACGAGCCTGTTAAAACACAAAAACAAAAGGATTGGAAACATTTGTGGGAAACACAGAATGGCTACCACACATATAGGCCCTGTTTAAAGAGATTTTCCAGGACTTTTTAATTGATGACCCATCCTTAACAAAGGTCATTTACTAAATGTTCCTTGGATCCAACACACATGACCCCAGTGGATTAGCTATTTGATCTGCGACACTAAGCAGACACTGTGCTTGGTGAGTACTGAAGAGGCTACAGTGCTCTCTCCCACTCTCGAGTGTCTGACCCCAGCTGATCTTTAATGAGCTATCCTAAGAACAGGTCATCAATTATAAAAGCCTGGAAAACCCTGTTAATGACAAACACATATGTCATCTTATAAGAACTTTCCTGATCTCACAGGATATAATCATGTACAGTTTTGCTCAAAAACTATCCATCTGAAGCAGCTATCGAGTCATAATTTTGTCAGCCTCCCTGATCCAGTCGCTATACCTCGACCATCTCCAGCACTCCTATTAAAATGAATGTAGCGATGCACACGCTGCCCAACCACCACTCCATTAAGGACCTTGAAGATTCACTGTGATGATTCTGCCTAAATATGGCCATAACTGAGCTGTATTTTGGTCTCTGGGTATAGGATATCCCTTCTTGCTTGCTTGCATACTGTGCGCAGCTACAAGCCTAGGTGCATATGGGCAGTAGCTGCCAGGCTGGAACAATAGGGCTCCATTGCATTCCTATACAGCCCTGGCTGATCAAACAATAGTGCATTGTTCAAGATTGGGCTGTTGATCAGATATGACTGATAACAGTGTATCAATTCACTTTGGTCTCATCTACATACAAAAGATCTGGATTTGATTGAATTAACTCTTCAGACATACTGTCACCGGTGACCTCATTCTGGGAGGTGGCATAAAGGGTATAAAAGATGAGGTAAGAGGTCTGTGGAAGGAGATTACACTAAGGAGATTATGCAGAGACTATCACTAAGAGATTATGCTATGGAGATTATGCTATGAAGACTTTGACTGAGATGCTACTATGAGCAGGCAGGTTGGAATGCTGCTGCTGACGATGATGAGCCTACAAGAGACAGAGAGACTGTTATGAGAGCATGCAGGCGGGATTATCGTTTTAATGCCACATGCTGAAAAGCCTCCACTGGTGACTCACACATGCCATGTGTGAGTGTTGGACTATAGAACCACATCAAGGACATGTGTGGTAAAGTAATCATTTCACCTTTAATCCCTTTTATTTTATTTGTACTGTATCTTGCAACTAGTAACTGTTAATGCTTGCATATGTCTGCATATCTGTTCTGATCTGTATATGTTAGATTTTAATACCGACCCATTTAGGGGTTAATAAATATATAAAATTTAGAAGGCTTGTCTTGTATTTATCTGGTGAACCCGGCACTCACTGGCGGTGAGTGTGGTTTTTATATGAAAGAGGACTCAGGGTGTGGCCAAAGCGGTTTGGCGCACGGAGGATCTTTCACATTGGTGGCAGTGTAGTGGGATCTTAGGATAAACGGTGTGTGTTGGTGACCTATATCACTCACATGCTGGGGATTATGGTAATCCTATGAGACAAGCTCGGTATTAAAGCAAGCATTAAGATACAGTGAAAGTTTGATACAGTGCTGTTCCCTCCCTTATTCTTTTTATTCTATCCTATCTTTTATTTGGCAAATACCAGTGGATGGCTAGTGGGCTCAGAAGCAGATCTCCAGAACTGCTGAACCAGGCTTTTGGAGATCCTGAGCGTATGGCTGAAATGGAGGCAGCCACAGCCATGCAGAGAATCGAGCAGAGTCCTGATTTTGGGGCTAGGCCAGGAAGTGCAGCAAGCAGCCCGGTCCCAAGGATTACTTCACCAGGAGGGACCGGTAGCCTCAGCCTTGCTGGGGGAATGGCTTCAGTCTGGCAAATGGCCCTGCAGCACTTAAGCACCAGGGACCCTAACATATACCAGCAGGCGTTGCACTGTTTTCAGGAAGCTGTAGAATGAGAACGGCAGGCTGATCGTGAGGCTGCAGAGCGACAGGCAGAGAGAGAGAGAGGAAGGCAGCAGAATGGCAGTATCGGCTTGAGCTCAAAAGGATGGAGCTCTGCCAGCAAGGCGCAAACTCCAACAACCCTGCAGAGACCCTCAAGTTGGAAGGAGAAGCCAGGCCGGAGTTCACCACAGCCGTCTGTCGTCAGGTTGGGTGAGACAAACTATGCCCCGGGTGGTCCCTCCCCTGTCCCAAGAACTCTGGGCACCCTAGTGACCTTCCCCAAACCCCAAGGGGAGGTGCGGCGGGGCCATGCCTGTAACCCGACAGGACATTTCAAGAAGGAGTGCCCCAACCGCCCTGAGAACTTCCCTGCTTCCCAAGCCACAGCAGGTGGCCCATCTGTGTATCTGGATGTGGGTGCAGGAAAGGGACTACGGACTGTGGGACTATTGACTGATTTGCCTAATAATGTACTGTTGGGAACTGATTTGGGACCTGTGATGTCCCAATATGGGGTGGGGAGCAACCCAATTTACTGTGATGGACTGTCTATGATTAATGCTGATAATGTGTCTGTCATATCTGCAGAGAGGGCCCGTAACCCCCCCTCTGAGATACTTCCCATGGCAGTAAGTGTACCTGCTAATGAGTTGCCTTCAGCTGAGAGTAGGGAAGATGCAACTGAACTTCCTGCAACCCAGCTCAGCAAAAATGTTAGTGATGCTTTGTTTCCTCCGGTGCTAGGAACCAATGAGACTAAGTCTGTAGACACACCCACATCTGCGGGGGCGTCGCCCTCCCAGCTTGTTAATCTGTCTACCACAAATCTCATTGAGGCCCAGTGTGAATTAACAATTGCCAACGAAGGTACTGTCAATGTAATTGCCAATGCTTGTTGTGAAAATGTACAGGGTAGCTCTTCTGAGTCCCTGGAAGCGACTTCTACTATTTCGCCCAGTGCATCCGATAAGCACCCAACTGCTGACCATGTGCCAGGTAGGCTATGTGGATCTCATGGCTGATCCAGGTGAGGGACGGACTGCTGGTAGTGCGGTGTTAGCCCGCAGCCAGAGTGCTACCAGGGTGGAGGGCGTTCCGACCCTTGAACCGTTGCCTACACCACCTGGAGTCGGTGCTGAGACCGCCATGACTAGCCTCACTCCCTTGAAGCCGGAGGAGTCCGGCCTGTATGAGACATACACATCTCTTCTGTCCAATTCTATTCCAGGAGTGCCCATGGCCCAAGTGCAGATGGCATGGGGTACTGGAGATGTGATCCAAGAAGAGGGTATGTCCAATGTATTACCTGTCAATGTATTGTGGGGAGATGGTTTAGGGAAGCATGATCTCAGTCATTTGCCCAAAGTATCACCATCACCCACCCAAGTACAGGGAGGACAGGGTCCAAACATACCTGTGCCAGAACCAGAGGTGCCCCTAGGTTTGGAAGCAGAGGGGGAGGGGCAGAATCCCCTAGAACTCTCCCAACTAGCGGCTAGTGTGAGAAAGACCCTGAGAGAGCAGGCCAAGGGTAGCCAGGAGAGCAGAGATTGCCGGGATGGGATCTCTGGAAGGGTATCCCAAGGGCCTGAGGTCATGAGTGTGGCTCCACAGGGTGCCAGTACTCAGAAAGCGGACCCAGAACAGGCAGGAGGTAGCCAAGTGTACGTGGCTCAGAGCCTGGGCCTTAGAAGTGTCCCTAGTCAGACTAGAGAGACAGAAGGGGCCGGCAGCTATGTAACATGCACCTCTCTTGTGTCTCACTCCAGCCAAGAGTTCAGAGAGGCTGTCCAAGCTGACCCTAGTCTGGACATATTGAAGGCGCGTGGCGCTCAACCACCCTTAGAGTCTGACAAGGCCCGAGTCTGCTGGGACCCCGGGGGAAAGGTGAGAAAGCCTTGGGGCCAGAGCCTGAGGAGCTGGAGGTGCTTTCAGAAGAGGGGCGTAGGCCCCTACTTCCTGCAAGCCCCATCTAAAGGGGGAGGTGTGATGATTCTGCCTAAATATGGCCATAACTCAGCTGTATTTTGGTCTCTGGGTATAGGATATCCCTTCTTGCTTGCTTGCATACTGTGTGCAGCTACAAGCCTAGGTGCATATGGGCAGTAGCTGCCAGGCTGGAACAATAGGGCTCCATTGCATTCCTATACAGCCCTGGCTGATCAAACAATAGTGCATTGTTCAAGATTGGGCTGTTGATCAGATATGACTGATAACAGTGTATCAATTCACTTTGGTCTCATCTACATACAAAAGATCTGGATTTGATTGAATTAACTCTTCAGACATACTGTCGCCGGTGACCTCATTCTGGGAGGTGGCATAAAGGGTATAAAAGATGAGGTAAGAGGTCTGTGGAAGGAGATTACACTAAGGAGATTATGCAGAGACTATCACTAAGAGATTATGCTATGGAGATTATGCTATGAAGACTTTGACTGAGATGCTACTATGAGCAGGCAGGTTGGAATGCTGCTGCTGACGATGATGAGCCTACAAGAGACTGAGAGAGACTGTTATGAGAGCATGCAGGCGGGATTATCGTTTTAATGCCACATGCTGAAAAGCCTCCACTGGTGACTCACACATGCCATGTGTGAGTGTTGGACTATAGAACCACATCAAGGACATGTGTGGTAAAGTAATCATTTCACCTTTAATCCCTTTTATTTTATTTGTACTGTATCTTGCAACTAGTAACTGTTAATGCTTGCATATGTCTGCATATCTGTTCTGATCTGTATATGTTAGATTTTAATACCGACCCATTTAGGGGTTAATAAATATATAAAATTTAGAAGGCTTGTCTTGTATTTATCTGGTGAACCCGGCACTCACTGGCGGTGAGTGTGGTTTTTATATGAAAGAGGACTCAGGGTGTGGCCAAAGCGGTTTGGCGCACGGAGGATCTTTCACACTCACCTATTCAGGAAGGCCTACAACCGCCAATAATTTGTTGCTCACTTCCTGTTACTAGAGAAGTCTCATTCAGACACATCAGGATTAAGGCTGCTTGACAATGAGTGGAATGAGAAGGGACTGTTCTGTCTTCACACAGTGAATAGAGAAGGGATGGATTGGTTTTCCTGACAGCACAGGTTTCTCTGTGCACTGGACTGAACATTCTGCACATCTCAAGACTTACAATGTAAGACGTTTCTATGTGCTTGTATCTACTTCTGGCTGATTGCTTGATTACAGATGGGATATTATTCACAGAGAGAAAGCAATTTTACTGACTGTACTCAGATTCCCTGACACACGAAAAGAGCATATTTTTGGCTGCATCATGCCTATATGTAGAAACGTAAAACGTGCTGCAGCCATAATGTGATTATTAGCAGTAGAAAAACTGATAGGACATCATGTATGTAGGTTGATACTGCCAGAGAACAGACTGTCCAGCAAGACCTTGCAGATATTTCACCTTTTCATGAAAACTCAGGTTCACTTTAAGGCCTTGCCCATACAGCACACTATTCCTTTTCTAGTTCAAAAGGTACCGAAGTAAGTGTGACCCTACTAATGTTATTGTAATCAAGCAAATTTGCCCAGAGATTCACTAAACGTCACATACCTTTTCCAACATCCTTTGCTCCTCTGCTTCAGCCGCCTTCTCGAGTTGTTTTTCTTCTTTTATCATATCTGCTGTTATTACGCCATCAAGAGATGAATCCATCTCGGACTCTGGGGAAACTGAGCACATTTACACAATTCATTAATTGTTCATCTTAACATTTTAAAAGACATTGTAAACCAGTCACAGAATGGCTTGAGACACCCCCTTTTTATCTCCAAGGATACACCAAAACAGGTGGGACTCTTTGGGTTTTCTGATGTGGAATTTCAGGTAGAAAGTCTGTGGTGTTTACTTTAGTAGCAAAGGGGATGAGATTTCAATAAATCAATCCCACGTGCTACATAAACTGACCTACAGTGCAGATTTTTTATGGGTTGGTGTCAGTAGTACAACACATCCAACACCTGCTACATATGGCAAGGAGTCAGCTCCAGAGTCAATGCCATAATGTTCTAGTGTACATCCACTGTCTACAACATTTGTGGGTAAATATATTGTGTATGTATATTGTGCTAAATTGGTATATTACCACCTTAATGAGCTGCATGCAAGAGACTGAGTAAAATAACATGCATGGTGTACACCCTTGTAAAGGAGATATAGCAGTAGTAAAAGTATATTGTGTTGTGCAACGTGATGAACTGCGAGTGTGACAGGCAGCCCCTGAAGGCCAAACTGTCTTGCAAAAGCACCAGATCCTTTCTGAGACATAAGCTACTAGTCTCATGCAGTGATTTAAGCGCCATCATTACTACTAGTAACTGGAACTGAATATAAACACACTGTATTAAGTAAAGGACCTCTATCAAGATGTCTTATACAGTAACCATTGCATTTGTGTTCCCTGTAAAGACGGTTCTAACCATCAAGCCACCCGCTTCTCACCTAAACTCAATTGCCCATAATCCTGGTAAAGTATGCAACCTCACGCCTTTCTACAGAATGGTTTTGTGGGCAAGCAGATATTTTTCTTCAAGCCCCATTTCAGTTGAACAGGAGTCACTGTAATTTTGGCAACAAATTTGTCAGGTTGAATATATCCTAATGCTCACAAATTGTAATGGAAAAGCCGGCTGACATGTCTGGCTCTGTTGACACAGCAGTTTTTGAGTCATGTCACTTTTAATGGTATGACTAGCACAGCATGCAGCACTGGAGTGATGAAAAGGAGTGCGGTATTATTTGGATCTGTCATATGTCAAAACCAGTAGAATACAGTGGATTCAGACACAGAGGTGTGAGCAGAGCCCTGGAGACAGGCTGCCCTGATGTCAGGACCCATCAGATACTGACTGCAAATCACATCGATGTACCCATTGTAAATTCCACATTGCATTATGTAAGTAGCAACAAAAAGACACGTGCTTCTTTATGTAAGGATTTGTGAAGGATTGCTTCAGGGCAGAGATTTTCAAGTTATTATAACATAGATGGCGGCATGTCATGTACTCATATATAATATGCCAATGTGACCAATGATTGGGCACCAGTGTCACATGATCCTCAGCACTTCCCACAGTACCCCACACCAGAGGGCCAGGGGCGGAAGGGAATAACTTATATAACTTATTTGCACCTCCCCCAACCACCTCCAGATTTTCCCCTTTAACGTCTTGCATTATTAATGTCAGAATCAGCATGAGGACTCCCCAAAACTGATCATATTCAGAGTCTCCATAGCACGCACACAAAAAAGGTGTTCCTGAGCTATTTTAGCACTAACAAAATAGCATGAGGAGGGAATAAAAACATCCCAAATTGCATGTGTACCCTCCTCACCTCACCCAGTCACTTCTGCTGTGCACTCCACAACAAAGAATACACACTGAAAAAGTCTGAGGTGTATAATGCAGTGTGAACATACCCCTACAAGACCATTCAAATTTGTGAAACTGAAAATCAGTTCTGCACATTTGCAGCATGTGAACACACTCCTACCTAGTCCTTCAGAGAGTTACTGAATGCATCAAAGCACAACAGCAAGCCTATGAGCACAAAGCCAAGAAGATAGACCCCCTGAGGTAAAATATTCATCTGACCCACTTATGGAGTCTTACTGTTACAGGTTACTAAAATATCCCTATTGTCCAAGGACACAGCACATAATGGAGATGTACAGATGCACATTCGTAGCATCACTACAGGGCTGCACAGAAGGTTATAAACACGGAACTCAAAACTACAAACCGCAGCTAAACCGCCTGATATAAAAGAAGTCTGAACAGTTACCGGGCCGGTCGCCAGAGGACAGCTCTTCCACGGGCATGCTGCTAGAATGGCGGGAAACCTTGTCAGTCAGCACTGGCGCCAAATTCCGCCGGTCGGCTGCTATAATGCGACCTAAAGCGCCGCCCACAGCCTTTCAGGTTCTTTGCAGCGTTCGGGTAACGAATTGAAAATATCGCGAGAACTGTGTGAAAACAACGCGAGATAAGAAGGGGCGGTTCTAAAGTTCTGCCGGCGGCATGTGATTGGTTTAGAGCAGCTGAGGGCGGGGAGTGAGCGCGAGAAAATTCCCTGATGGAAGGAAGAAAAAAAAAGCGCGGGAAGAGGGGGCTGTAGTGTAGCGAGGGCTGAGAGGGTGGGTTGTGTTGCTCTGTGTGCATGCTTCCGCATGCAGATGAAAGCCATGTTGGTTATATTATACATCTGGTTGTGTCAGGGCCTAGCCTGCGTATTGCACATCACCTGTCACCAACGAAGGGGGCGCCACTGGTCCTAATGGCACACTATACAGGAAGCTATAAAATGGCAACTGCAGCAGATACAGCTCTAGTCACTAATGTATTGCTTAGACAGAGATACATGGCTGGGTGTGATAGTGATAGTGATAGTGATAGTATAATGATATACTAGTGATATACTAGTGATAGTGATAGTATAATGTATACTAAAGTGATAGTGATAGTATAATGTATACTAAAGGGATAAAACATTGAGCACTGACAGCCTGTTCACACGTGACAGATTTGACACTAATTTTGTTGTAGTCTGTACCGAAATCCATGTTGGATTCAATGCTAATCCGCATCCCATGCCTATGGATGTGCTGGAATCTGCTGAAAGTCCTGCACGGAGGACTTTTTCCTCTGCCAATTTCAGTTTAAAAAAAACCCCAAAAACGATGGACCCCATTATAGTCAATAGGGGGGGGGCTTTGTGTGTAACCTGTTTTAGCAGAACGCCCCTGTTGTTTGGGTCCCCTCATGGACCTGAACATTGGAGAGACAGTGCTAGTGTGAACCTACTGTCAGCAAATGGATTCGCGTTGGTACCCCAAGAGTTCTGTGACTTGTAGTCGCAACAAAAAGCGAACCATGTACAGGCCGGTTCACATCTGCGTTCGGTTTCCGTTCGGGGAGTCCACTTGGGGACCCCCTGAATGGAAACCTATACGCATAGGTGCTTGCAGCACTTTCCTATTCGCATGTTTCGTGTAGAAACCGAGCGGCAACCACACGGACCCCATTATAGTCTATGGGGTCCGCAGGTTTCCTTAGGTAAACCGGTTTTCTATGCGTATAGGTTTCCGTTTGGGGGGTCCCCAAGCGGAATCCCAAACGCAGATGTGAGCCGGGCCTTAGACTTAAAGCTGCAGCACTGTTGGGGTCCCAGTGCAACTCCATTCACTAACATGAGGGAAGGAATTGTAAAGCGTCCTGCAATCTTTGGTTGCATGACAGGAGTTGTGGCCAAAATTTCTGTGTAGCTATAGCCTGATATTTCTACCACAAAAGTACAGGATGGAATTGTGTGAGTGAAACCTACAAATCTGTGTGACATGCAGATTTTGCATCAGTTTTCACCGTGGGCACCTCATGGCAAAAGGATAAATCCTCAAAATAAGCAAACTAAGGAGCTGAAAATTAAAAGTCTGCACTAAAATACATACAGTTTTTTTCATATTTGAATGAGATTTTGACAATTCTTCAGTGAAGATCCGTAACAAATCTGTCACATCTAAATGTGGCCCAAGGGGGCGTTCACACTACCGCTGGTGACCGTCAGTAGTGTCTGCTGCTATTTTCCATTACAAGATTTCAGCAATGGACACTAGCTGAACTGTCACAAATCCGTTAAAATTTCCATTCATTTCAATGGGATTTTATCTTGTGACTGTATAAAAACTGGCACTAATTGATGCTAATTGTCCGTTTTTTTTTTAACCAATAAATGGATCAGTTAAAATGGTTAACGATTAACATCAGTTGGATATTAACATCATAACGGATATCCAACGGTAGTGTGAACACACCCTAACATACTCAGATGCGTTGCTGCAGTTTCTCTGACTGTCCCATTCATTTATGTGGGGTTTTCAGAAGTCATGGACATGCTAAAGGAGCAATCCCATTGACATGTATGGAAGGGATTTATCCTCAATAAATCTGCACTGTGAGCGTATCCCCATAGTTGACAACATTTCAGACAGTGATCTAATGCATATTTCTCAACTCTCCCAGAGCTTCGAAAGGCACTGGAAAAGAGGGGTGACCCTTCAGAGTCCCAGAGCGGGCAAATCTTGTGGAGCCAGCCAAATGTTCCCGCATCCATTTTACTTATGACTTGGGCACTTGATGTGCTGGTCACATCCTGAAATAGAGATGAGACCAGCACATTTGCTTGCCCATGACATAAAAGGGGCATCACACCCAAAAGACTTTGTGGTGCTCTGCGCCCCAGTCTCCTTGAAACCAATATTAGAGTGTTGGCAACTATGCTCTAAAGGGATATATGGACAGTGGTTTCTTTCACACCATGGCCCAGACTTACTAATAGACTGTGTAAACTTAGAGACGCAGTCTGAAAATGTGCCAGTTATATCACAGTGGCTTATGCTGGATAATAAATCTGGTCTAGTCTAAGTCTGTTCCACCTTTTAGTTGGCCTAATTTGAGCCAGAATATTACGACACAATTTTGACACATCACGGTGCATTTAAGCCACACCCCCTTTTTGAGATTCCACATCCACACATCTAGCAAGTTGAAAAATTTTAGCCCGAAGTGCATGCACCACATTGTGCCAAAGATGCACCATATTTCCAGTAGTGTCTAGTAGCAACAATAGTAAATCTGGGCCTGTGTTTTTTTATGCTGGATCCAGAAAAACCCCTTAGATGCCATGGTCAATAGCAACAACACATAACTGTATAAAACAGTAGCTCCACCACTAGTGCTGCACACTGCCTCAAGAAACCCTTAGGCCCAGGTAAATTCTGTGTGTAACATCAGTACTATAGGGTCTTCAGTTGGCGTTCATCTGTATACCACAATAGCAGATATAGACATACTGCAGTGTTACAAAATAGCAGTCCAACATCATTAACCTGATAAATCAATGTTTTTGGTAGCAGTGACATTTCTACATAGCAAATAATTTCTTGTAAGTGTAGTAGAAAAAACCAGAGGCAACATTACGGACATGCATGCTGCTTTTTCGGAGTAATCAAATCATTTATTGAAAGGGGCTTGTTCAAAATAATAGCAGTGAGAAGGTACATTGGTGAACCCTACTTTGATTAAAAAGTTCATTGGAGAAGGAAAGACATTTAGAGAACTGCAGAAAATAAGGCTGCTAAGCTAAAATGATCTCAAATGCCTTGAAGTGGCAAACAATATTTGAGAAACATATAAGGAAGCAGGGAACTACTGTACCAATGGATGGTACAGGCTGAAGCTAGGTTCACACTAGTGTTCGGATTTCCATTCTTCGGGTCCCCCTACCTCCCACTAGAGCAAATTCTTGATAGTGGCGGTTACGGGTGCTGCAGCGATATCTCTGATACTTTAAAGGGATACAGATTTAGTACCCACAACTGCAGTTATCAAGAATACGGTGGATGAGCAGCGCCGGCATGTAAACAATACTGGGACAGTATTATGTGTTCCACAGTGGCCCCCACACAGCATTATGTGCTCCACAGCGGCCCCCACACAGCATTATGTGCTCCACAGCGGCCCCCCACACAGCATTATGTGCTCCGCAGCAGCCCCCCCACACAGCATTATATGCTCCACAGCGGCCCCCCACACAGCATTATGTGCTCCACAGCGGCCCCACACACAGCATTATGCGCTCCACAGCGGCCCCAATACAGCATAATGTGCTCCACAGCGGCCCCCCACACAGCATTATGTGCTCCACAGCGGCCCCCACACAGTATTATGTACAATAAAAGATGCCCTATGCATCCCAATACACGGCAATATAAAAAAGTTACGGGTATCAGAATATGGCGACTTTTAGAAAAAAAAATTTTTTTCAAAGTTTTAGATTTTTGTTAAATGGTTAAAATGTAAAAAAGCCATATAAATTTGCTTTTCCTGGAATCGTACCGAAACATAGAATACAGGTGACATTTTGGCTGCAGAATGAAGGCCGTAAAAATGAGCCTGTAAGAAAGTCGCATAAATGCACTATTTTATAGCCTAGCCAGGACTATGTATTACATCCAACATACTGTAGCTGTATATATCAGGCACTTATTCCTACAAGGCTAAATAACCTGGTGACTGTCTGACCTACAGATCTGCTGTAGGGAACCTGAAGGAGCTATTCTCACTGGAATTACACCTCGGTCACCACCACACTGTGACACTTGCAGTACACATATCAGTTGTTTCTACTTCATAGATGAGCTAGCATCTAGTCATCTGCTGTCTGTTCCTAGATTTGGGCACCAAGTCTACCCAACACAGGACGGTCTCTTTGTCTTCAAAAACACAGCTTTCTCCCATAAAAACTATGCAAAGCAACTATCAACATGGCAGGCAACTTTCAGCTAAAAGGTCTCTGTCATGGCATCAATCCTGCAAGAACATTCTTTACAAACCCACATGTATCACCATCTACTTATAGTAGTTGTCTTTCTGGCAGGACTCCATTCCCATGGTTCTTACTAAGGCTGGGTGTCCAATGAAGGACCAGAAGAAAGGATAAACAGAACGCAAATATAGCAGACACAAACGGAGCCCAACAGACCCCCTTGACTATATTGGTTTCTGTTGGGTTTCCCTTTTCTTAGCTAAAATTGACGGACGAAAAAGTCAGGCTTGTAGCAATTTATGATGGCTCTGTGCCGGACAGACACCTTTTGCAGATGTGAATGTAGCCTAACATAGGCCTGTCACCTATGTTGGAATTGGCCCTGCAGGGTTCCCAATGAAAAGGGACCCAATCTAACACATCCCTCTGAGCACACAATCCAAACTGAAACTGACCTCTTTCTTAGGGACAGACAGTAGCAGGGACGTAGCTATGGGGGGTGCAGTGGTAACAGTTGCTGTTGGGACCTGGACCCTTATGGAGCCCCAAAAGTTCCTCTGCCACATACAGTAAATATACAGTGCCTTGCGAAAGTATTCGGCCCCCTTGAACATTTCAACCTTTTGCCACATTTCAGGCTTCAAACATAAAGATATAAAATTTTAATTTTTTGGTGAAGAATCAACAACAAGTGGGACACAATCGTGAAGCGGAACGAAATTTATTGGATATTTTTAACTTTTGTAAAAAATAAAAAACTGAAAAGTGGGGCGTGCAATATTATTTGGCCCCCTTAAGTTAATACTTTGTAGCTCCACCTTTTGCTGCGATTACAGCTGCAAGTCGCTTGGGGTATGTCTCTATCAGTTTTGCACATCGAGAGACTGAAATTCTTGCCCATTCTTCCTTGGAAAACAGCTGGAGCTCAGTGAGGTTGGATGGAGAGCGTTTGTGAACAGCAGTTTTCAGCTATTTCCACAGATTCTCGATTGGATTCAGGTCTGGACTTTGACTTGGCCATTCTAACACCTGGATACGTTTATTTGTGAACCATTCCATTGTAGATTTTGCTTTATGTTTGGGATCAATGTCTTGTTGGAAGATAAATCTCCATCCCAGTCTCAGGTCTATTGCAGACTCCAAAAGGTTTTCTTCCAGAATGGTCCTGTATTTGGCTCCATCCATCTTCCCATCAATTTTAACCATCTTCCCTGTCCCTGCTGAAAAAAAGCAGGCCCAAACCATGATGCTGCCACCACCATGTTTGACAGTGGGGATGGTGTGTTCAGGGTGATGAGCTGTGTTGCTTTTACGCCAAACATATCGTTTTGCATTGTGGCCAACATGTTGGATTTTGGTTTCATCTGACCAGAGCACCTTCTTCCACATGTTTGGTGTGTCTCCCAGGTGGCTTGTGGAAAACTTTAAACGAGACTTTTTATGGATATCTTTGAGAAATGGCTTTCTTCTTGCCACTTTTCCATAAAGGCCAGATTTGTGCAGTGTACGACTGATTGTTGTCCTATGGACAGACTCTCCCACCTCAGCTGTAGATCTCTGCAGTTCATCCAGAGTGATCATGGGCCTCTTGGCTGCATCTCTGATCAGTCTTCTCCTTGTTTGAGATGAAAGTTTAGAGGGACGGCCGGGTCTTGGTAGATTTGCAGTGGTCTGATACTCCTTCCATTTCAATATGATCGCTTGCACAGTGCTCCTTGGGATGTTTAAAGTTTTGGAAATCTTTTTGTATCCAAATCCGGCTTTAAACTTCTCCATAACAGTATCACGGACCTGCCTGATGTGTTCCTTGGTCTTCATGATGCTCTCTGCGCTTTAAACAGAACCCTGAGACTATCACAGAGCAGGTGCATTTATACGGAGACTTGATTTCACACAGGTGGATTATATTTATCATCATCAGTCATTTAGGACAACATTGGATCATTCAGAGATCCTCACTGAACTTCTGGAGTGAGTTTGCTGCACTGAAAGTAAAGGGGCCGAATAATATTGCACACCCCACTTTTCAGTTTTTTATTTTTAACAAAAGTTTAAAATAACCAATAAATTTCGTTCCATTTCACAATTGTGTCTCACTTGTTGTTGATTCTTCACCAAGAAATTAAAATTTTATATCTTCATGTTTGAAGCCTGAAATGTGGCAAAAGGTTGAAAAGTTCAAGGGGGCCGAATACTTTCGCAAAGCACTGTACCATAAATCTAAATGGCAAAAGGTAGGAAAGGGCCCCATCACAGATTTTGCATCGGGGCCCAGGAGCTTCAAGTTACATCTCTGGACAGTAACAGGGCCAAATACCTGCCCAATACACCTTCTAGACCTAACCAAACAAATTATATTTCCCAGACATTTATCTCTTACATCACCATTAATAGTGGCTCAGACAAATCTAGCTGAACATTTCATTATATTGATCTTGTGGTGCATCTATTGACCAATACTGGTACTGTACCTTAACAGATGAATACAGCACATTAATACAACACACAAACTGGAGAAGTCTGCCTGTCATGCCACTTAGAGCTGCAATATTGAAGGGGTTATCCAGAACTATGATATAGATTGTTTTGGCCTCTTCATTACCTACCAAGCACAGTGCCGTAAATTGCATATTGGCTGTGTTTGATTTGAATGAGACTGAGTTGCAGTATGGCCATGTGACCAATAGACATGATGTCACTGGCCTGAAAAAGGAAGTGGATCTCAATATTGTAGTCTTGTACAATTTCTTTAAGGGTGGTGGTTTCCACCACTTTTAGCATTTCTAATAATTTTTTTCTACCTGCAGTTACACATGTGGGGGCATATTTATCAATATAAGTCCAACACTTTTCTGTCTACTTTTGCGCCAAAATTTATGGTGCATGGCATTTATGACATATTTATGAACAGAAAGAACAGAAAAATACGACTGGCGGTACACTTTTGAAAAATGTGCATCAGAATGCGGGTGGTTTAGAAGTGTCTTACTTTATGACAGTTTTTAGACCAAGTTTAAAATAGTATAATGAATTTACAACAATTTACTTTGTGTGCCATAAATTCCCATTGTGCGCCACATATTTGTTTCCTGGATAAACGAGAGATGATGTGTGTCTGCTTATGTTGTGCCAAAAATGGTAGTGTTTTTGATGTGTGCGCCAAATATTGTCTACAGATTTTGTCTTCATGTTTCGCATCAAATATTTGCCTACACTCCATATTCATAAATATGGCTAAAACTACGAACGGGATTCGTAGTTTAAGACAGTGCAAAATTCAATAGTATTGATAAATGTGCCTCATGGTGTGACCATCCTGGATGGTCTTATGTATTATACATGTGTCTTAATCCCACTTTATACAACTTGACATACATATTATCACTTATCACTAGTTTATGCTTTCTCTAGCTGTAGACATAAAATGAAAACTGCGTGACCTGTTGGAGGGTGGAGACAAATTTCAAAATTTTTAGTGCATCTGATATAGGATTTGATTCTTTTTTGGGGACATTAAAGCCTCTGGTGTTTAGGGCACAGATCTGTATGGATGCCAATGTCTATGTGGGAGGAGGGGAGCAGAAGGATGGAGACAAACGGGTCAACAGGTGGGGGGGGTGACAAGGGGAAAAACGAGAGTTAGGGGAGAAAGTGGGGGAGAAAAATACTCCCCAAACAGGTGGGGAAAGGGTAGTTATGCCAATATTCGTGCTACACTGTAGCACAGGGACCCCGAGGGGAGACAAGCTTTCTGTAGGCAGAGCCACTCCTTCCCCGGACTCCCCAAGCCACATAAAACAGGGAACAAATGCAAACAGCATAGAACAATCAACCAGCAAGACTATAAGGATAAAAACAATGCAACAGGCAAATGAACGATATAGTGGGCGGGAACCTCAGTATTCTCCCCAGGGGACTGTGGAGGTCCTAAGGAGCACAAATGGGCCCAGGCAGTAAGTAAATGGTATGCCCACTCCCTCTCTGGGACCTCCTTCCCCATGACCGAAGCCAAGGTGAGGGGGGGTTAAGGGCCTCAGCAACCTGGAAAAAAAGAAAAAGGCATGGGCAATGACACAGGGAGTAAGCAGTATTATAAGGTAAAAGGACAAAGCTGCGTGTCAGAGTGAGGAGGCCGGATTCTCCAGGGATTGATCATCAACACTTGAGGCACGATCCCTCCGGTGACACCGGGGTCTGTGCTGGGCACTGGGTTTCTGGGCAATTGGAGGCGACCCCAGCAGATAGTGCCAATCGGGGATGGCCACAAGAGGCCAGGACATCACTTGGCTGTGTCAGGGTGTGGAGTAGGCCCTCCCAACGAACCTGAACTGCATACCTTTTTAATTGCACGTATGAGTAGCATATTTATACTGTGTCAGAAAACCAGAGATATTCAATTTAATGGCCATTAGCTCTGAAATGAATTGTAACATGTGCTAGGCATTACTGCAATAAAGAAAGCAGCATGTGGACGCAGTCTGTGAACATAATTTGTTTACATGGGCTGATTGCAGGGAATTAAATGCTGCTATTCTGGTGTACTCCACAAGGGTGCACCAAATACATTCATTTTTAAATTGACTCTGTCAGCCACATCATTCTCTGAGGACAACAAGCAGTAGTGCCAGACACGCTGATTTCAGCAATGTGCTGCATGCGCTACAGTGCTACAACTAGAATTTGGCGTATTCTAAACCTCCAGGACCCCCCACCACCACTGATTGACACATTTAAACACACAGATATAGCAAATGTTAAGTTGACTTAGTAATCTTTGACTTGGCATTTATCATGTTACATGCCATTGAATTAAATGGTATATAAAGTGTTAAATGTCAGGTTAACATTTGCTAAGTCAAATCAACGTTTGCTACACTTGCTAAAAGGGTACACTTTTTGCATAGACCTGTCCTACAGAAGATTATGCCTACATAAAAGGGGTTGTCCAGTACCTAGCAAAGTTGCATACTGATGATTGTGTTCGGGTTAAAAAACAGCTGATCGTTGTGGGGTCCGGGTTTTGAACCCTGACTGACCTGATACTGATGACATAAGCTGTGGCTAGGTCATCAGTATCATCTGTGTACACTTTAGGTATACATACAGGTGCATCTCAATAAATTAGACTATCTTTGAAACGTTCATTCATTTCAGTAATTCAGTAATACAATTCATAATCAGAGTCTTCCTGCTATATGTCTGCTATAGACCTAGAACAGATTCTTGGAAAGTAATCTTGAAAAACTTGCAGTATATCTGAGTTTATAAAAATTTAGGATGTTGGTGGTATTTTAGCTCATCATTTTTTCTTTCTTTCAGACGTATAGATTGGGAGTATTTCCAAATGTTTATTTCCGAGAGAAGGCTGTAATATATATGACTGTATAGGCATACTTTGCCTGTTGACTCTGATTGTGAAAAAAATGTATAGAAAAATGTAGCAGACTATACTTTCCTCTACTCTAAAAAATGTATTCCTATTTGTAGCAGCCTAGCATATGTTAAAAGGACATTTTTAACACATTAGGTGCATGGGGGCCTTTCAGATTTTTTTAATAATGCGTAGGCCAAATGTGTTTACAAAATGACTTGTCAACAGTGGCTTACGTGGATCTTAGAAGTTTTTAAAGCTCAGACAATGGTCTGCCAGTAGATGGCAGCCTGGTAAATTGTCATAAAAATGTATTTTGCTGTAGTTATTAAATCCTTCAGTGGACTTTCTTTCATCTGAACTATTTGATCTATTTATACTATCAAGTTAACAATTCAGAACATTTGTGCCAGATGCTTTTCTCCATAATAAAAGTATCTAATCTTGTGTAAGAGACAGCCAATGTTGTCCTAAGCTTCATTTGTCTGTATAAACTGTTAATGTTGAATGTATTTCTGTGATTCTGTTCCTTTAAGACAGCAGCCATTGTAATTGTGACATGATGCTGGAGTGACTCCCCCCCCTTTTATGTCAGCTTGCCTGTTCTGCAGACAGAATGTGAGCAGAGAAGCAGGAAGTGACGAGACAGAGAGCAGCAGCCATCTTAGCAAGTGTTGTATTGAACTGGTGTGGAGATTTTTCTGTACAGCTAAGCTGTATCTTGGTCCAGAGACAAACAGAGTGTAAAGAGACAACAGGACTAGTGAGTCCACGTGAAAGGAACTGTGCTCAGTGGCTGATCAGTGAGACTGACATTGTGACTGTGTATATGGATACCACAGATAGAGACTCGCAGTGCTGTTGATGTACTGGACAGCACCTGCTAAACCCCGGCTTACATCCCAGCTCAGTGTATGGATTCGGCAGGACTGTCAGTGTGCTGAGTGGAATCTGCTGTTGGATTACATTGCATTCATTGGGTTTCCCTGTTAAAGAGGACTTCATTTCTCCCAAGATCCTGATAACCGTGAGGAGAGGACGTTTCGCTATAAAAGAAAGGAACGACTTTGGGCCCCACCGCGCGCTTCTACAGACTGTAAGCGGTCCACCTGGACCACTGGGGAAAAGGGGGTGCACCCAAATGTGAAGTCAGGGTCAGTTAGGGATAGTTTTGAGTATATTGTTCATTCAGTGTCCATACTGCAGAAGTGGACAGAGTAAAAGTAGAAACCATTGCAGAATTTGCCTTGAAATTGTTCATGCTATATTGTATATTTTGCTTGTCTTTAGCCCTGTCATTTTACCTTTAACTAGCCTTTATTAACTTATAGTAAATATATATTTTTTTTCTTGAACTACCGCGTGTGCGTTCATTTCTGGTTGCGGAGTCCAAACCACCTGCCTTGCTCTCGGTTCACAAATTGGCGTAGTCGGCAGGATCCGCTTACCAGAATGGACGGTGACGCACCCGTTCGGGAGAATGGTGCTGGAGGAAGAATGCCAGCAGGGGCTATAATGAGTCAGTTAGCTAAATTTGATGGCAATAATATGTCCGTGAGTATGTGGGTGGAACAGATACGAATGATACAGCGAATGTACCAGACCGCACCAGAAGTACTAGTAGAGCTAGCAATATTGACATTACAAGGGGATGCTAAGACCACGGTGATACTGAGGCCATTTGAACAAAGGCAGACATTTGAGCAAGTAGTCCAGATTCTAGAAACCATTTATGGAGAAACTGCATTGCTGGGGTCTCTGCAGGCTCGGTTCTTCCAGAGGGTACAACAGGAGAATGAAAGCCTTCCCCAATATGCAAATGCCCTACAAGAACTGCTCCGAGATATTCAAAGGAAGGAAAGAGGGGGCTCGCCAGCCTTCTGTAACCCTGATCGGACTCTCCGTGACCAGTTTGTCCTGGGGATACGTGACGGCAGTTTAACTGTGACTATGCAGGATTTTATACGACGAGAGACTGATGCTAAATTCCATGATGTACAGGTAGAGGCCATCTCCCGTGCCAATAGTATGGTCCCGAGGCCGCAGACCGCAGTTGGAGTTACTTTGTCACAGGGGGCTAGTTCTGGCTCAGAGACAGTAGAAAAGGGGACGGTTAAAGAAATTCTCACAGTAATGCAGAAACTGCAAGAGCAAATGGAACACTTGCACACCCGTTGTGATGAACATTCTATGAAAATTGCAGACTTCCAGAAAACTGGAGGTGAAAGGGTGAGCCGTCCATACCCAGAAAATCAGAATCACCCACCACCCCGCTGGAGGGGTGAGGATAGGACCTACCGAAGGGGTCCAAATCATTTAGTGCAGTGCTCAGGAGAAATCGAAGGGGCTTACCGAAGGGGCCCAAACAGATGGCCAGAACGACGGGAGATACGCTGCTGGGAGTGTGGACGGATGGGCCACGTTGCTGCTAGATGTCCAGAGCAGCGACAAACTTATGAGAGACCGCCGTTAAACTGAAGTCCCCTGCTGCTGAAGGGCGTGTAGTAGGGGAGACTGACAAGGAGACTATGTGGGGAGAATGCCCTGATGATGACCTGATCGCTGCAAGTCCTGTCATACAGGTGGAAATGGAGGGTATTCCGGTTACCGGGATGATTGACACGGGTTCCCAAGTAACGACCTTGAGTAGAGACTGTTATGAACGGTACTTCCGGCAACATGTGAAATATGATCCCCATACATTCGTACGAGTGGTCGCAGCTAACCAGTTACCAGTTCCGGTCGTGGGAGTGGCCTGGATGAATGTCCGGGTATGTGGCCAAGATCTAGGTAGGAAAGGCATTGTGGTGGTACAGGAGTCACATGAAGTAAAGGTCCCTGTCATTTTGGGGATGAATGTGTTAAAAGAATTAGATCAGATCCTCTTTGAAAAGAAAGGTCACGGTTATTGGAAAGAAACCACCACCCATCGGCCTACTCAAACAGCTTTCCAGCGGCTGATCCGGACATGTGGCTTACAGAAAAGTTCGGATGCGCAGCGTCCTCTGGCTCGAATTTCAGTTCCTTTGCATACAAAAGTTACACTGCCACCCAGTCGGGAGACAATAGTGTCTATGCCCGTAGGCACCTGTCGGAAACTAGAGGGCATAGCTGTGTTGGTAGAACCACTGCAGGCAGCCGAAGGAGGTGTTGATCCGCTAGTGGCCCGTTCCTTGGCAATAGTTCGCAATGGAAGAGTACCACTTCGATGTGTAAACACTCAGGACCAGAGTGTGGACCTGACCCCAGGGAGGCTGCTGGCTAACATCTATGTGACTCCGGAGGAAGTAAGGAAAGTAACTCCAATGCAGCTGAAGCCGACTGAAAGGGATGAGTGGACCGTAACTGTGTCCATGGGAGAAGATGAGGAACCCACCTCTGAATGGAATGGCCGTGCAATTCGAGAACAGATGAAGATGGATGCAAGTTCATGTTCTCTGGAATGTGTGCAGAAGGTAGATGAGCTGTTGTGGGAGAACCAAGCCACCTTTGCACGGTATGCTGAAGATTTTGGATGTACCACAGGGATCTACCATGAGATTCCCACAGGAGACACCCCTCCAATTAGAGAGCGCTACCGACGAATTCCTCCACAGTTGTATCAGGAAGTGAAAGAACTGTTAGCTAAGATGCTACAGGGTGGGATCATCCAAGAAAGCCAGAGTCCCTGGGCGGCTCCTGTGGTGTTAGTAAGAAAAAAAGATGGGTCCATCCGATTTTGCGTAGACTATCGGAAGTTAAACGCTTGCACCGTACGAGATTCCTACCCCTTGCCACGGATTGAGGAGTCCCTCTCAGCGCTAGGGAGAGCCCGGTACTTCTCCTCACTAGATCTGGCTAGTGGGTATTGGCAGGTGCCGATGGCCACAAAAGACAAGGAGAAGACGGCATTCATCTTGCCCATGGGACTATACGAATTTAACCGGATGCCCTTCGGGTTGACAAACGCACCCGGAACGTTTCAGCGGTTGATGGAGAAATGTCTCGGTGACTTCAACTTTGAGTTCACTCTCATCTACTTGGATGACATTATAGTGTATTCTGCGACCTTTGAAGACCATCTCCACCAGTTGGGGCAAGTATTTCGAAGATTGCGGGAACATGGGCTCAAATTGAAACCCAGTAAATGTCGGTTGTTCCAATCTGAAATTGATTACTTGGGTCACCGCGTATCAGGAGAAGGGGTGAGACCATCAAGAGACAAGATAGCGGCTGTTCAAGATTGGCCAATACCGACTACCCTGCGAGAAGTGAGGGCGTTCCTTGGAGTAGCCGGTTACTATCGACGGTTTATTAAGGATTTCGCCAAGGTAGCAGCACCACTTAATGCTCTCCTACGAGGCACATCCGGTGGTCCAAAGAACCGGTCCGTGAAGTGGGGACCTGAACAGGAACAAGCCTTCCAGGCATTAAAGGATGCACTGACAACAGCCCCAATCTTGGCATATGCTGATTACCACTTGCCGTTCCAGCTGTATACGGATGCAAGCCTGTATGGTCTTGGAGCAGTGCTTTCCCAGCTTCAGGATGGCCAGGAGAGGGTCATAGCGTACGGCAGCCGGTCTTTGAGAGATTCTGAAAGAAACCCCGAGAATTATAGTTCATTTAAGTTGGAGCTGTTGGCACTGGTATGGGCCATGACCGAGAAATTCTCTGAATATTTGACCGGTGCTGAAGTTTTAGTACTGACTGACAACAACCCACTAGCTCACCTGGAAAATGCCAAGCTCGAGGCGTTAGAGCAGAGGTGGATAGCCCGAATGACTAAGTTCAATTACCGCATTAAGTATCGGTCCAAGACAGAGAACCAGAATGCTGACGGGCTTTCTAGGGTAACCGCCCAGACCCCCACATAAGACGTGGATCATGAGTTGGAGCATGTGGAGGTGCCCGATTTCAGCAGATTTTCACAGGCCTTGACCGCCACTAATCAGTTTGAGATGGAGGGGACTGAAATGGCTCCTTTCTTTGGTCCCTCACGACAGGAATGGGCACAGATACAACAGACCCATGAGGGGCTGGCACAGATGATCAAGTGTGTTGAGAAAGGCCAGAAGCCCTGTAGAGAGGAAAGAGAACGACTGACACGTGAGATATTATCTGTTCTGAGTCAGTGGGAAAAGTTGGAGATGAAAAATGGAGTGCTATACCGAAAGGTCTATTTACCTTCTGAGATCGACATTCGATACCAAATTGTGGTGCCTAGTGAACTGGCTCGCTCCTTGGCAGTTGAGGCTCATAATAAGAATGGACATTTTGGTCATGAGAAGACCTTTCGTTGGTTACAGCGACTGATTTACTGCCCTGGTCTTCGTCAAATGGTCGAAGAAGTATGCCGCAGCTGTCGAACTTGTGAGATCCATAAGGCAATAGAACAGAGAGCTCCCCTGCAAACCATCGTGACCCAGGAACCTTTAGAAATCGTCATGATAGACTATCTAATGGTGGGCCCATCCAATAGCGGACACCAGTATTGCCTCGTAATGGTGGATCACTTCACCAAATTTGCGGTGGTAACCGCCACCAAGGACCAGACAGCTGAGTCAGCAGCTCGTGCTCTGTGCCAAGATTTCATTCGAGTATATGGGTGCCCTAAACGCATCCACTCCGACCAGGGTGCCTGCTTTGAGGGACACGTAATGAAAGAAGTTCAACGTATCTACGGGATAAAGAAGTCGCACACGACTCCATACCACCCTCAGGGAAATGGGGCCTGTGAAAGATTCAACAGAACTCTGCTACAGATGCTGCGGACTCTGGAGGAAGACAAGAAGTTACAGTGGCCTCAGTTCTTGTCTGAAATGGTGTGGGCCTATAACAATCAGGTCCATTCTACAACGGGGTACTCTCCTTATACACTTCTCTTTGGGCGGTCTGGGCGAAGTATAGGAGAATTACAGTTGAATGATGTGGATGGGTTCCCTCTGAGGGATCCAACCTCTTGGGTGCGGGCGCATCGGCAGAGACTTGAGACGATCCATCGATTGGTGCGGCAGCGCCTGCAAGAACATCCCCATCCTGATAAGACCCCAGTGCAAGAAGCACCATTGCAACCAGGCGACCTGGTGCTAGTTCGTGTCAAGAAACCCCAAGGGAAATTGGAAAGCCGATGGGAGGCTTTGCCGTATCGTGTTGTTGGCCGCAAGTATGCGAATGGGCCAGTGTACCAGGTCCAGAAAGAAGGAACTGATTGTGTTCGAGTACTTCACCGAAATATGTTGCGCCTGTGTCATTCTGAAGGGACAAATCATGATGGGCTTGCCAATGTGAATGAGCTCCCACAGTCAGAGAATGGAGGTGCGGAATGGGCCTCCGACGAGGAGGATGATTGTTGGCCGATCCCTGCTCCTGGGGATGTTCCACCTGTGACTACTGTATCTCCGGCCTGTGCCCCCTCTGGTGCGGAATCCGCTGGTCCTTCTCAGCCCATAGCTGCAGCACCCCATAATATACCACCGGTCCTCAGACGGACCACTAGGCCAAATGCTGGTATTCCCCCTGTTCGGTATGCGCAGGATGAGTTTGTTTGGCCTGCCATACATCGGTATACTACCACCCTGTGCATAAAAGTACAACCCTCTGGATATACAGTCATAGGCAGGGACTGCCAATCTTAAAGTGGGGGGGAATATGTAAGAGACAGCCAATGTTGTCCTAAGCTTCATTTGTCTGTATAAACTGTTAATGTTGAATGTATTTCTGTGATTCTGTTCCTTTAAGACAGCAGCCATTGTAATTGTGACATGATGTTGGAGTGACTCCCCCCCCCTTTTATGTCAGCTTGCCTGTTCTGCAGACAGAATGTGAGCAGAGAAGCAGGAAGTGACGAGACAGAGAGCAGCAGCCATCTTAGCAAGTGTTGTATTGAACTGGTGTGGAGATTTTTCTGTACAGCTAAGCTGTATCTTGGTCCAGAGACAAACAGAGTGTAAAGAGACAACAGGACTAGTGAGTCCACGTGAAAGGAACTGTGCTCAGTGGCTGATCAGTGAGACTGACATTGTGACTGTGTATATGGATACCACAGATAGAGACTCGCAGTGCTGTTGATGTACTGGACAGCACCTGCTAAACCCCGGCTTACATCCCAGCTCAGTGTATGGATTCGGCAGGACTGTCAGTGTGCTGAGTGGAATCTGCTGTTGGATTACATTGCATTCATTGGGTTTCCCTGTTAAAGAGGACTTCATTTCTCCCAAGATCCTGATAACCGTGAGGAGAGGACGTTTCGCTATAAAAGAAAGGAACGACTTTGGGCCCCACCGCGCGCTTCTACAGACTGTAAGCGGTCCACCTGGACCACTGGGGAAAAGGGGGTGCACCCAAATGTGAAGTCAGGGTCAGTTAGGGATAGTTTTGAGTATATTGTTCATTCAGTGTCCATACTGCAGAAGTGGACAGAGTAAAAGTAGAAACCATTGCAGAATTTGCCTTGAAATTGTTCATGCTATATTGTATATTTTGCTTGTCTTTAGCCCTGTCATTTTACCTTTAACTAGCCTTTATTAACTTATAGTAAATATATATTTTTTTCTTGAACTACCGCGTGTGCGTTCATTTCTGGTTGCGGAGTCCAAACCACCTGCCTTGCTCTCGGTTCACACTTGCATTATAATAACATTAGAACTTATTATTTATTGTACATGCTTATGCCAAAAATGTTTAAGCCTGATTCTCCTTTTTTGTTTTCTTTTTACAGTTTTATCTCAAAAGACAACTTATTCTCATTCAATAGACCATTCATTCTGAACCAAAATGTAATTCACTTTAAAATTATTTCTGTTTTCTGGCTGAAAATCTCTCTAAAGTTCCTGCCACTGGGTGTCTCTGTCATGTACGGGCCATCTTAGCATGTGATGCGGTGAGGCTGTTAGGGGTCAATTCACTCCACTCACAATCTTGCACTTACCCTTCACTCAGGCTGCAAATTGAGCGCAGATTGCACCCCAAAACAGTCCATACACCCCAAATACACACTACCACCACCAGTGACTTTGGTATCGGCAGAAACCCCACATATACACGCATCTCTCCAACAGTCAGACACAAACACACTTCAAAAAGGTAATGGATTCATAGAGCAACACAAAGTAACCTTAAATTTAACAACGTAATACCCTTAGTATTCAGTGCTATATATAAATGAAAGACAAACAACAAATGACACACAAGCAAACAGTCTTAAAAAATAAAAAGAGAAAAGGATGAAAATAATCTTATACTTAAAGTCCTTTTTGTTCCATGGAGTTTGGAGTTTTCTGGTATTGAACACATTCAGCTTCCTTGCTACCCAAAAAGATGTGACATCAGTTGTAAGGTATCATAGTCTCATGTGATTTGTTCTTAGCTACGCTCCCTGCCCCTCCACCCCCTTCCACATCGTGAGGATATGGAGAATGGTTGGTTTCATCTGTGCCTTGGAAAGAAGAATACACAAATGGCCATGAGGTTGGTTGTTGGGTCACCCTCTTCCATGCCTGGCTGGCCAAGAAGCTGTAAAGCAATAAACCCGCAGGACAGGGAAGAATCCTTGTATACACATATACCAATGGAGTATACTAATAAAACATGCTTAAACAATACACACATGAAGGATATACATATGAATAATATGATTCAGTAATAATACATACACAAATAGGCTCTTTTCATAACAGTTTCCCTTCTAACTAATTTGCTATGCACTCCCTGTTACTAAGTAACTTCCGTCCTTAGTTATCACTGTGAAATAAGGTAGGTTCACAGTGACTGGAAAGGGAGGGTCTGTTCTCTCTTCACACAGTGAAAGGAGAGGGGAGGGGCTGATTTGCCTGACAGCCTCCCTACACACGTCTGCAAACAGCTTACTGGACTTAACTTTCTGCACATCAATCAGCTTACAATATAAGAAAAGTCTCTCTTATGTAGTTGTATCTACTTCTGGCTGCTTGTGCTATTGCTGATGGGATGTTAAGTCATAGAAAGCGAGCAGCTTTCCAGACTGTGGCCATTGACTTCTCTGTTTAGAAGGGCAGTATGAGTTGGAGGGGAGGGACAGAATAATGATTTTAGCTGACAATATGAAATTGGGATCAGTTAATGCTCTAATTGTGCTTTGAACCTCGAAAATGGTGGATTTCTTAACAGTGCCACCATATATGTGAAAAGGATACTTTGTGGGTATTACATCTTCAGGATGGGTCCATATCTTTCAAATTGTGTTTATATAACCATTCTGGGATTTTATGCCATCTTGAAAGAAGCTGGAAATGATTTTCCTGGAAACTGACACAAGTGGAAAAGCTGTGAGAGAAAAGGAAAACAAAGGATACATTGCTATCTTTGAGGGTTATCCCCAGTTATCTTTCAGTAGTGTAGATATGCTGTTTTCCACAATTTAGTGAATATAATAAACAGATTGAGTGAGTAGTTTAGAGATCTTTTTGTAACCACTTACATTCTTTTAAAAGCAGAAGGTGGCTGGAGCTTTGGGTAGTGGGATGAAAAAAGTCGAAGACATTTGAGAAGATTTTGAAGGTGAAGAAAGAAGAGTTTTATGCCTTTGCATTTGCTGAGCACATAACCAAGCTTGGCAGTAGGCCTGCTGGTAAGTAAGGAGAAGGAGGGGGGCACAATATGGCTCAGCATACATCCCATTTTGCAGGTTACCCTGAATAGTGGGTCAAGGGATTTTCTTAAAAAAGTTCTAGAGTCAACAAACCATGGATCTTTCAGGAAACGTTGCGCCTGCAATGCCTTAGCCAGCTGATTTACCCTTGTGTTCTCGACAGAGTTATCTAGCTCCAAGTTGTATTGTCTTGTAAGTGTATATAGCGTACATATCTGGTAGTTCAATACTACCATGAAGTTTCTTTCTCACCAATAGAGACTAAGCCTGTTAAAGAAGGTCAACAGTAAATCCACTCATTGACAAAAAAACCCCAAAACAATGCACCCAGATCGAATTTTTGGCTTCTGCAAAATTCAGCATGCAGTTATGTCTCAGGCAGATATGTAAGTGATTACAAGTATGATCTGATTAGACACTGCGTCTTGTCACAAGAGGGCATAAAAGTGCTTCCCCAACTGCCCTATAAAAAGGTTCTCAGAGGCTACTTTTGGGTAAGTGTACCTCTTGTTGAGACATCTACGACTCACTTAAAGACATTATGCCTAGTGGACAGACTTTGAAATTGGGCACATCTTTGGACTCAAGGTTGCTGTCACCTATCTTCTAGGCGGTGTTGGTAGCAGTACATATGGGAATATATACACGGCAAACAGGCTCCCATTGACCCTGACAGACCACCAGAAGAGTGGATTGTTTCATCCTCTGACAAGCATAAGAAGCTCCCACAGTTTCCTTGTCCACCATCCAGACACAAGTGGCAACTTCATTACACATCCCTGTGTCTACTTTGACTATTTCAGATACCTAGGAGAAGGAAATTTGGTGCCACAGTGCACATTAAATGTTCTGCCATTGACAGCGAGTCATTGTTGCCTTAGTTTTCAGTGGTGGACTGTTGTGTCGTCTTTAGCAACAAATCCATGTTCAGTTTGGGATATGACGACAGTCGAGTTTGAATATAGAGGCCTCGTGGAAAGCAATACAGTCCTACCTTTGCTGGGGAGCAACACACTGGCCCAACTGCTGGTGTGATTATTTGGAGTAATCTGGATGATATGATAGCAGTGATACAAGGGACACTAACAGCTCAGTGATATGTGCAGGACATCTTGCAGCCACATCTATTTCCTCTCATGGTGAGGCTCCCACTGGCATGTTTCAGCAGGATAATGCCTACCTCCATGCAACAAGAGTTTCTTAGGAATGTCTCCACCAGGTTGCAACACTTCCTTTGCCTTCTCAGTCACCAGAGTTATCACCAATCAAGCATTTATGTGACCAACTGGGATGCCAATTTCGCCAACCTACCAGTGTATAGGATCTACAGGTCCAGCTGCAACATCTTTGGACAAATGTGCCACAGGCTACTATATGGAACCTGTATGCCTTCATACCCAACTGTATCTCATCTTATATCAAGGCTGGAGGCGCACAACAGGGTACTAGAGCTTCATTTCAATTGTACAATTTTCCCCAATAAACTGATCTTTTTGCTATGACATTATATTTTTTTTGTCAATGGGTGTACATAGGGAGCATCTGCACAGGATAAAGAATTTTTGACACTAGATATGCTTGTAATAGGTTTTTTCCTTTGGCACCTTGAGATTAGTGGATTATCATAGGCTATAAAAAGGTCGCTGACCTCAGTCAGTAATGGGATAATGTTCATTTTGTATAGGTCTCCTGTTCAACTGGTAAATTGAATACCTAGTACTTGATGTTCGATGACCAGATATTAGGGAGAGCCTGGCTAAGTGAATTCACTACCTCGGGTGGGGCAGATTAATGTTCAATACGTCTGATTTAGAGACTTTGTAATTAGAAATACGCTTGTTCAAAAATCTTTGTCTGGAATAGTATATAGTGTACTTACTTTGCCTTCTTCCTACATCACATACTGTTTCTTTGTGATTTGGAGGTTAGAGTAGTTATGTAATATCTCTGGGGACCTAGAGTGCCTTGGTCTTAATGCCAAGTATCCTTGGAGGTCTAATAACATGGTTATTTTTGATATCTAATTTCCATGGTCTGTTAGGATTCTTATAGGGTAATACATTTAGTTTATCATGCTGATGGAAAAGTCTTGTATACAAGACTTTTTTGTCTGTGATTTTGGACAGAACCTGTGACAGAGGCAGATGGAACATCTGACATAGATGTGAGCATAGCCATAAGATCATGATAGGATGCCCATGATGGTCTAGGACAGGAAAGTGTATCTATGATTTTATTTTTTATTCTTAAACTAAATCTTTATTAGGTTCAGAATACTTTTTTAAACAATTTTTATGTACTTTAATTTGACTGAGTCGTGCAGGAATTTTTAATTATGCCCTATCCTTAGGATAGGTCATAAATATATGGTCAGTAGGGAACAACAGCTGGCCTGCAAGGATCAGTTGTTAGCTGTTGGGGGCCACTTCTGACACTTGTATTATACACTACACGGAGCTGAAAGCAGTTGGCTTAGTGCCCTGTATATTGGCCATATGGCAGTACTCCAGCTCATCTCCCACTGAAGTCAATGGGAGGTGAGCTGCAGTACTGGCACCTGACCACTATACTGCAAGGTTGGGACCAGGGGGTTAAAGCTTAATGCCAGCAATTTTTTTTGATCAAACTTTACTAGCCCTATTCCTTTAACTGCCACAGAGGATGGGGTCATTTCCCTCTATAGCAATAGGGGTTACATGAGCCTGTGGTTTGTTTAGGCCAGTGCTGCCCATCCAGCAGAGCATTTAGAGCGTGTGATAGATGAGCAAGCAAAAGACTTTGGGAAACCGCCTGGGCCACAACTTTTTCCAGGGCGAACCTGTTCAAGACTTAGACTGAGGCCCCACGTTGCGGAAACACAGCTTTTTTGTTGCTTTTTCTTGAGCCAAAGCCAAGTATGGCTAAACAAGAGGAATGAGAAATATATAGAAGTACTTATACTTCTACCTTCTACTCAATCCACTCCTGGCTTTTGGTCAAAAAAACCACAGCAAAATCTGCAACAAAAAAAGCTGCGTTTCCGCAACGTCGGGCCTCAGCCTAAGGATGGTTTTGTAACATGTCCAATTGTTTGTAGTTGTGAGATAAGTAGTTGTCCTCGGCCATAAGCCATCTAAAGTGCTTAGCTATGTTTATATGAAGAATCGCATGTCCTATTTTTATTTGTGCTAAAATTCTACACAGCACCATAAATTATATTGGGTCCAACTGACTAATTGTGCTAAAGGAGAACTTTCAACAGTGCAACCTGAATGATGGAGAGCCGGACCGCTAAAACAGCGGTTATACACAGAGACCGGCGGATCCCATTGACCAGGCATGTCAAACATGCGTCCCGCGGGTCGCATGCGGCCCTTTACAGGCATATCTGCGGCCCGCACAAAAGTCTCAATCTTTGTCTCTAAACTTTACAAAAGTCTTTTGAGACCCCAGAGTATAACGATCGGGGGCCCAGGGGAGGTGAGCGAACATAAAAAACACTGTAACTCACCTATCCGCCGCTCCGCAGGCTTTGGGCCTGTTTGGTGACGTCCCAGACGTCAGCCGACGTCATTATGCGTCGCGACGCCGGCCTGGATCGCGCGAGATCCGGTCCGATATTGAAGGTGGCCACTATGGGGCAAACTACTGTGTGCTGGGGCCACTATGGGGCAAACTACTGTGTGCAGGGGCCACTATGGGGCATAATATTGTGTGCAGGGGCCACTATGCCTCATAATACCGTGTTCAGGGGCCACTATAGGGCATAATACCGTGTGCAGGGGCCACTATGGGGCATAATACCGTGTGCAGGGGCCACTATGGGACATAATACCGTGTGCAGGGGCCACTATGGGGCATAATAGTGTGCGCAGGAATGCGGTTTGTGTGTGGGGGGAGTTGGGGGCGGCGGTTTGGGGGGGTTGCGGGCGGCGGCTTGGGGACCCATGTCAAATGTTCGCCTTGGGGCCCATCCATTCCTAGTTACGCCACTGGTGTCAATCCATGACGTGTGTACTTTGGTCGGCTGCTGATCACGTGAGCAGGTCATATGCCGGGATATGGGCCAATGAATGACGACCCGGAAGTGCTGATCGTGAGTTTTGTACATCTGCGGCTCGCGTGTCTGCTGATCACCTAAGTCAGTTTTGTTGTGAGCGGAGGAAGAGTCGTGGCTGAGAGTGATAATAATATAAATAATAATATAAATAATAATATAATATAATGAATAGGCCTATTCATTATATTATTATTATGAATTTTCAATATGTATTTATTTATTTTATATTTATTTAATGGGCGTCTGTAGGATTTGTTCTTTTTGGTGTTCACCCCTGGTATTTGCCTCCACTGCAAATATATGTTGCTGTTACATATTACTACTTCATATCTTGTTTTCATGACTGCTGTTAAAATACGTGTGTGACATTAGCTGCTGTGTGCGGCCCTCGCAACAACCTCTTGTTACTCATGTGGCCCTCGGGGTACCCTGAGTTTGACATGCCTGCCATTGACTATACTGGGGTCTGCCGGGTGTCTGCCGTTTCAAAACTGAAAATGGCGGAGAAAAAAAGTCCTCGTGCATGACATTTCTCTTTGCCGATTTTCGGCGGTTTCTGCGATGGAGACTCCGGCACGAATGTGTACCTTAGACTGCCATTGAAAGAAGTGCAGTAGTGATTTTTATAGTTAGACTATTTCCCACACAATGGTTGTGTGATGGTTGTCACATTCTTAAACATTACATGGTGCCTTTCACCTTAACAAATGTGGTGGTCAGAATACACAACTTCCTTTTCCCAGTAGAAAAACCAGAATCTAAACAATACAAAGGACACAATGTTTGTCTTCAGCTGTCTACAGTTTTGTTACCCAAAAAGCCTTTTAAGCTAGAGCATTATTATCTCAAAATACATTTGCTCTGATTTGTTATCTCTTTAAGGTTAGGAAACCAATTTGCTGTTAAGAGTGAGACCATTTGCGGAATAGCTCATTACTTTTTGGCTGCTACTAACTTCAAATAGGAAACCCCCCTGTATGTGTTACGCCAAGAATAATGTGCACACAGGCGGCTATGTGTGGACCTTTAGCCCATGATAATCACTAACTACTAGCAGTCAGGATGCAAATCTAGTGATATGAATATTTTTATATGATTAAGTAGCGGAAAAGGTGTTTAGATTGTTTTTATCATGTCTCTGCAGTATTGACCACTGTAATCTCTTATTATTTTTATGTGTCACATTGTTTCACGTCCTTGTATTCAAGCATTTCTAAAGATGGTGATTTTCAGGCTATTTCTTCGTAGCCTACAGACAGAAGAAAAGGAAAAGAACACATGACAAATCAGACTACACACAGGGTATGTTTGTAGTCTGTAACCGTGGAGACATATAGGTCTAATTTATAAAATATGGGTGCCTCATTTTTATTTTAGATGCATGGGAGCATAAAAAGAGGGGAAAATGCAGTGCACTCTGCAGGCAGGGTGTTATAGAAAAGGAGGAGCATAAATGACAGGTTATACAAATTTTTTTCCTACAAACCTATACATCAATCTGCTCAGCTCCTCCTGTTCCGTAAAAGCAGATTGAACAGCCTTTTTCATGTGGCGGGTTCCATTTAAAAATGTATAAATTTCCAGCAGCACCCCGGATTCCAATCTGGTGGCTGTGCCTCCTTCTTCCTTCCCTCCCTTATTTTTAATTGAGTTACACACCTTCTACTGTTCATCCCTTGTTTTGATTGTTTCATTTTTTTATATAATGTTTTACTCTACTGCGTCAGAGTATTTGCTGATTCCCTTCCCCTCACTACCCTTCTCCCTCTTCCCCCTCTCATATTCAGTTTTGATTAATGTAGTTTTTTCCATTTGTGCAAAACTTTAATAAAAATTCTAAATGAAAAAAAAAATGTATAAATGATTGTAGAAATGCTCGATTAAAGACAATGTGTCACCAAAATAATTATTTTATTTTATTTTTTTTGTAACTCGGTGGTTCTAGGGGGCAGGTGACTAAAGCAGCTGTGGATAGAAGATCCTAAGGACAGCAGTGTTGGAGAGAAGACCTTGAGAATAGTGGCCATGAATACAGCAGGCTGGGCACAGGGACTGGGTTAAAAGAGGTTCAGAAGTTCAGCGGGACAGTCCCAGGAGCTTCAAAACAGCCTCAGCATACTGGATACAGAAATGGCCACCTGTAAGCAAGACAATGTAAGAGTGCATGATAAATAAAGTGCAGTGAGGGAGAGAAGAAAATGGTGCCTAAGTACAGATATAGAATTGAAACTAGATATACAGCTGCTATGCTGATGAAATTTGGGCCTCCTTCCTCTCATAAGGCCCTTTATCCCCTTACTACCTTGCTGTGCTCATCTGGTAGAAATAGTGTATAATATGGTATATGCTGCATACTATGTTTGTGATTGCATATTGTAACCTGTAGAATAGTACCTATTATTGCACCATAATATTGCGGTAATATTGAGATGAGAGGGTTACACATAAATTTGCAGTCTGATTAGGCTCTTTTCACACCACATCTTTAATGTCCGCCCAAGGTTTCAGTCTGGAGGATTTCCTGACAGACACCTTGGAGGTATATCTCTGACGGGTGAGTGACATCTGTTTCCCCTAGGGGTCCATGTGAAAAAAACATCATATACCTCATGCTATAGTTTTTTTTATTCTCTTTACAGGATGTTTGTGTATCGAAAAGCAGACTCTACTGGCCTAGTGAATACAACAACAAGTAAGCCCTGGTGTATACCACCCTATGGAGGGCAAAAATACTCCTATATACTACAGATCCTTAAATTCTATATTAATGTTAGATGTTAAATGTTAGCACTGCTAAGCTAAAAATTTTAAGAACTCTTAACTTGTCTTGTCATGACTTCTATTTGCTTTTGAGTATTTGTTGTCCTGGGAAACAAGCAACGTAGAACCACCTGCTCATTATTTTTATAGATAAGCCATAACATTAAAGGGGTTGTCCAGGACCCAGACATTTTCTATATACTGCACAAATGAAATATTTGTGCCAGCTGAAGTAAATTTATAATATATTGTTATTACCACAATGGCCTCCCTTGTCCTGGTCCCAATACGGACATATGATCACTAGCAGTGGTTTCTGTGACCTTATCACATCCTGCACCTCACTTTCCTGACACGGCATCAGCGCTCCCAGGTGTGGGCTGGCCAAGCTCTGCTTTCCCCCTCCCCTCTCCTGTGAGCACTGCTTCACAGTGCCAGTGTCTTCTGCGCATGCGCACGATCTCTGCTGTCCCTGTATACAGAGAACAGAGATCTGGCGCATATACACTAGACACTGGCACTGTGAAGCAGCACTCACGGAAGAGGGGTGGGGGAAGACAAGGCTAGGCTAACCGATACTAGGGAATGCTCATCTTGTGCCATAGGAATGAGGCACAGGTTATGAGACGATATATGTGACGTCGCAGAAACCACTGCCAGTGTTCACGTGACCACATCGGGAATGGGACAAAAGGGGCATATTGGTATAAACAGTATATTACATATTTATCTGGGTCCTGGACAACCCCTTTAAATTCAGATATTTTGTAGTTCCCCTCTTACTGCTTAAAAAGATCTGACCTGTGAAGACAACTCCAGACGACCTCTGGATGGGCTATTGGAGGTATCCATGTTGGTCTAGTTCATGGTTGGCAGTCAAACATGCACCCTACCAGACCTATTTGGTGTTCATAGGGCTAATGGAATCAGCTGAGCAATATACTTTGCTTTCTCCATCAGTTTCATAGGCATGGAACAGCATTGACGTGGACCAGCACTCCAATCAAAATCCTCCTCACTGCAGGTGTACAATGAGGAGGAACTGGAGGCTCAGGACCATCATTCTAGTGATTGTGGGGGTCCCAGTGGTGGTGTCCTCAGCGATCAGATACAGTATTTATCAACAATCTTGTGAATCATGGGAACAAGAAATGTGGGAACTGTTGTGCATATTTAGGTGACTCCCAGTTATCAGACTTTGATTTTTGCCTATTTATGTTTCATGAAAATTCTCTGTTGAAAATCCTCTTTCAACAAAGGATACTGCTTACAAGGTAGAACTTTAGATTTAACACTTTGTTCATGTTCGCTCTCCAAACCATAAATATGTATGTAGTAACATTTTAATGGTTTGTAGATAGAAAGTGTTCTGGTTAGTGTCTGGAACCGATGAAGCACAATATTAGGAATGACTTGCAGAAATAGTTGAACCATTCTTCCATTATCTCATACCAGTCCTTATAAGTCAGATTAACATGATTTTTCTTGCATGTTCCTCAAATCATTTATTTTTTAATGGCCAGATATCTGAAAAAATCTAATTAGATAAGGTAATAAATAAGACTGCTCTTAGTGTGAGCGAAAAAACACTCCCCCCGTTCTCAGGATCAGTGGGGGTCTCAGTGGTCGGAGAACCACCAATCAGCAATGTATCTAATACTTTTCCTTTTAAAATATGCCCCCTTTGAAGTGAACGCCGACTTTGTGGAACTTCACAACATTATAAATGTTTTTGAATTGCCCTGTTCAGATGTGCTTCAGTAAAGTGCTGCGATTGTGAATTTACAGGTGCCAGCAATCTTTGTGTGCCCAGTGTTTAGGCAATCCTCAGGGTGAGTAGATGAGAAATCGGTGATGACTTGCATTCCGGCGCTGGTGTCTGCAGGAATTCAGTAGTAAAAGAGAATCTATCGGGTACAGACCTATCTCTGTGTCATGGCGGTCTTTGATCAGGTCTACCAAATTAAGCCCACCCCCAATGCATTTGCAGGCTGATTTGTAAATCCATAAAAGTATGATTTTCTATGCATTGTTTTAATGCCTTGTGGCAACAGGATATACTTCTACTGCTATTAAATGCCCCCACATGACACTGTTTTTGGTTTGGAAGACATTTTGAACCTGATAGACTGCCTTGAATCCTCCTACTGATAATCCAAAATTGTGTCTGGGCAGAAGGAACAAGAAAATATGAAAAAAGTCAGCAAAACCTACCACCTAAAGACAAGAAAACAGTATATTAAAGGGGTTTCCCAGGCTATCTATATTGATGGCCTATCCTTGACATAGGTCATCAATATCAGGTTAGCTGGGGTTCAACATATGAGATCGGTGCTATTCAGCTGATGGGAACAGAACCAGAACCCGTGAATCCAGTAATCTGTATAATGGCTGTGCAGAGTTGCTGCAACTCAGTTCTCATTTAAAGGGGTTGTCTCATTTCAGAGCTGGGGGTTGGACCGCTTGGTCCCCCAGTGATCAGGAGAACAGGGGACTGAAAATCCCCTTGCATTCTCCATGTGAATGATACGCCAGTGCACTTGAGCGCCCTGCAAACTATTCACTGCTGTGGGGCTGCCAGGACTGCAATTTCTGGCAGTGCCATAGAAATGAATTGAGCACCAGTCATGCAGGTACACTGGGACATCATTCACAGGGAGGATGCAGGGGGCTTTCAGTCCAATTGCTAATTCCCCCAGTGATCAGACCCCCGGCAATATGACACTTATCGCCCATCCTGTGGAGAAGAGCAGTGGTGGCCATTTTCTTTTCATAATCATACCCCTAGAAGAAAAACAAGCTCCTGCATCTTACTAAGAGGATGCAGGTTGGCATTAGGGCAAAAAAAGTTTTTATCTTTTATCCCATTCCCTAGAACTCCTTTAATGTCAGATATACAGAGCAGTATTGTCATGTATATTAATTGTTTGTGATTTCCATAATTTTCCATTACACATATTAACGCCTCTAATTATGCATCCATCACTTTTTCCTATCATCAGTCTTTCCTATAGTTTATCAACTTTCCAGGGGTCACACTTATCTAACAAAAATTACAGAGTGTCCTAGAGATTTCTCCACAACAGAAAAACATCAAGTGTCCCATAGCGCATTTTATGGAGCATTTCCAACAAAAGGTCATCCTGATAAATATTGTGTTTCCTGGCTAACCACAATTGTAAACATAGTTTTTTTTCTATACAATGTAATGTAAGCTAGCTTGAAATTAAATTAAAAAAAAATTCTTAAAGTATATTAAAATGTTCAGATGACTTTTCAGAATAAGGTGACATGAGTACGTGAGGAGTAGCAATATTTCTGGACATTATAGTTTGCATTTATTAGTAATTTTCCCCTCTGCAGATTCTCTCTGATTCTTACCTGTCCCTGAACTGGGAGATGGAGACTAGTTGCTATGTTGTCTCCCATAAACAGCACATAGGAGATCCCCAAATCTCTTTCCCACAGGCAGATTATATAGGATATTATAGAGAAATACTGAAAATATTTATGTAAATAAAGAACTTGGAGTAAGATACAAAACTACAGTATTATCTGCAGAGGCCTCTGTTTTCCTGTGTCTCTTCTTTTTCTCCCTTTCTTTCCTCTCTATATGGATATATGTATCTTAATACCTTAGTTAGTCATCAGTTCATCTTTGGAGCCAAGACAGATTAAAGAGGATCTTTCACCAAGTAGAAAATGCTAACCCATTCAGAAAATAGGGCCCCTAGAAGATTACATATAAATTAGTTTTGATTCTCCATGTGGGCGGGAACCATTTCTCTTAGAAAAACATAAGGTTCCCGCCCATTTGGAGAATCAAAAATAGTTTATATGTAATCTTCCAGGGGCCATATCTTTTGAATGGGTGGACGGATTTTAAAAAGAAAAACACCAAACTGATCAGGGGAGCGTGAAGAATACAATTATGTATTAATTTAGCATTTTCTACTTGGTGGCAGATCCTCTTTAAGATATATTAAAATGTATCTTATATTTGCCGGTATTATTGATTTATCCACATTTTCTTGACAAGTTAGTTATTTTACAAAAAAAAAAAAGCCTCCAATAAGTTTCAATATATATCAGACAAGGTCTGGAGACTTAGTAAAAGATAAACACTGGGGGAGTGAATCTGGTCAGTAAGTCTATTATGGCGTCATCTGTGTTAAAGTGAAGAATCTAAATCTGTCAAGGTGGATGTTCATGTTATGTAGTCTGAATTGTGTTTTAAAATGTCTTCTTTTCTAAAAAAAAAAAAATAGACATTCCTCCGAGGAGCAGCACCTACATCTCATTGTTTATTGCATTATCATACCAGTCGTGGATTGTTTTCTTTAGACACGCTACTCCAGCATGTTTACAATGAACGGCGATGAGCTACAATAGAAGAAACAGCCCAATAGCTACTATTAAAAAAATACCTTTTTTAAAAATTTTTTCTTTATTTTTTTTTTTGTCTCAGGCAACTCCTTACTGCAAAAATATACTTAATCTATGATAGAAAAGTTCTGTGTATGAAATATGAGCCATTCTTTTGAAGATACATTTGAAGACTCATGAACCTCTATTAAAGCCATATTATATCTCTGTACAAAGCAGAGCATTGATGTGGCTGTGTGCATGAGCGCTTATTTGCGTATTTGAACCCTGATTCTATTAAATGTTGGGACTCTCTTTTTTATCACGAATGCCAGATCATCATCTGTCGCTCTGATGTCAGCTCAATTGTCAAGACATATCAGACATAACCTTAGTATGTTACAATATTTAAAAATTTACAATTTTTATGCCACTTTAGCTGAACTTGGCGGACCAAGTCAAACTTACATACAAAGACAAAGGGATACAGCTGTAAATACAGACACAGGAACCTTGCAGCTTCCAGTATACAGAAAACTCTCTTTGTGAGTGGAAAGGTTTTCTATCTAGAGGAAGCCAACACACTAACCAGTAATGTAGAACCTAAACTAATATTTGTTTTTCTTCCTGTTCTATCCTGTCTCATCCAAGACAAAATTTCCTGGCAAGGATAAAATCAAAACATCACCAAGATTCACAATGATGAATGCAAAAAATCTGTAAATATAGTTTTAAAAACACATATATATTAGTTTTCTTTAAAAAAAAATTGCTGTTTGTTTTAATAAAAATGTACCTGCCATGAAGAGATATAAAATGTGTAAATAAACAGAAACCAACAAGAATGACATTTTTCTTTTTCTGCAACTTTTTTTCCCTCACTCATGAGGTTTACACAAGCCACAGCTTCACAATGCCATCAATGGGACTGTTGTGTTAAGATACCGCAGTGGGCCAGGCTCTTCGAGATCCAAGTACTATATGCCGGTTTTGATGAACTCTGTGACAGCAGAGGATTCACTAGATTCATGTTGAGGCGCCGGTGCATCCTCCATCAGGACGTGCACCTCTGCAGAAATCTATAGCAATTCTTAGCTGATGTAGATTTCTGTTAACATTTATGCCACGAAAGTTGCATAGTTAGAAAATTTGGAATAGAGCATTTGCTCTGCCCACACCCTGCCCTAACTACTTTTAAAAAAGTGACGAGGATGGTGTAATAACGGCACTTTAGACTATTTTAGTCTCTAGTGGCATTTAAAAAGTCATAAACCAGGGCCATTTTAACACATTGGTGGCCTCAGTGCAAAGTTTTCATAAGTAGGTCCTCCCCCATCACCACCATAAATACCTGACTTGCACAAATTATAATGCCCACTTAATGGCCCTCACACAGTATACTGCTTCCCTAGTGGCCCCATACAATATAATGTCCCCCTCCAGCTGCCCCCACAGCATAATGTCCCCCCTCCAAGTGCACCCACAGTATAATATCCCACTCCAGCTATCCCCACAGTTTAATGTCCCCATTTATCTGCCACACAGCATAATGTCTCTGTCCATTTGTCCCCACTGCTTAATATCCCCCTCCAAGTGTACCCACAGTATAATGTCCCCCCTCCAGCTGCCCTGACAATTTAAAATCCCCCACCAGCTGCCCCCACAGTTTAACTGTGGGGGCAGCTGGAGGGAGACATTAAACTAGGGGTAACTGGTGGGGTTGTGAGTATTGCAGGGGCTGTGACATACTGTACTAATTATCGCTGTTCAGTGACATCACTGTGTCCGGTAACCATTAGCTGTGTAGCGCTTTGTTTATTATACCTGCACTGTGATATCACTCCTTGGCCATTATCTGTACAGTGACATTACTGTGGATATTTTCAGGGCCATGCGTATATGAGGCGTAGAAGTTGCGGTTTCATCTTTAAACTGGTAACTGACACAGGCTAAAGTAATATCTTACTACGTATAAATTACAGGTAAAGTCCATATTCAGATGCCACACAAAATTTAAAAAATCCCATCCGTACCCCATTAAATCATTTCAAACAATAATAATAATAATAGTCCTTTAATAGTCCCACAATGGGGAAATTCAGTGTGTTACAGCAGCAAAGATAAGATAAGATAAGCAGATACAAATACAAATACAACATGTACAGGAATGTTCCAAGGTGAGAGGCATTACATTAATAGCAGACAGACAGATAGGACGTAGCAGAGGGGGGGGGGGGGGGATAACAGGCAGAGAGATATTTCAGTTCTCTGTGTGTAATGATCTCCGCTTAGGTCGGTGTTGGTTGTACAGCCTAACCGCGGTGGGGAGGAAAGACTTCCGATAGCGCTCCTTCTCACACCTAGGGTGGAGCAGTCGGTCACTGACAGTACTGCTCAGCGCGATCACAGTCTCATGCATGGGATGGGACTTCTTCTTCTGCATGGAGCTCACCACGGACAGTATCCTTCTGTCACCCACCACCTGCACTGGGTCCAGTGGGCTCCCCAGGACAGAGCTGGCCCTTCTAATCAGCTTGTCAAGTTTATTTCTGTCCCTGGTTGATATACTGCTCCCCCAGCAGGCCACTCCAAAGAAGATGGCTGATGCCACTACCTACGTCCATCTATGTTAAATCTCAGTATTCGTTGGAAATTCCTGACCTTTCTCAACATCCCACCTTGTGGCTCCTTCTCCTTACCGTAAGCATCTATATAAATAGCCATCTCTCTTTAGGGGTGAAGGAATCCAGTGGCACAATCACTTCTGTGCATTTAGCCTTAAAGTCTGAGCTGATAAGGAGGGGACTGGTCTCAGTCAAACACACAAGAAAGAGGGGCTCTAATAAACAGACTTGCTGAAGGGTTTTCCAGGGCTGTCAGCAGGAATTTTATCAGGAACTGCTTAGCTGTAAGGTGTGTCATTGCGTGAATGTTTGGTCAGTGTTCTGCTTAGTAAAGCTGGGAGTATGCACTTGATTTTTGACCCTGGACATATAAGTGTTTAAATTATTCTATAAGATAACGCTCTTTAAACAAATTCCTTTGCATTACACTTTATGGTTATTTTCGGTCATTATTTTGGAAACCTGCAGTCTTTTCCTTTGTGTTGTTGATGTTCTGCTGTTCTTTGTGACCTCCTGGACAGGCGGCCAAATGACTGCTAGCAAGTTATTTATAATGTCCAGCTGCAGTGGACACACCTTGTCCTCTTCAACGGCTGCATGAAAAAAATTCTATATCCAGCAATTCCTCTACAGATGTTATTGTAAGCAGATTAACCTCTGTAGTTATTATTCTGCTCACATGGTTTCCTGAATGCTTAGCTTTACCTTTTAGTGAACCTTTTGTTAGGGGTGTAACTAAAGGCTCACAGTCCCTGGTGCAAAAGCTCAGCTTGGGCCCCCCTGCTCAACTTCTCTTCACAATCGCCAGGGGAGTCCCATCCATAGGTATTAGCAGCATTTACATTTCCCTTTCTTTCTCTATCTGGAACCAGACTGCCATGAAGACTATTTTACAAAATATCTGTGCACACAAGCTTCCCATCTCCACAAAGCAATTGTGCCCTCTTTTATGCCTCCCTCCACAGAATTATTATTATTATTATTGTTTATTTATATAGCACCATTAATTCCATGGTGCTTTAGATTTGAGGATTTACATACAGTACACAAAATATACAAAACAGATAATACTAACAGTGACCAACTGGCACAGTGGGATAGAGGGCCCTGCCCGCAAGAGCTTACAATCTATGAGGGAAGAGGTATAGAGACAGAAGGTGGGGGTAGAGGCTGTTCAGGTGGTGGTGTGTCTCATTTTAGCTATTTTTTTCTTTTTCATTTTTATTGATTGTTATGGAGTACAGAGGGTGGCCCTACACAGTGACTAACAGTTACTTCTGTATCTATCCCACTAGACTCCTAAGACCAGAACAGCAGAGATATAAATGACAGTAGCGTTATTGGAGGTTGTAGGCCTTCCTGAATAGGTGAGTCTTCAGGGCCTTCTTGAAGCTTGTGACTGTGGGGGACAGTCTTATGTGTCGTGGCAGTGAGTTCCAGAGTATGGGGGATGCATGCTAGAAATCTTGGAGACAGTTGTGTGAAGAGCGCATAAGAGCAGAGCGGAGTAGGAGGTCTTTGGAGGATCAGAATTCCTTCCTATATATACACTATATACTGACCATCTGCTACTTTTGGCATTTTAGGGTTAATTTTCTATTTTCTGACAGTGAAAACTATTTATCATAAATCTTCTTCGCAGCTTACTGCAATGCCTCAGAGGGGCAATAAATTTACGTAGCACATTGTACTAATACAGTTATATGGCAGATACAGGAATCAGTAAAGCGTACAGCTTACTTGGAGTCCAGTACACTAGAGCTTAAGGGAATCTGTCATGTTGTAGGCAGCGTGTTAAAGATCAGGAGATGCTGAGCAGATTGATATGTAGTTGGTGGAAGGTAGGTTCAATGGGGGAGATTTATTTTTATTTGACAACGGATTTCTGGTGCAAAAAGTTACAAACCTTGAGTTTGTGATTTTTTTTAAAATGACATACAGATGCATCTCAATAAATTAGAATATCTTTGAAATGTTTATTTCAGTAATTAAATTTAAAAAGTGACCTCCTATATTTTCTAGATTCTTTACACACAGAGTGTTCTATTTCAAGTGTTTTATTTCTGTAAATGTTGATTATGGATTACAGGTAATGAAAACCAAAATCTCAGAAAATTAGAATATTGTGAAAAAGTTCAGTATTGTAAATTCAGTGGGTCACCTGCCAAGGTTTCCTAAGCCTTTAAATGGTCCCTCAGTCTGGTTCAGTAGGACACACAATCATGGAAGACGCTGATTATGGATTGTATTACTGAATTACTGAAATGAATGAATGTTTCAAATATATTTATAAATATATATTCTAATTTATTGAGATGCACCTGTAAATTGTTACAACTGGCGTTTTTACAGCTCTCACTGGCAGAAAGTAAGCAGGAAATCTCAGCTCATAGCTGGCGTAATTTTTTCTCAAGGCGCAGGGCCCAAAAGATTCACCTCATTTATGAGGAGGCGCACCCTCTGCCGCTACACAGGATATGAAGGCTCATAACTTTCCCTCATTTTAGCTAATTTTTTTCTTTTTAATTTTTATTGATTGTTATAGAGTACAGAGGATGGCCCTACATAGTGACTAACAGTTACTTCGGTATCTACCCCACTAGACTTCTAAGACCAGAACAGCAGAGATATAAATGACAAACGACACTAAATCGTCTCCTAAAAAGCTATATCAATCTGCTCAACTCCTGCTCTATAACATGATGGCCATAGATAGAACTACATGTACAATGTGACAGGTAACCTTTATAAAGGTATTTTAAAAAACAATAGTACTTGTATTGTTGACGCAGTCACACATGCACTGAATTATCTTTGTCCAGATCAATAGAGGTACTGTAATGACTCCTGAACCAACAACATACATTGAAATAAATCTTTGGGTCATAAAGTATATAGGTAAAGTGTATACACAAGGCAACATTCCACTTATTCAACCTAATCAACTAACTGATATTTCAACAATAAACATGGAACCAACAATGCAAGAATTTAAAGTGAACCTGTCACCTGTTTTGTGGTGCTAGTTTTTATGGGTCCTATGGACATATTATGTAGGTATTTTAGGCGATGTTCACATTACCGTCAGAGGCTCTGTTTGAAGCTTCCATCGACAGTTCCGGTAATTTGCCAAAAACTACAATGGACACAGACGTCTGAGGTAGTAAAAACCATCGGAAGACATTTTTGTGTGTCATGCAACTGATTCGAAAATACATTGTGTTTTGTGCAGCCATAATAAAATAGGGAACAGTATCAAATAATAACACGTTTTCTTGTAACACAATATTTGTTTTCTATGTGTACTAAGTAGGGGGAATATTTCAGTCTAATGCTTGCTGGTGTCAGATGCACCACAACTGTTAATCATTGTGGTGCATCTTGGGCCTTTCATGCACCATAACTAAAATCACATGAAACAGGCCTGGACAGAAATGATGGTACCCCTGAAAATAATGTGACCAAAGGGACATGTTAAATCAAGGTGTGTCCACTAATTTGCATCACAGGTGTCTACAATCTTGTAATCAGTCAGTGGGCCTGTGTATAGTGCTACAGATACTCACTGTGCTATTTGGTGACATGGTGAGTACCAGACTCAACATGGACCAGAAGAAACGAAGGATAGAGTTGTCTCAGGAGCTTTTAAAGAAAATTATAGACAAACATGTTAAAGGTAAAGGTTATAAGACCATCTCCAAGCAGCTTGATGTTCCTGTGACTACAGTTGCACATATTATTCAGAAATTTAAGATCCATGGGACTGTAGCCAACCTCCCTGGACGTGGCCGCAGGAGGAAAATTGATGACAAATCAAAGAGAAGGATAATACGAATGGTAACAAAAGAGCCCCGAAAAACTTATAAAGAGATTAAAGGTGAACTTCAAGCTCAAGGAACATCAGTGTCAGATCTCAGCATCCGTTGTTGTTTGAGCCAAAGTGGACTTCATGGGAGACGACAAAGGAGGACACCATTGTTGAAAACAAATCATAAAAAAGCCTGACTGGAATTTGCCAAACTACAGTGCCTTGCGAAAGTATTCGGCCCCCTTGAACTTTTCAACCTTTTGCCACATTTCAGGCTTCAAACATAAGGATATAAAATTAAAATTTTTTGGTGAAGAATCAACAACAAGTGGGACACAATTGTGAAGTGGAACGAAATTTATTGGTCATTTTAAACTTGTAAAAAATAAAAAACTGAAAAGTGGGGCAAAAGGTTGAAAAGTTCAAGGGGGCCAAATACTTTCGCAAGGCACTGTACATGTTGACAAGCCACAAAGCTTCTGGGAGAATGTCCTTTGGACAGATGAGACAAAAATCGAAATTTTTGGCAAGGCACATCAGCTCTATGTTCACAGACGGAAAAATGACGCATATCTTGAAAAGAACACTGTCCCTACTGTGAAACATGGAAGAGGCTCTGTTATGTTCTGGGGCTGCTTTGCTGCATCTGGCACAGGGTGTCTTGAATCTGTGCAGGGTACAATGAAATCTCAAGACTATCAAGGGATTCTAGAGAGAAATGTGCTGCCCAGTGTCAGAAAGCTTGGTCTTAGTCGCAGGTCATGGGTCTTGCAACAGGATAATGACCCAAAACACACAGCTTGTTTGATGGCAGTGATTGCCTCAAAAGGTTGTGCAACAAAATATTAAGTTAAGGGAACCATCATTTCTGTCCAGGCCTGTTTCATGAGTTTTCTTTTTTTAAAAATTCCGTTGAAGCATGGCTGAAAAGCAATGTCTGACTTTCATTTGTTCATTTTCATAGAATTTTTTCTTTCATTAAACGAGGGGCACCAACAATTTTGTCCACATGTGTATATAACTTTGCGTTTCAGAAAAAAAAAACAGGAGGAATTGTTTGATTAAAAAGGTATATAATCATAACACATATAAAGTGGCCAAACATATCTACATTTCATTTCTTGTAATTACACCAGCTACATAATAAATCATAGTAGTTATTGGGTAATTCCACCCAGTCTCACGTTATTGAATGCATTTTCATTAGGCTGATTCTTGTTTCCTTTTGTTGCCCCTAAAAGGACTCTGTACTCCTGACCCAATACATTTTCTCAGCCTGGAATCACCACTTCCTATGGAAGTAAGTCACGTAGTATAGACAATAATGGTATTTCCTATCATTTCCTCTTGGATATGTTGAACATGCATTTCGTGCACACTAAGAAAGGATTGCTAAACTGGTAGTTCACTAGTGATTTGGATTTTTTTTTTGTGATGATAAAAGTTTCCATTTACATCACAATAGTATATTAGGGACTTGAATTTTCTGGAATTTATTGGAAAGTTCATTTTATTCACAGATTTCCGAATTATTTATACCAACAGTTCTAGAAAGCTTTACTATATATAGCTGTGAAGTAGGTGATCATGGAGATATATATATATACTGTATATATATATATCTTGATATTATGAATATTATCCTAAGTATCTTTTTTTTTTCTTCATTTGGAAATTGATTAAAATTATATTACTTATTCAGAAGTTGCAATACCTTAAAGGACATTATAAATAAGTGCAGAACAATACTGATATGACTAAAGCATTTAAGGTGAGATAGAAAATTTGCAGTTATCTGCAACACCATGTTCATGTCTGTGTCTTACCTTCTTCTCTTGCTCGGCTACTTCTCCCCACTATCACCTTCCTACACTTTTATGGAATACATGATATTTCATACTTACCAAAAGTACTTTGGATGAGAATTCATTGTAAGTGAAGAGTTTAGGAGGAAAAGAAGTGAAAAAAGAAGCATTTTTTTTCTGATAAGGTATATTACAAAGTTTATTGTATTTACTTAACCTATTGATTTATGAAAAGTTCGTTGAAAAACTAGTTACCATTCAATTATTAATTATTAAAACTTAAGCAAGATATCATGGTCGGCACTCCCAGAGATGTTATTTCCATTAATATATGGGTCATGCGGCTTGAGCAGTGCACCCGGTAATATTTACAGCCACAGAGTCCCCTATATTAGTATCAGCCACAGTACTCCCCTATATGTACCCCATTATATTTGTCACTGCAACATTTTACTCCTATATTAATAGAAACCAATTTGCCTTCCTTACCTGGGCTACCGTCATAATACATAATATCTCAAAGACCAGCCTTTACTCCTTTCATATATAGTGTACTCTTCTGGGTGTTCAACATGTCTCCCCTTTTTCTACTCTCCCTGGGCATTATGAAAGATTCCCCATTTCTCCCAGACACCCCAGAAGAGTAGGACATACAATTAATATGTGGCTCTACATATAGTGTGCAGCACATAATAGTCAAGGAGTTATAAAAGTAAAAATATGCCAATAATCTTCAAGGTAAAATTAGCTAAGTGCCCTCTTCAAATAATACTTCTAATTCCTTTATTATTAGTCTTGTTTTCTTATTTTTCATGAACATTCTGATACTGATATCTTCTAATAGTATAATCTTGAACTTCCTGCTAGGATAATGGGCTCTTCAGGCTATTGAGTAATGCCTCGTTGATATTTCTATGAGAATATCAAAACCCATTGCTGTTTGGCAGAAATGCAGAACTGTCTTTGATGACGGATGTAAGCTTTGATCTGCTGCCTTGCACAATCCTCCAAGATGCAGGTATTTCTCTTATTTCACATATTTTACATGTTCTTTCCACATGAATTTCTCAAGTTCAGATATATTGCACATAATGGAAATAACTTAATTTAAATGATATAGAAGTGTCAGTAGATAGTGCCAGTAGACTAATGTGTAGGGAGAAACACAATACCCCCTTTACTTTTGTAACCAGGGATAACAAAGATCAATTATTTTGGATTCCTATCCCCACCAATCCCAAGAGTTGGGTTCTATTGTTTTTTGTTTGAATTGAGCTGTGTGTACACTTACACACTTTAGCTGCATTCAAAGTCTATAGGACTGATGGAGATAGCTGAGTGCTGTACTCACTTTGCTATCTCCAGCAGACCCATTGCAGATACTGGACCCCCATTTTTGTGATAAATGAGCAACCCATTGGTAGGACCCCCCAGTAATCATATTGTACATTTATTACACCTATCCCATTGCTAAGTTTACAAACATGCCTTCTAATGTCACTACCAAGGTGAAGCATTACTGTCAAATGATAACATTTTCCAAGTACTATGCATATGAATGGAATAATCACACCAACTAGAACAGTTAGATCTTATTCACACTGCAATGAAAAAAGGCTGTGTGAACATGGCTATGCCATTTTAAAACACACTGGGGGAATTTATTATTCCATCTACCCTAGAAAACTGGGCAGATTGGATAATAAATTCCCTTCAATGTGATAATGTGGCAGATCTTAGGCACAAGGTCCTTTCCTGCGGAAACGCCGGCGGTTTTCCTATAGATATAATAGAAACAGAAAGTTCGCAGAGGAAACCTCTGCGGACTTTCTGTGAAATGCTAGTCAAAGCATTATACTGTATGTACACCAAAATGGTGTCAACTGAAAGTACAACTTGTTGTAAGGGAATCGCTATAGGAGTGATTCCCCAGTGCTGCTGCAGAACCCAGGAGGGAGGGGCACAACAAGACAGGGAGCCCTAAGCTGAACCCCCCCCCCCCCCCGCTGTCCCTGGCCAACTTGCCTATCTGTCCTAGGCGACAGCAGCAAATGGTTAACAGGCCCTACCTAAAATAGGTGACAACACAGAACGTAGACAGGACGAACAACAAAAAGGGAGGTCAGAAAGCCAAGGGGTCGGTAACAGACGAGCAATGCAGTACAGAATCAAAGTCCAAGAGAATAGTGAAAAGTCCAGGCCAGAGGTCAGGAATAGGAATACAGATAACAAAAACAGCAAGGAGAAATAGCCAGAACGCACGAAGCATAATCAGCGACCAGACTGGATTGGTAGACAGACTGTCAATCACACAGGCAAGGCTGAGATTAACTATTAGTGGAGCAGAGGAAAACCAAGGTGAAGAGACGGGTGTGGCAGAAAATCAATTACATAGTCTAGGACAGTGTTCAGACTGAGCAACAAGAAACCTACGCAAGGAATCAAACTGAACATGCCTCCTTCGCCGCAGCGTGCGAACAGAGGGTGGCGCAGAGACCCAAACAGGCAGAGACATTACACTTGTGGTGCAAAGAATAAGCCTTCACATAGATATAGCGACAGAAAAAAAAAGTCATGGAATTTGAAGGTGAAGATGGAAAACATGAAGAAAGTCGCTGAGCATTATCATACAAACTACCCTTCATGAGACAGCCGTGAAGTGGATGCAAAATATGGCGTTCATAGCCAATTTCTACAATGGTCGTGTGAGCATAGTTTTACCTATGGTAACAACATGAACAGAATGAGGAACAAATGTCTTTTTGTTTTCTCCAGTTTTTCCCTGAAAAGTCACCTTCATAGATTAACCACAAGTTTCTCATAGAATCACTTCAGGTATTGTGATATTTCTGAGAAATCTAAAGAAACATATGCTTACTGGAGCAAATAGACTTTGAAGAAATATATAGTGTGGTATTTCAAGTATGCTGTGTTTGTGCTGCTTATCAATAATACCTACCTGGCCTAACTCCTATTCTTTGTATAGATTATATGATCTAGGATCCAACCCCATTTTTACTACATGGGTGCAGCAGAGAAATTACAAGTTATATTATCTAACCCATTTCATCCAGTGCCATGTCAAAGCCCTGCCACCCACTGTGGTCAATGGCCACCCAAAAGCTGTTGCGGGTAAACCATTAGTTTCAGTCATTGGCCACCATAACTGGGCAGGACTTCGGACGCAGAGGTGGATGCAGCACTCTGTACATGTATGCCCCTAAAATGTTTCTTGGAAATCAAATGTGTATATATGATCAAAGCCTATGACATGGCAAGAAGAACCTTTACCCACCGCCATGTTGGGCATGAAGACTTTTTTAGTAATGAATAAATATTGGCAAGTAATTATCAGCTCATATCTAGAAGATTAAATCATTTTATCTTCTGGAAATCTGTAATACTTGATTCACAATAAGAAAGATCAAATAATAAATAATACTCACATGTCCCCTGTCCTCCGGTGTCTGCCGCAGCTGTCTGTTCGGGCGTGCGCTGTGCCTTCACATTTGATTGGCCTCCTTGGTCACCTGCGGTGCAGGATTTCCGGCAGTGAAGGCACGGCGCTCACCCAAACAGACAGCAGCGCCGGACAACGGAGTATTGTGGACAAGTGAGTATGATTCTTTTTTTTTTTTATAGTTTACCTTCCCCAGCCTCCACTGTGATTTGTCCAATTCCTGGACAACCCCTTTCGGACTTGATAAAATCTTACCTTTTTGCTATCGAAAACATATGATGAAGAAGGCAATGAGTAATTTTGTACTCAAAAACCACCTTGCAAACAGTGGTGTAGCCATACCAATGCAAAGGTAGAAATTGCACCTGGTACTTGGTGCATGAGGGGACCCAAAAACTCTTCTGCCACAAAATCAAACTCCAGTATTATAAATGCCCCAATATGGCAGGCTTATTACAGATTTTGTATTGGGGCCCAGAATCTTGTACCTCTGCTTGCTGTTGCCATACCCATAGCGGACAATGCCCATCTTTTGAACATTGTTAGAAACGATGGGGGGGATATCAATGGCTTTATGCCAGTTTTCTGATGATTTCTTGACTTTTAAGCCAAGTGCTATACTCGTCTTCTATTCAGCAGTCGTATTTCAACAGGGGATATGGGACCTCCATTCTTGTGATCATGGGAGTCCCACCAGTTGCCACCCCCTCCAATCAATCACATATTACTTATCCTATGGATAGAGGAAACTTGGGAAACTTTTTAAATGCCAAATATAGTGATAAAACCTTCCTATGAAATGGCAGAATATGGAGGTGCAATAGGACCCTTTGTTCCAAATATTAGGTCTGGACAACTAGTATCTTGTATGAAGTTATAATACACATGCATGCATAAGACCTTAGGGAGCATTACATAGTGAGATCATGTTCCCATGTGTGAACATACCCTTATTGTTTCTGAAATGGGATGATGCTTGCTAAAACAGATACTATGTTGGCATCAGTAGATGTGGCTGGGCGTGGGTAGAGAAGACATGGAAGCCTGTTCTACTATGATTAAAGTCTTATGCCTTACACATTTCTTATTGTTCAAAGTCTTCATTGACAAAGTCAGAGCTTTTCACTGGAACATGTGTATTTTATTAGTGTAAAATAACTATGCTACACAATTTCACAATAATGTTATACTTTTATTGTGATTTTTAACTTCAATTAATTAAAAGTTATATATTAATTTTTGTATTATTGTGATTATCATTTTGGATTATATATTTATTTCGGATAATCTATTGTTGTATACGACCTGTAAGGTCTTGGATTTGGTATACTTTTATAACCCTATTTATTTAGTTTGATTATATTCTTACATATTTCTTGACAATAAACATTTACGAGTGACGCCTTAAATGAACAAGTGTCATTGGAATATGTCTAGGACCGTGATGGCGAACCTATGGCACGCGTGCCAAAGAGGGCACGCAGAGCCCTCTCAGTTGGCACGCGCGCCGTCACCATATCTCACTAACGGGGAATCCGGTACAGGATTCCCCGTTAGTGAGTGATCGCTTCTTTCAGCTGTATGTGCAAATGTACATACAGCTGAAAACTGTCAGTGTAAGCCGCGGTCCGCAGGACCGCTGCTTACACAGTACATGCTAAATTGATAAAGGCTAAATGCTGTACTCTGGAAGGACCTTCTGATGTCATAAGGTCACATGACAGGGTAGGCGTGTCTGCTTGTAAGAAGCTCCTTCCACATGAAGAGAAGTATCCCGAGCAGTGGAGGAACATGGAGAGATGTGGGGCTCAGGGTGTAGTGTGGGAGGGTAGAAATGTGGGGGGGAGGGGTGTAGTGGGGGGGAGAGATGCAGAGTGTAGTGTGGGGGGTAGAGATGTGGGGTGCAGTATGTAGGGTGCAGGGTGTAGTGTGGGGGGGAGAGATGTGTGGGGGTGCAGGGTGTAGTGTGGGGGGGGGAGAGATGTGTGGGGGGAGAGATGTGTGGGGGGTAGAGATGTGTGGGGGTGCAGGGTGTAGTGTGGGGGAGAGATGCAGAGTATAGTGTGGGGGGTAGAGATGTGGGGGAGGAGAATGTGGGGTGCAGTATGTAGGGTGCAGGGTGTAGTGTGGGGGTTAGAGATATGGGGTGCAGGGTGTAGTGTGGGGTGCAGAGATGCAGGGTGTAGTGTGGGGTGCAGAGATGCAGGGTGTAGTGTGGGGTGCAGAGATGCAGGGTGTAGTGTGGGGTGCAGAGATGCAGGGTGTAGTGTGGGGTGCAGAGATGCAGGGTGTAGTGTGGGGTGCAGAGATGCAGGGTGTAGTGTGGGGTGCAGAGATGCAGGGTGTATTGTGGGGTGCAGAGATGCAGGGTGTATTGTGGGGTGCAGAGATGCAGGGTGTAGTGTGGGAAACAGGGTGTAGTGTGGGGGGGGGGAGATGCAGAGTGTAGTGTGGGGTCCAGGGTGTAGTGTGGGGGGGAGAGATGTGGGATGTAGGCTGCTTGCAAGAGGGGGGAATGGGGGTGCAGGCTGCTTGCGAGCAAGAGGGGGGATGCTGGGGAGGCAGGTTAATTTAAGGTGAAATTGCCGTGTTGGCACTTTGCGATAATTTAGTGGGCTTTGGGTTGCAGTTTGGGCTACTACTATAAGCAATGCATATTACTTGTTAAAATACAATTATTCCATTATACACCTCTATTTATTACACTTTGTCACGATTTTTGTCCACTTATACAAATCAAGGACTTAAAAGAGGACCTTTCATGTCCTCAGAGAGGTGCGCAACAAAATTTGCAACAAAAAAAGGTGTGTTTCTGCAACGTGGGGCCTTAGCCTAAGAGAGTATTTAGTAGTGAGATCACATTCCACCTGCAGCGTCTGCTGACCATGTGCATTGTATAAAGTGTGTTGAGGCACCTGACCAGTGGTAATTAATATTTGTTGGATAGAAAACAGGTCACGTAAATTCTTTTTCTTTTTGGGCATCCCTGTTGTCGTTTTACATTCCAAGCATGGCTTCCATCATACTGTAAATTCCTACCTACTTTATCTTCTTGGATTCAGTTCTAGATGAGTCAGCAAACCACTACTGTACAGTATTTGGAGAACACAACATGTTCCTCTGAAAAGATAATGTAGAGAGAGAGAGAGGGTAACTTAAATGAGAATGTTTTGATACAGTTTGGCATCACATGAAAGCAGTCCTGAGTTTGTGTAAACAGTATTAGATATGCTACAGTCATGGCCAAAAGTTTTGAGAATGACACAAATATTATATTTTCACATGATCTGCTGCCCTCTGGTTTTTATGTGTGTTTGTCAGATGTTTTTATCACATACAGAAATATAATTGCATTCATATTATGAGTAACAGAAGCTTATATTGACAGTTAGAATGAGTTAATGCAGCAAGTCAATATTTGCAGTGTTGACCCTTCTTCTTCAGGACCTCTGCAATTCTCCCTGGCATGCTCTCAATCAACTTCTGGACCAAATCCTGACTGATAGCAGTCCATTCTTGCAGAATCAATGCTTTAATTTTGTCTGAATTTGTTGGTTTTTGTTTGTCCACCCGTCTCTTGATGATTGACCACAAGTTCTCAATGGGATTAAGATCTGGGGAGTTTCCAGGCCATGGACCCAAAATCTCTATGTTTTGTTCCCTGAGCCATTTAGTTATCACCTTTGCTTTATGGCAAGGTGCTCCATTATGCTGGAAAAGGCATTGTTGAGCGCCAAACTGCTCTTGGACGGTTGGGAGAAGTTGCTCTTGGAGGATATTCTGGTACCATTCTTTATTCATGGCTGTGTTTTTAGGCAAGACTGTGAGAGAGCCGATTCCCTTGGCTGAGAAGCAACCCCACACATGAATGGTTTCAGGATGCTTTACAGTTGGCATGAGACAAGACTGGTGGTAGCGCTCACCTCTTCTTCTCCGAATAAGCTGTTTTCCAGATGTTCCAAACAATCGAAAAGGGGATTCATCAGAGAAAACGACTTTACCCCAGTCCTCAGCAGTCCACTCCCTGTACCTTTTGCAGAATATCAGTATGTCCCTGATGTTTTTTCTGGAGAGAAGTGGCTTCTTTGCTGCTCTCCTTGAGACCAGGCCTTGCTCCAAGAGTCTCCGCTTCACAGTGCGTGCAGATGCACTCACACCTGCCTGCTGCCATTCCTCAGCAAGCTCTGCACTGCTGGTAGCCCGATCCCGCAGCTGAAACACTTTTAAGAGACGGTCCTGCCGCTTGCTGGTCTTTCTTGGGCGCCCTGGAGCCTTTTTGGCAACAATGGAACCTCTCTCCTTGAAGTTCTTGATGATGCGATAGATTGTTTGCTGAGGTGCAATCTTTCTAGCTGCAATACTCTTCCCAGTTAGGCCATTTTTGTGCAGTGCAATGATGACTGCACGTGTTTCTTTAGAGATAACCATGGTTAACAGAAGAGAAACAATGATGGCAAGCACCAGCCTCCTTTTAAAGTGTCCAGTGGTGTCATTCTTACTTAATCATGACAGATTGATCTACAGCCCTGTCCTCATCAACACCCACACCTGTGTTAATGGAGCAATCACTGAAACGATGTTAGGTGGTCCTTTTAAGGCAGGGCTGCAATGATGTTGAAATGTGTTTTGGGGGATAAAGTTCATTTTCTAGGCAAATATTGACTTTGCAAGTAATTGCTGTTAAGCTGATCACTCTTTATAACATTCTGGAGTATATGCAAATTGCCATTAGAAAAACTGAAGCAGTAGACTTTGTAAAAATTAATATTTGTATCATTCTCAAAACTTTTGACCATGACTGTATATTCCCCATTCTCAATTGTAGCGTGTTTAAGCATGTTTACTTTCTATGATACCAGATTATATACAGATTGTATTGTATGGGCTAGTATGTAGAAGTGTTACCATTTGATAAGGTGAGATTTAGTGTCATATTGTCACAAAGTCAAAATTGAAAAAAACACTGTTCAAAGAAATGATTCAAGAAGTAACATACAATTACAGGAATAATTTCCATGATGCGGGAATATACTAAAATAAAGTACAGTAAGAGACATATGGTTGACATCTGGGATTGTACTCACTTGCTTTCCTTTATTTATTGCAACTAGCCCAGAGCCCCAGACCATTATCAAAGCCTCTTCTAGATATGTTATGACCTTGATATTGAGCGTGCTGTGATGCATCAGGTCGCACCTACTACACCTGCTCTGCTGACACAGGTACCACCTAATACTATGCATGCAGCTATCGTGTTTATCTAGTGCCCCATGTTCTGAGCCTTCTGCCCTCTTTTACTGTGCCTGCTGCTTCCAACTTAAAGGGACACACCAGTGTTTTTTTTACTCATTATATTGTCTGAAAGACCACCGTTTCAGTCGTAATAGTTATCTACTCACACTATTCACAGTGTCTTTCCTTATCCTGTTTTTTCTTTCCTAAATACACATGATCAAGTGTGACCTGTTTTTTTTTTTTTCTAGCATGGTTGCTGTGTAAACAGGAGGTATCTCTCTGGTGTCTGTAGATATTATTATGGAGCGCTACCATGTGACCTCAGATTCATCAAAGTCCTGCCCCCTGTTCTTCTGCCCTACCTCTTCTGTGAGAGTGCCTCCTCTGTCTCACATAATTTACTCCCTATATTCCCCTTTTTCACATACTGCCCATAGTTACCCCCTTCTCTCACAGTCAGGTCACTATGCCCCCTTTACCACCCGCAATGGAAACAGCAGCAGTTAGTGCAGCTTCCAGGACCTTTGGTATCATCATCCTCAAGGTCTAAAGTCTTGGAAGGCCCATTTTATTATCAAATCTGCAGTGTTATGCACAAACAGGAACTAGATATCAGTACAGGTACTAGGCACAGATGATAGCATCAGCAATGGCATATTTCAAATCTAAGATGACTACCCTGTATAGCTGAAAATAAAAAAAAGCTGGCTTGTCACTTTAATACTCACCAGCATCATTTCAGTGCCACCCCCCTTATACAGAGTAGTGTCTATAAAGTGTTTATAAAGAATTGATTGTGAGTGATTGCTCACACATAACATTTATCTCCATCTTCGCATACTTTTTGTTGGCGGAGGGGTCCTTGTGTTCAGGATCACCATTTGTTCCAGAGTGAAGCCACTCTTTCTGCAAGCTTTCTTGTCTGGCTAATAATCAGTGAGAGTATAACACAACACTTCCCCTATAGCGTTATTGCCCATGAAATGTATAGTTAATGCAAATTCTTCCGAGCTGAGTGTGCAAGTATTTGGGAAGTCAGGAGGAATAGCTCCTGGCTGAACAAGTCAGACAACAGCAATGTAAAGTGTATGAACAGCTCAAAGGTGTGATTATTGAAAACTAAAGGGGGAACAATCCTAGCAGTAAAGTATTACAGTCCTTTATGTAGGAAGATGTTTGGCGCTGCTTTACTTTTTCACTTGAACATATCAGGAAGGGTTTCCATTGAATGACCGTTTTTGTGTCATAGACATACATTGCGTGTGTCGGCAGTGTGTCCGCTCTCAACAAACAATGAACATTCGTTTGTCTGATCACCGATCTGTGTAAAGTGTACTTTACATGGCAATGAAACAGTTATTGCTTTGTTCAATAGAGGGTTTTTTCATCAGGGAACCCACCCCATTTTATAATGCCAGAATGCCTCTATGAGCTACACACGTGGACAAAATTGTTGGTACCCCTCGTTTAATTGAAGAAAAACCCACAATGGTCACAGAAATAACTTGAATCTGACAAAAGTAATTTGCCAAACTACATGTTGACAAGCCACAAAGCTTCTGGGAGAATGTCCTATGGACAGATGAGACAAAAATCAAAATTTTTGGCAAGGCACATCAGCTCTATGTTCACAGACGGAAAAATGAAGCATATCTTGAAAAGAACACTGTCCCTACTGTGAAACATGGAGGAGGCTCTGTTATGTTCTGGTGCTGCTTTGCTCCATCTGGCACAGAGTGTCTTGAATATGTGCAGGGTACAATGAAATCTCAAGACTATCAAGGGATTCTAGAGAGAAATGTGCTGCCCAGTGTCAGAAAGCTTGGTCTTAGTCGCAGGTCATGGGTCTTGCAACAGGATAATGACCCAAAACACACAGCTAAAAACACCCAAGAATGGCTAAGAGGAAAACATTGGACTATTCTGAAGTGGCCTTCTATGAGCCCTGACCTAAATCCTATTGAGCATCTTTGGAAGGAGCTGAAACATACCGTCTGGAAAAGGCCTGTTTCATGCGTTTTCTTTTTTTAAAAATTCTGAAGCATAGTTGAAAAGCAATGTCTGACTTTCATTTGTTTATTTTCATAGAATTTTTATATATTATTACTTTTGTCAGATTTAAGTTATTTCTGTGACCATTGTGAGTTTTTCTTTCATTAAAAGAGGGGTACCAACAATTTTGTCCACGTGTGTATATGGAAAGGGGTTGCTAAAGTAGACAACCCCTTTGAATCATTATCGTTATATTGACCAGTGACTTACAATAATACTAAATAGTGTTCGAGCAATGGAATGTCTCTAAGATCTGCAAATTATCAAATCTTATTTAATTATCAATTTTCAATTCCTATCTGTGGAATGTCGGAAAGGGATAAAAGACAGACTAAAAGCAAAGTAGCCATATGAAGCCTCAAAAATTGGATGAAGTGGTGTGGGATGATTGAGCGATGCCTTCTGTGACAATTAACGCCATCTGTCGCAAACTGAAAGGGACAGATTTCTTGAACTGAGACCTTTTGTTTATCACTCTGGCAAATCATTACATGGCTAAGCTGAGATCTCAGCACTGTGCTAGAGGTTGGGAGAACAACAAAGAATTGGAATGACAGCAAGAGGTACGCAGAGGAAAACCTCTACATGGAGAGATCCTCGGATTGGAAGAATGATGTGTAGTGTTCAATTCTGTACTGCAAGTGAAATTGGGAGTCACATCCCAGGTCTAGGATGGTAAACAGTGTCAACACAAAAAATCAGAAGGCATTCGCACGACATTGGCCTACGAGCCAGACGTCCAGCTAAAGGTGTTCCATTGACCTCACCCCACAGCTCTCAAAGGCCATCATGGTGCACAACAAGACTGCAATGGAAGCTGGAATGGAGGTCTGTCCTCTTTGTCGATGAGTCCCAATTTTGTCTTAGACACAATGATAGCTGGAGATTGGTCTGGAAGCTATGTGGGCAATGCCATAAAGAGGCCTTCACAAGGGAGCATTATACCAATCCTACTCCTGAGATTATGGTTTTGGGTGGCATAATGTACGGTAGCCAGACCTCGCTAGTCTTCATTTCAGGTACACTAGCAGCTCAGTATTACATTTATTTGGTTGGGAAGCCAGGCCAACGACAGGCCACATGTTGCTCGTACTACTGTGAGCAGTCTGCACTGCTTGAATGTGCTACCATGGGCTGCAGTGTCTCTGGACTTGTCCACATTGAGCATATCAGGGACGTCATTGGTCGGCAATTGGAAAGGGAGCTGCCAGCAGCCAGTCATGATGATTTGCCTGCCCAAGTGCATTCAGCGTGGCATGACATTCCTCAGACAACCATTAATAAATTCTCTGATAGCATGCCAAGGTGTGTGTTTATATTTCTGCGTGTAACTCAATACTGAATAAATCGAGCTGTTTTGTATATTTAGTTTCCATTTTCTTATCAGTTGCATGTCATTAACATGAGTTTAATTTCCATAATTTTTTGGTGTAAAATTGACCCCAAAACAATTCTTTAGGAGAAAATAATAAAGTAATCCATGTAAAATAAAATTTTCATTTTATTTGGTTTGGCTGTAAAATATCAATTTCAAAAACTTAATGCCGGTGATGTTCTATAAGGTAAAGGAAACTATAGGTAGCACTGCTGTAAAATCATTTACACAAAATCGTAACATGATGGCAATAAAGATAAAGCAAACAATTTTGCCGCCACCATAGGCATAGAAGGACAATAAAATAATATTTACTTGTGAGCCTAAGCTTGAATCTGTGTTTGCAGAAGATTTTCCCCTTCATTGCCCCCGTTACTTCTCTCTGCATATTTTTATTCTTTTATGCTGGCCGCAGAGTATGTGCTCAGATTGTGTAATATCTCAGGCATTTTCAGGGGTGCTCTCCTAACAGAGGTAGTTTCAACTCATCCAGTCATCTGGGCTTATCAACCAAGGGAGATACATTCCTAAGGGCTGCTCCCTTTTTTTCAGTCCTTCCTGGCTGGGAGCCACCTACAGTTCAGAACAGCCTCTGAAAGAGCCAGCACTGATTGAGCTTTTAGCTCAGTTTCCTCTGTGGCAGAGACAAGAATCCAGACTCCAGTTCCTTCTCCAGCTGGAAGGCTGGCTCTCCTTAGATAGCTGGCTGCACATATCACATACAGGGACCTCGGCAATGCTGACAATCATGGATACTGACCGAGAAGCTGATTATTTTAAAGCCTCGAATTAAGCAAAGTGGATTCCACAGAATAACATCCAAGTCACTATTTTCTGGAAAGATACACAGCAAGTGCATAGCAAGAAGACAATGTTTAACTGGCATAAAAGCTTTTCTATCTTGCCACATTGGAGGAGAGGTGAGACTTATACTTATATTACATAACTTTTTATTATAATATCTGTACAAAATTCATATAAAATAAATGTTAAGGAATAAGACTGTATGCAGATGCATATCGGATATCAGTTTCTATGGCTAATTTTACCATAATAGAAGGAAAATGGGCATTTGTAAAATATTAATATTAGTATGATATAAGATGTATGATATTAGTATGATATAATATGAGAAATCTATATATGTACCATTATTTTGTCCAATATATCTACCTGTGCCGTACAGATTGTGGGTTTGACACAATAAAGCTGAATGTAGGGGTTGCTACTTGAAGCTTCATAATCAGCTATTACCATAGGGAAAAGGAGGAAATGTAGTTATTATCTAGATAGCACCAACATATTCCTCGGCGCTGTACATAGATTGGCATCACTCACACGAGTCTCATCTCTGTTAAGGCTCACAATCTAATTTCCAAATGGGAAACCAGAATACCTAGAGGAAACCCACACTAATATGGTGAGATCATACAAACTCCATGCAGATGTAGCACTTTATCATACTCAAACCCAGATCCCCATTGCTAACCACTGAACAAGTGTGCATGTCTTTTCCTACTTCTATACTTAATAGCACCCAAAGCATAGTGTCTTTTACAAATGGTCAGATACTTTAAAATGTCATGAGATCTTACTGACTCCCCCAACATCCCAATAAACAGTAGTTCATCTCATATAGAGTGAGTTCATGGAAATGACAGTTATCAGAGGGTAAAATATAGAAAATTTCAGTGGTTTTATTACTTGCCATTAAACAGGTAGTTAAGACTGAGAACAGGGCTATAAAACGTGTACAGATTTATTATGGGCTGTCATGTCTCTTCTTAATTATGAATGAGCAGAAACGTGGGCAAGGTTTGGGGAATTTCACCATAATGTATCTATAGGTCATCTGTCTATATGGTTTTGACTACTGGTCATTCACTTCTATGCATCAATGTCACATTCCTTCATTTAGCGAGCTGCTGTATCTACATCTGTATCTCTCTAATGTACAACTTGTAATTGATCTCTCACTAGCTGATTCAGCAGTGACCGCAGCTATAACATCAGCTATGGCCAAAATACATGTATGCTTTATTTTCACTTGTTGCTATAAGGTAAATTGACCCTTATCATTGGTTACAACCTGAGGATTCTGTTCATTTTGTCATTTTGTATAGTTTTTCAAACAAATTCATTTAACATGTTATTCACCTTTATCCAGTTTTCCTTCTCTCTGAGATATCTTTAATCTGACAAAAAGCTATTTTATTATAGCTGCAATTAAAAAGATAAAGGGATTTTCACTTCAATAGGACAAAGTTGTTATACCCTGCACCATGGCTGTCATGTAGATAGTGTACAATTTGACTGACCCACGTAAAGAATGACATGGTTGAAGCACTAGCCCAAGTGTCCTGGCCTCTTCAAACAGCTGATCGGTAGGGTTACCAAGAGAGAGACCTCCACCACTCTGATATTGATAGTCTGTCCTAAACATAAGCCATCAATATTGTAAAACAGGAAAACCCCTTTAAAGCATGTGTCCATCTCAGGACACTATTTTACAATGTACTGTATACTTAACATTTATCTATATAAAACATTTTTCATACATTTCATTATATGAGTCCTATCCTCTATAACAGAGTAAAGCTGTATTCACAAATTCTCATGATTGTTATAGGATACAGTCAGTAAGTTGTTTTAATAGCAAAGTATTCAGATTACTATAGTATACCGATGCAGCAGCACCTATGTCTGTGCACAGTTCTGTTGTTTCATATATGAGTACAGAGGGGTTGTCTAGTATTAGGAAAGAGGATTTGCTTTTTTTCCAGAAAGAGTGCCATGTTTGTCCATGGGCTGTGTCTGGTATTGCAGCTTGTTCCTAGTCGAGTGAATGGAGCTGAGCTGCAATACCTTATGAAGCCTTTAGACAGATGTGGTGCTCCATCAGCCCCATAGAAGTGAATGGCATGGTGGTGCCGTATGTGCACTACTGCTTCATTTATACAGGGGACTTAGGGGCCTTCATTCTAGGAATTACTGCTGGACGACCTTTGGGAATTCCAGCCATCAGGCACATATTATAACAAAAGCAAGACATTATAGAATTCTAGCTAGTTACAAGTGGGTCTTCATTGGGGACACCAGTGAGTATATGCAATGAGTCTGTTTAACGCAGAACATCCCTTTACATAATAACTGCCCCTATGACAGCCCCTATGAATTAGATGGAAATTAACATTAACAGAGCCAGGTTAGTTTATATAACAGTAATTGCAAGATTTCAGCGGCAATCGTGATCAAAGGGATTGTGGAAACAGCAAGGTGCCATTGTGCAAATGTTCTACATCCTACACCCTATAACATCTGTCTAAACAGGACTGGAAACTCTGTAATGACAGTGACTCACTCCCTGCTGAAACACTGCAGTCCATAAATTATCTTATCTCCGCCTGATCATAACCCATAAATTCTAAAAACAACCTTTTCTCTGAAGCCTTAAATTAGGAAAATAATCTGACGAAATCCTTTCAACTGACTAAAATCATGTTACAGATCAGAGCCCTCTTCACAGTATATAATGGACATCCCGCAAGACAACAGAGATGTTTTTCCTAAAACACAACTTTTAAAGCTGCCTCATTTCCTTTAAAATTCTAAGCACTGTTGACATGTTATCCTTTAATCTTCTTTAGTCCAGTCTTAACATGCCCACATCTTATCAGGCTAGACACTTTAAGATGTGCAAGGGGCTTCCCACTAAATTCCACACAGGATGATCTACACAGGACACTGAAAAGGTGTGCAAGTGTGTCAGGACAATGGGTGATGATGTGTCGTGTTAACCAGTGAACCCAATGCTAATGCGGTGCAGACACATCGCCACGTCACCATAGCCAAGTGCCCGTTTCATGTAATTGTCATGTTGCATGATTGTGGTATTGTAATGCAATGACCTAAACCTAAAAGAAATAATTGGTTCATTGGCTAAATGCACTGACACTTGTGTCACATCCGGCTTGTTTCCAATTGTTGGAATATTGCGAAAGACAAAAAGACTTCATAGTTCCCAGGTACTAAAACATCTGTTGTCAACCTGACTAGAAATTGGTATCATCGCTTATTGTTCCTGATTATAAGCAACAAACAAAATTATTCCCAAGATTCTTTCCCTGTAAAAATGTTTCTATTTTCTTAGCACTGATCAACAGCAGAAAATATTCCTTCTTACCATAGAATTGATTTAACCTTTCACAATGATCACACTTGTTAAGAAATGTTAGGAAAATAAAAGGAGCTTAGGAAAAACTTTAGAAAAACTTTGGACTAGCTGAATAGATTTCGATGAACTAAACACCAAAATGCTCCAGATGACAGCCCCGATCAGATGATGTATGTCATTGGGCATTTCAAACCTGGTGACAGGTCATGTTTAAACTCAGTGGGATGTCCCTGTCTTCTTTGGGCATCCTGGGTCCTCTGGAGTTGGGGATGCTCTTTGTAGCTACTCTGGCTAATAGATGGGAGTCTAGGATGTAGGGCCCCAATCTTTTGAGTCTGAATTCCCTAATAGGAATTTCTTCTATTTTTCAACAAATTTGATCTAAGCTCCTTTAATAATGTTTCCTAACATCTGCTGCTATCATTGTGATAGATGAAATAAATGTTATGGTTAAATTGGTTGTCCAGTTCCATGTCAAATGTTCGCCTTGGGGCCCAGCCATTCCTAGTTATGCCACTGGTGTTGGATGAAATGTATTTATAGTGAGCCTGTAGGAAAGGGGAAAATACAGGCTGATGGGAAACATGCCACTTGCACCTAATAAAATATGTTATAAAAGATCATATATTCACATGTACTACTGATTTATGAATAAAAATAATAAGTACACCCTAGTGTAGATACAGTCATCAGTCACAATGTATAATCCTACACAGGACAATGTGTTCCTGAGTAATAGTCACTTAAGTAGATAAGGATGATGTGATTTATAATACCTGAAAGTCAAATCCGTGGGTAATAAAAGTGACAATACTGTGAAAGAATAGTAAACAGTGCTGCATTTCACCTCTTGTCTCACACTCTCTGGTTGTCCTTGTCTTTCTACTCATGACCTTTCTTTCTTTTTTTCTTTCACCGCCTCATCTTTCTCCTACTGACAGGAATTCTACTACCATTTGCTTAAGAGTAAAATTCCTTGTGAAATGCATTGGACATTGTGAACACTGTCTGGCTGCATGGACTTCTGTGGCTTCACAAACACAATGTTGCCAGATTTGTCACATTTGCGTTTGGTTTCCGTTCGGCGAGTCTGCTTGGGGACCCCTCCAAACGGAAACCTATACGCATAAAAAGCGGTTTACCTGGGAAACCACACGGACCCCATAGACTATAATGGGGTCTGTGTGGTTTCCACACAAAACATGCGGAAACAAGCGGAGAGGAAAGTGCTGCTTGCAGCACTTTCCTCTCCGCTTGCTTCGTGTGGAAACTGAGCGGAAACCACACGGACCCCATTATAGTCTATGGGGTCTGTGTGGTTTCCCAGCTAAACCGCATTTTATGCGTATAGGTTTCCGTTCGGAGGGTTCCCCAAGCGGACTCCCCCAAACGGAAACTGAACGCAGATGTGAACCGGCCCTTAACTGCTCAACATTTGTCAGGTGAAACCACAGCGATAGGTCATAGCTATGATTTGGTGAACTTCTTTATCACTGGAGGACATATTAGATTCTTATGTGTAGTAGCACCAGGGCTGTGGAGCTGAAGTCATAGAGTCGGGACCAATTTTGGGTGGGGTCGTAAAAATGTTACTGACTTTGCTTCTGTTTTCAAAAGAAAAATGTAATTATTTTTAATTATATTATACAATTATTAATATTGTATAATTTATTGGATTGTTAGTTTGTTGCATGTTTCCTTTCATAGAAATTCCAACACTAGTTTTTTAATGAATTAGAGGATCTTTACAACTTTACAGCTGTCCATGGCTGTCAGCCAATTATAAAGGAGTCGTAACAGGAATCAGTCAGGCTGTAAAAAATAGAGGCGTTGGAGTCAACAGTTGGCCTACCAACTCCAGAGTCCTGAGTAGAACTACGCAAAAGCCTGCTGACACAGCCAGGTCAATTAGATGTCAATATGGGTGGCCATTGTTTTTCTCATCTCCTATTATCTTGTGGATTTCTACTTCTTTATTTGACCATGTAGCTATTTACCATGATCATATATACCCCGGGCTCTACCAAGCTCTACTAAGGATGAGCTGTATGGAGTTGTGGCAGCTACCTATAATTCTAGGGGGATAAAAACATAATAGAGTGTACATTCGGCTCTAATATAATGGTGTGCACGGAGCTGAAACAAGTTCAGCAGCTCTGTTTCCTAACATTATAAAGAGGATATGGGAACATTTCCAAGCAAATCTAAATTGCTTCAGTTTTTGGCTTCAGATTAACTTTAAATGGGTTGTGCACGTAATACAAAAGGCAATATGCAAACTGAAAATGCATTTTACAGCAGCTTATACTGTTGTAAAACTTTGTAAAATATCAGAATTATCTGCACCAACTGGTGTTCAAAATGTATAGGTAAGTGCACGGCATTCTAGTGAGGCTCTTTTAGATTGTAAGCCCTTGCGGGCAGGGCCCTGTATCCCACTGTGCCAGTTGGTCAATGTTTGTATTATCTGTTTTGTATATCTTGTGTACCGTATGTAAATCCTCATATGTAAAGCACCATGGAATTAATGGTGCTATATATATAAATAAACAATAATAATAATAATGCATACCCAGTAGAATACAGTACAGCTTCTGCTGGCTCTGCTGTGAAAAAAAGTAGTGATATCATTTAGGCTGAACATAGGCTTTCTTTTCAGAAAGAAAGTCCAGTATAGGCAGCAACATTTATAACAGTAATAGGTAGACCTCCTGAAACGGACTCCAGGCACTAAAGTAAAGATAAGCACCTCACTCCTCCATGCTGCTCTGCCATGAAGACCATTTGTATCTCTGTACCTGATACATAGAAGAGTAGCACAGCATGGTGAAGTGCTTATCTACTTGCTTCTCCCCTCACCACTTGGAGTCTATATCAGTATGCCTAATTTACACTGTAATAAATTATGCTGCCCCCTACCAGTTTCTGCATTCTGGCCTGAAATGATGATATTTAGTCATGGACATGTGACCATTGGTGCAGGTCACCACTGCAGGTATTACAACAGTGGGTATGTAACACGTGCTGCTCAATGTGCCAATGTAATTACAGGCTTTATGATAAATAATTGATTTAGTAGGTTGTGTGGATAATAAATGAATAAAAGGAAGTTCATTAACAAACAGGAACATCTTTGGATCAGATGAATAAAGTAAGCATTGTTCTTCTATCCCCTGGAGATGAAAATGCCATTTTTACAGTACATCCACTGCAGTACACAATCATGTTATTCTGTACAGTGTACTATTCACATTTACAAAATGTTTGCGTCCTGTTTATCCAGTTCCAACAATGATGGGTTAAGAAGCCAGTAAAATACCAAGTGGAAAACAGCCCTTTCCCTTACCTTACACAGTTAATATATTGCACTGTGCTCATGCCAAGGCTTTAAGTAACCTCTGCTGTTTTTACTTTGCACTAATATCAAGTATTTATTACATATATATACAAAATATATATGTCTTTGCATGTCATTTCTAGTGAAGTTCTGTTAGTCTTGCATGTCCAGTAAAATACAGTACAGCTTCTGCAGGAACCTCAGTAAAACAAGCAGGGAGATCATTACGGCTGGACATAGCCTTACTTCTCAGAGAGACAGTCCAGCATGAGCAGCATCATTTCTAACAATAAAAAGGTACATGTCAGCAGTTTTATCCCTCTGCAGGCTCCATCTCTAAGGACTTTGTTGAGAAACTGTCATCTCCTTATTTTTCATTTTATATGAAGGCATGCAGATTTTTTTTTCTGTTGAATTTCATATAAATGTCTAAAAAAAAGTAGCATGTTCCCCTGGACTTCATATGTATAAAAGTATTATCTAGAAGTATTATATTTGCAGAAACGGACTGTGACAGAGCTTGTGCTGTGGTGCATGGAGGCTGTACTGTTCTGTACTAAGGAGCTGTACACAGAGCAGTGTGCATGAGCCCTAAGCTAGTTACTATTGCTAGTAGTAGCAAAATCAATTCAACTGCTTAAAACGTACAGTTTTAATTACTAAATACTTCCTGCCAACATCCATACACATTACCAGTTCAGGAGCAAGCAAGGTCTTTGTGTGACTTGTGAATATTACTTCTTAATTATTTCTTAAGATCAGCAGGTATGTGTTGGATTTTCTTAGGGTGTATGAGGAAATTTAACATTGTGGTGAAAACGAATGAATGTCTGGCACTTTTCATCTTTTTTTTCGACTTGATTTATCACATTGTTTCCATGGACCATGCTAAATTCCAGAGAAGAAAAGGTGGGGATTGAACTTTGCTGTTGAAGAAATGGCTGCCTTGTGTACTAAAAGGTGTTATGCTAATATTATACAAAACTAAGCAGAAAAATGAACATGTCATACACAACATTTTATTTTAGCAAGCTCTAGGTGTGCCATTTTCAGATGTTTTTATCCCCATTGATACATTTGCACATTTTACATATCATAATACACGTCTTTCTATAGAAGTCGTTCTACATGCTGTTCACATGCGGCGGTTTTAGCACAGTAATTGGTGGAATTGTATTTCCAAACCAGACAGGATTGCATTGAAGTCTATGGGACAGCGCTACAGTACCTACACTCGCTGCTATAGTTTGTACAGCAGTGAGATAGGCCATCAATACTAGAAACTGGATAACCCCTTTAACTATACACAGGGTAATTCATATATCAATAATTATGTTATGCCTGCTTACTACAGATTTAAAAGAAAAAAAAAAAAAAAATATATAATATATATATATATATATATATATATATATATATATATATATATATTGTTGTGACTATTGGCTACATCATTTTTACCCACAAAGTCATGTGGGCATTCACCACCACAGCTGGGCAAGGTTTTAGCTGCTCGCAGTAGCCAGACCATGTGGTCTTACCCTATGGCAGGGAACAAAATGTTAGGAAATATACAAGTTGCGTTCCTAAATAATTCCAGTTAAATTGCTGCAGAAGTCACACACAATTCTCTTTTTATTTTTTAGTGTACTGTATGTTCTTCAGTGTGTTAAAGCTTTTTTTTGTTTTTACAGGGAAGAAAAGTATCTCATCTGAAGGGGAGGTAGTGCTGACACACATGAAGAGACTAATAAATGATTATGAAAATGACTCTGTAAGTGCTCACAGTCTGAATGGGGATCAATTTGATCACACAGATGCATCTTCAGATTGTCCATCCGAAGTTCCAGCTAAAGAAAATAATATTTGTGAACTGCCTGTGTGCGACCCTCTTCAGCAATTCAAGAGGATATTCAAGTTTGAGTCAGAAGATTCTGGGGTTGAGATGCCAAGTGGAGCAAACTCGCCTTCTTCTCCCAAAGGTTCTGCAAAGAGTTTTGTGATGCACAGCAGAGACCCGTCCTGTGATTCTGGTGTCCTTAGCGCATCCTCATCACCCACTGTAGGGCACATGGAAATAAGCGCAGGCACAACTGTAGACGTGACCCATCCTTTTCTATCAGATGTAGAACAATTCAAAGACCACACAGACCATGGTAAAGAAGATGGTGATGACAATGAAAATAGTGTGGAAGATTTTATTGACTGTCCAGAGGAAGAGCTAGATTTACCTCCATGTAGTGAGGAAAACGAACCATCAGCCATTACTTTGTTCAATACTGAGCTTTCTTCTACAATGGAGGAGGAAACCAAATCCATGGATGACTTCTACAAAGACACTTTTGATGATATCCAGAATATGCATCAATTAAAAAGATGCAACACAAGTGACAGCCTGGACGAATATATGGATGAATGCTGCAGGCTTAGTGAGGTAAGGACATTTCTTCAACATGTAGAATACTTTGCAAGATATCATGTGCCATGATCTCAATGATCTTAGGTTATGTTCAAAACTGTGCTAACCAATTCCATTTTACGAAAGTGCTATTTTTTCACATGACAGACACCAACTGTGCCTACTGGACCCCATTAGCTGTAATTGGGTCCTTCAGGTTTCTGTCATGGTGTCCATAATTTTACTGGACAAAATAGATCAGCATTCTGCAATGGAGTAACGTTCTTCCAGAACCACTTCCTATGTCTTATTCACAAAGAACATTTTCCCTGACATTTCTGGTAGCAGGGAGGGGTTGGCCAACAATATAGTAGCTGATAGTAGTTACTCATTGACAGGTAATACTTTTCAAGGCATTTGTTCTGGACATCTGACAAATAATGTCGTTTTGACAAAGGAAAATATTTGAGCTGCCCAAGTAAGATAGTGCCCAAACCACTAAAATGTGGCGGAACTTTGCGGTTAATGGAGCTTATTTAACTGCCCAACTAAACCTGTTACTCAATGCCTGATTGTTGTAGCGAAGCTAAAGCTGTACTAAACTACAAAAGACTGTTTAAATATAACTAAAAAAATGTGTTTAAATATAACTTCCTAAAAAAGCAAGTGCAAAACAATTCACTATCTTAAAACTGGGACTCACCAAGCCTCCACTCTCTACAAGACCCCATGTCTGAAGAAGAGAGCTAGACTCTTGGAAGCTTACTTATCAAATATACTCAGTTAGCCTCTAAAAGGTATCACCTGATTTCTTCACTCTTCCACTACAAGACCCCATGACAGCTTGTATGGTCTATTCTATGTAAGCCCTTGTACATTAAAGGGGAAATACAGTTCATTTATATTGATGACCTATTGTCAAGGTAGGTCATCAATGAGCGATCAGTGGGGGTCCAACACCCAGGACCCCACTGATCATCTGTTTTTAGGGGGCTGCATGCTTGTGTGAGTAACACAACCACTTCATTGTTCATGCATGCCGATTTATAGCGGCCATACAAATAATTTACAGCCTCATCCCTTAGAAGTGAATGGGGGGAGGCTGTAGTTACATCACAATGCTGATATGAATCAGATGGTGTGTGTGGTGTAAATAGTGAAGGGGTGATGACATTCTTATGAGTGCCATGAACTCTTGAAACAGTTGATCAGCAGGGGTGCCAGGTTCTCTCAATGATGACCTATCCTTAGAATACGTCATTCATAAAACAGACTGGAATACCGCTTTAACCATTGAAAGCCTGAGGTACACTTTTATAAAGAGATTTTATTTGGTATGACAATAGAACATGTGCAAACAAGCTCACTAACGCTGTGCAAATGTCCTGGCAAAAAGGGGTCTCATCTGACAACTTTCCCAGCCACTAGGATAGCTGTGGTAGTTCTTCACTCTGGCTCATTGAGATACCAAATGCCCCAGAAAGGAATCTAGACAAAGGCTGTCTTCACAAGTCTTACTGTATGTGGTCATACAAATAATGATTAGATCACTGCACATGTGTAATACCTAGCTGCTTTTAGCCGCTTAACTACTTACCTGTTCTGCTTTATTAATACACAATTATGATCAATGACGGTAATTTGTTGCCTTGTTAAAATGTAATCTGAGGCAGAAAGTAATCGACTGATCCAATCACAAAATTAAAATAATGACATACACTCCTCTGGCGTGAGTTACATGTGAAATCTATGCCAGTCCCTTGCTGTCATATATTTCAATTCTGGCGCATGGGAATGTCTTAAGAATTCTGTTGCACCTTGAGCCAGTAGAAGAATAAAATAAGACTGGCCTTGGAAACACCAATGTGGGATACTTCTGGATTTCCTGACTTATACCTCCTGCAAAATGATCCAATGTATTCTGATATATGTCTATTGACTCCATTTGTTACAAAAATATACTGAACACTATACACTTTTTGGAGAGGACCCACTGTAGTGTGCTCTGCTTTACTATACAGTAGAAAGAAGCACAGCTCAACAGAGGCCACAAGTGTGTCCTTTTGTTAAGTGAATAAAGCCCTATAGATACATTTCCCTTTTACACTAGTAACTGGTATTTATGACAAACATAGCCTATAAAGCCTATGTACTTCCAATAGCTAAATCAGCTAAAAACTTATTTGGACAACAGCTATTATTCCTAATTTCCCCATACAAATGCATGCTCGGTCAAGTATGTGCGTTTTCATTGGGAGCCTGATTTGTTCTCATCGGGAGCAGGAGGCATTGCCAAAATCCTCAAATGGTGACATCTCCTATGGGTGGAACAAAGGATTGGACATAAGATTCATCATGCCCAATCCTTCCTTCTGCCTATGTGATATCTCGAGAATTGAGAGGCCCCTAAACCCATCAAATAGACCATTTCTCCCACCAAAATTGGGATGTTTGGAAGATTTCTCTTGCATGTATAAGGAGGCCTTCAGGTTCCTTCTTTCTAGCTGAATTGCTATCTACACACATGTCATAATGTCAATATTACTCAGAAACCTGACACTGTCAAATCTACATTAAAATACCAATGGACATGCACAGTATTTGATCATATTGTCAAGAATCCATTTAACAAATATTGACTCACACATATTATATGGGAATGGATATTTGTCTGCTTTAGCTGATTCCATGGTAAAGCAAAAGGATTAAGCAGCAAGAATGGTTTCTGGGTTCTTTGTATATTGCTTGTAAGTGCATTGACTTGTAATCTTAGGGCTGCACACATCATTGTTCCTTAGACCCATGTGTTCTTGCGGCATTCCATCGCTCTACGTGGCCCCTTCACATCCAGTAATTAGCCGTCATTGGAGGCCACGCATGACAGACAAGCTGGACATAGGACACAGAACACCCATTATATCATATTTAAAGATGACTTAAAAGTTCTCGTAGTCCATGAAGAATGCATTTCCTTTGTCCTGCCATGTAACTTTTGCATGGTACAACAAGCTACATTTTTCAACACAGGTTGGACATTGATTAAATTATTTATGTTTCAGGCCAATAAAGGCATCTTTGTTGAATGAGGCTTTATAAGCAGCCTGGCCCCACTCCAGCTCCCGCTGCTTCTATACTTCAGAAGCTCAGGTTTATCCTCTACGCTGACAGATTGTTGTTTTCTATTCAACCTGTATCATCGCCGGGCTTTAAAAGCAATCATGTAATTTATCTTCAGAAGAAAAAGAAAATTGTGATCAGAGATATTGCGCTTTGTTAAACATTCATTGAAAACGACATCAATCTTGCGAGAACATTGTAAACAGTGAAATGAAAATTAAACAGTATTAAAGGATTGGATGATATGTTTATTCTGCTACACTAGAGATTACTCATAGCAGGCACATTAACCTTTAATAGGAACGAATCAGCCACCGGTTTACTGATTTTATAGTCAAACAAAATATGTGTAGAAAAAGTGCAAGGGGCAGATAAGCCCTTTGTCATATGGCAGATAAATATCAAGACATATTTATCTGCTAGAAAGATATCGCCTCTATAAGATTTGGAGTACTGCAGGTTCCTTACTGTAATCCAGTCTAAAAGCCACAATGTTAACCACTTGGATTAATGCAGCAAGCGCAGGCAGATATATTGGGAATACAAGAAAAACCCAATGGGGTATAATACTTCTGCTCAAACAGCAAAAAATTCAGATTGTTCTTCATGTCAAAAACCTCCACTCCCAAATCCTCATGCTTGGAAACAATTTGTCTTCAGCCACGGTATCTCTATCACAATTATCACACAATTCCACACTACACTTCCACACTAGAAAGGCAGAATCCGCACATAAAGTAATACCATTTAGCCTCAAATAAAGTTAAAGGGTTTTATTATACTCACAACATAGCTCATTTCAACAAAACCACTCCCAGACCCAGAGTTTCACTTGTCCGGCTTTTCCCGAGGCATCTTCTTCCAACTCCTTAGTTGCTGTATCAAAGAGAGATATACAGAATAAAGCGCTCCCTGTGTGGAACCTGTTAGGTCATAATATAAAAACCCGATAAACCCTGTACCCTTGAGGTTTGGGGCTCACCTTATGTGGTTGTGACCAGTCACAACCACTATATTGCGTATCTTATAAAGATAGTGAAGGCAGCTCCGGTTCGTCTCTCCTCGGGGATCCTCTGGATTCCAAGTATACTCAGCAAAAAAGTAAGTTACTATGCACTGAGTGTATCGTGGTTAATAAAGACGACCAGTGGCGCTCATCATCACCAATATGTGGTTAGAGAGATTGATTTAGGAAGCACAAACCAACTGAGTTACCAGTGGTTAATTTATTAAAGAATAAAAGTAAAAGTAACAAACTGATTATAATAAAAAATGGTACAAAGGTCTCCAATTCCTTAGTGGACTTTCAGTGCACATGTTGTAGAGGCAGACCATGTTTCTCCCATGGGGCTCTGATAGAGAGGGGGCCCATCTCTGTTTGGTTTCATCCTCTTTGCTACTTAGTGATAAAACCTTGCTCCTCACTCCTAGTTCCAAAAGATCTGCAGGGATTGTTTAATTGTCCAAAGAGTCATGAAAAGGGCATGGGGGGATAGTAGTTGGCCTGGGCGGCAAAACCTATCCCCAAAAGGGAAGGGGGAGTAATTGTGTCCTTTCTCTCCTGCAATATACACATGGACAGGGAATTGTGGACATTGGTGGTATAGTGGTGAACATAGGTGCCAGGGAACGTGTAGATATTTCTAAATCAGTGTGTATATACCCATACATCTTTAATAGCTGTAGTCTGAATTCTCCTGACCTCTCCATACACATGCATGCTAGATTGAGCCAAGTGTGCACGTGTTTTCAATAGGGAAAGGGAAATAAGCTACTGCCAGACATCTCTGTCAGCACCTTATCGCCCCTTAAAACAAAATGATTGAGTGTTGACATTAAACAAGCCTGATCCTACTTTCCTCCAACACCATATGTTGATGAAGAGTCAGGACGCGCCCATAAACATGAAATAGAAAAGACTGTCAAACCTGGAAATTCTGGTGGGACCAGCTGACTATTTTGTGAGTGGGGGCCTTAAGATTGGGTGCAACTATGGGCATAGGAAAGAACACCCTTGTGTGTAGACAGGAGACCAAGGACATCCTTCCATATCCTTCAATATGACTGATCATGGTGCTATTTTCCTGTTCCCAATTACAGTAAGTCTAGTATACAAATATTTCCTGAAATCCAATACTATGTAGACCGAAAGAAGGTGAGTTTTCTTTATTTTAGATACTTTAAAATGAAATGTAATCTTACATTTTTATCATATGTCATTCCAAAAAACTATATTTCCAATAACATCATGATGTTTTTCTCTCTGCGAGAGTTGTGAGGGTGAATATATATACCTTGCTTTATTATCTTTAATACAAATAATGACATCTTAAAGAAAACATATTCTAGCAAATTCCCCGGGATGTAATAACTCCTCTTTAATTGGAAATTCAATACATGTATTGGCCCCCGCCTTAGGCTATTGTCTGGTTTAGAGAAAGCAAAAGCTTGGGGAATATTGTAAGACTTACTCAACACCCTGTTTTTATTTTCACATCTTTATCTGCTGGAACTCATATTCGCTAAATATCATCATTTCCTGTTGTGGAAACGGTCAGCGCAGTGTTATTTCAACAAGACTGACACAATGTTACAGCATTATGTCAACTCGAAAAGGAGTTCATTCTACTGTATGTATAAATGTTGTACAATGTATCTAATGTACATTTTAGGATACAGCAAAAAGAAATAAGGAGCTTGTCTGCCCCTCCCTGAGACCACCCTCTTGACAGTAGACTATCTGTATTGATGGCTGAAGAACGGTGGGAACTAGAGAAAAAATTCCAACTGTGCTTGAATCAGTGGAGCGGAGCCTAATAAAGGATGCAAACAACTGGAGTTGGTGGAGGTGGTGAAAGTTCCCTGAATAATGGAAAAGGACTATAGAGAGAATGAAGAGAATTTCTTTTGAAAGTTGACCTCTTACCATAGCATATTAAAACACTAGGGGCAGATTTATTAGGACAGGCTTTTTATACATTTGATAACCCTAAAATGGAGGAGCTATATGAGTAGGACAATATGCTATTAGAACATAGCAGAAGTCTTAAACTTAGTATGGCAGATAGATGAGGTTCAAATTTTGGAGTGGCACCAGCAGACTGGTGTGGCATATGACCTGAAACGTAGAGGCAGCTGCAGCATTAAAGTATTAAAAAAAATCAGCAGTTGACACACTTTGGGGTAGAACACATGAAATGGTGAGCTTACTGTCTTCAACTGGTGATATCTCTGGTTTTCTCATAGCTAGAACTGTGACATTGGTAGCATCTGAGGTGGCTTTAATATGCCACCAGGACCACAGTTCTAGGTGGTATAAAACTGAAGATACAGCTATTTGAAATAATCCTCCCAGCCTCAGTTTCTTGATACAGTATAAGGATATTGCAAAACAAATGTGTCTTGATGCAACAAATGTTACTTTGCTACATCTGTATTGAAATCTTTCTCATCTGGTCAGTAAAGGCAGTAAAGAGATCAGGATTTTCTAGCACATCCTGAGAGTCATAGTAGTGGAAGCTGAGATCAAGAAAAGGAAAACCATGCTGTGATGTAGTTCCCAGCAGCGGGCTCTATTTCTGATCACTAGGATGTTATTAAAAGAAATACACCGAGTAGACAATGCCTTGCAAATTCCTAGGGGACTTGGGTACTACGCAGGTATGTCAATTTCAAGGGGATTTTTTCCTCTCATCATTTTTACGTCACCTTTATTATTTGAAGGAAATCGGCAGCGCTTCAGGTGACATTACAGAATTGTTGGGAATGCCTTGAATAAAATTGGCAGAACATAAATTTTTTTCAAAGGTCCAGGTCATTTCTTATAGATAGATCTAGGAAGTAATCCAACTGTTGAGATAGAAACCACCTGACATTTCCAGACGTTTTAGGACAATAGTAAAGAAATCCGTTCTATATTTGCTTTCTTGTTTCTTTGTGGTTCAGTGATGCTGAAAAAATAATATATACAAAAGACCATAACTCAAATTCCATACAACCTGCTGATCTAGTCAGAGAAGACGTATAAAAGACGAGGGAAGGATTTGTGCCGCTTTCACCAGGATAGCAGTGAATGGGCTTTCTGAGAGTCAAAACTTCATTCAGAGAGCTGTGTATGATGTATCAAATATATTATTTTCTGTTGCTTCTATAGCACCTACATATTCTGCAGCAGTGTATAGAGATTGTCACCATTTACATTAGGCTCCTTTTTCCCAATATGACTTGTACATCTAGTTTCTCTATCTTAAGGTCCTATTAGATGGGTCAATATTCAGGTCAATTTTCGGCAAAGAGAGCTCCTTGGAACTGCCCTGTATAATAGAGCTGCCGATCAGCTGACTAGCGAGGGAATGCTCACTGGTTGGCTGGTCTCATCTTGTAAGCAGGATAAAAGATGCCGATTATCGTCAGCACATTACCCGGTGCGATCAGATCAGTGTTGCCGATAATCCATGAAGCCAAATGGAGGAGAAACGATCGGAGCAGAGATAGTTCTTCCCCCATTCTGTTTGCACAGGCTAATACAACCTTTGAGGCCATATTATATATACATATCATTGGGTCAGGTAACAAGAATGAACATTGAATGATAATTCTTCAATCTAAATGTACAGGCGATCACCTGGCACTAACCTTTTCTCATTTGTTGAGTGATTGAATACTCTATGTGGCATACACAGTATCATATTGTCCTGTGTGAACATGGATGTGTTGCTGAAAAACATGAACTTGTTTGGGGACAATCCTCCCCCCTGTAGGTTGCATCAGACTGTAAAATGCCAATGCAAATAAGTGATGATCAATGTGTTATATCCTTGATCAGCATCAGCCCATGCAATAAGACCTTAAAGAGGACCTTTCACCCATCATATACTTATATATACTTGTTAATAGGCCTAAAGGAAATAGCATTTTGATTACTTGGAATTACTTGGTAGGAGAGAGAATGACTAGTTGTTGGCCAACAGTGCCACTGCTTATCCCAAGATGGAAGAGGAATTATTGTGGGTATATCCAACGAGAAATAACGGGATACCTTAAATACAGTGTTACTCCATGTCTGGTATTGCTAGGTCTAGAATCCAGCGCCTCCTTCCTGCGCATTTGTGATAAATGAAACCAAACCCTGAAGCTAAAATCTGTGAGACATGCTGGAAAATAAAGGCCAGATGCAATATTTTCAGATCGCCTTCAACAGTTTTCATCAATGTGCCCACTGTCCTATATATAAAGTCACCTACATTTACTTGAACTGCCCTGTACAAATTCTTTTAGAAAGTTATAAATCTGAGGAAATGTTGTTACCATTAACGGAAATGTGATTTTACACAAACTAGACAACAGGATATAGCCAGGACGCTCTATTTGGCTAGACACATAACTAAAGATTCAGGTCTTAAGGTTAAAAGGTTACTTGCATCTCAGATATTTATGGCCTATCCAAAGGGTGTGCTGTAAATGTTTTCTATATGCAGGTCCCACCTCTGGGACCCACACTCATCTTAAGAATGGGGTTTAGGAACCCCTGTCTTGAGGCTGCTGTGAATGGTGAGGTGGCCGTGCATGACTGTGGATATGCCATAAATGTCTGACATAGGAAATCTCCTTTAACCCATGTGACCTTTATACATTCAACAGGAGATATGATTTTCTGTTTCACATACCATGAGAAATTTACAGGGTGCTTCTTAGCCCTGTATATGATTTACTTCTGAACATCTATCTGCGTCTACTATCCTTTGGCTAATAATTTATCAGATACTGAAGTAGGTTCAGCATCACATCACGATGGAAAGTAACCAGAGGATTAGCCTCATCTCCCCCTTGTAATGTTCTGCTTAGATAAGCGTAAGGTGGACTATGGAGATACCTAGTAGTCGGTAAGCTGGATAATGGAAAGGGTAGTTTAATGACGCTCATGTAATAAAGTTATGTCTGTTTTGTTATGGTAGGATAATATCCTTTTATTCCAGTCTTGTTTTTATATGTAGTTTATATACGCATTTCGCTTCAAAGAAATCTCTATTTATTATCCTAAGGCAAAAATGTACAGCTGTTCTGCCAGCTGCATGTCCTCAGGAGATGATAGCAGCAATAGGCAGTTTTCCTGGTGGAAGTCAGGCATGTGGGAACAAGCAGATAAGATATATTGGTGACCTGTGAGTAGTATACTCTAGCAAAACCCGATGCTTTACAGGATGTATGGACAATGGTCAGTTCATATTCTGATATACTACCTAAATGTATCCCATTTTAAGATAACGTGTAACGTCCACTAAATGTAGATAGTGAGTGGATCCTGATGCAATTGATGATATATGTTCATATTATAGGGGATAACTATACAATTGTTGGGAATCCGACTACTTGGACCCTTACTGATCATGAACATAAGGTCTGAGTACCCCACATGAATGGAGCTTCAGGATGAACATGCATGTGGGGGTTTATAACTTCTATTTATCTGAATACCTCTTTAGGCCAGGGTCCACATAGCATAAACGCCTGCAAAGTGGATGGGATTCAGGCTAATCCCATTCACAAATTGCATAAAAATATCCGCAGTGGACATGCTGCGATTTCAAAAACCGTTGCTTTTTAATAATTCGCAGCATGTCAATTATATCTACGGAAACGCTGGCATTTTCTGTATAGGTATAATTGAAGAAGAAAGTCCATAGAGGGAAAACTCTGCAGACTTTCTGTGAAAAGCGCTGTGGGAAAAACCGTGATGCGTTTCCATGGTGGTTTTTCCCGCAGTGCTTTTTGGCTGCGTCTCGTTACGTGGGGCCTTAGCCTTAAAACAATTGTCTTATTAGGCCTTGTAAACGACACAGAGAGGTGTCCTTCATGGGGATCCAAATCTTTGATCCAGAATGGAGAGGCATTTGGTAGGAGAGGCATCTGTCCTGGTGGACTTGGACTGTGTATGCATTACATGAACAGCCATAAAACTGCTGCAAAGAGATTCCTTGTACTTCAGGATTATAGCATGCCTTCTTGACCTAACCATTTGGTAAATCCATGTTAGACAACTGGAAAATAACAATAAATGACTTTAGTGTCAAATTCAGGGGCCACTATTTCAGGAAAATTTCTTAGGTGTGGACTTTGCTTTACATGTACCCATGTAGGTAAGGGGGCAGACACTTCATTGTGGGATAGATAAATTAGGAACATTACACTATACTTCCACACACAGAACGGAACTTGTGTAAATTCATTGGAAATCTTCTGCATTCATCATGTGCTCTGCGTGGTATTATTGTTGAACATTTGATCTCCGCACTAGTCCACACATAATGAAGTGAACGGAAAGTCATTGGTTTGGCATTTCCCTAATATTGCATTTGTTATGGGAAAGCTTTGAGTTGACTTCCTGCTTTTGTAGAAGGAGATGAAGAGTGTAAAAGAAATGAGCACAGCTTGTTTCCACAAATCAGCCCGATATTTTTACAAGGTGATGACATTGGCAGCAAGGAAAAGCGAATGTGTGCTCTGTAAATACGAAATACTTTGAAATGTAATGTAGGTCACGGAGATGGTGGTGGCCATTCACATATGCTGTATCCTCATATCTAAGTACTGTATGCAGTGTAATAGTGTTGGGACTTAATTTGATCCCACTGATTAATTACTAGCTTTGATTATTTTGATGGTGCACATTTTTAATGTGGTGGTTAAGCCTTAATTCTGGTTTATTGTGGGTCATTTGTGGTCCAAAATCTTGTATATTATTTTAGACCAATGATTCCCAAAGTGGTCCAGGTGGACCCCCAGGGGTCCACGGGAGACTCGACAGGGGACTACGTTAGATCTTATCTTCACATTTTTTGAAGAGTTTTGGGAATATGGTAGAAATGTAGCAGCAGGGGGTCCACCGAAACCAGTAAAATTTTGAAAGTGGTCTACGAGAAAAAAAAGTTTGGGAACCTCTGTTTTAGACATACTGTATTTATTAAATGCATATGCCAAAGAGCAAATGTTTCTGACACATTCAACACACTTCAAATGCCTAGTGGGCAAAGGGAAGAGGAAAGGTGCGCCAGATTGTGCCAAAAATTTTGGGATAATAATTATAATAAAGTCAACTTAAGGCTCCACATTGCGGAAAAGCAGCTTTTTTTTGTTGCAAATTTTACTGTGGTTTTTGGAGCCAAAAGGAATGGGAAATATATAGGAAGCTCTTATACATCTTCCTTCCTTCTGCTCAATCCACTCCTGGCTTTGGCTCAAAATACACAGCAAAATCTGCAACAAAAAAAGCTGCGTTTCCGCAATGTGGGGCCTTATCCTAAAGGTGGTATAATGTTAGACAAAAGTGTCTAAGTGTGCACAAGATTTATCATACAGGATGTGCAGTTTCAGTTTACATTATCTAAAAAATAAGACACAATTAATAAATCTTTTTCACAGGTACTGTTGGCCCATTAAAGGCATAAGTATCTATCTGTCTATCTATCTCTCTACAATCAACAAATCTGTTTTATTTATTTAGACAGTGCAAACTTAAGAAAGTTATACCACATTTAGTACCCAAAATAAGCAACTATGATAAATCTGTCACATTTTAACCTGTCTAGTATAAGTTTATACCACCTATGTGTTGGCTTACTTTTCACCAGAATTTTGTGAAAGCCCTTTCTTGCTAAGTCATACCTCCTTGTCAAGTAAGGCAAAAAAAAGTGTCAAAATGATGTACTAAATGGGGTGGAAAGCTTGTACACCAGTTTTCTAGTGCATTTAGCTTGTAGATGTCACCCAGCAAAATACTGTCAATAGCTTTTGGAAAGACTAATTTGGCTGACAGCTATTGCTAACAAACTCTCCTTACACAGACATGCTCATTGTCACTTGTGATTTCAATAGGTAAAGGTGGAGTAGACCGCTGCAAGACACCTCTCTCACTTGAAGACAAATGATTGGGCATATTGAAATTCCAATTCGTCTCACTCTTTTTTTTTCTCCCTCACGTGTGCCAAATGGACATGGTGGTGTAAACCAAACAAAATTAATAGGTTTGGCCAATGCAAGTTTATGGAAAAAGTTGAACCTGCTACTGATTCGTTTGGCTACACCCAATCGACTGAATCATACCATTCAAGTCAACCAAGCTTCGTTAATAATTGCAAGTGTGAAAATGATTGTCATTTAATATGTCGGCAACTATGTGACTTTCCTATAATGTTTATTCGCTTGAGTAATGTTGGCGGTATTATTTGTTCATTATTTTTATGGTGTTTGTATATGGTGCCATACTTACCAAAGAATGCATTCACTATGGCACCATCCTAGGATTATTCTATAGAGTACATATTAAATTAAAGAGTACCTGTCACTGAGCACAAAATACTAAATTACATTTAGTTCTTGTCCTTGATTGATTTGGTGTTTTTTTATTATTTTTTTTTTAATCTGTCCACCCATTGACACGGTACAGCCCCAGAAAGGTTATATGTAAATTAGCTCTTGTTCTCCAAGTCAGCAGTTAACCTTTTTACCACCCACTAGGAGAAAAAGAACTAATTTACATATAATATTCCAGGGGCCAAATCTTTTAAATGGGTGGATTTAAAAAAAAAAAAAAAAAAAAAAGCCAAATTGATTGCAGGGTACAACAGCAATAAATTGGTATGTTATTTATTATTTTGTACTTGGTGACAGGTCATATGTTTTTCTTTTTTTGGATATTGGATAAAATCCAAACAGAGTTAGAGATCATGTACACGTTCAATACATGGATGGGATTGAATACAGGGTTCCAGAGCTACGAGCAGAACCACCATGAATTACTTACTTAAATACACTTTTATTGACATTTACTAAGTTAGTTAACCTACAAGATACCTCCACACTAGATCTTCACTTTTGCCTTGGAACCATAAATGAAGACATGATAGAACAAGATAAGATATACAATTCCTAGACAATCATAGGGGACATCCCTTGGGCTAGGGGTTATTAGCTGTTAGCAACAGATAGGTTAAAGGTGTTGCACACACCACAGAAGTAAATTCACTTCTTCCCAGAATTCTGTCCTGAGGTCAGTCATGCCATGCATCATTACACTTCTTTTGTTGATGTAACCTTGTAACACTCTTTATCTAGTTAAAAGCAGTGATCCTTTTCTTTCCTTGTAACTCTCAGAACCACCTTGTTGTAAATCTCAGTTTATTGTGAAGGGCAGAAAAGAACATTTTTGGATTCTTTAAGGGCTTGGAATGGTTGTCCCTTCTTTTGTGTCAATCAACTGTAGCACAGGTAGCTAATAGCGGTATTATAAAAAAAAAACGTACTTAAAGTGGACTTCTAACCACTTTAACAAAGTAACAGATGCACCTGCAGCAAAGCTATAGGAGCCAAGATGAACATAATGCCACCGAATACATTCTGATGCTGCCTCTATTCTGTATAGTCTTCTATATGTTTAAAAAGTTTATTTCTAATTTCATTACTGAATTCATTTTACAGGTCAACCAGGGAGCAACAAAAGCACTTGGATCAGGTCTTGGATATTTGGAGCATATCTGTCAGCTAATAGAAAAAATCGGACAACTTCAGGAACATAACCTAAAACTGCAAAAGCAAGTATTCACGTTACAGAAAGAAGATAGAGTGAAACAGATGAAAGAGGTAAGAAGCATCAGGATCTCTAAATAACTTCCTTTACTGTGTAATGAGATGAGGAATAAAGTGCTGTCCTGTCGTGTATTGACATGTGACTATTAATGCAGACAACATAACACTGTTGACATACAGCCATACACGATAGAGGCTTATGGGAAATGTTGCTTTTTATATTGTGGTGACATGGAAGGAGCCAAACAGCCCTCTGCTGAAATACTGCATTGTCACCATTTCCATTACAAATCTCAATAAATATTATTTTATATGTTTTGCCCCTGGAGTTATTACAGGACATCTAAAGCCATCAATGTTCAACAAAGATATTACCCATGTTGTAAAATTGCAAAAGTTTTAGGTAGAAGAAATACTGCAAGGTAAGAATGCTTTCACAACTAGATTTGTTAATATGCAAAATGTAAAGTGAATGAACAAAAGAGAAATCTAAATCTTATCAATATTTGGTGTGACCGCCCTTTGGAGGAGGAGTCCTGGGAGGCCCCCACAGAGCCCTGATCTTAACATCATCCAATCTGTCTGGGATTACATGAAGAGACAGAAGGATTGGAGCAAGCCTACATCTAAAGAAGATCTGTGCTTAGTTCTCCAAGATGTTTGGAACAACCTCTCTGCCGAGTTCCTTCAAAAACGATCTACAAGTGTAGTGAGAAGAATTGATGGAAGGCAAAGGGCGCGCACACCAAATATTGATGTGATTGACATTTTTCCTTTCTTTATTCACTTTATTTTTTATTTAATTAAGATAAACTATTAACACTTCTGTTCACACTGGCATTCAGGTTTTCGTCCTCCGAGTCTGCATGGGGGCCAGAAAGACAGAGACCTTGTCCACTTAAAAAGCAATTACACTCAGAAACCTGTGGACCCCATAGACCATAATGGGGGCGCTGGGTTTACGCCGTGTCTTATATCACCGATATTAAGTGGAGTCTGGGACGGAATGAATGTAGTGTTACCGAGCAGCATTTTTCCACACCTTCCTAAAGCTTTTGCACAATACTATATATAAAGGTTTTTCATTATGCCACTTAGTAGAATTGAAAAGCAGATAATGTTACGCACAGAACCGAGATAACCTTAAAAGCAAACATACTTCAGGTGATGCTCATAAATGCGCGTTTAAGTCATGGTGAAGTAGTCAATTTATCAAATAATCAATCACAAAGACTGTTTTACCCTGAGAACATATAAAGAAAATGGTAAGTCAGAGATCTAGGAATTCCATTAGATGGGGCTTAGTTTTGGAATGTCAGCAATGTAGGCATATGATATCACCACACTAACTGGAAGGCTTGACATGTAACATTTGCATGACTCCTTTCTCTTCTCGGTGTAGGAGTACGTTGGACAGCACTGCTCCTGTGGAGCTGCAAATATTTTTCTCAGTCCGTACCAGGAATCTAAGAAGCATTTTCCTGTAAGGAGGAACCGGCCGCATAGTATGTTTGTGCTAAGTGGAAACCAATCTGACCTCTCCATGATCCCAGAAATTGGCATTAACTCTGAAAAGTTTGGCTACAAAGGTTGGTTTCTTATCTGAATGTGTCTGTTTTAACACACCCTGATAAAGTTCAGGAGAACAATAGTATGTAGGATGCGTTTTATATTGTCTGAAAACAGACGACTGTTGCTTGATGTATACTTTAGTTATGCTGGTACCTGTGCAGCACTCCAGAATATAGTGTGACATGACACCTCTAATAGGCTTACCGACTACAATTTGCAGTACCTATTATCATCATCATCCACACTTATGGCCTATGCACATGACCAAGTGTGCATCCAAGTTGGGGGCCGAGTTTATCGCGGAATGCATCCGAGTACATTCCGTGATGCATTCATGTCTATGGGGCTTCTGGATCCATTCTGTTCTGATAACATGGATGATGATTATAGAGCAGGTCTTATTCTGCTCCTTTATATTGGAACAAGATGGACCCAGAAGACCCGTAGATGTAAATATCACAGAATGCACTTGGATGGCACGCGGATGTCACTCCAAGTGTCATCTGACTGTATCCGTGATAGACTTAGCCCCCAACTCACATGCACAACCAGTCGTGTGCATGGGCCCTAAGGCTGAGGCCACATGTTGCAAAAAAGTTTTTGATGCAGAATTTGCTGTGTTTTTTTGAGCCAAAGTCAGATTCAAAAGGAGTGGGAAATATAAAAGAAACACTTATAGTTCCCCCTTCTCCACTCTCCACACAGATTTTCCACAATGTGTGGCCTCAGTCTAAGGAAGTGTTCCCTACCTTTATAATCGGTGGGACTCCAAATTCTAGGAATCTCACTGATCCTAAGAATGATGGGCCGCAGTGCTGGTTTAAAACTGTATCCACCACTCCATTGTTTTTCCTTTGCACAGCAGCACTCTTGTCACCCAGTTGTTCAAGGAACTGTAGCAAGGCCCCATTCACTTGCACAGAGCCATGTTGCAGTTTTCTGCATAGCCAGGTGGACTGTTGTCATTGTGCAAAGGAAAAACACTAGAGGGAATTTACTAAATGTGAGATTTCCTACACCAGTCTTAATCCATTCTCCCACTGGCACTAACTGCAACAAAGTTATTAAGTGGCACCAATCTAATTCTCACATGTATCAGGAGGTCCCTGAAGTCAAATCTGTGACAGACAGGAACTGGCATACATTTCTGGTATAATTCGAAATTATAGTAAATCTGATGGGTCTAGGAATCCCCACCCTGGCCCACTTAGATTCCCACTCTGCCCACAGTCTTCAAAAGTGGTGATCAGGGCAAAAAAAACCACTGATATGGTACATCTTAGACGCAAATCAAGACCAAGTGCCTAAGATTTGCCACTGATTCACCAGTTTTCTGCCATTGCAGAGTTAACAGATTTCCCCAATGAAGAGAATGATGAATTTCAGCACTTGAGTTTCACTAATCATAAATGATCATAATGCCATCACTTTATAAGATGGGAATACCCCCTTAACAGAGCGAATCAAAATATGTGCATTAGATAGACACTAGTGTGATGATTGCTATATGTATATCAGGCTTTGTGCCTTGGTTGCCAATGGGAGCCTAACCCTGAAGGTCCCATAAAACATGCAGAGACTACTTTTTTGGTACATACAACCCTGTAAATTGACATTTGTCACATTAACACTTCAGTACATTATGTGGGGAACCGCTCAGGTAGATACTTGGTAGCAGTGCAGGAAACAGGGACACAGAGACTGGATCACACTCAAGTTTGGTGTTTATTCACTTGGTGCATAACAGTTTGCCTTTACAAAGTCATGAACAGAAAACAACAACAAAAAAAACCCTTCTCGGCTGAGAACTAACTATTACAGTAAACAGACTCTCACTCTGGTTACTTCAAGCGGGTGGCACAGAGTTACCTTGATGCAGGTTCAGATACCCAGGTCACTTTTCCTCAGCGCTGGGGTCCTGGGTTCAAATCCGATCAAGGGCAACATCTGCATGGAATTTGTATGCTCTCCCTGTGTTTGTGTGGGTTTCCTCCCACATGCAAAACATATACTGATAGGTAAACTGACCTTATGTAAAACAACTGTCTAATGGAATTAAAATAAATACAATGAAATTATTGGTTAGGTTAAGTTTTGTTCAGGTGTTGTCAAAAATGTAATTCTAACATATCACTATTATGGTTTGTTTTAGGAAATCTTGCACAGACAGATGGCTGGAGGAGTCCTTCTATACTGGGAGTAAGAAAACCCTTTACTAAATTGAAATGTGACGACAAAGACATTAAGTCAATGTGGGACAGGAATTACAATGACCCTTTAGCAGAGCAAGATATGAAAAAGGTATCATATTTCTTTTATATGTGTGTCTGTGTTGACTTGTTTTAGTGCTGTGTTTGGCTCCTATGTCTTTAATGTACCTTTATTATTGCAATATGACAACAATACCCAATATATAGGTTCGTCTCTCGCAAAAGATATAGATAAGTATATGTTTACCAACCATAGATCTCAATTAGGTCAGAGGGTGTAACTCCTGAAGATCTAGAAGTATATAGCAATATCTTAGATTTTTATATATAGAGTCCCACTTGTTACTTCTTGCTAATAAAATCTGTATTTTAGATTTTGGAATACCTTTACATTTACTTGGCAGATGATAACAAGGAATGTTATATTAAGTAACAGTGCATACATAAAATGTCATCTGGTGCTTGAACTAAACATCTGCATAAAACAACATGCAGCTGAATAAATAGACTTTGAAGTGACTTTCCCAAATGGTTTTAATACATTTCTTAACCCAGGATGCTTATATTATGTTGTCTGTTTAAAGAATATTACATAGTAATATAATCTGTACAGGCTCTTCAGCTGGCATTGCTTCTTTGGAGCCTCACAGTCTATGTGGACTGCCGTACACACTTTGTCTTAATGTCGAGATATTCTGCAAGGCTTCAGAAGGAGAATACCTCCATATGTACAGAGTCCATTGAAATATTTTATTATATGTATTATACAGCAGAGACCCGCCACTAATACTCACGATCAATGCTTGCACTGATCGTGGGCATTAAGGCCCCCGAGCCTCGATCAAAGCTTTTTCCCAGCCGCCATTTTGGGGAGGATCGCTGGCACCTGGAACAAGATCCGGGGCTGGCGATCCATTGCCATGACAGCCGGGAGCCGATTGAAGGCTCCCAGGCTTGTCTCTGCATTACCTCTACTATAGACTAATATGCAGCTTGTAATAGAAGTGCTGATATTTTGCAATGCATTAGCATTGTAATGCATTGCATTAGTGATCAGACCTTCTGGGGTTCAAGATCCCTGGGGGGACTAATAAATACATTATATAAAAAAAAAAAAAAAAAAAAAAAAAAAATATATATATATATATATATATATATATAAATAAAAAATTTGATTAATCCCCCTTTCCCTAGAATACATATAAACGTAGGAAAAATTACTATGAAACACATACACATAAGGTATCCCTGTGTCAGAAAAGCGCCCAATCTGCAAACTTATAAAAATATTTTTCCTGTACAGTGAACACCGTGGCAGGAAAAAAAAAAAATCAAAAGTCCTGAACCGCCATTTTTTTGCTGTTTCATCTCTGACAAAAATTTGAATAAAAAGTGATCAAAGCAATGGAAATTCCCCAAAATGGTATAACTAAAAAGTACACCTGGCCCCACAAAAAAGACACCCAATGCATCCCTGTACACGGAAATATAAAAAAGTTACGGGTGTCAGAATATGGTTTTGAGTTTTGGATAAGGGGTTAAGGGATTGGATAAATAAAACGATATAAATTTGGTATCCTTCATAACTAACTCTTCATAGTTGATGAAGGCAGATGAAAGACTACCAGTTCCTAGGTCTTTTTTTTAGAATTTTATGTGGGTGTGTTGAAACCAATAGACAGTGTGCCAGTTACTTTATTTGTATATGGTTGTCAGTTTCAGCTAAATGCTTGGGGTCTGGGACTGGGATCCAGAGATGTGGCCTTATGGATCCGCATAGGATACCCAGTTTACATAGAGGCACATTATTTGTGGTGCCCCAAATAGGCTTTATAGACAGTTTTTTTGTTCTTATTTTTTACAGTACCTGCTAATCCCATCCACACATTGCAGAAAAATACCCGCAGCGGAAATGCTGCGATTTCAAAAAACGTTGCATTTTTGTAAATCGAAGCATGCCAATTATACCCATGGAAACGCTGGCGTTTTCCATATCGGTGTAATTGAAGCAGAAAGTCCACAGAGGAAAACTCTGTGGACTTTCTGTGAAAATCGCTGCAGGAAAAATCGCGATGCATTTCCGCTGCTCTCTAAGTGGGGCCTTAGCCTCAAGCATTCTGAAACAAGACAAATGAATGTAAGGGTATTAATATGATTACAGTACCAGGTGTTAGTCTGGCTAGTAAAAGTGTGATCACAAAGGAGCCATGCTTTTGAGACAATGTAAAGCGTCTGCTTCCCTTATGCATGCTCAGACATTCCTCCAGTATTTCTCTACAAGCCTAAACCTGCACTTCATTATTTGCTTTTCTACGCTGCATGACCTCTCTGGCAGGATTCGATTGTTAGCACTGGATAAATCCAATACAGCAAATGAAAATAGCTTCCAGCAAGAACGACATTACTCCAGAGTGCGAAATATATTATTACGCACTGGGTGAAATACGCTCTATCAGAATGTGTGACGCAAAAATAACAAAACCTGTTTTATTAACATCTTATTATCCATTGGAAAGATTGAACTGGATAAAATCTGTTTCTGATTCTAAGTGTGCGGTCTGGTCTCATGGCCTTACATGCTGTATAAATATTACTCAACTATTATATTATTAGTTTTAAGTAGTCATAGGGTAACGCTATTGAATAGCAGCCACATATCAGGGTCCTCCTTGTTAGTTGTACATATTGTCATGTTCCTATTCCTGTCTTTTAGCTTGATCTCCATCCATGGGGAAGAGTCAGAGATCTTCTTAAGAAAACCAAAAATAAGAATCAGAATAAACTGGGATTATCCTCAGCATCACTAAAAAGATCCTGCCCTCAACTGTACAGGTAAACTGTATACTATGTTGTGCTCATCTTTTTATCTATATCCTGTTGCTTATGTACCAACAACGTATTGTACAAAAAATGTCCAAAGGTTGTCACAGTTCACACCTGTTGGGCGGTGCAAACTAATTTTACACACACACACACAGTTTGGTTAATTGGATTCCTATGAAATTGGCCCATTAGAATGTTGTTATAATGTGGGTGGCAACCTACACAAACAAGGGGAGAACGTACATACTTCATGCAGATGTTGTCTTTGGTCGGACTGAAAGCCAGGTCGCCAGTGCTTCGAACAGACAATGATAAACATTGATCACCTGTGAGCTATATATACTAAGTTCAAGGTAACATCCAAGTACCCTGTTTTAGCGAAAAAAAAAAAAAAAGCTGGCAAAGATGCTGTAAAACATACTGGGACAGATTTATTGAGACTGACATTTTATACGCTAGTCTTAATAAAAGCCCCATTGGGCACAAGGCATGCCAAATTTATCAAGAGTCTCCAGACTCTTAATACATAAAATGCATGTCCATGCAACTGGTGTAGATTTCTTATACAGTATAACTCGCCAGAAACCTGTCCTGTGCAAAAAAAAAAATTTCTGCAGATGGTCATTTCACAAATAGCTTAATACATAGGAAGTGTGCTGACTGCCATCATAACAATTTTTCTAGGTTTATAATTAGAAAAAAAGTGAGCCTAAAAAAAAACGCACTGCTCACGTGATTCCTGTTGATGTCAAGTGTAGCTGGTCTTGTTGGCTCACACAGATCTTTCTTACTTGTAATTGGTTTTCCTGCTTCTTGTTTTTATTTTTTTTACCCTTTACCATTGTACTATAACTTTTAAAATGGAGCTCCACATTTCTAGCAGTTCAGTGTTTCTAGGGTGTGTGATATCCTTTTGTGCCCATAATTCATACAACAGAAATAAGTGATGTTTTTGTCCAAGAGCTGAAAGGAAATAACCTATATATACATATTCTTCAAACAAACCCATACTGTCACACTAACATCTGTAGTCAACCTCTGAATTTCCTTCTATTGTTTGAAGATAAAGAAAACCCAGACGGCAGCATAATCCATGTATTTCCGCAGATTTGTGTTGAAACATTTGTTACTTTTTTGACCTTTTTGGGTTTTTATTAATTTAATTCATTGGAATTATTTTGTTAATGTAATCAGATTATTTATCAGATTATGAATCGATCGCTTAAACATAGAAAATGTTCAAAACATTAAAAAATGTTTCAAAGAAAATAAAAAAAAATGTTTGAAAATAAATCTTCACCTCCTCTTTTCACTTGGTTTCATTTTACAATTAACTGAGAAATATAGAAATAATTTTGTTTGTGTGTCTCAGGAGCTCAGCCATGCCCCTTCCTCCTCCTCACTGCCTTGTGACAGGTTGTAAGACAACTGACTGGAGCAGGAGTCTACCCTCTATGTCCTGTTTGTAGTAGGGCAAAAAAATCATTAAGCCCCGCCACTTGTCTTAGCTGGTTTCTAGCACAAAGATGAAGCAGATGAGCAAGAGACTGACAACTTTGTTCTCTGCTGGATTACTACCAGACTGCAGACAGCACACCATAGGACAAACAAGCACAAAGGCCCCATCATTGTCTACCTGTGAGACACTCCACAGTTGTGTGGTCTGTGGTGGACACCTTAGGCATTTCTCTGAAAATGTATATGTTGTACTAACTCAAAAACAAAGTTTCATATTCATGTAAAAAGAGGATGAGTATGTTCGTGCGGTTAAGAATGGAATGTTTGTACATGTGAATCACAAATGATGACTGTAGATATATTTTTCCACTGGGTGTCCAGCACCTCCAGATACCCTGACACGTCCTGATACACAAGTGAAATCACTTATCATCATTACTGTTATAACATTTCACATTCACCTTGTTGTTTTATACTTATACATACGGTACTATCATACAATGAACTTTTTCCCCCCAGGCCTGATATTGTACATGGTGAGATTAAGAGAAGAGACAGAAACTCCATGATTGTGTTTGAACAGAATGTAAACCGAGATAACGCCTGGTCCAGTCTGTTTGTCTTAAACAGGTACATACTATCTTCATGGGTTTAGGGAAATAACAAGTGATGAACTTTTTATGCAACTTTCTAATATAATTTCATTGCAGCTATTTATTCATTTTAAGATCAGTTTCCTATCAATGAATGGGAACATTCTTGTTTACAGACTTAAAATCTACCTTCAGATCTGATACTTCTCAGGCTGGGATCACATCTGCGCCGGAGTCTCTATATGGAGAATCTGTTGCATTGACCACTGAAAATCACTGGATGAAAAAGTGCTGCAAGTCCAAGTTTTTTGTCCAGCGGTTTCAGTTTAAAAAATGGACACCTGACGGATCCCCTTATAGTCAATGGGGTCCACCGGGCACCGTTGGTGTCCGATGTTTTACCGGTCTATGTGTCCGTTGTTCTGTTCCTCTGATGAACCATGACAAGTGACTCCCTGGTGCAGAAGTGAATATAACGGCAGACCTGAGATGACACAGTTGTATCCAGGCTAGGCAATCCTCTGTCACAAATCTTGTCCCTGATCTGATAGTTTGATACAGTGTAGTATCAAAAATAGCCAATACCAGAGAATACACTGAACTAGATATAACTGTAGTAGCCACTTAGGGTGGGTTCACACTTGCGGCGGCACTCCGTCCGCCACGAATCCGACCTAAATGTCAGAAAACTGGATAGGGGAAGGTTTGCGACGCTTTGCTTAAAAACCCATTCACTTGAATGGGTTTTTAAAGCAATGTGCGGGTGTGCGCTTGCACCCTCTGCTCCGCGAAGACAGTTTTGACATGCAGAACTTTCGTGTCTGACGAAAAAAAAACGGCTTCACGGCACAGAGGGTGTAAGCGCACACTCGCACATTGCTTTAAAAACCCATTCAAGTGAATGGGTTTTTAAGCAAAGCGTCTCAAGCCTTTCCCTATCCAGTCCCTACCCTATCCAGTTTTCCGACATTTAGGTCGAGTGCCGCTGCAAGTGTGAACCCACCCTTAGCAGTAAAAAAAAAAATGCTTTTCTTTTGTTTCCTTTTATTCACAGCAATCTTAAAATTATGTAATGCTTCTTATATCCCCCGATGCGGCAGCAGGGAACATGCATCCTTGTTTCTAGGTTCCCCACATATTACTGCTGTTATCAGCTTAACGTCACAATAAAGGGCTTGTTTGCTTTGGGCAATTATTTTTGTTAGAAATATATGGTACCCTATGCCATCAGATGCAAAGAACTAGGATTATCACAAATACAATACATGATAATATTCTGGTTCCATTTCATAAAGTATGTTGTTTTGTGAGTTTATTACTGGCTTCAGGCACCGGAGATATCTAAATTCTTTGCTGAGCTTGTAGAAGGCATTACGTAATCTATAAGCAATATAATACAATATTTGCAGTCAGAGGCATTGCTTGAAGCGCCACTAGCCATGTGCTATATATAATACTTTTGTCTTCTTATGTTGTAAAGAAGCCTTTGGGCCCCCTGAGGCTCCAGGGCCCACTAGCAATTGTTACCTCTGTACCCCCTATAGCTACGCCCCTGTTTGTAGTGGTAAATCTGATTGCAAACCTTCTTGCATTAAGCATTATTATAATCTCAATGTATTTGTCTCCTTGCAGGAAAGAAGATGATATGTGAATACATAGTGACCAAAATAAAAGGAAGGAGATATAGAAGACAGATGTATAGAATGTATCGGCATGTTTGACTTTGAAATGTGGGAAATGTGTTATGAAAATGTATGTTATGTATTTTATAAGGCTGAACATCCTGTTATATAGATATATTGAAAGCATGGTTATGTGTGAATTACACACTGCTCTGTATTCTGCATATGTGATCCTTTGAAGCGCTCTTTCTATTTATTACCTATAACCCTTACTCTAGAAGGACACATAAAGGCAGATGATAACTGTATTTTAGCGGAGGCGTCAAGAAATTGTGCAGTACTTGCCCATAGCAACAATCAGCTTCCAGATTTTTTTTCAATTTTTCCAATGCCCACTTTTGATGAATTTCCCCCATTGTTATATGAGAATGATAAATTATGAATTTCATGGATCATGTGACCAAGAAAAATGGCTGTGGATTAAAAACTTCTGTAGTGCTTGTTGGGTTATACATGGACACATCATACATACATGGACACATAATAGGCATATCATTTACAGCACAGAATGCACTTTGAATAGAAAGAAATTTCTAAGGAATCATTAAAATTGTATCATTTGCCCCCCTGTTTATAGTATTGCACCACTACCATATTAAGTAAATGGGTTAATATCTATTATATTTGTTGGTAATGGGCATTACTACATTTACAGAAGCATCAAGGTGCCTATCATGCTATAAGGCCTAATGCATATGTATGATGAGCCTGTACAATGGCGCACAGACTTCCTGTGGCTTCATTACAGTAGATGCGCCGTCATGTGGCTCATTTCTAGGGCACAATATAACAGAGGTATTCTCTTCTAGGGGAGAATAATATGGCATCTGATGGGACAAGCCACCATGTTTAATCTGTATAATTCATATAAAATCTGATAAAGAAATCTCTGTATAAAGTCGGTGGCATAGAGAGGTACAGCAAGGACCTATATACTTGTATATGTGTTGTACTACAGCTCCGTAGAACTCAAGAGCTTGTACATGAGGCCTAATATACAGGTGCATCTCAATAAATTAGAATATCTTTGATACGTTTATTTCTTTTAGTAATTAAATTAAAAAGTGACCTCCTATATTTTCTAGATTCTTTACACACAGAGTGTTCTATTTCAAGTGTTTTATTTCTGTAAATGTTGATTATGTATGGATTACAGCTAATGAAAACCAAAATCTAAGAAAATTTGAAGATTGTAAAAAAAGTTCAGTATTGTAAATTCAGTGTGTTACCTGCCAAGGTTTCCTAAGCCTTTAAATGGTCCCTCAGTCTGGTTCAGTAGGACACACACTCATGGAAGACGCTGATTATGGATTGTATTACTGAATCACTGAAATGAATGAACATTCCAAAGATATTCTAATTTATTGAGATGCCCCTGTACATGATCTTTTCACCCACCTATATTACAAATGTACAGGTAAAACACCTTTCTATATGAACTGTGCATAAACCGCAGTTGTAATGTTATTGGTGATATTTCACAGTGCACAGTGAATGTTAATGTAAGAAGACCCCATAGATATAGGTGAAGCACTTACCAAAGACATTATTTAATATCTCTGCATAATCATACTAGGATGAGAAATATCTCTGTAGACGGATTCAATCATATAGTATTCCCTTATGATCACATAATATCTTATTTTTATTAAAAGGAATCCCAGATGGTATTGTGGTCCTACTGTATTTCATAAGGGTCAGACTTGAGATTTAGGGTGTATGTTTGTACTTTGTAAAATTTCATATATAGCTATTGCCTAATATATTTGTTATTAGGATCATTTCTTTTATGAGCTGGTGCAGTCAGATAGTATAGCAGTGAGGCCACAAACATCTCATATTTCCTACAGCTTTTCCGACAGACACGGTATTTTATCAGAGCTTGTGTCTGCTGAGCCATAAATAGACAACAGGCAGACATAAACAGCAATCTTTGTGCCCTTTGCTGACTCACATGGCAGTCTGATATCTCTGCTTTAGTATAGGTTAGTTACTGCTCATAATCCAATAATAGTATATTAGGAAGTTTCTCAAATATAATCCTACACTTTACACAGCACACTATGTAACCATTGAGCTTCAGAGACTGGAACTACTGACAATGTTAGTATATATTATATAGTATATATTGATGTTACTGTACATTGATAAAAGTGAGATGTTTATGATGTAAATATTACGTGTACATAGGTGGCAGTGTTCTATACAGGTTGACCCTGATACGTGTTATATATAGGAATTTATTATATCTGTGCTCCTACCATTACATTTTTGTATACTTAAATAAAACATATCAGCCATTTCACATATTAACTTTTTCCTTTCCAAACTGAGTTCTAGGGGTCTCCAACATAGATGCTGTACCTAGGAAAACATATTAAAGCGAAGGCTACCTTATATATAATCAGTACAGGAGTGCAGGTAATGGGCATATAAGTAACATACTAATGTATAGTCTTGACAACCTGTGCACCATACAGTATATTTCTTGTTAAAGCAACCTTCCCTTGGCATCCACATCTTATCCCCAGATAGCCCCAGTGCTCTTGTTGCAAAATACTGCTGATGTAAGGAGAGATGACACAACCCTATCAGTCATCACGTACCTTTGCAATGCATTGTGCCTGCGCCAGTTTCCTGGTCGTCCAAGACCTACATCCAGGAAGGAAGCTGGCACAGGTGCAGTCCATGGGACAGAGTTGCTGAAAGATGGACTTGCGCCTTGTGCCAATCTATCAGCAGATGGGAGCGGTGGGGCTGACTGGGGAGAAGACTTGGATGACAAGTGGGTGTGGCTTTAGAAAGAAGGTAAATGGTGCAGAACTTCTGAAGAATAAATATTAGTAAGTTGCTTATATCCCTTTTACACTCTCATTCTGATATAAGGTAGCCAATCCCTTTAAATAAAACATTTGCAGACATCTGTTAGGACGTAGTTAAGATGCCCATACAACAGGCCGACTAGTTTCTATGGCATCTCCCGACTCTTCCCCATCAGCAGATTTTTGGGCATGTTGGATATCATCAAGCCAGATCCTTTTGTTCCTGCGAGACGATTATTATCTTTTTTACACAAGATATCTTGCGTAAATTAATAATAAAACTTCCACATTGTATCTTATTTACGCCACAAATATTCATGTTCATCCGTATTCTGATAGCATTGCTGTGGCATCATACTCAGGTATATGGGTGAACATTGACATATTATAGACACCGATGTTCCTTCTTTCCAGTCATTTCTATCTCCTATGTGTCCTGTAAGGGTTGGTTCACACTTGCGTCGGCACTCCGTCCGCCGCAAATCTGACCTAAATGTCGGAAAACTGGATAGGCACAGGTTTGCGACGCTTTGCTTAAAACCCTATTCACTTGAATGGGTTTTTAAAGCAATGCGTGGGTGTGCGCTTACACCCTCTGCGCCGCGAAGACAGTCGGAAACAAAGTCCTGGATGTCCGACTTTGTTTCCAGGGAAAGCAAAGCGTCGCAAACCTTTCCCTATCCAGTGCCTATCCAGTTTTCCGACATTTAGGTCAGATTCGCGGCGGACGGAGCATGAACCCACTCTAATACCTATTTTGTTTCCCACAGCTGAAATGTACTTTAACATGAGCTGGGCAGAGCATACAGAGGGTATACATGTAGATAGCTTTCTTCAAAATAGGGGTGCTGCATGTCCAGCCAGGAACATGGATGAAACAACAGACTGTTCTGTGTACTAGATTCATCCCTCTGGGGGAATTGGACGCATGCTATACAAGTGCAATTGTTTGAAGTGTAAAGTGTAAATGCTATATTCCTGTTTCTTATCTTTTCTAATCTTTTTGGCTATTTGTGTGGCTGAAAAGATTGTTTACCCTGATTATTCTGTGAATAGTCTCACTTCATTGGTTCAGATGTATTTTATATACCATTGTTACATACTTACATTCCATTTCATATAATTTTTATAAAATTAACTCATACTCTGTGTCTACATTTCTACAAACATATCCTACGAGCATTTTATATTTATAAATGTATTGACTTATATTTTTACAAATTGTAAAATATGTAAAATGTTTAATAAACTTCTACATATAAAACATGTATGAGTTGTAGTATATGATATTTTATACTGAGCTTCATTGCTTAAATTATTATGTAACTAAACAATGGCTGCATAAAGAAAAATTCTGCAACTGTCTAATATACAGTACTTGTATTCCTACTCACTACTTTCAGCAACCCTCAGTGAACATGTCTGCTTATATCCATGGGGCTGAAAAGTGAAACAGACTCAAAAAGGACCTTTCACCACCTCCACCAATTCTAGTTCTTAGCATCTGTTAATAGGCGCCGCTCCACTGATTCCAGCACAGTTGGCATTTTTTTCTCTAGCCCCCACCATTCCCAAGCAACAAGCACAGTTATTTTTGGTGCCTGATGTGCCATTTTAGCCCTGTAATGTCAGGCAGGGGGGTGTGATTCAAAGCTCCAATCAGAGGCAGCCAGTGTCAGAGCTCAGAATCATATATCGGGTGCCAAAACTAACATCATTGATTGCTTGGGAATCATGGGGCTAGAGAAAAAAATTCCAACAGAGCTGGACTTGTTGGAGGTGGTGAAAGGTCCTCTTTAAAAGTATTATGGAAGGAGAAATAAAGGGTGCTAGTGCACTCCCTGCACTAGATAAGCTTACTCACTAATATATATCTATGTGCTCCAGGCACTTGATGATTTATTATTTATTTATTATGCTTACTTATATAGCGCCATCATATTCTTCAGCGCTTTACAGACATTGTGGTCACTGTCCCATATAGGACTGACAATCTATATTTCCTACCAGTATGTCTTTGGAGTGTGGGAGGAAACCAGAGTGCCCGGGGGAAACCCACACAAACACGGGGAGAACATACAAACTCCTTGCAGATGTTGTCCCCAGCAGGATTCGAACCCAGGACTCCAGTGCTAAACACTGAGCCACCGTGCCGTGCATTAGATTTGAAGATAGCCAGAGGCCGGAATTCTCTATGTTTAGCCTCCACTGTTGTCGCTTTGGTTCTTGGTGATGTCGCCGACTCTTCTTTACTCCTGTTGTGTACAAGAGTGGTGTCAGCAGGGCAGGCAGAAAAATCTGAAATACAATCTCCTTCACTGTACTCTGCAAATCTAATCATCTGCACTTTCAGGGACCTACGTGTGTGTGTGTGTGTGTGTGTATATATATATATATGTGTGTGTGTGTGTTAGTAAGAAAGCTTTTCCAGTGCAGGAAATGCACAGGTTTGATCTAATTTTCCCCGAATAATCCCTTTAAGGGTAAGTTCACATAGCAGACTTTTTGTGCCAGAATCTGCCAAAAAATTGCTCCTCTCATTCATTTCAATGGAAGGCAGGGGCTTCATTTTCCACTAGCTGAGAAAATCATCTAGAGGACAAAAGAAGCATCCGGCCCTATCTCTGGGAGGATTCCTCCTGAACCCCTCATTGCAGTAAATGGAAGTAGGAAAACTCTGTCACCTGAAGGAAGTTTCCACAGCAAATTTTGCATGCGCGGGTCCTGTTGCAAAATCTGCTGTGTGATCTTACCCAAAAATTTGTACAGCTGGGGATCCAATGTAGACAAACCTCTGAGATATAAATCCATCAGCACAAAACTCTCTCCAGTCGTGATCTCATGAAAGGGACTCCTGGGAACCCTGCTAAGGACCCATCCACTATGAGCCAAAACAGAAGTTCTACCAAACTTGAGCTGTCCTTGTATTACATGAACAGCCATTCATCTGAATGGGTGTCATAAAAATTCTACATTTTTCCTGTAGTGGCTGGTGCAGGGGAAATGCTTTGCTGAGCATGGCTTTCCCCAGCAAATTCAGCTGTTTGTAAGGGGTTCCTGGAGCAGGATTTAGGGAAAAGCTGATGTGACAATGCCTTTAGTTGCTTTGATGTATTAGTGTAGGTAAAAGTTACCAGCCTGAAATATGATCAGTCAACATCTGCATTCTGGCCGCAAGAGCCATGACCCTCCATGATTCTACTAAACAAAATCAGATCACTGTAGAATTCTATGGTAACCTAGGTCCGGTTTGCTAAAACCTTTGTATTATTCCTGTAAGACCAAGACCTCCAAACAGTTAAATGCTGGCCTTTATATGTACATGTATGTGGTCAGGGGCCATTTGCTTGTGGGTTTTGTCATGGCTTCAAAAGCCATAAAAAAGAATGTCCCTTATATCTTGTAGATACATGAGTTTAGGACACAGCTTTGAGTCTGCCACTATTTTTATGCATCCTTGCTACTGCTTACCAGCTAGCTACATATTACACAAGTGCAGTATACAGTCTTTGTAGGGAAACTAAACTATAAATTATGGTAATTGACTAAAGTCCCAAGTTCAGGAGACTATTGGATAAAGCCTTCTAAACTTTAATAGTCTAGGGAAAAAAAGGATTCAGTAGGCTAAAATTTCAATCGACTACATGAATCTGCACAATTTCCCATCTCTTCTGTAGCCGCAGCAATAAAACCCAGATAGCTGATAAGATTAGACAGACAGAATTGCCTTTACCACCTTGATCAGCTAATAATATACCAGCAAGGTGCAAAAATAGGTAAACTGGACCGCAAAGCACTAAGGCTAAACATTAACTGGCTACATTAATAAAACATGAGAGCATATAGCATGTCTTAGGGCATTACTTCTTACATACATTCCCTTAATGTGCAGAATGCGTGCCAACATATGGCTATATTTACCTACATCACTTGGTGTTTTCTAGAAAAACATTCATGGGAAGTATTGTGACTACAGGGCAAGGGCTCTTCATTATAGTTGTTAGTGTAGTTACATACAATACTGAACACCATAGATACCTAGTTCTAATAAAAGGTCACTCAAGGCCTATCCTAAGCCTTTGATGTAGTATTTATCTTTATGCTACAATTCAGTGGTCATAAAAACCGATTAGCACTAAATTCTCTCCAATGTCTATAGGCTTTATAGAACTGCCAGGTGCTCAATGGTAGGCAGCGGTGCACACAGATAGCTGAGGGCCCCTGTGTAAGAACAGTTGGGCTATATTCACACAACTGTGTCCATTTGTTGGCCATGAAAAACGGACAAATTGATCTGTTTTTAGTGGTCGTTGTGTATCCATTCCTTGTCTGTTTTTGACCGGCAAGTGTCATCCGTTTTGCATTTGTTGTTAACAAACCATTGAAAAAAAATGGATGGATTTCTTTGGCCTTTTTTTTTATTGATCCAACCCACTGATCCTTTTTTAATGGACCTAACTCAAACGTCAGTCCATTTTTATGTACATTAAAATTGGACCCATTGATTTGTATTGGGTTATAGCTCCATCAAAACGGATAGAGATAGAACATGTCAGTTTTTGTGAACACACTCATTCACCCTTGTTGTTTTTAAAACACCAGATTTGCTACCATTAAAAATACCTCCATCACATGCCTGTTTTTCACTGTTGTGTGAATAAGCTAAGCCCTTATAGGCCGTTGCTTTCAAATATCTCAGAATAGAGCACCCACCCCCTTATCTCTCTCTAGTAATCCCCAAGTAATCCTTAGCCATCATGCTCATTAACTTAGGCAATTACCCAAATTCTAATAGCGGAAAGTAAGTGTTAGGATGAGAGGGCCCCCTGATCTACTGGGCCCCTATGCAGCTACACAGGTTGCATTATTGGGATGTCCGCCCCTGACTGTAGTTATGTAGTAAGGAGGAACAGGGATTCAGGCACCTTGTTTTAGTGATTGTTTAGGCCTCCAATGTCCAGACATTTATCCTCTTTTCCCCTTTAAATGCTTGTGGTTATCTTGGATTTGACCACGTACACTGCACGGGGATGGAGACATAGCATAGTCCTCTCCCTTCAATCCCATATCTAGCAACTGTATACTATTTTGGGGCTAAGATGAGGTAGGTGGAGAAGGTGTTCAATGTGTGTATATATTTCAAACTGAAGACCAGGGATTGGGGGAGACAATATGAAACCTTATTCCTGAGCACAAGGGGTGCAGAAGTAGCAATCAATACTTGGCCCTGGAGACTCAGGGGGCCCAAAGGCATCTCTCCAACATAAATAGACACCAGTACTATAGATAGCACATGGTATCTGGGGGCCCCATTACAGATTTTGCACTGGGGCCCAGAAGCTTCAAGTTACACCTCTGCTTGACATTAGAGGGATTGTTCCACAAAGTAAACTGACAAGGACCTTTCGTGCGCCCCACATTCAACCTGACCACAGCCAGGCTGAATGTTGGCAGGACTCAGTGAACGGGTGATAGTCAGCCCTCCCATTCACTTCAGTGAAAGCACCTGAGATAGCAGAGTGCTGACCGTCACCAGTCTCACCCACATTCAGCCTGGCTGCAGTCTAGTTGAATGTGGAGTGCGTGAAAGGTCCTTGTCAGTTTACTTAGTGGGACAATCACTTTAATAGATCTGGTTAGCCTGCCTCTACTGAATGTATGCCACTGATTTGGACCTTTTGCATTTGCCTAATTTGCTTCCCCAAATGCTAAATCTGATATTATACACAGGCTGAAATGCATCTTGTCCCAATGGTAGCTTCTGATCTAGTAAGCTGCCAGCATCAGGAACCCTCTGGGAGACTCACAATTTGGAGCATGGTTATCCAAAACAGACACCCCTTTAACTAAGTCCCAGATACACAGATAATAAACTGCTCTAAACAAATAGCTTTTCCCATGAGGCTTTACTCAGTTATATTGAATTCAGCAAAATATTGTTTTTGTCAGATTTCCCAGAAGCCTACAACAATATTGACTGAAACCCAGATTATTCTCTGCCAAATAAGTTTAGGTTCTACACTGGACTTTGGCCAAATGGTCTCCCAGTGTAGAATAAAACTATCAGGAGCCGAGGGGTTACAGATAAGTGCAATATGGTGTTCAGTTTACAGATTGCTATTTTTGTAAATCTTTTGTCTTCTAAAGATCATGGAAGGGAATGCCTACTGCGCCCTAAAGGGCAAATTTACCGGTATATATTGAAAAGATAAAGGTGAGGACAAGATAAAATGTAATGAGCAAAGTAAAAAGCAAATGCATCTTAAAGGTACATGTTCTCTGCGGGAACTTTCACTTAAAATTGACATCTGTGTCAATGTTATCATTTTTTTTAATTGCAAAGTGTGACCCGGATGTTGAAAAATCCAATTCAGAAATATGTAAACTCTTTGTAATGCATATTTGTATACGTGAAATTCTAGAAATGATGCACATTCTTAACAAAACTGAAAGTAAAGTCAAAAAGGACAAGGGTAAGTGAATTTTTATCCAGAGTCATCTCCATCCCAGTGCTCAGAGACCCACAAAACCTGCCTACTGGGCCTTGGACCTTTCATATGAGAGTATTTGGTTTTTAGAGGTTGCCCTGCTAAGACGGAACAGGTATGGGGATTGTGGTGTGACTCCCTGCACACTAATTTCTCCCCCATGCGACTTCATACTGTTCCACGTAACTAACTTAGTAACACACTGCACCATAACTTTCTCCTCCTCGCTCACCCGGGGCTACACATACCTCTCACAATGTAATGAGTGTGTCTTTGCAACTTTGGATGGATTTGGTTGGTCAGGTCAAGGCTCTATGAGGGTACGGCTGCCACCTCTACCCAGCCACCTATAGTACTACCATGCAGTATGGCTCACATTGCGACCTATAATTCGCAGGATGTATGTATTGAATGCTATGTACTCCTTGGCCTAGTTGGTAAGAAATTAAGATATTACACCCTGTAAATTGTCTAATGTATGGCATAAGAAGTGACCACACTGCCTATGTAACTGCTTATTATGGTCTTTATCTTTACTGATTCTTCAATAAAAAGGGGTTAAAAATGGGGATTACCAATATCTGCATATACTGCAGGACAAGGCACGTAGGTCTCTGTTTTTTAGCAAACAGAAGTTTTACGAACTCGGCAACCAGTCGAGCAGCTTTCTAGCTCAACTAATACATCAAAACACAGCCTCACCTGCCATACTACGAGTGCATTCAGAGACGGGGGAGGTACTGTCCAATAGCTTGGCCATTAGTGACAGATTTTATAGGTATTACAGTGAGTTATACCTCTCCAAGCTTAGAGTCACTGACGGAGAGCTTGCCACCTATTTGGGCTTGATCCCCCTTCCTACATTGTCAGAAGACCAACGTGAATTTTTAGATTCCCCTTTTACGCTAGAGGAGCTATCGGGTGCCCTGGCAGATATGGCAAGGGGCAAATCGCCGGGTCCGGACGGCATCCCGGTGGAGGTTTATGCCCAGTATGGGGGCCTGCTTCTCCCGGTGTTGCTTGACTGTTATAACGCTGCCTTTGTGGGTCCCAGTCTCCCGGAGTCCTTTTATGACGCCACCATTATCCTGTTACTTAAGCCCGACAAGGATCCGCTGGATTGTGGCTCATATAGGCCTATATCACTGCTTAATATAGATTATAAACTCCTTACTAAAATGTTGGCGAAAAGGCTAAATTCTGTTGTTCTCGACCTTGTCCATCCGGATCAGACAGGCTTTATGCCTGGAAAATCCACATCGGATAATCTTAGAAGGGCTCAGGTGATAACTCAGATTGGGGCATCATCCTCACATGACTGGGCGATGGCTTCTTTAGATGCAACAAAGGCGTTCGACTCTGTCGAGTGGCCTTTTCTATTGCAGGTGTTGCGAGGATACGGATTTGGAGAGGGGTTTGTTACCTGGATTTCCCTTCTATACTGTTCCCCTAGAGCGGCACTGTCCATTAATGGCGCGTTGTCTTCCTACTTTCCTTTGGGTAGGGGTACAAGACAAGGATGTCCATTGTCACCGCTACTGTTTGCTCTGGCGGTGGAACCCTTGGCAATACTGCTTCGGAATGACCCCATATATAAAGGCATAGTGATAGGCACCAGGGAGGAGAGAACAGCACTATATGCCGATGACTTACTCCTGTTTATGAGCGACCCCTCCCGGTCTCTGCCCAGAGCCATGGCTATAATTGATGAATTTGGTAATTATTCTGGCCTACGGACCAATTGGGCTAAGTCCTCATACATGCATATTGGCCGTGCGTCAAGTGTAGCTGAGGGGAATGTGGTATGTGGATTGACTACAGTCTCAACCTGCAAATATCTGGGCATCTTTATATCTAGGGACCATAGGTGTTTTTTGGAACAGAACATCTTTCCGCTCATCTCGCACTTTAGGGTTAAGTTTAATCTTTGGGCTACACTGCCTTTGTCGGTGGCTGGTAGAATCAACCTAGTTAAAATGATAGTACTACCCAAATGTCTATATGCTATAAGCCATTCTGCTGTGTCCGTGCCCCTTAGATTTTTTAAACAAATGGACTCCCTCATTATCTCCTTTATATGGGGAAACTCTAGATCTAAGCTTAGGTTGTCATCTCTACAACGACCGAAGCAGCTCGGGGGCACATCACTCCCTGATCTGTTTCTTTACTACCTAGCAGGACAGCTCCGTTTTATTAGGAAGTGGCTCTCATCTGATTCCCTACCGGGGTCCGAGGCACATCTGGCTCACCACCTGGGTCTGCATAATCTGTGGCCGGTGTTGGAACACCCGGCCTTGTTTAGGGGGAAATTGTTGCCCATCCATGCCCTGGCGGGACAGGTCTGGCGTCAGGCGAAAAAGGTGTCCACTTATTCTGATATACCTGCGGAGACCCCGCTTTGGCACAACCCTGGTCTGCCGACGTTATTTGCCCTGCCTGGCGCCCGGGCCTGGTCGCAGTATGGCGTGTCCTCTCTTAGTGACCTGTACATACAAGGGGTTTTTAAAACGTTTGACTCGCTAAGCTCCTCCTATGGCATCCCTAGAACGCAGTTCTTTAGATATCTACAGATTAGACATGCACTTTCTTCTCAGTTCCCGGATCGATTGGACAATATATCTGAGTATCCGCTTATCGGCATACTTCGCTCACAGGGCCCTGGGGGTTTGATATCTACTTTATATGCACATCTGATACAGGCCAAGGTGTCCACTTTGGACGCCCCGGCCTTGACGCGATGGAGCATAAATATCCCAACTCTCACAGATGAGATGTTTCAAGATATCCTTGAATCTCCTCAACATGTGTCACCTTCAGCTAACAACAAACTGATTCAAACGTATATTCTACACCAATGTTACTTGACACCTTCCCGTCTATACAAAATGGGACGTCTTGCCCAACTCCGGATGCCTTAGGTGTCTTTGTCCACAGGCAGACTTTTGGCATATGATTTGGGAATGTCCGATCATACAATGTTTTTGGAAAGGGGTCGTGGATCTCCTGGCGGAAGTTCTGGCTAAACCTATACCATTAACCCCAGAGATATGCCTTTTCGGCGTATTAGATGAAGAAATATGGCAACACCATGTTAGAATCCTTTTGAGGGAGTCTTTATTTTATGCTAGGAAAGCTATCGCACTGCGATGGATGGCTCCGAAACCCCCATCAGTATCTCAGTGGAAGAAACTTGTTAATACTGTTCTTCCTTATAACCAGATTGTGTATAAAGGGAGAGGGTGCCCTCAGAAATTCCATAAGGTGTGGGGAGCATGGTGCAATTCTCCGGTAACCCAATATACGGCTCCCTCATTGCGCTCTGCCATTAATTTACTCATGCCGTGAGGGGTGCGAGACACCAGGAGTATCCACGACCTCTCATTTTGGAGTGTATCCTTGTTGTTACCCTTGACTTATTGACTGCATGTTTTGTACATGATAACTGATGTATACAGTATTACGCATGTCCTGATTATATTCTTTCTGTACCGAGTCTACGTTATATGGTCCGGATGGGACGAGGACCTGGCGAGGTGGGATGTGGTGCGTTGAGTGAATTTACATTGAAATTCTCGTTTTTTGGTGCGCAACATGTTATGTATTTGTTTTGATTTCTTTTCCTTTGTCTGATACGCAATTTTCAATAAAACGAGTTTAAAAAAAAAAATGGGGATTACAAGAGATCAAAAAAATAAAGCTCATATACAATACTAAACACAGTCAACGGAGCAGATTTTTCTACAAAAATCAGAAATCATCTTCTGAAATCAGAAATCTGTGGCCATCTAATATATATTTAACCACTTCAGGACTGTGTCATTTTCCCTGGTTCAGGATTGGACACATGTTCGGGTTTGTATTTTTATGTAGGTGACGGGAGCAGGGCAAATGTGCTACAGGCATGTAGCTATGTGGGTTTCTTTTTACAGCCCTTGGTATTGAAGTTAACATCATCTGTCCAGGATTCGATGCATTTGATTCAACAAATGGAGGAAATTACCATGTTTCACACAAGCACACTTTTCACAATTGTCACATCACAATTTTTGCTTTTGCACATCTGTCTATTACAGTCTTAGCATGCAGCTTCATGTATATGACTTCATCGAAATAGACAAACGAAGCAGTATATTTGGGGCTGGGGTCTCATTTTACTGAGGCCGAATTACATTTTGTCAGAATAAAGAGAGGCAGCAATCTGTAAATAGTGGACATGGTCACCAAAATTTCCTTACCTGAATTTACTATATAATATATAGACTTTGGACTCTTGCTTCAATATCAGGATGATATCCAAAGGACCTCAGTGTTTATTATTTTTGGTATTTTTTTTTCTCATTTTTTTGCATTTTTGTAGTGTAGTGTGCAGGAGGTTTTCTGGTTAACGTATGGTGAACATGTTTCTAATAACATTATTACATTATTAAGTACATTAACAATAAACATTACCCCCAAAGAGATGCTTGTATATAAACCATGACAACTATGTTATATATTTTCACCACATTCATTAATGTCTGGGTTGTACGCGCTATAATTATTGGATTAGAGCTTTATTGGAGTTTGTCACACAAATTCATATTGTGCACTATATTGGCTTTATTTTCATATATTACAGTATTACTTGTGCTGAAGGTTATTGCATTTATGACAAATGCTCAACATGAATTTCATTTTTACACTGACATGTTTATTGTATTAACCAGTTCTTTATTGTATACATGCACCATATTTTAATACTGTGGCCCATAGTAAGATCCTTGAGCAATTTTGGTTTCTAGCCTATTTCCTGCAAAACTACCTTTACCCATTTACCTGACTCTGAATCTGTGCTGCCTGTCCTGATCTATTGCCTGGGTCACACACAAACTCTGCCCGCCCTGACCTCAGCCTGTCCTCTGACCATATCTTATCGGCCACCAGAGGAAGCAGGGTGAAACACATGACGGAGTCAGACCCTGTGGTCGGTATCATTCTCTTTCTATATTTACTATATTTTTTTATCATTTGCACCTTGGAATTGGCTTTACTATTTCTTCTATTTTGTATGAAACAGTTTACAATCCTGGTATCCATCTATATCTGTCTGTTGGGTATATTGTGACATATATGATGTTTTTTATACTTTGAAATACAATAAAGATGGTATTTATATATTATTTGTGGCTATGCTGTTTGTATTATGTAGGTGATGTAATTGTTGGTGCATAGTACTGGGATTCCAGTTGCATTAGGCCCTTTTGTATAGGTGACATTCTGTATTATAGCCACACATCCTGCTCCGGCCCAACCTAGCAGCATGAAAGGGTAAAATCTGTAGTGAAAATCTGCAGCATATAATTGACATCCTGTAGATTTCATTTTCCACCACAGAAATATTCTGTGTAGATTTTTACTGTGGGTTAAACTGCTTAAAGTGGTTATGCAAAGAAAAATAAAGCTTACCAATGCATTCCCTGCACTGGATACGTTTTCTTACATGGCCCCAATGATCAGCTTTGCAGTGTGAAGCAGGAGGCCAAGAGTCCTTGTCTTTAGCCAACTCTCCTGCCACAATGGGTCTCTGTGATGTAGTCAACTCCGCTCTACTCCAACTGCATGTACATAGAGTAGAGCAGAGTGTGAGGGTCAGAGAGTCTATGGATGAGACAAACTTCCAGTCTTCTCTGCTGTACTCTGCATATCTAATCATTGGGGCTCCAGAAGACCTGCATATAGTAAGAAAGCGTATTCAGTGCAAAGAATGCATTGTTAAGCTTTATTTTCCCTCTATATCTCCTTTAAACTTTCATCCACTCTGCTACTACTATAAAACGCTGAGGATTTCCTGGACAGAAATTCCACAGTGTTTCAATCCTGTGCGGATGTAGTCTAACAATGGATTTTACAATTATGCTTTGTAGCACTTAATCTTCATTGATAATAGATCTCTGACAAAACATTTCACTTGGTTATGGTTTTGAAGCTCTATTTAGTATCCACAAGACCCATCTAACCTCTTCCCATTGTTTCTGTTAGTTGTAAGAGTTAGACACAGACAGACAAGCACATTGCTCCCCCTACAGGTTGAGAAAAGCAGCTGCAGTTTATATTGCTATATATAAGTAGGGATTTTTATATGCCATATCTTTTTATTGATTTTGTTGTTAATACATTAATACATTGAGACTCCCGCCTATTAAAGCAATAACATCTTTTTACTCCCCCATTATGGTGCAGAAAACCCAGTCTGTGACAGTTAAGGAGAGAGCTCCATACCTGTTCTTGCTTTCCATCCCTATGGAAATAACCAAACCACATTTACTCTATATCAGAGGTACCCAAACACCAGGCTGTGGCCCAGTACCAGGCCATGGATCACCCGTTACTGGGCCGCAGAATGGTCTTTCAGTTCTGGGCATCTCCCAGTGAGCACAGCTTATGTGCAGAGAGAAGCAGCCAATGAAGAGAGTGCTGGCCTGGAACTAACTACTCTAGTTACCGGCCAGGGCACTCCTCATTGGCTATCCATCACATAGCCGTTTTAAAACGTGTGAAAATTGTCTTGTAGGGTTTGTAGAGGGCAGGGTGTCCGGTTCTTGGACTTGAGACTTGGTCTGTGTAAATGCCGGATTTCCTGGCCGGTACATTATGCCGGGAGAGGGACTCCTGGCATTATAGTTATGTTTGTTGCTAGGAGTCCCTGCCTCCCAGCGACATACTGTTCTATAGTGATTATAGTACGGGACAGTATGTCACTAGGAGGCAGGGACTCCTAGCAGCATAAATTACTATAATGCCAATAGTCCCTTTCCTGGCATAATGTAGAGGCCTGGAGATCCGGCATTCGCATGTTCGGAGTCTCATGTTTGAGACTTGGTAGTAGCGCAGCTTCCAGTGAGCACTGCTTTATAATGAGTAGTATGTGCAGGGAGCGGCAGCCAACGGGGAGCGCAGACTAGAACAGTTAGTTCCAGGCCAGGGCACTCCGCTTTGGCTGCTTTTCCCCGCACACAAGCTGCACTCACTGAGAGCTGCCCAGAACTGTGGCCTGGTATCAGATGATCCATGGCCCAGTGTTTGGGGATCTCTACTCTAATGGATAAAGAGGATCATGGCACGTACATTCCTGGCAAGATCAAGTCCTCCAAAGGTGCTTTTATTTTCTCATTTACAGTAGTGATGCTTAAGAATTGCAAGTTTATGTAGGAAATCCAATCATCCAGGGCCATTGCAGTTCTGAGCAGCAAAATGAAGGCAAGCAGCATGACTAATTTATTTTATTCTATAGTTCTATCTTGAGGATCTCTGTAGTGATTAGAGCCTCCTCGAAGTTGGTGCTGACCAGATGATGAAACATGCTGGGTTATAGGACTTTCCAAATAGCCTTTCTGGTCAGCCTGTAGATACTGGGTAGATACTGTAGGTACTGGTGATTGGTGAACTAGCTTAGTTGTATTGGTATGTCATGTGTATGTTGTCACTTGATGTTCCGAGGATTCCCTTGGTAGGCCATCTCTGGAAGCTTATGACTAGGACAGGAGAGGACTGCGCAGCCACCCACCTTCTGTTCCAATGTAAACAGTCTCTGCTGTTTAGGTCCAGAGACGGTTTTCCTGGGAGGCAGAGAGGTCAGGACTGTCTGTATCTCCACCCATGGGGAAAAAAGTCTGGGCATGACAATCCTTGGTGGTCTTTCACCATGGTTAGGGGAATTTTCACTAGCATCTTCTCGTATCTTGCTCCAGCTGTTCTTCACAGGAGCAGGTTATCAGAAAACATGGTGAGCAGTTTCAGTCCTCATGCGCATGACTGTGCAGTTTGCGGGTTAGTAAAAGTAAAAATGGCACAGATAACACATGGATTGGTGTCTGTGTGTCATCCATGGTTTTCACTGACCCATACATAAAAAGGAATTGACAGAGCCGCACTTACAGCCAGATATAAGAACTGCTCCATATTTTGCGGCTCTTCAATTCAGCCCGGACACACAGCCACAAAAACTAAGGCTGTGGGTATGGGCCCATTGAAATATATGGATCTGTACTTTTATCCGCAATGGAGGGTCAACAATTGCGGATAAAAATACGTTAGTGTACATGAGGCATCAGTGTTTTGCATCAGTATCAGTAAGCCAAATCCATGAGTGGGTTGAAAACAGTAAACCTCTGAAAATGTTTCTATTAGGCTTCATGCACACGACCAAATGTGCAGCCTGAGGGTGTTCCAATGCTTCATTCCATTCTGATATTTTATAGGACCTTTTCTATAAGTAAAGGGAACAGAATGGAACACTGAACACCCTTGTGTGCATGAAGCCGTATACCATATTTCTGTATACACTCCACTCCTGATTTTGGCTTACATATAATGATAAATTAAATAAACACTAAATAAAACATTGACATGTGAATAAGGTCTTATTTAAAACCTAGGTTCTTTTATACCAATTATTTTTTTCCACAGAAGTGCATGAAAACTGTGTGACTATCTACTGCCATCTAGTGGAGGAAATTCATGTTTCTTTCCATTAAACTATATTCATATGTTTTTGGTCAATGGTTTTTCCAGCCCCAAATGGAGTTTTCATATTGATGACCTACCACAGGATAGGTCAAAGTATGTGATCTGTGGGGCTTTGGCACCCGAATCCTGTACAAATCAGCTGTTCTGGCAGCTGATGAAAGGAAGCTTGTGCAGTGGACAGGGACCATGTGCAGTCTGCTCCTATTCAAGAGCTGAACAACTACTGCTGTTACTTGAATACGAGAAATCTGCACGTGCACGTCCACTATAGCAGCTTCTGGAGACATCAGATCTATGAGAGGTCTGCGTGTCGGATCCCCATGGATCACATACTGATGACCTATCTTGTGATGAAAAATCCATTTGGCGTTGGAAAACCCCTTTATCCCCTCCTTTTTTTCCCCATCAGAACATATTGCTAAATGCATAATTTAAAACATTAAAATCATTTGCATAAATGAATAGTACAGGAGATTATAACAAATTGTGAAAATCCCTGCTATATCCATCTTGAAAAGGAGTACAGGTCACATGTCTTGGGTTAATCATACCTACAAAAGTCTATGGAGAGGGGAGGGGGGAGTGAGCAGAAAGTCTATGCAGGAGATAAGAGAAGAAAGAATAGGATCTTGCTATCACATCCAAATCACTTGACTCATGTGAATATACCTACCGTATGTGTCACAATATATACATATTTAGCTGCTCTCCGGTCAACATACCCTATCTATTTCATAACTAAATCAGTCCTTTAGAAGTTTGACTCCTCCTGATCATAAAATTATGGCCTATCTTTGCAATATACCATCATCATGTGGGAATAACTCTTGGAGACAACACGCCTCATGCGCCTGAAACCCCATATTATATTGTGCACATTTTATAGTAGCCAGTAGGTGGCACTGTGTATACTATTTTGTATAATAGGCTGAGTTTACACTGGCATTTTATGCACTTTTCCTACCATATATTTGGATTGTGATATAACGCATCTTTGTCACGATCAATTAAAATAAAACTAACTTACACGGAGTTTAAGCGCTGTTGAGAACCCAGCCTTACTGCATCATTCTGAGACACTCATAAGACACTTGGAGATTCATCTGCATGCACCAGGAGTTGCTTAAGCCCTTCCCGCCACAGACATTTGTCGATTTTTGTTTTTGACTTCCCACCTTCCAAACCCCACAACTGTTATTTTTCCGTTCACAGAGCCATATGAGGGCTTGGTGTTTGCTGGAAAAATTGTACTTTGTAATAGTACCATTTAAAATTTCATACGATATACTGCAAAGCTGGAAAAAAATTCATAATGGGGTGGAATTGGAGAAAAACTGCATTTGTGCAACTTTCTTACAGGCTTTGTTTTTACAGCATTCACTGTGCAGCCAAATTGACAAGTCACCTGTATGTTTTAGGTCGGTACGATTCCAGGGATACCAAATTTATATAGTTTTTTTTTTTTTTTTTTACGTTTTAGCCACTTAAAAAAAATCCAGAACTTTGCAGAAAAAAAAAAAAAAGTTCTTGGAGTCGCCATTTTATAACACTCGTAACTTTTTTTTTTATATATATATATTTCCATGTATGGGGATGCATAAAGCATTTTGTTTTGTGAAGCAGATGTAGTTTTCAGTAATACCAGTTTGGGGAATGTCTGATGTTTTGATAACTTTTATTTAAATGCTTTTGATTTTTTTTTTCCTGCTACGGTGTTTGCCGTATTTGTAGACCTGCGGATCTCCGCTGTAGAATCTTTAAAGCTCCGACATCCTCCGTAATAGTATGGTAATACGGGAGTGTGAACAGAGGAAGGGTTTACACTAGGAATTGTGTTATGCCTGTCTGTAAAGATATGTCTTTAGTTTGCGCTTGAAGCTGTAGAAATTGTGAGTTAATCTGATTGTCCGGGATAGAGCATTCCAGAGAAGTGGTGCAACTCGGGAGAAGTCTTGTATATGGGAGTGGGAGCTTCTGATAATAGAGGATGTTAGTCTTAGGTCATTGAGTGAACGGAGAGTACGGGTTGGGCGATAGACAGAGATGAGGGAAGAAATGTAGGGAGGTGCAGCATTATGGAGAGCCTTGTGGATGAGGGTGATAAGTTTATATTGTATTCTGTATTGAACAGCGGGCATGCTGCCCAGGAGTTATGGTAAAGCCGGAGACTGCAATGGAGATATCAGGGACAGATCTATTAGGCCTTAAAGAGTTTTCCACCTCATTTTTATTGATCATCTATCCTCAGAATAAATCATCAATAAGAGATCAGTGATTCCCCACTGATCAGCTGTATGAAGGGGCCATGGCACCTGTTTATATCACACACTGTCGGTTTATAGTGACCGTGTGATGTAATTCCAGCCTTGTCACATAGACATGTATAGGACGAGGCTGTAGTTACATTACATGGCTACTATGAGATGAATGACACTATGTAAACAGAGAAGGGGTGACGGCGCTTACACAGGTACCACGGTTCATTCAAACAGCTGATCCTGGGGGTCCCGGGTATTGGAACCCCACTATTTTTTTTTACTTTTTAATAAGGAAATACCTGGTGCATTAATAATAAGGGGCACTATTTAAAGGGGGTACACAGGGAAGTTATTCATTTAAGATACACTTTGGAGTATTATTCATTATGGGGGGTTATATTATATATTTTATAATTGGGGGTAGCAGCAGGATGGGGGCTTTGTGTAGGTGAGATCAATGTGGGTCAGGTGCCTGGAAAAGCGAGGAGCCAAAGATGACTGTGCTGCAAACTTTACAGAGATTGAAAGAAGTGGTCATGGCAGTCCAGGTGGAAGAGGAATGGAATGGTAATGTGACCGATTAGTCAGAGATGTCACCTGTAAGTCACTAAATGTTACCGCCCTGTATTCACCTAAATCATCTGCAGAGCCCTGTGTAGAGCCGATATATACCATTGTACGGTCACCGTATAGAGATAATATCGGTATACCTAATTTGGGGGTCCACTTGGACATTTTGGCCCCCCCCCCCCCTCATGTGCTGAACCCCTAGCTACGTCTCTGATCCTATGGCTTACCATAATATACGGTGTAACTTACAGATGTCTGACTTTTAGTATGTACTGCTGTACTGTAAAGCTGTTGTCAACCTCTTCAACTCCCTTGAGGACAGGGGATAAATGTCCGATTGCTGGAGGCCCAATCACCGGGTCCCCCAGTGATCGGGAGGACCAAAAATCCTCCTTGTGAATGGAGCACTACTATACATGTATGACCGGTGCGCCATTCACTTCTATGGGGCTGTGGGCACTATCCTGGCAGTCCTATAAAACTGAATGGAGCACTGGCCATTCAAGCACATTTTTGCAATGTGTCGTTTTAGTCTTAAAGGGTTATCCCAGGTCATTTTTATTGATTACCTATCCTGAGGATAGGTTATCTATAAAATAAAAGTGTAGCGCCATCTGGGCCTCCCGTTGATCATGTCTGAAGAGGTTGCAGCGCTTGCACAGGTGCTGTGACCCCTTGACTGTTTACAGCGCACACTGTCTGAGTCAGAGCAATGTAATTACAACCTCTCCCATAGAAGTGAATGGAATGAGGCTGTAATTACATGGCACGGCCACTATGATGGCGTCTAATGTGAACAGTGAAGGGGTCGCAGCCCGCACATAACCACCCAGGCCAATACAAACAGCTGGTCAGGTATAGACAACCTATCCTGAGGACAGGTCACCTATAAAAAGGAAATGGAATAACCCTTTAAGTTCATACATGCTCCCTGCTCCAGTCAATGTCAGTATATAGAATTTCACTTTAATGGCCCACCATAATAACTAGCACAGATTAGTTCAACCAACAAAATGGCTGCCGGCGACAACTCCACTTCAAGTATACACAGACTCTCAGCACTTCCTGTAGGATACAACTACGAGCATAGGAAATAGCGACAAACATAATATCCAAACATCAGCTTTATTCACCGCCGAAAAAAACTTAACTAATTCTCTCGCTTACACCCCGCGGTGTAATGGCGACTATGACAGAGAGCAACCATTTTATACAATTATCTGTACGCGGTGACGCCACGACGCACGCTCCGACGTCACGGTACCACGTGCGCTCTTGTGTACGGAAAGAATTACTGTACGGATGGTCTTAGCGGCGTGACGTCCTGTGCGTGGAGTAGCTGGGGGAAAAAAAAAAACCCATCAGCGCATGCGCACTTGGCTATCCACGACAGACTGGGGACTGATACCATGGAGTCGGTGACAGTGACTAGCGGCTTAGGGTGAGTATATGATACAGGAGGATTAGACACTGCCGGCGAGTCATGGCTGCGGTCATGGGATATGAAATTCACTTCCTTGTCATATTGGCAAAAGTGTGAGTGTGACATTGCAGGCTCCTTGCTAGATGCTACTTGTCTCTATTTGTGTTGTTGTTAGTTTTTTGAGTGTCAGGCATTGTCGCATGTCAAGATGTCGCACTGGCTTACAATGAATCAGGTGTTATGTGCAGAAGCTTCTCACTGGAGCTGCCTCTAGATGCAATGACTTTTGCTAGAAATGATAAAACATCCTCATCGCCTCCTGATCATTTTCCATTTCCATCTTTCAGCATTGTTGTAAATTTCATTATTGTCTGCGTAAAATTCACAACCAGCGATCAAGATCGACAGATCACTGAATACGTGTCACACTGCCAGGGGTTAAAATCTTATGACTTGCCCAATATTGATTGTGTATAATCTTATTCACTATATTGTATCCAATCCTAGACACACATACTAGGGTCAGACTGCCGGCCAACAATTGGTTAAAATGCCCAATATTGATTGTATATACTGTAGTCTTATTTACTGCATTGTATCCGATCGTAGATACAGATATTAAGATCACACTGCCAGTCGACAGCGGGGTACAATCTTACAATATGCCCAATAATAATTCTATATAATCTTATTGACTGTATTGTATCCGAGTCTAGATACAAATATTAGGGTCGCACTGCCAGCCAACAATGGTTTAAAATCTTATGACAAGCCCAATATTAATTGTGTTTGTGTATATATATATATATATATATATAATGTGATATTGACTGTATTGTATCCAGTCCTAGATACAAATATAGGGTTACACTTTTGCAGAATTTTTTTTTTTATGTTCGATACTTTTGAGTTGTATCAGAGACCAGAGTGCGTCAGTCTTCAGTAGGTGACCTGCAGTTGCTGTGATGCTTTTTTTTTTGTTTTATTGCTATGGTTTTTTGTGTGTGACTACTTTAGTGATGGATAACTATATATTTGCAAGACCTGTTCCACTGCATACTGTTTTGCATGCTAGGAGCTAGGCTCATTGTGTACGCATGTATTAGAAACCTAAAGCTTTGGTCACAACATAAGATAGATATACTGTGTATGTATATATAGTTTTATATATATATATATATATATATATATTTGGAGTACTGTCTATTTTTTGAAATACATAATGTGGGGACAGAGGTCAGACCACTGGGACATGAACTCTCTCCTAACCGGTGCTGCAGAATTTTCTTTTTATAGCTTATGTATATAATTATATATAATCTATGTGTCTAAGGGCTTATCCCATGAATCTATTTTTATATGAGTTTTATTTATCTTTTTGCGACTATAAGTGACGGTGAATTTGGACTTGCAGTATTATCAGACATAGGTGAGAATAGTTGTGCATATTTGGCGCTCAGCCCTTTTTTGCATTTAGGATGCGCCACTTCCCTCTTTCTGTGCCCCATTTACCACTTTTTATGAAAGTGGATGGAGCGAGGTGTAAAGCTGGTGCAGATTTCTGGCACAATCTCAATAAATGCTAGTCCTAATAAATTCTCCCCACTTCATTGTTTCTCAGATCTTCTTTTTTTTTTTTGTTTCATTTTCTATATTTTAAATGTCTGAGTCTGTATTAAAAAAATTGATCTGCTTGTCACAGAAGTGAAAAGCGGATCAACCACAGAGAGCACACCAACCGCAAATGAGCATGGCTGTCCGTGGAAAGCATGGCCTGCGGATGTGAATAAGGCCTTAGTTGTTAATGTTGGTGGTAGGATTGTTAGCACAAATGATCCCATCATCAATTGGACAGCTGCATCACAGCCCTCCAAAATCTACTGGAGGGAATTTATTGTCCCATCTACGCCACATTTCTGGTGTAGATGGGCACTATTGTGGTCCATCTTTAGCATAAAGCTCTTTCTTGCTCCAAAGATGCGCCACATCTTCCATTCAACGCCTTACTCACCACTTTCTACAAAAGTGAGCGGGGTGGGGGACGCCTCTGCCTTATATATTTATTATAACTTACACTAGAAAACCGGTGTGACTTATACAGGAAACCTACTCAATTTCCTGACTAGCATAGATTTTCATTCTGACGCATGGGTTTGCACCTGATTTATTAAGACGTTGGTGGCACTTGATACTTCAGGTACGCCTTGCACCTGTCAGGGCCTTTATTACGCCTTTACTGGCATAGAAAAGTGTGTGGCCAGCTTAGCACTCATCAGAGGACGCCCCTTTACAGGGCAGCTGCTGGGGTGATCCGGTCTTGCTCTTGACACCTCCAAAGGCAGTATTAAGGTATGTTCACATATGCTGGAGACACTGCAGATTTTCTTCTACGTACAAAAATAACACAGTGTAAAATGACCTGATGTCAATTTTGTTGTTGGTTATCACAGCAGATTTTGCCCTTTGCAATGCATAGGTTCAGGTTTTGCTGCTACAGATTTTTGCTGTAGGTTTTATTCTGTAGAAAATCTGTAGCATACTAGTCCAATATGAACATACGCTTATGTCGCAGCTATTCAGATGTCATACAAGGACAGTTTGAGTCTGCTAGGATGAATCATAGAAGAGTTCCCCAGTAGACACATGGGTAGGGGTTGTCTTCTTGTTCCTTTTTAAAGCACAACCAGTGTCAGCTCTCATAGTCCATCGCTGTGCCCAAGCTGATGCGTGTGTTTTATCTCTGAGGCATCCCTGTTGCTGAGTAGGCTATTCAGTAAGCTCCTGTTTCTCTGCTTGTCAGAAAGAAGCTGAGCATGCACAGTTAGTCTCAGCTTTCCTGACAAGCAGAGTTCAGTAATTGTGGTTTTATCTGTGTGTTAGTGAAATAGACAATGGTAGGATACACTGCTTTAGCTGCTGCTTGAGGGGACAGAGACTGATTTGCATAGCTGTGACCTCACGAGGTTCAGTGCTGCTACCTGCCCTTAAAGGGGTAGCAAGAAAAAGGTGGCCACAGGCAGGAAATGCGTTAAACAAACCGAAACGCCAACAAAATGACTGATGCAGCCTGAGTACTGTCTGTATGATCTGCCTCCTGTGACGGATCAGAACAACGTGTGAACCTAGCCCTGTGCCTGTGGCCACTTTCTTTTTATAACCTTTCTTTAGGCACCATATTGCGGAAAAGCAGGTTTTTTTTTGTTGCAGATTTTGCTGTAGTTTTCACAGCCAAAGTCTGGAGCCGGGGGAGTGGAGGCTAGCTCTTATAGTATAAGAGCTTTCTATATATTTCCCATTTTTATTGAAGCCATTCTTGACTTTGTCTCAAAAAAACACAGTAAAATCTGCAACAAAAAAAGAAGCTTTTCCACAATGTGGGTGTCAGCCTTAAAGGGGTTGGCTATTCTTTGCTTATTTTAACTAATGTGGTGGAAACAATACAATATACAAATATTAATTTAGCACCATTTCTGCATCTATCTTTTACACTCTGACATGCCGCCTCCTTTGTCACTCAGACCTTCTGCACTGCCTGCATTATCTCGCCATGACCTCTGGTGGCGCATGTGACTAGACACCTCTATCAGCCACCTACTCCTGTGCTAGTTTCTCATGTACAGGGTTTTCAATGTAGGAATCTGATGGACGGGTCTGGTCATGTGTCCCTACATCAGTGGTCATGTTAAGGAACTGTGTAGACTGTACACTGTAGAGAATGTAAGAGGTCAGCAATGCATTAGTTAATATAAAGGTAAAGCGGCCAACCCCTGTCACAGAGCCACTTTGGAGTGAGAAGGTTGTGTAAAAAGTCACGTTTTAGCAAACCATTGTGCTAATATGTATACATTTCATATTGTGGTGGATGTGGGAAATTCTGCAATAAAATGGGCTCACTACATAACCCCTGTAATGTTGGTTACATTGTTCTTTAACCTGATTTATATACATAGTTACAAATGGTGAATGTGCACGTATACACTGGACATCTGTATAACTAAAGCCAAAGAAAAGTGTCTATTATATCATTCTGTTCTGCTAGGATAATGTCTGTGAACTGTAACCTGCACGGTACAGATGCAGCCTCCTTTTCAACCAGTTTACACCAGTAATCATAATGTCCACGCCTAACTGTACACACCTCGGTTAATGATACCGCCTTGACGAAGGGCATTGTTCAATGTCATCTGCTAGCCTTTATTTTCAATTACTACTGTGTAATTGGCATACCTTGCATATCACATAGAGGAAAGACCCTGCACGTTACAGTCCACTTCACTTTTATCTATTAAGGTACAGAGTTAAACAAAAGTATTAGAATTTTATGACAGGTATTTGAGTTTACTTCATTATTTAAAGGGGTTTTCCAGGCAGTCTATCATCACTTAGGATAGGTTCACATCTATGTCAGAGTCTCCGATGCAGATTCCATCAAAAATCAGTGAAGAGAAAAGTCCTGCACAAAGGACTTTTCTCCCCACTGCTTTCAGCATAAAAACGTCAGAAATCCAATGGACACCCGGCGGTATCCATTATAGTCCATGGGGTCTGCGGTTAACCGCTGTTTTAGTGGACAGGCTCTCAATCATTCGGGTCCCCCCGGCAAACCCAAAAGATAGAGAGCCTGGTGCAAGTGTGAACCTAGCCTTACTTCCTTTGGGGCTCTGTATGCAACAGACCAGGGGTTCCCAGCTAGTTCCAACCCCGGTTCATGTGATTAGAATCCACACCCAGCTCCCAAGTTACCTCACCCTGTATCACTTCTCCTGTGTTCACTGCCAGTTACCTGTGCTATTAGGGCTGGCTGAATACATCATTATAATAGTAAAGCCAGCCTCCATGATACAGGTAACTAGGGAGAGGAGCTGGAGAAACTCGGGGAGCCAGGTGCAGGTTATGTTCACCTGGAATCCCTGGGATCGTTGCAAACAAAACCCCAAGGATAAGTGATCATAGACTCCCTGGGGAACCCCTTTATAACGAGTCTATTAGGTCCAAAATGCCTTCCAAACCAATAACTGTTGTGTAGAGGCCTTTAGTAGGAGCAAAAACATACATGTGGCAACAAACTGGTGAAACTATGCAGAGATCATCTTTAATGGATATGCAAATCAGCCTGTAAGTGCATCAGAGGTGGGGCCTGATTTACCTACAAACAGTTGCCAGTGCTCCACTTTTACCTGGAGTTGTCGTCCCTTTAGCTGTGATTGACATTTTCAGTCTTTGCATGTGTCACAACTGCCTGTAGGCAAATCCAGTGAATGAGGCCACCCCCAGTGCACTTGTGGTCTGATTTGCATATAATAATAATAATAATAGTCCTTTAATAGTCCCACAGTGGGGAAATTCAGTGTGTTACAGCAGCAAAGATAAGATAAGCAAATACAAATACAACATGTACAGGAATGTTCCAAGGTGAGAGGCATTACATTAATAGCAGACAGACAGATAGGACGTAGCAGGGGGGGGGGGGATATAACAGGCAGAGAGATATTTCAGTTCTCTGTGTGTAATGATCTCCGCTTAGGTCGGTGTTGGTTGTACAGCCTAACCGCGGTGGGGAGGAAAGACTTCCGATAGCGCTCCTTCTCACACCTAGGGTGGAGCAGTCGGTCACTGACAGTACTGCCCAGCGCAATCACAGTCTCATGCATGGGATGGGAGTTATTCTCCCGCATGGAGCTCACCACGGACAGTATCCTTCTGTCACCCACCACCTGCACTGGGTCCAGTGGGCTCCCCAGGACAGAGCTGGCCCTTCTAATCAGCTTGTCAAGTTTATTTCTGTCCCTGGTTGATATACTGCTCCCCCAGCAGGCCACTCCAAAGAAGATGGCTGATGCCACTACCGAGTTGAAGAAAGTCCTAAGAAGTGCCCCCCCGGATTCCAAAGGCTCTCAGCTTCCTAAGCAGGTAGAGCCTGCTGTGGCCCTTCCTGTACAGGGCCTCCATATGATCTGCCCAGTCCAGCTTATTATTAAGGAGCAGACCCAGGTACTTATAGGTGTTCACAATCTCGATGCCCGTCCCCAGGATGTCCACTGGTTTAGGAGGGCATTTGCCTTTACGGAAGTCCACCACCATCTCCTTGGTCTTCCCCGCGTTAATCTTCAGGTGGTTCTGGTGGCACCAGTCCACAAAAAACCGGTTCAGTTCTCTGTACTCCTTGTCATCATCGTCTGTGATGAGGCCTACTATTGCAGAGTCGTCAGAATACTTCTGTAGGTAGCAGCTGGATGAGTTGCACCTAAAATCAGCAGTGTACAGTGTGAAGAGGAAAGGGGCGAGAACCGTACCCTGAGGTGCCCCCGTATTACAGATCACGGTACCTGACACACAGTCTTGGGCTCTCACGTATTGAGGTCAATTTGTGAGGTAGTCTAGGATCCAGTTGGAGAGGTGGTGGTCCACTCCAGCAAGGCCCAGCTTGTCTCTCAGTAACCTGGGCTGTATGGTGTTAAAAGCACTGGAGAAATCAAAGAACATTATTCTCACCGTGTTCCCTGGTTTTTCCAGGTGAGACAGAGCCCGGTCGATAAGCAAACTGGAGAGGGTCCATAGCGGGGCTCACTAGAGGGCGAAGATGTGTGAGAACCAATCTCTCTAAGATCTTCATCAAGTGGGATGTCAGTGCTACAGGTCTGTAGTCGTTGAGGTCCATAGGGTGAGGTTTCTTTGGAACTGGTACCACACAAGAAGATTTCCATAATTCAGGGACTATTTCCTGCCTCAGGCTCATATTATACATATATGTAATTATACCACACAGCTGGTCCCCACAAGTCTTAATTAGCCTTGCACTGATGTCATCTGGCCCTGCGGCTTTCCTCGCCTTGATCTTTTTCATCTCCTTCCTCACCTGGGCCCGTGTGAAGGTCAGACTGTGGTCAGATAAAGACAGATTTCTGGATTTACTGGTCTGTTGGGAAGTAGCCACATGGGGTGAAGTCATTGTGGTGAGGGGAGCTGAAGGACATTCTGGGGTGGGAGGAGCTGGTGTGTGATCAAATCTGTTGAAGAATAGGTTTAGTTCATTAAGCCAGTTAACATCTGCCTCAATCTGGCAGACCGACTGTTTATGACCCGAAATTGACTTAAGCCCCCTTATGTCTTTTCTTTCCATTTGCTTTTCCATTTTTTTCCTTATAACTGGCTTTTCCTTGCCTGATTAGATGCCTCAGCTCCTTTTGTACTTCCCTCAACCCCGCCTTATCTCTTGTCCTGAATGCCATCTTTTTCTCCTTAAGTAGTGTTTTTATATCAGAGTTAATCCATGGTTTGTTGTTGGAGAAGCACCTCACCACTTTTGTGGGTACTGTGTTGTCCACACAAAAATTAATGTAGTCCGTTATGCAGTGTGTGAGTCCTTCTATATCTTCTCCATACGAATCCTGCAAAACTTCCCATGCGGTTGTGTCAAAACAATCCCTCAGAGCCTCATCACTCTCCTCGGACCATATCCTCACTGTGCGGGTGACAGCTGGTTCTCTACGTACAAGTGGCTTGTACACAGGTCGGAGATGTACTAGGTTGTGATCCGATCTTCCCAGGGGCGGTAGGGCTGATGAGTTATATGCCTCCCTCACGTTGGCAAAGAACAAGTCCAGTGTTTTGTTGTCTCTTGTGTGGCAGGTTACATACTGTGTGAAACTGGGAAGTGTGGATGATGGCGAGGCATGGTTGAAATCGCCAGACACAAGAAGGAGGGCCTGGGGGTGCTGAGACTGTAACTGGCTCAGCGTGGCTTGTAGGACCTCGCAGGCAGCGTCAGCTTTCGCAGAGGGGGGGACATATGCAGCTATTTTATATAGATAAAATATTGTTATCTCTGCATTACTTCATCAGTTTGTGACCTCATAAGTATATTTCTTGCTCCTATCAAAGGCCCCTACATGACACTATTATTGTTTTGGAAGCCATTTTGACTTGATAGACTCGCTTTAAAGCAGGCATCTGTAAACTAACATCTGTAAGCCAGAATGCATTACTTGGATGAACATTCATTTAAAGGGGTTATCCAGTTTTTTAAAAATAAAGGTCAGATAACAGGATGCATCAACAGGAAGCACTTCCTAATATATATCCTGTTTAAATTCGGTACCATTTATCTGATTTATTTTCAGGTCCATGACCTCAGTTGTGATGACTTGTTTGCAAGCTCACTACCCCTCCCTGTGAGTAGTGTCATCCAGCAAACGAAACGTCACAACAGCACATGACTTTGGATGTGGGAGTGACTTATTACCTGAGAAGGGAGGGGTACACAGCAAGTGACAGCAGGCAGATGAATTATGGGAAATGTAGTTTATCCAGAGATTCACTGCATGTAAATAACAGTGATACAAAGAGCAGCAAGTAAAATAAAGCCAAGCAAAGGCTGCACAAAGGAACAGTGAGTATTTAGCTTTGCTTTGGATGTATTTCTAGATAATTTTTGGAAGCTAGATAACCCCTTTATGGGATTGTCCGGGATTGTAATACTGAGCTCCACCTCTTCCTTTTCTCAGGCAATGATCTCACATCCTTTGGTCATATAGCCATGCTGCAGTCCCGTTCAAATGAATGGGGCTAAGCTGCAATAACAAGCACAGCCACTATACATTGTATGGCGCTGTGCTTGGTAAGTTGTAAGGAGGCCACAGCAATAAATATAATAGTCCTGGGCAACCCCTGTCGGGGAGATGACTGACCATATGCAACTTTCCCTAGCTTATTACTAGGATTTAGAGAAGTGGTACTGCAGTACCTACCCTAATAAAGCTACATTCACACTATAGAGCCCAGCACTCAACTGTGAAAAAAATACTTTTTTCTTGGCCGAGTCCACTCCCAAGTGTAATCTGATTTCACAGATCACTCGTAGACATGATGTCTATTGAGAGATCCATGAATTTGGCCTGAGAAATAACAGATTCTGTTTTGTTTTTCTCAGATCTTTTCACATGGACCATTAAAATAATGGTTATGTGAATAAACTCAGCAGGGTCTATTGGGTCACTGTTAATACCACGGCCATTGAACCCTGTTGTGTGAATGAGCCCTTAGTCTATCATTTTTAGATTGTTCAAATCTGGTTATATAACCAGTGTTGGAGGTTCACATTAGGACACTTGACGTACACCTCTGACTGTATAGGGATACAGTGGTATACGTTACATATACTGCCCTCTCCCCATACTGAATGATTAGTTCTGCATGCAAAGCACTGACACGGCTGCTGCGGGGAGTGTGCAAGGGACTTTGGTTAGGGACTGAAGCACTGGCTATGGTCTGGGGATATTTCCACTGAAGCAGCGCACAGTATAGAGCAGGACAGAGCAGTGCTTTTCCTATGCAATGCCATGAGTGTTGTGCAGCAGGTGAGGTGAGAGATAGGGGTTGAGGTGCAGGAAATAGTTTCAGTAACAAGCTGCGTTTTTAGAGCTGCGGAAGGGCATGCTGCTAAATGCTGGGTCCATGTTTACTTATTTATTTATTATGCTTACTTATATAGCGCCATCATATTCCGCAGCGCTTTACAGACATTGTGGTCACTGTCCCATATAGGGCTCACAATCTACATTCCCTATCAGTATGTCTTTGGAGTGTGGGAGGGAACCGGAGTACCCGGAGGAAACCCACACAAACATGGGGAGAACATACAAACTCCTTGCAGATGTTGTCCTTGGCAGGATTCGAACCCAGGACTTCATGTAGTTGTTTCTGCATCCAGGTGTCATCTAGCAGCTTCCAGTTTACTGGTGAAGCTTCTGGGGGCAAGTGATAAGTGCCATGGAGCACATTGAAAATTGACACTATGTTTGAATCCATTCTGCAACTATACACATTCTGAAGATGCAAGTGTGAATAAGGCCAAATGTGAAGGATAGCTTAAGGAGGCTGTCACTGCTTCTGACTCCCATATTGGGCAGAAGGAATGGTTTACTTGGGAATTCCCTTTAAAACCGAACATTCTGTATAATATATACAGTATCTTACATTTGTCTGACTTTTTTCATATCCTTCATATTACTTTAACAAAACTTTCATATGAAGAGCTTTAAAATAAGTGCAAGTGAAGCAAGTGCCGTTTACGTAATGTTCGCACGCGTTTCTGTGTCAGTCAGTTACTATAGTTACATAGGATTTAGCCCATGGATTACATTGTTTCCTGTGGTCTTTACAATGTGAAGGTTATGGATCAATACGCTCCTGTGTTGAATCCAGACAAATCTGGGATTTTCTGTGCGCTTGATTCTTACCTCAGTCCCAAACATACTGATATCCTGTGTCACCCTGGCTTCAACATAAAGCTTTGGTTGTTGTATGCAAGCTATATTACTTAATAATGATACCCATACAGGTTGTGGTGCACTCAGTGGATTTGTCACTTCTGTATAATGTGATATTGGTTGTAATGTCTCCAAACGATTGCACAGCAACAGTATATGCCGGTATCAGGTGACAGCACATCTCTTCACTACAGTAGTACATTTGGCTGATGTGGTAAACCGTGCCGGAAACAAGCCAAAATTGACACCTGTGGAAAAAGTCTTAAAGGCCCCGGACACAGGTGGCACACTTGCGATGTACATTAGCAGTGTAGTGCATTTAAGCAAATCCCTTCCACATGGTGCAGAAAAAATCTGTAGCACGTACTGTCTTGTGCTGCGGGTCCTGAACACACAGCATGTCCATTTTTGCTGCCCAAGAATCGCAGCTAAAAACAGCTGATTTTGGACTTTTTTTTGTTGCAGGTAGGTCCGTTGCAGGATATACAACCCCTGTGGCTTTAGCCGTTAGGTTCAAAGTGCTTTCAGATCAGTAACAATGCAGTTGTAGGGGCACAATGGGGCAATTCAGGCATCAGGCCTCAAACCATGCTTTCTGTGGTGATGTATAGCAATGGAAACTGCTGCAAGATGAAACAGGGCTCTTCTTTTTTTCAGCACGTTGTAAAACAAGACCATCATTGCCTTCCATTGAAGACAGCTGGAGGCTGATTTTGGGGCAGAATTCTTCTCCGTATCAGCTCCAAATTCCTCTATGTGAACTTATTCTTAAAGGGGTTGTCCAGTCCCAAATTGAATTTTCATCCTCATGACCTATCCACAGACTGCTAGTGGATAGACAAACACGTACAACACCACTCCTATACAACAGCTATATCCATTGCATAGTGGTGGTTCAGGTGAACTGCAGCGCCGCTCCTATTACTTGTATGGGAGCAGTGTTGCACGAAACGCCTGTTCACTAGCAGCTTCCAACACCCGGAGGCTGATGGAACAGATGATCTGTGCGGGGTCAAGGTGTCGGTTCCCAACAGATCATATGAGTTTGATTTTGGGCCAAACAACCCCTTTAAGCGAAACACAACTTGATAGACTTGAGTCTTTTTTTTTCTTCCACCTATGTTACTATGCAGTCTTTTACATAATGGAGCATTTTACAGTTTTCTGATAATTTCGTTGTCAGTTTTAAAGGAGTTTTCTTGGACTTTTTAAATTGATAACCTAACCTAAGGAAATATCTTTGGGGGCTGATACCCAGGACCCCTGTGGATTAGCTAGTTGAAGTGGCACAAGCCATGTGATGTCACGTTCACTGGTCACATGGTCTGATCGTAGATGCCTCCTATTCACGAGAATGGGGTGAGCTGCGATACCAAGCACAACTGCTGTGCAAATGTAGAACGCTGTGCTTGGTAATTAGTGAAGAAGCTGCAGCACTCACTTGAATGCTGCGGCCGCTTCAAACAGCTGATCGGATGGGGGCCTGGATGTGGAACCCTTGCTGATCTGTTGTTGATGACCTATCCTAATGATAGGTCATCATTTAATAATTCTTGGAAAACACCTTTAAAATGTCTGCTTGCTGTCAGATAGTGAAAGTAAAACATGCACTTATTTTCTTGCAGGTTACAGGCTTAATCCTGGTCTGACGTGTCCATTCACAATGGCTCAGTTTGGAGGACAGAAGACCCCTCCTCCATGGGCCACTCAATTTACAGCAACCGCAGTGTCTCAGCCAGGTAACCCTTTTGGCTGCTCCTCATGTACAGGCTGATCTTGTGAACCTATTTTTATGTGACATTTGCCAAGCACATATTCCTATACCGTAATTTATTACAGATTGGATATGATCCAGGTGTATGTCTTGCATGAACTAAAATATACAGCTTGTCTGCAACCATTAGTAACCAGATTGTGGGCTGAACTAATAGGATAGAAAGTGCAGGCTATAAATAAATGAAAGTGATATCAGCAAGAGAGTTTCTGGCCTGTGATGGGTTTATATCAAGGAAAGCTGCTTTAACTGTGTCATGTGATTTATCTTTGTAGACTGTTGATTATTGATATATATCTATTTTGTGTTTTATATTATATTATATTGTATTGTTTTGTTTTAATGCTTACAAAAAATTGTAATACACTTGCCATTAAAAAATCCACTTGTCCAAGACCACACAACCGTTCTGTTTTTGTTTTTCAACTAAAAGGTCCGTTTTTGGCCTTATTCTCATGTCCATTTTTTGAACCACACAGCCTTTTTAAAACCCACGAAAATCTGAGTGAAACATCTATATATCAAGAGGCTCAGTTTCTTTCACTCTATCATATAAACATATACATGACAGAGTTCAGCTTCTCTCCTCTATCATATAACCCTATATATCACAGAGCTCAGGTTCTCTCCCTCTATATTATAACCTATATATCACAGAGCTTAGCTTCTCTCCTCTATCATATAACCCAATATATCACAGAGCTCAGCTTCTCTCTTCTATATATAATGCTATATATCACAGAGCTCAGCCTCTCTCCTCTATCATATAACCCTATATATCACAGAGCTCAGCTTCTCTCCTCTATCATATAATGCTATATATCACAGAGCTCAGCTTCTCTCCTCTATCATATAACCCTATATATCACAGAGCTCAGCTTCTCTACACATCATATAACTCTATATATCACAAAGCTCAGCTTCTCTCTTCTATATATAATGCTATATATCACAGAGCTCAGCCTCTCTCCTCTATCATATAACCCTATATATCACAGAGCTCAGCTTCTCTCCTCTATCATATAATGCTATATATCATAGAGCTCAGCTTCTCTACACATCATATAACCCTATATATCAGAGCTCAGCTTCTCTCCTCTATCATATAATCCTATATATCACAGAGCTCAGCTTCTCTCTTCTATCATATAATCCTATATATCACAGAGCTCAGCTTCTCTCCTCTATCATATAACCCTATATATCACAGAGCTCAGCTTCTCTACACATCATATAACGCTATATATCACAAAGCTCAGCTTCTCTCTTCTATATATAATGCTATATATCACAGAGCTCAGCCTCTCTCCTCTATCATATAACCCTATATATCACAGAGCTCAGCTTCTCTCCTCTATCATATAATGCTATATATCACAGAGCTCAGCTTCTCTACACATCATATAACTCTATATATCACAGAGCTCAGCTTCTCTCCTCTATCATATAAACCTATATATCGCAGAGTCCACTTCTCTCCTTTATCATAAAAGCCTATATGTCACAGAGGTCAGCTTCTCTCCTCTAGAAGGGAAGAGGTACTATGTCTCCTTAGGGAGAGGTTATAGAAATTCGGCAGAAAGGGTACTATGTCTCCTTAGGGAAAAGTCATAGACATTCGACAGGGGTACTATGTCTCCTTATGGAAAGGTTATAGACAAAGGTCAGAAGGGGTATGATGTCTCCTTAGGGAAAGGTTGTAGACATTCGACAGAAGGGATACTATGTCTCCTTAGGGAGAGGTTATAGACGAGAGTGAGAAGGGGTACGATGTCTCCTTAGGGAAAGGTTATAGGCAAGGTTCAGAAGGGGTACGATGTCTCCTTAGGGAAAGGTTATAGGCAAGGGTCAGAAGGGTTACGATATCTATAACCTCTCCCTAAGGAAACATCGTACCCTTTCTGACTTTTCTATAACCTCTCCCTAAGGAAACAAGAGTCAGAAGGGATATGATGTCTCCTTAGGGAAGGGTTATAGGCAAGGATCAGAAGGGGTACGATGTCTCCTTATGGAGACATCTCCTTTGCAGGCCACCTTATGCTATGTAAAGTCTAACAGGGAATGTAATCATGGCCAGTCCCAAAATTCTCACTGTGAGTTAGCAGCAGTAAGGTTTCTGGATGGTTGTTATTGCAATAATGAACAAACTCTTAATTAAGGCAGGCTGCTGTAATACACGGCACATCCCTTCATTATAGCTAGAAATAGCAGTATAATTACATGTATCCCTGCTGTGCCTGTGATATAATATATACCTCCAGTGCTAATGTAAGGGAAACGCTGGGAGACTACTATAAAAAGCTCAATGTACAGAAAATATATGTATGGGAAGGGACATGTGTACTGCATGTATCTTGTGAAATTGCTTCTATAAAATGTGCATTAACCCCTTAATGACGTATGATGTACGTATGATGATGTACTATTACGTCACGGTATCGCCAAGGTGATATTGATCAGGAGTTGAGCCCTTTCCATACCCAGCAGGTGCCAGCTGTATTATACAGCAGCTAACCACCACTGAAAGCCGCGATCTGTGAAGGCTGTTAACCCTTTAGACATTGTGATCAATTGCAGCCAAGACATCTAAACAGCAGCGGCGTGTGAGCTATGTCATGGATTCCAATTGCCATTATAAGGGGTCGGTGATCAGATGCTATGACACTCAGAATCTTATTGGCGGTTCCCACGCCTGTCATTACTGAGCTGCTGTCAGGGCCGGTTTTAGACAAAGTGGGGCCCTGGGCAAAATTAAAAGTGGGGCCCCAAATGCTGATATGCAAACAACACCATCGTCTTCCAGTGGCAACCCCTGTAATAACGCCTCCTTTCTGCCAACAAAAGAGTAATAACAAGCCCCATTTTACCACACACAATTCAAATGAGCACCTTTGTACCACCTAATAGATTTTTGCACCCAGTCATCAGTTATTATAGCGCCTCCTTATAAATAATAGTACCTGCTTATAAATAATATTACACCTTTATCAGTAATAGCTCCCTTATAAATGAAAAATAGTGCCCTGTATCAGTAATATTCCCCCTTATCAGTAACAGTCACCCCGTAAAAATAATACTTCTCCCTTATAAATAATAGTCCCCATTATCACTAATAGCCCCCTTTATAAATAAGCCCACTTAACAATTATACCCTCCTTATAAATAGTTCCCCTCTTATAAATAATAGCTCCCCCTTATAATGGATGCCTTATATATAATAGTTCCCCCCTTATAAATAATAGCCCGTCTTATAAATAATAGTCCCCCCTTATAATAGCCCCCTCATATTTAAGTTTCCCAATGACATATAGTAACCCAACCTTATATATAATAGTTCCTCCCTTATAAATAAGAGCCCCCTTATATATAATAGTTCTCCGTTATACAGTATCGGAATGAAGGGCCTTAGGCCCGCCAGAGGAACTTGTTCTGGGGCCCCACCCAACAGCTTCCTGCTAATAGCCTACACCTCGGCTCCTTCACTGAAGTCTTACATATGTGCTGACTATCTGGTGTTACTGAGTATGTTCCCAGTATAGTCAGCCCCTATAGTACTGTGCAGGCCCCAATAACTATATGGCCAATTCATGCACAGTACTGTATGGGGCATGACATGGCCATGGAGCACTACACGTATGTGCAAGATTATAGTGAGGGAGCTGTGATGCAGACATAGCACACAGGGCTGCCAGCAGGAATTTTGAGCCCCCCCCCCCGCAGTATAATGCTCCACATGGTATATAATGCTCCACAGTATAAAATGCTCCCCTCAGCCCTCCAGTTTCCCCATATGGTATATAATGCTCCACAGTGGCCCCACACAGTATAAAACGCTCCCCTGAGCCCCCCATAGTGGCCCTACATGGTAAATAAGGTTCCACACAGTGTAATACTCCACAGTGGCCCACACAGTATACTACCCCTTAGTGGCCCCAGACAGTACAATATGCTCCCCAGCAGCCCCACACAATATAATATGCACCACCCAGCGCCCCCCCAGTATAATGCTTCAGAGTGGCCTAACACAGTATAACATGCTCCACAATGGCCTCCACACAGTATAATGTACTCCCCAGAGGGGTTCCCCCAGTATAATGCTCCACAGTGGTCCCCCACAGTATAATATGCTCCCACATTCCCTCCCCAGTATAATGCTCTACAATGGCCCCACAGAGTATAATATGCTCCCGAGAAGCCCCACACAATATAATACACTCCACAATGGCCCCACAGAGTATAACAGGCTCTCCACACTGCTCCTTCCCCCCAGTATAAAGCTCCACAGTGGCCCATAGTATAATATGCTCCCCAGAGGGCCCCCCTAGTATAATGCTCCACAGTGCCCCCCCTGCAATATATTATGCTCCCCAGAGCGTCCCCCAGTATAATGCTCCACAGTAGGCCCTATGCAGTATACTATGCTCCCCAGAGGGCTCCCTAGTTCCCCCCCCCCGAATAATGCCCCACAGTGGCGCCACGCAATGTAATATGCTCTGAAGAGGGCTCCCCAAAATAATGCTCCACAGTGACCCCACACAGTATAACATGCTCCAGAATGGCCTCCACACAGTATAATATACTGCCCAGAGAGGTTTCCCCACTATAATGCTCCACAGTGGGCCAAAACAGTATAATATGCTCTCCAGAGGGCCCCCAGTATAATGCACCAAAGTGGCCTCACAGAATATAACATGCTCTCCAGAGGACCTCCTCCCCCAACATAATGCTCCACAGTGGCCCCACACAGTATAATATACTGGGGGGCCCTCTAGATAGCATATTATACTGTGTGGGGCCTCTGTGGAGCATTGTAATGTGGGGGGCTCTGGAGAGCATGTTATATTCTGTGAGGCCACTTTGGAACATTATACTGGGGGCCCTCTGAAGAGCATATTCTACTGTGTGGGGCCCCTGTGGAGCATTATACTGGGGGCCCCTCTGGAGAGCATATTATACTGTTTTGGGCCTCTGTGGAGCATTATACTGGGGAAGGGGCCCTCTGGATAGCATATTATATTGTGTGGGGCCCCTCTGGATAGTATAATGCTCCACAGTGGCCCCTCACAGTATAATATGCTATCCAGAGGGCCCCTTCCCCAGTATAATGCTCCACAGTGGCCCCACACAGTATAATATGGTATCCAGAGGGGGCCCCCCAGTATAATGCTCCCCAGTGGTGGCCCTACAGACTCCCTTTATTATTATATTACACTCTGGGGTCTCTTCAGACCCCAGAGTATAATAATCGAAGGCCCAAGGGAGGTAGGGGAAAATAACAAACAGTTATACTCACCTTGCCTTACCTCTAATGGGCCTCCTCACGCTGCTCCGCTATCACCGCCAGCGCTGGCTTCCTCTTGTTTGCGGCTGACGTCACGCGTTGTGGACGTCACTGCTGAGGCCTGTAATTGGGCCTCAGCAATTACGTGAGGCACGCTGTCAGCACACCCCACGTGACCACTGTGGCCTGGCCTCAGCGGTGACGTCCGGAACGCCAGAAGATGACGTCGGACACCTAGGACAGGTGAGTAAAAATGGTTGTTATTTTTTACTCACCTCGGAAAGGGGCCCTGCGGCACATGACACTGGGTCCCTTTCTGTTATTGATATGGCCGAGCCTGACTCCGGGATCCGAAGTCATCAGGCTCTGGATCCCGGGGGCCCCTTTGGGGACGGGGCCCAGTTTCCCCCCCCCCCCCCGCCGGCCCTGGCTGCTGTAACATGTTACCAGAGTGTGTGTAATAGAAGGGAAATTATTTTACAGTCTACTGCAATACAGTAATCACCTAGGATTCAAGTTCTTTAGGGGGTCTAAAAATAAAAGGAAAAAAAAAATTTAAAAAAGCTTTAAAAGGTTAAAAAAAAAAAAAAAATATACTCTGGTTCTCCTCAGTCCCCAGAGTATAATGAGCTGAAGCCCATGGGATGAGGGGGGGGTGATCAAACATAACCAGTCACGTGATGTCACATTTGTGCCACATGACCACTGAGAACCAATCACAGCCCTCAGTGGTCCATGACATCATTCAGTAGTCTTGAAAAGGACTAGTTCCAGCATTAGAGCCCTGGGGGAGGTAAGTAACAGGGGCAAGGTTTCAAAAGAGGTGTTCCCTAAATAATCGCCATTAATCGTAATCGAGGTAAAATGCCCGATTTAGATCATCGTCCAGCCCTAATACTTCAATAAATTTGTCCCAGTAAATCATTGATGCAGCCCCTTCCTACTCATGATTGGTGAGGGTCTGTCTTTTGGGATTGTCACTAATCCTACATGATTGTGTGTCCTTCATTTGTGGCAGTTGTCAGCGTTTGCTCTCCTAGTTCTGAGAGGATCTGAAGTATGTTATGGATGGAGAAGTATATTAATAAAAAACACTCCCTGCTAAGTTCTTTGTCAGTCAGCACTTATCTCATGACCACAGACATGCCGACTACATTTAGGAGTGTTGACTGGTGAAGGTGAACAGGTTTGGTGACAGCAATATCCTCTGTTCCGGTGTCACTTGATAAAACGGGAGCATAACATCGCCTGACACCAAAAACCAAAATCTGTAAAACTTTTTTTTTTTTTCCAGATACTGTAGGTTGTGTTGGTTCACTCTTCATATCTAACATCTGAACAACTCCTGGGATCACACAGCTTTGGGACAGTGACATCGAGGATGTCACCCTGGCTGTCAGATATGTGATACCATACATGTTGGTAGAATTTTAAAGTGATACACCGTATGTACAGGAAGGTGAATGTGATCTTGGTGTCGAAAGATGAGATGTTGTGTTCAGCCAAAAGCATTCCAGAACCAACGATAAAACTAGAGCAGGCAGATGCTTTATGTTACTCTTCTTGGCATCGCTCGATGCCAGCTGTGGCTGAAGATACAAATAAGGCTCTGTTTACACTTTAGCATTTATTAATGACATATAATATATTCATGTCATAAAAAACACATAAATTCAAGTGTGAGCACAATCTATAGCTAGATTTACCTGATACAGCTGAAAGTCCTGGTCCTGCTACATACACACATGGACAAAATTGTTGGTACCCCTCATTTAATGAAAGAAAAACCTACAATGGTCACAGAAATAACTTGAATCTGACAAAAGTAATAATATATAAAAATTCTATGAAAATGAACAAATGAAAGTCAGACATTGCTTTTCAACCATGCTTCAACAGAATTTTTAAAAAAAAGAAAACTCATGAAACAGGCCTGGACAGAAATGATGGTTCCTTTAACTTAATATTTTGTTGCACAACCTTTTGAGGCAATCACTGCCATCAAACGATTCCTGTAACTGTCAGTGAGACTTCTGCACCTCTCAACAGATATTTTGGCCCAATCCTCATGAGCAAACTGCTCCAGTTGTCTTGGGTTTGAAGGGTGCCTTTTCCAGACGGCATGTTTCAGCTACTTCCAAAGATTCTCAATAGGATTTAGTTTCAATAATTTTTATTCGAATTTTCAAAGAATAAACGTACAAAACGGTGTTAACTTACAGTGCAATGTACATTGGTATGCAGTATCACATAGGTCATACATCAATAAGACAGGTATGCAAACACTAACATAGTAAACCAGAACTATAACATTAACTTTCAGGCACAGTCAACGGGCTATTATGAATCGTATCTAGGATATGTTCTTCATTTCCGACCTTCCCTTGGTTGTAGGGCTTTGTTTGTGTGTGTGCACTGACACTCATATTTTACAATCCAAATTTCTACTCTCCCACTGCTCCATTTACTCCTCGATTGGCAGGTTTGACTCCCATCCACTCAGTCACTACCTCCCCCCCCCCCCCGAATTTCCTGTATCCACCTGGTTTCCTCTCAAAGCGAATCGAGAATAATTCCATGCCTCCCAGATTTTCTCAAAGCTATGGAAGGAGTCTTTTCCCAATGCGATTATTCTTTCATATGTGTGTGTGTTATTTATGGCCATTAAGAGATCCGACATGGGTGGAGGGGTTACTGTCCTCCATCTCTGCACCAACATCAATTTGGCTATAGTCAAAATTTTGCAGATAAGTTTTTTGTATGTCCTCAGAGCACTAGGAATTCCAACTAACAGAATAGCCACTTTAGCGGTGTATAGGATTCGGGAGCCGAATAGCTCCGAGAGCAACTCAAAAACCCTTTCCCAGTATCCCTGAATTATGGGACAATTCCCCAAAATATGGAGAAGGGTTCCTCTACCTCCACATCCCCTCCAGCAATTCCCTGACTCGGAGGGATATGCTAACTGTAACATAGTTGGGGTCCTGTACCATCGTAATACATACTATTTTCATGGCCGTCTCTAAGTGTGTGCTACACTTTAAGGATAGATGGATCAATTTAATTGCCTGTTGCCACTCCTCTAGGGTAATTGCTGTGTCTAAATCTCTCTCCCAGCAACGAAATGGGGTAGATCTAGTAAAGGTCGATAGATCGTCCATTTTGTCATATAGAAATCTCAACCCTCTCACTTTGGTCGACAGCCAGGCGAATAGTGCACCACTGTGGGGCAAAAGCGACACAGGATGTTTAGACACAAAGTGCCATATTCGAAAATATTTAAGGAAGTCTCCGTTAGGGATTCCGTATGTCTATCTAAGGTCAGCAAACAATATAGGTTGTTTAGTATCGGAATATAATTGAGAAATATGTGCTATCCCCCTCGATTCCCAGTCCAGGGTTCCCAAATCGTCGGTTACCCATGCTAGTAGGGACAAAGGCATTTCAGAAATATGAAAATGTTTCATCGGGTTGGCTTTCCTGTGCATCAGCTGCCACGCCGCCAGTGAGACTATCATGACCGGGGAGAAGGATCTAGGAGCTGAGATGTTCCAAAAGGGTATCCACAGCGCATCTTCCAGTTTTAAAGGAGCTATAAATGCCTGCTCTATGTGTAACCATGGTACCGAGGTATCCATTGATTTCCACCTAGCGCACTGCGTGACCAGCGAGGCTATGTAATAGTTTCTTATCATCGGAACTCCCAGCCCTCCAGCCTCCTTTTGTTTAAATAGGAAGCTTTTGTTGATTCTGGGTCTTTTCCCATTCCATATATACTTTGAGATCACCCTTTGTACTGTTTCAAAGAAGGAAACAGGAATGGATATCGGGAGTGTGCGAAACAAATACAAAAGTCTAGGTAGCCGTAACATTTTGAAGGCCGCTACTCGGCCGATCCAAGAGGTATCTGTTTTGGACATTCGCTCCGTTTCCTCTTGCAGTAATTGTAACATTGGTGTATAATTACTTCTGTAAAGGGTCCCTAGGGATGGTGTCATCTGCGTCCCCAGGTACTGGACATTGTCTTTCCTCCAATCGAAGTCATAATTCGACTTCATGTGGTGAAGCGAAGAAGGAGGGACATTCAAAGGCGCTTGTGATTTAGCCATATTCAATTTGTGAAACGATAATTGCCCAAACTCAGTAATGGTGGCCATTAGGCGAGGAATAGATGTTTGTGGTTTAGACAGGGTAAGAATAATATCATCAGCGTAGAGCGATATGAGGTGAGTTCTGTTTCTTATATCAATGCCCCCTATTTCCATATCTAGTCTGAGTGCCTGAGCCAATGGTTCCATGGAGAGAACAAATATCAGGGGCGACAGGGGGCATCCCTGTCTGGTCCCATTTGTTATCACAAAAGGGTCCGATACTACTCCATTGGTAAACACTCTCGCAGATGGTGCAGAGTACAACGCCTCTATCGCTCTCAAAATAGCTCCAGAGAACCCCATATTTCTGAGCACCGAGAAGGCATACGACCAGCAAATACGATCAAACGCCTTCTCAGCGTCCAGTGCAAGGATCACCGCCTCCATCTTCTTACAATCAATGTGATGTAGAAGGTTCAAAATCCGTCTGGTATTGTCGTAAGATTGCCTCCCCTTAACAAATCCCACCTGGTCATTGTTGATCAAGCTCGGGAGACAGGTTGCCAGCCTGTTTGCTATTAACTTGGCATAAATTTTCAGGTCTGAGTTTAGTAAAGATATAGGTCGAAAGTTTTGGGGGTTAGTGGCCGGCTTTCCCGGTTTTGGCAGCGTAACTACTAAGGCCTCTTGATTTTCTTTCGGGATGGTGCCAGAATCAATCGCGGCCACTAGGAAGGACAGCAATGGGTCCCTCAGGATTTGAAAAAAATCGTTTGTAGTATTCGTTAGTGAGGCCATCAGGGCCCGGCGATTTATGAGATGGCAGCGATTTAATAACTAACAACAACTCCTCTGATGTGATAGGTGTATTCAAAGAGTCCAGTTGTGACTCAGTGAGCCTGGGCAATTGGGCAGCCGTAAGGAAACGCTCAATGTCGTGGCTCGTTGGGGGAGCTACCGCTGTGTCTTCCGCTATATTGTAAAGACCTTCGTAAAATTACCTAAAGGCGTTAGCTATGCCCCTTGGGTCATATATTTTATATGTACCATCCTTACTGTGAAGGAATTGAATTCTAGACTTCGCCTGTTTTTGTTTAAGTTTGGAGGCTAGGAGTTTACCTGCTTTATTGGATTGAGAGTAATATGTAGCTTTGGTCCGTTTTAGATTTTTCTCATATTTATGCAATAAGCACGCTGTCAGTTGGTGGCGTAATGTCATCAGTTTTGCTGCATTTGATGGAGAAGGGGATTTTTTATTGCTGTCGTCAATAGTTTTTATTTGGCGAAGCAATCTATCTATTTCTGCTAATCTATTTTTCTTTTCTATATGCCCCAAGCGAATGAACGTTCCTCTAATAAAGGCCTTGTGAGAATTCCACAGTATATCAGGGCTAGGGGCAGATGGGGTATTTACCAGAAAAAAATTCCCTCAGATCAGTCTCTAAAGTTGCTTTTAATTTCGGTTGTGACATTAAAAATTCGTTGCATCGCCACACGAATGCTCTTGGACATTCATATTTTTCTGCTAAGGTCAAGGTTATGGCTGCATGATCTGACCACGTGATTACTGAGATATCAGATTGCATAATCATGGGGAGGCTGGATTGTTCGAGTAGAAATAAATCTATCCGCGAGTAGCTATTATGTGCAGGAGAGAAATAAGTATAATCTCTCTCAGTATTATGGAGGATACGCCAGGCGTCAAATAGTTCATGGCTCCATAGCGCTTGCGAAAGAGAAGGGTGGCATGTCGATCCACCTGAAGTGGTGTCCACCACCGGGTCGGAGCCATATTAAAGTCCCCCATCAATATTAAACATCCCTGCTTCCTCTTTTCCACCGCCCTTACCAGTCGCCCCAAGAATGCCACCTGTTTCCTATTGGGGGCATAGGCTGATACCAGCGTGTATGTAACACTATTAAGCATACAAATCAATATTATAAATCGCCCTCCCGGGTCTGCATATTGTGACACTAATTGAAACGCTACCGAATCCCTAATTCCAATCAATGTTCCTCTACGTTTTGAAGAATAGTGAGCATGGAATACATTTGGATATGCTGGGTGTTGAATGCGATAGGCATCCGCCTTCAAGAGGTGGGTCTCTTGTATTGCAAGAATGTCACAGCCTTGATCTCGTACCTCGCGCCATAAATTGGCCCTCTTTTGAGGAGAGTTCAATCCTCTGACATTCATAGACATAACTTTAAGCACCATAATACACAATTAGGAATGCATTAAGAGTCTTACCACACTTGCCCATACCAAAGGATGTCCCTGGTTGCAGGAGGCGGAGTTGTTTCCACCATTTGTATTCATTTCGCCCTATGTGCCAAAACCAGAAAGGAGACAAACCGTAGAAATAACAGAGCCGATGGACTATCCATCTGAGCTGTATCAAGAAGAAAAAAAAGAGAAGAAAGACAAACATAGTACAGTGGACCAGCAGCTGTCATAATCTTGGGGGGATAAGTTCAACAGCAGCGAACATATAGAATCCAGGATAAGTGAGTCTCTAGCTTTGTAGCCCTCTAGGTGGACGTCTTTGGGTTTTCGCCTGGCGCCAGCCATCTGATATTGGACCAGATGGGTTTTTGATTGGAGGATCAACCATCGGAATATTCCAGGCATGTAGCAATTTTTTCCCTTCCTCCAGAGTCTTGATGACATGTACTAGGTTATTGCGGGAGACGATCACACGGACCGGGAATCCCCATTTATACAGAATGCGATGTTGGCGTAATGCTGTAGTAAAAGGGATAAATTGCCTCCTGATTTGTAGTGTCGTGGCTGAGAGATCCGAATAAATGGAAATCATGTGATATGGTTCAGGCAGGCGGTCTATCTTCCTTGAAGTCAGCAGAACCAGCTCTTTTGTGCGGTAAAAATGGATCTTTGCTAGAACATCCCTGGGTATCATTTCAGCTAAATGTGATAGTTTCGGAACTCTATGAGCTCTGTCAATCGTTAAGTCCATTTTCGTGAGGTTCGGTAGTAGCAATCTTATCATATCTTGGAGGTAATTGGTTAAATCTTTTAGAGGTATGGATTCTGGGATCCCTCTAAATTTTAAATTATTTCTTCTGGAACGGTCCTCTAAATCGGCTATCTTAGCTTTAAGGAAGGACACATCCCTTTCCACGTCGCTGTGTGCATCTATAAGCGCATTATGCGATGCAGCAAATTCCGCCATTTTAGATTCGACATGTACCGTACGGCATTTTAACGCTTGAAGATCTCTATCTAGCGGTTTCACCATAAGGGACATGTCTGTCCTCAATGACTTACAAAAGGCCATAAGCATATTCTTCATAGAGGCCTCAGTTAACAGATTTTCTGTTGCCGGTACATCTGCCAAGAAATCAGATGGAGGTGTTTGCTGTATGGTGTCGCTTACCTCCTCTTCTTGCTGAGCAGCGCTCTGGAGCCTTGGTTTCTGCTTTGCTGGGCTCGCAGTAGGAGATTGCTAGGCCCCGCAGCGCCATTTTGAGTAGGCCCGAGTTGCGCGCCCGCCCCAGCCTGCCGGGAGGGGAGATTCAAGCGGTCCTGCGTCCGTGCGGTCAATCAGCTGATGCAGGGATGGAGCCGACAGCGCTCTCCGCTGCGCGGAGAGTGTGAGCGTCTCTGCCGGAGGGTCCCGCGGAGGAGTCGAGGCCCTAGATGCTGTAGCTGTGCGCGTGTCGCCGCCATCTTGCTCCTCTCCCCCTCCGTGAGGGAAGAAGAAATCCAGGAGTTTTTGCGGCTTCACCGCCGATTTGCGCTTCCTGGGCATCTCCAGAAGGTAAGCTCTCGTTCCGGTATAATTTGGAGCAGTTCACTCCACGGGCTTGTCGCTGTAATCGTCGCTTGGTGAGACTCAGGCTGGGAGCTCTGAGGTTAGGCGACCATCTCGTATCGCGGCTAGGCTCCTCCCCCCTCCAATAGGATTTAGGTCAGGGCTCATAGAAGGCCACTTCAGAATAGTCCAATGTTTTCATCTTAGCCATTCTTGGGTGTGTTTTGGGTCATTATTCTGTTGCAAGACCCATGACCTGTGACTGAGATCAAGCTTTCTGACACTGGGCAGCACATTTCTCTCTAGAATCCCTAGATAGTCTTGAGATTTCATTGTACCCTGCACAGATTCAAGACACCCTGTGCCAGATGCAGCAAAGCAGCCCCAGAACATCACAGAGACTCCTCCATGTTTCACAGTAGGAACAGTGTTCTTTTCAAGATATGCTTAATTTTTCCATCTCTGAACATAGAGCTGATGTGCCTTGCCAAAAATTTCGATTTTTGTCTCATCTGTCCATAGGACATTCTCCCAGAAGCTTTGTGGCTTGTCAATATGTAGTTTGGCAAATTCCAGTGTGGCTTTTTTAAGTTATTTCTGTGACCATTGTGGGTTTTTCTTTCATTAAACGAGGGACCCAACAATTTTGTCCACATGTGTATCTAGTCACACAGGTGACAGCAGCACAAAATGCTGATACATATTTTCCTAGAGCTCTGTGTTGTGCCGTTTCTCTGTTATTCCTCCGAAAAATTGAGAATAAGAATAATTGAGAATAAATTGACAACTGTCAGAACATACCCTGAACTGGTGTAACTCAATGGTTAGCTTATTCATACATTTATTAGAAAAATATCAGAGGAATGGCACAATGCAACGTTCTAAGAAATGAGGTATCAGAATTATTATTTCATGAAGAATACAAGTACTTACTCAGGAGTGATGACAAGTCCTTTTAGTATAAGGAGAGAGACTGTTTTACTGTATAATGGCTGAATTATCAAGTTCAACATGGCGGATTTTGCAGCAGGATCCACCGCAAATATCTTCCTTCTGGCAGCAGAAAGATTTCCTACTCCAGTTTCCTTCAGTGGGAGAGGTTCGGGCAGGACTCTTCTTTTTGTCTGGCACCTGATTTTTATTTTTATTTTTCAGCCAGCAGAAAAAAAAAGTGTCCGCCTCCCATTGAAATGAATGGGAGGCAGAGATTTTGCAGCAAATTCTGTTATGTGAACTTGACCTAAGGCTTTATGCACACAACTGTAGTTTTGCTCAGGATGCTAGAGAGTATATGGACACATTCATTTTTTTGTCCTTATACACACATACGTAGTTTTTACTTTAGGTTCGCACTAGCTTAGGGGTTTCCGTTGTTCGGGTCCACTTAGGAAACTCTACCTGCTTAAAAAGCGGTTACCTGTAGAAACCTGCAGACTCCATAGACTATAATGGGGTCCGCTGGGTTTCCTCTCCGTTTCCACCAATTTTATACTGAAATCAGCGGAAAGAAAAGTCCTGTTGTCTATTTTTGCAGCAGATTTCGCTGAGTGAACCTGCTCTAGGGCTTCATGCACATAACTGTAGATTTCACAGATCTTTGAGACGGCTGTAGGGCAAAGATGCAAAATTTGGTCTGTTTTTGCAGCTCGGTCGTCTATTCTAATGAAACTGTATGGGAAAAACAGCCATCACACGTATACCAACCATATGCTATCGGTTCAGTTTTTCACTGATCCGCACTTGACTACAGTCATTTAGCTTTAGGCCGCATGCACACGACCTAGATTCCAATGCTCTGTCTCATTCTATGGAATATGGAGCCTGTCCTATCCAGCTCCGTGACATTGGTACAGAATGGAGTGGAACCCCCCACTGGAATCACACATCCTTCGTTTTGCTGTGTTTGTTTTTTTTTTAGAGTAGAATTTAGTTCTCTCCACTTTTCCATGAATGCTGTGGGTGCTGCGGCTCTGCACCATGGATCTCCTGACTATAAATAGCTATAAGTGTGTTACAGTTCAGGCGCAGATGCCCCAATTACCCAGTGACAGTTTAGTCAGCTAAACAAATGATGGGAGTCAGCACTGCATTAAAGCCTGACACCGCTTTCACACAAAGACCTGACAAGCGAGCAGATGGCTGCCAGGGCACGCTAATGAAGGCAGCCATGTGTGCTCATTTGGAATTGGGTTTTAGGGCTGTGAATATGACTCACTGGCAATAAAGTGCCCTCAGGCCGGGAAGGCTTTCATGTCTCCGCTCATGAGTGTAGTTATGGTCAATAAACTCTGTTAATAATGGACAACATATACATTTCCTAAAACATATTGTCTTAGTCCTGTCTACAGGAGTCCCCTGGCCCTCTGTAAACCTGTATTTGCATTTGTGTGTCTTGCTTTTTAGCATTGGATTAACCTCTTGTTTTCCTCCCGGCTGGTGGCAAAAGGCAATAAACCGCTAGTGCTTGCAATGAAATGCTCAGTTGAATAGGAATGGGCTTTGATCCTGAAAATTCTCAATTGAGTTTCCAGTCTGAAATTCCATTGGTTTGATAAATCCTATATTAATATAAGATGATTTTGAAAAAAAAAAATATATATATTCTTATTTTAATGAATTGTGATAGAATACTTGCCTGTGTTATTATCGCTAGACTGACTAGTACTATATGCGGTATTGAAGTCACACCTGATGTTTACCATTCTGGACTAACTTGATCCTTTATCAGCTCCACTAGGGGTCCAGCAGCCATCATTGCTTGGGACATCCCCCACAATCTACACTCAGCAGTCAGCCCTTGCTGCCGCCGGCCTCAGCACCCCTTCTCCAGCAAACTACCAGCTCACTCAGACTGCCGCATTACAGCAACAAGCGGCTGCTGCAGCTGCTGCAGCAGCTCTTCAGCAGGTAAATGGTTATTCAGTTTTATCTTCATGCTATTTATTTGGTTAAAGGGTGTCTCTTGAGTCTTATATTTATTATTTATTATGCTTACTTATATAGCGCCATCATATTCCGCAGCGCTTTACAGACATTGACAGTCACTGTCCCATATAGGGCTCACAATCTACATTCCCTATCAGTATGTCTTTGGAGTGTGGGATGAAACCGGAGTACCCGGAGGAAACCCACGCAAACACGGGGAGAACATACAAACTCCTTTTAATCCATAAGCAGATGAGCTTTTCCGTTCACTTGGTTTGTGGCAATGCCTGTGATGTCTCCAAATGCTTCTCCCTAAGTGACCAGTCAAAAACAGGTGCCCAAAAGTGTCCTCTCCCCTGGTGCAACAAAAAGCTCATTTGCATACAGATTGAAATTTGTTTTTCTCTGTAGCAAGATTGCATTTTCACAGGAAAAACAAGTATGTTCACTATGCCACTAACTGCACCTACAATATTTTTATTGACAGCAATATTCCCAGCCACAGCAGATTTACAGCGTTCAGCAACAGGTTTGTGGACTTTTTTTTTTATTAAAATACTTATTTTGTCAAGCATTAGATTACTTGCAGCAGAGTTACATAAAATACTGCAATTCACCTTCCGTATTGAACTATAAGGCTCCAGAATATAAGCTTAAAGGGAATCTGTCAGGGCAATTTGGGACACTAAACCACCCACACGTCCATATGGACCTGGGGTTTAGTGTCCCAAATCACCCTGTTATAACGCAATCCATGGCCGCATTAAAAATAAAAAAGCTTTATACTCACCCTGCCGCTGTACTCCCCGCGCCTGCGCAGTTCTTCAATGAAGCCAGAGGAGCTTCAGTAGGCATGTCCTGCAATTACGCAGTGAAGCCGGGGTGTCCATCTTTGGCTTCACTGAAGAACAGCGCAGGCGCCGGGAGGCGTGCCAACAAAGAAGCTCATGAATAAGCCAGACTGTTCTCGCCAAACAGCGTCGATCGGACTCTTATCTAGGTAAGTAGAAAGGTTTTTTATTTTTAATGCATCTGCGGATTGCATTACGGCAGGGCGATCTGGGACACTAAACCCCAGATCTATAAGGACCTGTGAGTGGTTTAGTGTCCCAGATTGACCTGACAGATTCCCTTTAAACAAATTAAAAAAATAAAAAAATAATTCCCTTTTTTTTTTTTCACTTCTGAGAGTAAGGATAAGGCCACATAGAGCAAATGAGACGTCGAAAACTTGATTCATTTTTCAGAGTGATCGACTGTTAATGCAACCTGGTTTAACAGGTAAAAATTTGTCGTTATTAATAAACAGACTCATAATGGCCACAAGATTTTGCAGGTAAACTGCAGCTTTAACCCGCAAATCTGCATGTCCATTAACAATCGATCTGCAAACTGTGCCGACTTGTTGCTCGGTGCACTTTTCACCCATCCACCACCTGCTCAGTGTGGTCTTACTCTTACTGCACTATAACACTGTTCAACCATCAGGCCATTTATCAGGAATAACTTTTGTAGGAACACTCATTCCCAATAATTACCCAACGAAAGCTCGTTTGTTGTATGATTGCACAGAAAAATGTTTTTGTTGAGTACCGTACATTGCCTAAACAAGGATGTGCAGCTAGCAAACAATGAAACTGTATGGGAAAAGGACAATTACTTTAGTGATTGTTTGTCCCCATAGTTTTTATGAGCCTGTATAAAACCCTGGTGGGATTGTTGTACCAGTGCGATTGGCGATCATTCTCTACTGCAGCAGCTGTAATAGGACCTGAACCTTCTAACATTTCCAAAAGGTTTTTTGCGATTTGCAACTGTTTGGTTTACTGCAAGCACATACCTTATGTGCATTTACCTGCAAACTTTTTTTTTTTTTCCCCACCAGCTGCAGCAACCACAACAGACATTGATAACTCAGGTGAGAACATGGAGTCATGCTGCGTACCCATTTATGCGTTTGTGTCATGCACTGACTTTTGGGTTACCTTTTCCACTGATATGTCACCATTATTTTTCAGCCTGCTGTTGCCCTGCCTACAAGTCTTGCCTTGTCTACACCCCAGCAAGCTGCACAGATTACAGTCTCTTACCCCACTCCAAGGTCCAGTCAGCAACAGACCCAGCCCCAGAAACAGCGTGTTTTCACTGGGGTTGTAACAAAGCTTCATGAAACGTTTGGCTTTGTGGATGAAGATGTGTTTTTCCAGCTGACGTATGTATTAAGTCATGTTGAAAGTACTGAAAAGTTAGTAATATTTCCATAGCTTTTTTTGTTAGAGAGACTTGCTCATATCCAGATGCAAAATTATCATTGTCCTCGAGTTGTAGTAAAGTCGCAGCATTACCGTGACTCACAGCAACATCTATATTTCTGTATGGAACAGAAGTCGCCTGTCATTCTGGTACTTCAGTAAGATTTCTTCTTTGATTTTTGTTTGTCTAGAGCTGTCAAGGGAAAGTCCCCACAAGTTGGAGATCGAGTTTTAGTGGAAGCCACTTATAATCCTAACATGCCATTTAAATGGAATGCACAGAGGATTCAGACGCTCCCTAACCAGGTAAATGCCCCTGATATTTTTCTAATCTTCCATTAAGGCTTTCTCTCTTTTTTTTATTTTTCAGTATATTTATTAGATTTTTGTCTACATTGCAGAATCCAGCTCCAGCACAACCTCTAATAAAGAACCCCCCAGCAGTGATGCCACCTGTCCCACAGCAGCCTGCTTTTGTGCAGACTCAGCCTCCGCCACAAGCACAAACTCTACTGCAGGCACAGATATCTGCTGCATCTCTAAATCCATTGCTGCAAGCACAACCATCTCCTTTATTACAACAGCAGCCACCTAAAGGTACTTGCCACCTTTACTACACAGCAGATCTCTTAGGGCCTGTTCACATGGCGGAATTTTAAGTTGGATTCTGTCCTAAATTCAGTGGCAGATTCCACCCTGATTCTGCCTCCCTTTGTATTCAATGGGAGGTAGAGATCAAGGCCGGACGATGAACAAATAAATGTCCTGCTCGATCTTGGCACAGAGTCTGAAACTTGAGGGAGCCCACTGATTTGGGCTGAATCATTGGCGGAAAGCCTTTGTGGATAGCTTCGGCATTCTTCAGCATTTGTCAAAAAATTGAGAGGAATCTGAGGTGGATGTCTGCCTCGAATTCCTCTTCATTTTCATCTCTGTGAAATTAGTGCCATCCTCAAAATATAAGAAAACAACTTGGTAAAATGAGCTTTTTATATTTAGACAGTTGCTATTGCATGTTAATGAACTGAATCAAGACTGTTCATGTTGCATTATATGGTCTATCCATGAACCTTCCACAAAAGAACTGCACTAATATTTTGTGGTGATGGTGTAGGAACAGTTGGTAATGCAAAACATTTTTTTGCTTATGAAAAAAGTAGCAAAAACTAGGTTGTATCACTAAGGGGTTAAATGGGGAGAGTGGAATAAGCCACTATTAGACACTGCTGGCTTATTGGCTGATCCCACCAGTATAGATGCAAAAACCTAAATGATAAATGGATAGAGAGGATATTCCCTTTTAATATTTTGTTTAATCTCAATTGGAAGGGTCACTTGCCAAACAAAATAGGGTATTAAACAATAAATCTTTATTAGTAATAGCGAAAAAGATGGCGATATATCAACTTTCTAAACAGTAAAAAGTCTGTAGAAAGACTGAACAGTGTCGATATTAAAGTATATGGTAAGGTGAAGTACATATAGTATATCGTAATGGATATTTTTACCCTAGCATGATAATAATAACTCCTTCCTCCATAATAGCAAAAAAATATTAGGGGAAAAGTGCCAACACACCTCTAGTAACTAGATATTGTCAGTTTACTCCCAGCACTGAATTTATATTACCAACACCGAGGCTGGACTTACCAATGCATGGCTGTATTGCGCATGCGCGCAACATCAGCCAATCGCGCATCATCTCTGCCAATAACGTAATTTAAACCCGCCTGTCAGCTCAATATAGTAAACACTCAGCATCGCTGACTCATTAATGTGGGATATTATTGCAGGGAAGTAACAAAGTGAACTAAAAACCAGGTATAAAGGCACAGAAAGAGTCTAAACAGAAAAGGGGACAAGTGCATATGTCCGAATAAATCGGATCTCTCACAATAGAATAGTAAATCTCCTATTAGGTGGAAATAACCCATAAATAATACTGTGATTCAGGTTGCTACATAATGTATCACCGAGCCTAGTATAGTGAAGACCATGAGATAAATAGGACACAACACCCACAGGGCAACTAAAGGAGTAGAGCATGCAAGATCAAATCGCTGAGGATACACTAATATGTCATGAATAGGAAAATGGTAATAATAGCCACCAGATTTAGCAATGACTAAAATAACCACCAGATTAAGCAATGACTAAAATAACTGTATCTGAAGTATAGCAGGTGATGACAATACTCCTCCCAATAAATAGTAAAAATGGATAAAGTAGCTGGCAAGAGATCTTTTAATTAAATCCAATAGAGACCCCATGTGTACAGTCAGACAATATATGTATGCACAAAGACATCAAAGAGTAGCAAGGACGATTAGTATCAGAATGCCTGATGCAGGGATGAACTAGGTTCCCCTAACCGTAAATGCATCCAGATAAAACATGCATGAGAAACCTCATCATTCAAATTGAGGGGTTCACAGTTTGCAGGAGGAAAGTTCAGCGTACATAACACTGTAGTAGCTTGTGATCAAAATCCCCTCCTCTCGATGAGGGTTGAACAAGTTCAATTCCTTGGAATTTTATGTGGGAAGTATCTCCCTCATTTTTATTCCATACATGTCTCATGATAGGAGTATTGTCATGTCTGCTGATCTTATTAACATGGTCTCTAAACCTCCTGTGGAAATTTCTAATGGTCTTGCCCACATCTGGAATTCTACAGGAGTATGTCATAAGATATATCATGCCTTGGGACTTACAATTAATAAAGTCCCTATTGGAATATATCTTTCTTGTACTCAAGCTAGTGAAGGTCTTACTCATATATATATATCCCACATTAACGAGCTTTTCCAGCCTTGCTGGGTGTTTTGTTTACAATGTTCAGCTGATAGGCGGGGTTAAATTACATCTTTGGCAGAGATGTCGCTATTGGCTGATGCTGCGTGCATGCGTAATACAGCCATCCAGTGGTAAGTCCGGCCTCTTATCACATGTGACTCGGACTTATTGATCCATAAACTAATCAGCCCACTAGGGCCGTGCATTAGTACTGATGGGGGAAAGGGGAGAGACTGTAGCTCTTCAAGATTATTTTAAAATCTGTAAGCACCTCTGATGATAGACTGGTTAGTCTCACCAGTTTTGAAACGCGACACTACTTAGGGGCGTTTAGTACCTCTGTTAAGAAATTCTGCTTTATTAGCAATCACTATAACAATGTGATCAAGATAGCAGTGAGTTTTTCTCCTCCTACTGAACCCTCCACCCAGTGAATGCACGTCATTGAGGTGTGTGGGAACTCAGGCTGTATTCACACCAGCGTTCGCTCTACGTTTGAGGATTCTGTCACCGAATCTGGTTGAAAAATGTGGAGAAAAAAGTCCTGCAAGCAGGACTTTTCTCTCCGCATTTTTCGGGAGGAAACCGGGCGGACCCACATTATAGTCTATGGGGTCTGTGGGTTTTTTGTGGTTAACCGCTTTTTAAGTGGATTGGGTTTCCGTTTTTCGGGTCCCGAACCTAGAGTCACATCAGTGCTGGGAGTAAACCTAAAGTATCCAGCTACTAGATAACGTGTGGGCACGTTAGTATCATGGCTAAGGGAAAAAACAGAAACGCTCCAGCAATTCAATACATTGTTGCACCTTATGTTATGAGGTGTTGATAATATAAATTCAGTCATGGGAGTAAACTGACAATATCTAGTTACTAGAGGTGTGTTGGAATTTAACAGAACCGATCCAGCCATTAGATACATTATTGCACTTTGTTACTGAGTGTTGACAGCACAATTTTTCAGTATAAAGACATGGCTGATAACAGCACGGTTTATCAATTATTGTCATAAATCACACTCAGCATTGAGTTAGGGATCATGTGAGTGTTTATACTAAATTGTTGCAATCCCCTAATATTTTTTGCTATTATGGAGGGAGGAATTATTATTTCCACGATAGTGTAGAGATATCCACTGCAATATACTCTGTCTCCTCCACCTTGCCATATACTTTTATAGCAACACTGTTCGGTTGTTCTACAGACTTTTTACTGTTTTGAGAGTTGCTATATCGTCATCTTTTTAGCTATTACTAATAAAGATTTATTGTTTTAATACCCTATTTTATTTTTGGCAATGACCCTTCTAATTGAGATTCACCAGTATAGGTAGGTTCAGCCACCCATAACATCTTACGCTAGGTTCGCACCTGCGTTTGGGTTTCTGTTCTGGGGGTCCACTTGGTACCACGAACGGAAACCTAATCTGCTTAAAAAAGCGGTTCCCTTCAGAAACCTACAGACCCCATAGAACTATAAAGGGGTCCACTGGGTTTCCACCCAAAAAGGGCAGAAAATGCGGAGAGAAAAACGCTGCTTGCAGGACTTTTCTCTCTGCATTTTTAAAGCGGAATGAAGAATGGAATCCCCAGATGGAGACCTAGCCTTATGTGTATGGCCAGATTAAATGTAGCTGAAGAAGGCCTGAATTTTATCTCATCCATATGCTGCATTGTGAAAAAGTATGTACAGAGATCCCAATGCAGATATTCTCTTCATCGATGACTGGAAATGGTATATTGTGAGTGGTTAGAGGATTGGGCTGTTCTAACAACACTGGTTACATGTAATAGAACTTCCCCACACAGTGTAAAAGTATTGTCATCCATGTGACATACACGTGTTTTGATTTATTTTTGCACATCACTAAAATGAATTCACAATTCAAAATCAGTCGGTGGATATTATAGCTAAATTCTCTGTCTATAACCAAAGGGGACTGTTCTCCAGATATTATCAGGCCCTCTTTTGATGTATATACATGGAAAAGTTCCCAGTGTTTAATACCTGATGGTGGAAGACTGTAGCACATTCCACATGCACACAAGAGGTATGAGATATGTTGCCCATAGGCTATCATTGCAAAAAATAAATAAATAAATCCAGCTTGGTATACGTGTGGGGTATTCCTTCTCATAGAGATGCGTGGTTCATTACACTTGTCTGTACAGTGAAAAGAAAAAGTATAGGATTCCATCATATAAATAGAACACTGTGGATACAGTTGCCATATAAGCTTTGAACTATAGGGCCATATTGTGATGTGAACTGACCTGAAGAAACTTTTTTTGATGCCTCATTTCTCATGCAATTGAATCTCTTCCTTTTAGCTGGCCTGTTGCAGACCCCAGTTCGCATTGTATCTCAGCCCCAGCCAGTTCGCAGAATTGAACCACCGTCAAGATTTTCTGGTAGAAGTGATAGAGGAGACTCCATATCCAGTAGAAAAGATGACAGAAAGTAAGTGATGGACCCAGATGTTATGTGTAACGCCAATATAGGCAGTGCCACAGTGAAACAAACCACATTGTACTCTGAATATCACTTAACTATGTGTTGCAGAAAAATGTGAAATAATACTGCACTGAAACAGAAAAATGTCCTCTAGGTGGATGCCATTTCAGAGCACTATAGCACTTGCTGCCCTTTGCAAGTCTTGTTCATGACCGGATTACACTATGTGATACAGGCTAGGGCAAAATTGATTTTTATTTCCAAAAACAAAACAAACTTAGGTAGCAAAATCCATGCATTTTTTGTTTGGAAATTCAAGTATTAATTTCTAAAACTTTACAGTCGCGAGAGAGAACGAGACAGGCGCAGATCACGTGACCGTTCACCTCAGAGAAAGCGCTCAAGAGAGAGATCCCCACGACGTGAAAGAGAGCGGTCACCGCGCAGACCTAGACGGGTGGTACCCCGCTACACGGTACAGTTCTCAAAGTTCTCTCTGGACTGGTAAGTGTAATGAATGCGTATTTTTTATATGCTTGACTGCATGCAGATAATTCTGTTTGACTGGCCACTTGTGCATTTTGCAGCCTGTTGTCCTTAGTCATAACTATGACGTGCCTTTGAGTAAGAATTTGAAACATGTAAGGCTAAGTTCACATCTGTGCCAGAGTCTCTGTTGGAGACTGTCACAATGTCCACCTCACATTGTCGGATGATAAAGTCCTGCACTGACGACTTTTTCCTCTGCCAGTTTCAAGCAATTGCCATTGCTGTAATAGCAGTTACTCACAGAGCCCAGCGGACACCATTGACTATAATGGAGTCTGCCGGGCTACGTGAGTAACTGCTATTACTCAGACGGACCAGTATAACAGAAAGGTTCACACTAGTGTTTCCTAACGTAAGTCCAGATTGATTTGTTTTAAGCTCCAGAATAAGCTTTGCCTTACCAGTATTCTGAATGTCCTGTATAGTGAGTGGTAAAAATAAGAAGTAATTACTCTTTAGTTAGCTCTTCAAAGTATAGGTTCTTCCACCTCAAATTCATCTCCAAATACCATCCCTGTGGAAATTGGGGCAAAAGCTGCAGCAGAGCTTTGGCTTGGTGTTGCGGCTCATTATCTTCAGATGTAATGGGGTTAACTAGCGCGAGCCACACACTGTGGTTTCTATGGCTCAATCTTCTGCAATAAACTCAGTAAAATTTAGCAGGATGCTCTTTTTACAGTGTACTGGGAAAAAAAAAGCGGCACCAGTACCTTCCATTGAAAACAATGGCAGCAGATTCCAGACAGTTTTCAGAGAAGGCAGAATCTACCTCAAAATCCACTCCAAATTGCTCTCTGCAAACAGGCCTTAAAGTAGTTGCCTCTACCCTCACTTTTAATGATACCTGGACATGTGATCAACTGTTATTGCAGGAGGAAAATGCATGAATGTGCTGGGCCTAAGATTGCTAATGAACTGACTCTCTCTGGGTTATAGAGAAGGATCTAATGTTGCATAGAAGTTGTTGTGGCTCAGACCAACCCTTGAATCCAACAACACCAATATAGGCTCCGACTCCACGACTCCGACTCCACAGCCCTGGACTGCTACCTTATAGGTTCACTCAGACTCAGTCCCAGCTTTATGGGTGCGCCTTTCGGCTTTCTCATTTTCAACATTTCATCATTTTCCCAAATTCTTTGAATATATTCAGCCATACTCTTGTCTACTACTGTACCTTTATTATTTTTTGGGAGTCGGAGTCGGTCCTTTTTCCGACTCCCCCCCCAAAATAGGCCCCCCCCCCGCTCCACGCTCCGCTCCACAGCCCTGGCTCAGACAAACCCTTGAACAACAACAAAATAGGCCTTAAAGAGGACCTTTTACGTCTTCATAGATGTGCAGTATTATATACCACTAGAAAGCCGGCCGGGTGTTAAATCAATTCAGAGCACTGTTGGCTTTCCTGGTATGTGCTCCAGTTCTGGAGATATTGGTCCTGTTAATTTCAGCACAGATATATCCCCACTGTCAGACTTGTACTGTCAGCGGGGGCATTCCTGGCTGCCCAGCGATGACGCTGAGCTGTAAGGCCCGCCCTTCTGACAGTGGGGAGATATCTGTGCCAAAATTAACAGCACCAATATGTCTAGCACCGGGGCGCATACCGAGAAAGCTGACAGTGTGCTGAATTCAGTGCACTGTTGGCTTTCTAGCGGTGTATAATACTGCACATCTGTGGGGACGTGAGAGATCCTCTTTAAATTAGATTTTAAAGGGAACCTGTGTAGGTCATTGTGGACCTGGGGTTTAGTGTCCAATATACAGTGCCTTGCGAAAGTATTCGGCCCCCTTGAACTTTTCAACCTTTTGCCACATTTCAGGCTTCAAACATAAGGATATAAAATTTAAATTTTTTGGTGAAGAATCAACAAGTGGAACACAATTGTGAAGTGGAACGAAATTTATTGGTTATTTTAAACTTTTGTAAAAAATAAAAAACCGAAAAGTGGGGCGTGCAATATTATTCGGCCCCCTTAAGTTAATACTTTGTAGCGCCACCTTTTGCTGCGATTACAGCTGCAAGTCGCTTGGGGTATGTCTCTATCAGTTTTGCACATCGAGAGACTGAAATTCTTGCCCTTTCTTCCTTGGAAAACAGCTCGAGCTCAGTGAGGTTGGATGGAGAGCGTTTGTGAACAGCAGTTTTCAGCTCTTTCCACAGATTCTCGATTGGATTCAGGTCTGGACTTTAACTTGGCCATTCTAACACCTGGATACATTTATTTGTGAACCATTGCACAGTTCTTTAATGAAGCCGGGGATGTATGTGTATTCCTCCAGCTTTACTGAAGAACTGTGCTGGCATCAGGACCCGGGTAAATATAAATGATGTTTATTTTTTTATTACAGGCACGAATGGCTTTAAAAGAGGGCTATTAACCTTCAGTCCATAAGGACATGTGTGTGGTTTAGTGTCCCAGATTGCCCTGATAGGTTCCCTTTAATGCATCCCCTGCGTATAACCATTCAGCCACAGTGTACAACCAGTATTATGTATATAACCAACATAATAAATTAAATGGAATTCTGAAATCTCCTCTTCTGCTTGCTTTAAAGGGGTTATCCAGTTTCCAAAAATTCTCTGCAAATACATCCACTGCAGTGCTAAATACTCACTGATTCCTTGTGCATCTTTTCTTGGCTATATTTTACTTGAGATTCCTTGTATCACTATTATTTACATGCAGTGAATCTGTGAACAAACTACATTTCCCATGATGCATCTGCATGCTCTCACTCTCTGTGTTTGCTGCTAACAGTGGGGAGGGGGAGTGAGCTTGGAAATGAAACATCACAGCATCATGTGACCTCAGATGTGGAAGTGATTTATTACCTGTGATTTCATTGGAGGGGAGAGCAGGCAGATGCATAATGGGAAATGTAGTTTGTTCACAGATTCACTGCCTGTAAAGAACAGTGATACAAGGAGCAACAAGTAAAATAAAGCCAACAAAAGGCTGCACAAGGGAACAGTGAGTATTTAGCACTGTTGTGGATGTATTTGCAGATCATTTTTGGAAGCTGGATACCCCCTTTAAAACTCAGAGCAATGAATTTATTTTCTTTAAAAAGATAAAAAACACAATAGATCCCATTTTTTTTACATTCTGAGACTTCTTTTCTTGTGCTGCAGCCCTGGATGTGACATGATGGAACTGAGGCGGCGTTATCAGAACCTGTACATTCCCAGTGATTTCTTTGATGCCCAGTTTACATGGGTCGATGCTTTTCCTATCTCTCGGCCATTCCAGCTCGGAAGTTACAGCAATTTTTATGTCATGCACAAGGAAGTGGATCCGCTCGAGAAAAATACTGCCATTCTGGATCCTCCTGATGTAGACCATACATACAGTGCAAAGGTATCAAATTATTCTGGCTGTCAATTACCAATGTTCTCTGCAGGGCCGCACAGTTACTAACTATCGTGAACAAAGTTTATACGTGTGTGTGTATGTGTATATATATATATATATATATATATATATATATATATATAGATATATAGATATTTAATTTTTATTTTATCCTTTGGGCATCGTACAACTAGGTCATGTTACTGGCAAGTCCCGCTTTGGAAGATTTATATCACAAATCTTGTGCCCTAGCAGAGGACCCAGTGGAAGTTAGAGAAGGTTTCCAGCACCCAGCAAGGCTAATAAAGGTAACCATATTACTGATGTAAATTGTCTGATATTCTTTTATGGTTAGGAAGCCACACACATTAAAGTGCACCTAACTTTTGAACAACTTTTGGTATCATTTGTGACATTAAAGGGCTTGTCTGGGATAAATGTAATTTCTACACTAATCTAAACACCCTCCCCTTTCTAAATTACATAATTTATCAAAAATGTATATTTACCCATATCCCTGGGACAGTCATGTGACCGCCCCAGGGACATTTTCTGGTTCCCGGTGACGTTCCGTTTCCCCGTTTCCAGAAACGGAACGTCACTACTACTTCATCCCATCATACTTGCCTCTCTTGCTTTCAGACTTCCTCCTTCTGGACGACTCCTCCCTCTTTTCTGACTCTGCCGGTGCGCGCAATAGTCCCGGCGCTGAATTGCTGGCTGCAGAGAACAGAGCAGCGGTGGGACATTTGCACGCACTGGAAAAGTCAGAAAAGAGGGAGGAGCCGTCCCGAAGGAAGAGACGTAAGGATGATGGGGTGGGGGCGGTGGGCTGAGTTAGATGGGAAGGGTTAGTAGTGGGCGGGATAGCTAGAGAGACAGGGAGGGGGTGTGAGAGGGAGCGGGCGGTAATGAGAGGGAGGTAGTGCGAGTCAGCCTACAAGTCCCATGATGCATTAACTAAGACAGCAGGAAGCTACACCATGTAAACAAGTGCAGAAGATGCTAGGATCTCCCAGAGAAACAAAGAAATCACTCAAAACACTGCTAAAGGTGTTTGGGTGCATTTATTAACCCATTAATAGCACTAGCGCCTTTTTTTAAAAAAAACATTTTTTGCCCGGAAAACCTTTTTAATAAATGTTGTATTATATGTTAATAGATTTTGGATCATTTTCATTAAATACTGTGCTAAAATCCACTTTCTGTCCTTTCTGTATTCTTTCCATTATTTTTCTTTCTGCTTCTCACAGGAGTACGGGGGTGTATGGGTTCACGTGTAATTCAAGAAAGTGAGATTATTTCTCAGGAATTATAAAATTTAGAACAAAGATTCTCATTTTTCATGTGTCAAGACTGCAGTTCTACCTGTATTATTTCCAGAGATGTCACCAGTTGAATACAGTCGGGATTGGCATATTTAAGCAGGAGCAGCTGCTCCAAATCCTAACTGTTTTCAGCTGATGATATCTCTGGAAATATAACAGAGAATCTCATCTTTTATATGACTCCATAACCACTTTTCTAACTTTTATAATGCCTGAGATGAAACTTTTTGAGGTGCACCCCCCAGCCTAAACTTCCCTACACCCTCATACTCTACTGAAAAGTAGTGAGAGAAGCAAGGGAAAGAATACAGAAGGGACATAAAGTGGATTTCAGTGCAGTATTTGAAGGAAAGGAGCTAAATTCTATATTTTGTAATATATTTTGTTATATTTATGCTGCAAATGCTGCTAGAAAATAAAAACTTGTTTGAAAGTTTTTAGGATACGCTTTAGATGATTGTTGGCCAAACTCTCCAAGTTAAGCAAGACTGACTGATCATTTGTTATATATGGGGCTGCGCTAACTGCACTGACTGTAGGTGTCATAGGAAAGAAAGACTGGGTATGTCTCGAAGGGGAATGGGTTAACGTATATAACTATTTGTCCTGTATGGTGAATGCTGTAGCAGAAAAGAAATAAAAATTTCCTTTTATTGGTCAGTCCCTTCCCCATATGTAATAAAAAAGTGATCAAAAAGTTGTTTTTATCCCATAATGATAGCAATTACAAAAAAAAGTAATCCTGCAAAAAAAGAGTCCTAATATAGGTCTGTAGATGGAGATATAAAAAAGTTTATTATGACATTTTTCTAAAAATTTAACAAAATTTATATAACTTTGTTAATTCTATGATTTTACTGACCTGCAGAGTAAAGGCCATTTGTAATTTTTTTTTACTGCAGAGTGAACATTGTAAAAACAAAACCCCTTCCCAGTATATCATATAGTATATTAAATTCTGACATTAGGATTTATCCTGCAAAAAACAAGCCTTTATATGGTTATGCTATCGGAAAATTAAAAAAAAAAAAAAAAAAAAGTTGTGACTTTTGGAGAGTAGGGAGTTAGAATGAAAAAAAAAAGTTAAGTTTGCTGTGCTGATAAAATGATACCAAGTTCTTGCCTTTATATTCTATTATTCTTCAATTAAAGTCCTGACACATTACATGTGACCTTGGCAGCAAAAGAGTTAGTCTGTTTTCTGGAATAAAAACTTTTTTTTTTTTTTTTTGGCTTTTAAAGTTTTTAGTGGGAATGAAGGGTAAGGATGAGGCTATGGCAATTGGAGGACACTGGTCTCCTTCCCTCGATGGTCCAGATCCAGACAAAGACCCTTCTGTGCTCATCAAAACTGCTGTTCGATGTTGTAAGGCTCTGACTGGCATTGACCTGAGCTTGTGTACACAGTGGTAAGTCCAGTTCTTACATCAGGGCATGTCTCCTATTTTTCTACGGCTTCACTTTTCTAGAGCTCTGCCATTGCCGTAATCTCTTTAAACTGTGTGCGACTTTCTGTTCGCGATGGAGAGCAGGAGGTTTGTTGTTTATATGAAGTTTTCACGTTTCTGTACATTATGAAGACTTATTTTTTTTCATGCCCAGCTACAGATCGTCCAGGAGAACACATCTTAAACTGTCCTAAAACCAAGTTGCGTTGCCGTGTTTTCTAATGGTATTTCGAGCTTTGTTGGCCTCTATTAGAAAAGTCTTTGAAAATCAATGTTTATTTAACTGCAATTTAGTTATTTTGTCAATCTTATTTGTTTTTTTTGTTTTTTTTTATATATATATATTTATATTTTTTTTTCTTGCTTTGCTCAAAACAATGCGTCGACTTACCTGAAGAAAATCAATGGCCTTTATATAATTGTGTTTTTTATTTTCTTTTTTTTTTTTTCTATAGACAACCCTGAGCTAGCTGTTCATGATGTGCTACAAGAGAACTAGGCTCTTATATTCTATGCATTTTAGATTTTGTTTTTCCAACATGCTTCTTCCCTTGCAACAGGTACCGTTTTGCAGAGATTCGCTACCATCGCCCTGAGGAGACCCACAAGGGGCGTTCGGTTCCTGCTCATGTGGAGACAGTGGTTTTATTTTTCCCGGATGTTTGGCATTGCCTTCCCACCCGCTCAGAGTGGGAAAACCTGTGCCGAGGATACAAGCAGCAGCTGGTCGACAAGCTTCAGGGTGAACGCAAGGAAGCTGATGGAGAACAGGCACTGAACGCTAATCCCTTTTTCTATTTCCGCTTCTCGCAGGCACAGGAACACAGGCACAATGCACTGCACACACTAAACACCACCCCTCCCCCTCTAAAGAACACCTCTTGCGACGTCTGCAGTGTAGTGAATCTCACGTATTCCAGCCTCCTAACATGGAAAATTAGAATAATATATATATATAATTATTCTTTTGATTTAATTTAATTTTTTTTTTTTTATTAGAAATAGCTTGCTGGGTCAATTGGATTTACTGACATTTGGCCCTATTCACCATCCACCCATCAAAAGGTTCACATATATCATTTTCATACTTTAAAAAATAAAAAAATAAAAATTGTGGGCGATAAATGAATAGTAGTTATTTGGAAATAACACGGGGTGGCTTCAATTACAGACTTGTGTCTTTGTAGACGAGCAAGGTCTGTACATACTGTTATTACTTCTTCTATTTATCATCCCTTTGTTTCACAGATCTGGCTTTGATTGACATAGTGGTCAGTGAGAGTGCTAGAATGTGTGTATGTGCCTCAACAAAGCTTTAGGAGAAGACAATGAAAAATTGTGACCTTGCTACTTGCACGGACCTGCGACAGTCATACATTCACCTAAGGCGTCTTTCTAACCATGTTATTATGTTTGTACTAGGAAGAAGAGGATAAAGACGACGGGGACGCAAAGGAAATTTGTACTCCTACTCACTGGTCAAAACTTGATCCAAAAGTGATGAAGGTAAGCCAAATGTATGCAAGAGTCACCTGCATTACTACCAGCGCTGTAAGGCTAAAGATAAGATCTAAAGAGCAATGTATAACTCAAAAGCTTTTACAATGATGTCTGGAGGTTCTCATCAAAAGTTCTGCAAAATAAACACTTTTACAGGCAGTGGGTTCCATTGGGATCCATTTGTAATGGATCAGAAAAATAGAAATTATGAAGAGATGTGAATACAGCCTTAGGCCAAGTCTCCATGTTGCAGAAAAGCTGCTTTTTTTGTTGCAGATATTGCAGTGTTTTTAGAGCCAAAGTCAGGACTGGATTGAGCAGAAGGAGGAAGTAAAAGTTCCTTTATATTTTGCAGCATTTTGTAGGCACTCCTGGGTTTGGCTAAAAAAAAAAAAACTGCAGCAAAATCTGCAACAGAAAAAAGTAGCTTTTACCCTACATGGAACCCCAGCCTTTAAGAGTATTTGTCATTACTGATACTTATTCCCTATCCGCTGTGGGTCCTCCTGCTGGGAATCCAAGTGATCAAGAGAATGGGGGTTCAAAAGTTCCCCTGTATCCTCCATGTGAATAAAGCGTCTGCACTTGCCCAGTGCTCCATTCACTTTAATCTGACACTTATCCGCTATCCAGTGTCAGGGTAGTGAGGATCAAGCATGCATTTTCCTTTCACCCACAACAGCATGAGAGAGAAGATTCCCCCAGGGACAGGAAACCTACAAAATAAAAACGATGGAGCCTCTCCTCCCCTGTGTACTTTTATGTGCCTGGGTCCAGGAGACCTGTGGTGGGTGTTGTCACCCCAGTTGAACAATCTTTTCATTTTCTTATCTAGCTCCCTGGAATTTCAGGGTTTAGTTGCATGCTTGGGGTATGGTCCTGGCGGGGACCGTCTCCCCACCTTTGCTGCATTGAGCTTCTGGCTCTACTTCATTTGTTGAAGGGCTCTGGCTGGGAGAAGATATCTCACTGGCACTGCTGTAAAGGAAGGCTTTTGCTGGGAACTCGTGTTGTGCCGTTGGAATTCCGGACACTAGTTCCGGACCAGTAGGGAGAAGTCACATAGACAGACAACGTGTGGTGCTGGCACCATCACGCAGTTTCTCCTTGCTGGAACTGCCACCAGAACCATTCAAAAAGGCAGCGGAAGTCAGGCTCCAGCGGGGAGGAGTGACTGCACTTCTGGGGTGGCTGACTCCCTGTGAGTCCAGACGGCCGGGCTGGTGTATAAGAAAATGTGAGACACAAGTAGAGGCTCCCAAACCTTTTGTTTGCCGGGAGATAAGCCAAGATGTTCATGTTTTAGGTTTTTTTTTTTTTTTTTTTTTGGTTTGGGATAGGGGTGATCGGGATAGAGACACGTTTTCTGTTGGCCCAAAGTTGGCCACATAGATGGAAGATCTAGCTTATTTTAGTAGTATCTTCTGTTAATCTTATGTATTTGACCACCACAAACATCAGATGCTTAAGATCACCCAAATGTCCTCAGCATTCAGTAAGTGCCACTTGGCTGTAACAACTGTAGCTGAGCAAGAGTGACACGCACATTAATGAAACATTAATATCTCAGTATCTATATATGGATAGATCTAGAGAAGTAGAGCAGGGCTCTCACTCCTATTGTGTGGATTTATAGATCATATTTTAATGTCTCATTTTGTCTGAACATAAAGTCTATGATTTGTAAAGTGCTGCAGAATATGTTGGCGCTATATAAATAATATTTTTATTATTATTATTATTACTATTATTAGAATCTCCATCTACTCCTCATGTACATTATATAATGTTTCTCTGTGTACAAATTTTCAGGTAAATGACCTGCGTAAAGAGCTTGAAAGTCGCACTCTTAGCTCAAAGGGGTTAAAATCTCAGCTGATAGCACGATTAACAAAGCAACTCCGCATAGAGGAACAAAAAGAGGAGCAGAAAGAGCAAGAAAAATGTGAAAAAGAAGATGAGGAGGAAGAAGAGCGTAAATCTGAGGATGACAAGGAGGTTTGGATTATGTTACCTCCAGTGGCATTTTGTTTTGTTTTTTTAACTGTTGGTGTGTATTGACCACAACATGCTGTATCTTACTATGACTAGGAAGAGGAAAGGAAGCGACAAGAAGAAATGGAGCGCCAGAGGCGAGAAAAAAGATACATATTGCCTGATGAGCCGGCAATTATTGTACATCCAAACTGGTCTGCCAAAAATGGAAAGTTTGACTGTAGCATCATGTCTCTAAGCGTCCTGTTGGATTACCGGATAGAAGACAATAAAGAGCACTCATTTGAGGTACAGTTTTTACCCCTTATATTCCTTCTGCTACAATTGTGCATTTTTTGGTTCTGTGTAATTGCACAGTATAACTAGTGTTTTTTATACATATTTTTTTTTTTTTTTTTAAACTCATTTTATTGAAGTTTGTACAACAAGGCATACAACACAAGGAAAAGGTACAAAGGAAGTAGCAGGATAAGTACAATAAAAATCTGTACAAAAGATAACAGAAATTGAACAAAAGTAACAAAGGAAACAATTAAAACAGTTGCTGCAGAGTCCATAACATGTGAAACCTGAAAATAAAAAGCACGAGTAGTCCCAAAATCATGAAGTAGGTGGGCAGAAGGACCAGTCGAACCAACCTGTAGGAGAACAAAGGAAACAGACAGAAAGTATAGCAACTCAATCCAACCTATGCGGCCAAAATGCATTCCAGGGTACCACAGGGGTCAGGAGACAGGAAAAACCCATAGGGGAACGCGCCGTAGGAGCACCAAATCATGTCATAAGTGCATCAAGGGCTGTACGAAAAGATGGGGTTGTATATAAGGTCAGCGGTGAGCTACACCAGGGACCCCAAACCTTTTCAAATTTAGTGGGCCGTCCTCTACCCTTGTATACAAGCTGGTTATATGGTAAAACTAAGTTCACCAACTTTCTCCTCTGTGAGAGAGAGGGTGGGCGAGGAGCCATCCATCTCAGAGCTATGGCCTTTCTAGCTAAGAATAAAGATTCTCGTAGCATAATACCAGTATGATGTATCCATAGCTCCTCGTCCAGGATACCAAACAGGCAAACTTCTGGGGCGAGTGGAACAGGTACACCTAGGACCTCCGATTGTATATCTACCACCTCTGTCCAGAAACTTTTAATAACAGGGCAGTCCCATATCATATGCCAAAAGTCTGAATATTCTGCAGGACAACGTAAGCAGTCTGGATGTTGTAGTAGTGTTTTTTATACATATTTTAGCTTTATTATCTAAGCATAGTGAACTTGTCAGGTAATTTATGCTGAATATGATAGACTGAGAGATGCTGAGCGGCATCTTATACATAGTTGTATATGATATTGAGAAGGATTATTGAGTAATAAACAGAGTAAATCCTGACAGGACTCCTAGAGGGGACAGTGAGAGTCCTGTGTACCCTTCCTACTGTGTACACACATTGGTACAGGGAAAGCTGGCTATTTTAATCCTGTGAAGATTTACTGCACTTTTGCTTAGAAATCCTTCTTAAAAGCTATTATATTATAATTTATTATCATATATAAATAATGGAGCTCAGCTTCTCTCATTGTATTATGTCCTGCTCTCAGCATAAAATCAGCTGACAGGTTTGCTTTAACTACTTGCCGACTGTCCATTGAGTTTATACTTGTAGTTGGTCAGCAGTAAGCTTTGTAAGAACGTACCTGTACACCCTGGCAGAGTTAGTAGCTGCGCATTAGACTGCCAGATCAGCTCGGCTTTGTATACTTGGAGGCTGTATTCTTCTGTACCTGAAGCTTGTGGCAGAATGTATAAAAAAAAAAAAAAAAAATTGTTAAAAAAAACACACATAACAGGTTCTAGCTTCGCCCCAAGTGACAATAACTGTGTCACTTGCATAAAAATTTAATGTAGAAAAGCTATTTTTCAAAAATTCATAGTAGCACTTTGTGCTATTAAAAACAAAAGTGGACACATCCCCCCCCTTTTTTGTAATCATTTTCCCAGAAAGTAAATAAATAAATAAATCCCTATTTATCTGTGAAAAAATAAAAAAAAAAAATAATTGAAAACCCAAATGGAAAAAATGTGTGTGTGTATGTATGTATGTATATAGATATATAATATATTTGAATATAGCCTTCAAAACTGAATGTACCGAAAAATGTGTCCAAACATGAAGTGTGTTTTATGCATTTTCAGCATAAGTGTTTCCTTTATACTTTGTTCAGTTCAGGGTGCACTCATGACCTAAAACAAAAATGCACCGAGGTCACACACTATGCAAATGAGGCCTTATACATATTTGAGATCCATATTCTCTCTGCATAGAAAAGATTTCTTGTTTTTACATAACTGGGTAAGAGCCCAGTCCTGGCACTAAATATACAAAGGCCTAAATAAGCAGGATTAGGTCAAACAGTTAACAGAAATGAAACAGTAAATTGGGAGAGTCTTGTACCTCTCTATCACAGCACGGGTACGGGATAAAATTTGAGGTCGGTAGGTGGGGCTGTGTTGGAGAAAACAGTGCAGGGGACACCGTTCTAAATTAGATCTCTGGAGGTTTCAAGACCGTACACCTACCTAACCTAAACTGATGGCTTATCTTAGAGCTATGCCATTTGGGAATACCACTTTAAATGGACAATGCAAAACTTCTGATAGAGCTTGGTAAAGGCCATGAAAATATACTTTGATTCCTGCAGGTGCCACTTCCACAAGTACAGCAGAGGCAGGTCCCACTGCCATGGTGCTCAGGGTGCTGTACATTGAGCAGGTTCATAGTCGCTCTCTTCCTGTAGCAGTCACCTGATTGGACACTACAGCCATCACTGACAGCAGAGGGGAGGGGCTGTGTAAGCTGCTTGATGCACTGAGCCCTGAGCACATTAGTGTTAGGACCCGCCCCTGTTGCACTAGTGTAAGTGGCACCTGCAGGAATCAAATATGTTTCCATAGCTGTTTTTTTGTTAAAAGCAGGGCCAAAGGTACGCGTCACCTCCAATCTCTGTCAGCAGCTTTGCATGGTCAAAACCACTGATAAGACCCCCTTTGACAACCTTTGCAGTGTTTCTTATTCCTGCTTTGTATATGTCACCAGGTGTCACTATTTGCCGAACTGTTCAATGAAATGCTTCAGAGAGACTTTGGCGTTCGCATATACAAAGAGCTTTTAGCTCTTCCTGAACGGGATGAGAAAAAAAGAAAAGAAAATTAAGAAGGAAGAGAAAAAAGAAAAGAAAGATGAAGAAGAAGATGAGCCAAAAACAAAACGAAGAAAATCTTCTGATGATAAAGTTAGACTAGAGGAAAAAGAAGAAAGAAAGGTACGCAGCATTACTATATAAGATAGCAAGCGAGTCTCCCATTCTGGCAGAACCATTGTGACCAATTGTGGTTGTTTTATAGAAGGAAGACCGAAAAAGAGAAGATTACCGTGATGATGAAGAAGTAGACGACGATAACCAAGAAGATTATGAACCTATAGGAGCAGAAGAGGATGATGGTGACTATGAGGGTCAGACTGAAAAGTTGACTAAGGCCTTTTCACTGTAGGGCTGTTGTAACTAGTGCAAAGACAGACTGGGGTGTTGATCATTGCAGTCACTTTCCATCTTTTTTATTTCTTTTTTTTATTACATAATGATTTGTGGTTAACACCTGCAGTCGTCTTTCGCACTAGTTTTCATGCATGAGCCCGGGGCAGAAGTGATCACCTTCTCCTTTTTCTCTTAAAGTGTGCCTAAACTTTCAAACAACTTTTCATTTTTTGTCAGTGTTTGTGTCATCAATAAATATTGTAATATACTTTTATTAATGGGTTTTAACTCCTTTCTGTGAAATCCTGCAATGAAATTCACTTTCTGTCCCCTAAGTATCTAATAAGCAGGGAAACTATGTTCCATCTCATCCATTATGAAATGTAGAATAGTGCCCCTGGTGTCATATGAGAGACCTGTTTTGTCTGTATTATTCAGTTAAAAACACATTCAGGATTGGGAGCAGCTGCATATAAATATGTCAATTCTGACTGTATTTTTATCGCAGGATTTCATGGCATATTACAATATTTTAATGTCACAAACTCTGGCAGAATATCAGGTTGTTGAAATGTCAATCTTCCTGACTTATTGCAGATCTTTTTTATTTATTTATTTTTAGTTTATTTTTCTTACATATATAATTTATTTAATTTTTTAAATAACTTTGTAAAAAAAAACACACTCACCTGTCCCTAGTGCTCCATTGCCTCCCAACATGGTCCAGTCCTGCTGCTCCAAATTTTTTCTTCTGGTGGAAGTCCCCACAGCATGTGACCGCTGAGGCCAATCAGCAGCCTGAAGAAAGGGACCTGGTACGTCACAGTGCAGTGAGGACTTCCACCACAAGAAAACATCATAGCAGCAGGATCGAATCATGCTGGGAGGCATCGGATCATCGGGGACAGTTGAGTATGGGGTTTTTTTGTTTTGTTTTTTTCACCTCTCCCAGCCTAATTAAAAAGAATATATATTATCTTGGACAAGGTTCACATCTGCACTGGGCTCTCCGTCCGTCCAAAACTGCGGTTAACCCCTGACACCAGCGGTTCCCATAGACTATAATGGGGTCCGCTGGGTGTCCGCTATTTTTATACATTTTATATTTTGTACAGGACCTCTGGCGGTTTCTGTGGCAGAGTCTCCAACGGATGTGAATTTAGCTTTAGACATCAGTGTTGAACTATATCTGTGTAGGGACCCTGTCAATGAATTTTCAAGTGGAATAACAAAGAAACATAATGCACAGTTGTAATAAAATGTGATTTTTCATGGTTAATACATGTATTACATGTTTATTTTTTTTTTAGAAATTTTCTGAGCTAAAATTCATGACAAGGAGCTTTCTGAGATCCTAAAATAATGTGGCCAGAGGGGAGGGAATTTGATAGAATAACCCAGGAATCTCACCAGTTAACTCACTCACCGATTCAGCGCCAGTGCTCCACTGGTCCTTGTAGGTCCTTGTTTACCTTGCTGCAGCAATGATGTATTCTTATGTGACCATTGTAGCCAATCTCTGGCCTCAGTATGAGTAGCTGTAATAGTCACATCATTAGATGGGGACATCAAACGCTGCGCCAATGTAAAGAAAGACCGGTGGAGGTGGTGGTGGGGCAGCGGGGAGTTTAACATGTGATTATAGGTTCTTTTGTAATTTTTTTCCACATTCCCTTTTATCTGGCCAAATCTTGCCTGAAAAACCCATTTAACGCACAAACACAACCCCTGTCAATATGCCCTGTAGGGATATAGAAAGTATGTTGAGAAATGGTATAACTTTTTTTATTATACAAACAGTAACATTTATTTGCTGAAAGTGGACAACCCCTTGAAGGCTAAGGATACACCTGGAAGTCTGCAGCAGAGAAAATGCACCCAATTGTACTTCTTTATTGTAGATTTTAATGTGATATGTGATATTAAATTGATATGCTGCAGATTTTAAATATGCATCACGGCTCAGATTCTGCAGCGTGTGGAGGAGATCGGAAAAAAGTCATCCATATTGTAGGGGTATTTCCTTCTCTGACGGATGTATGTCCCACTGCTGGGACCACACCACCTTGAGAATAGGGGATCTCCATCTTGTAGCCATAGAGAGATGGCTCAGCTATTCTTAGAACTCCCATAGAAGTGAATAAAGAGATCTGTTCATGCACAGCCACCTCTGCAGTGAACGGGGTCCAGTGATAACATGCTCTAGTTGGAAATACCTAATAATAATAATAATGTTTCCAAATCAAGACAAAAATTTAAGATTTTTTTTTTTTTTTTTTTTCTAGACCGAGATGATGATGACGATGATTCCAGCACCAAAGATAAACGGGATGACAAGAGAGACAGCAGGTATAGCAAGGAATGGCCAAAGGATAAGGTATGTCTCACTGACTGTGTTATATAAATGGTGTACAGTTTATGAAGTCAGAACTTAAACTATTACTGAGATTTAATAGGATTTTTACCCAAAAAGAAAATATTTGATATACTGGTATTTTCTGTGGAGGCGATTTTTGCAGAAGAGCCAACAAGAAGTGCAGCTGAACAACCAACCAATAACCCACATTTTGATGTCACAAAAGAAATAGAATTACTAAGCTTTGGTTATTGCTTTGACGTCTTTGGGCATTATGGAAACAGTGTAGCACAGTCAGCTCGGCTGTTTCCGTAATTTATGCTACCTGTGGCCTCGGCTTATTGACTGGTATATAACCCTTTAACCATAAGATATTTACAAGGGGCAGACAATTTATTTTTTCTGACCTACAACGCTCAAGTCATGAAAGAGACCTATAAAAGGTATTGAGGACAGTGAACATTTCTAACACTCACCCAATTTGTCATCCTAGGAGAAAGAGAAGAAGCAAATGATAACAGTAAATAAAGATCTGCTCATGGCATTTGTATATTTCGATCAAAGTCATTGTGGCTACTTATTGGAGAAAGATTTAGAAGAAATCATCTACACACTTGGACTGCATTTATCTAGAGCTCAGGTACCTGATACTTGTCTGCTATACTGTAAAACATAGTTGGTGGCCATGTGGCAGGTCACTCACGGTACAGCTGATAGTGAGAGCTCCTGCCACTGGAATCCCCTATGAACAACTGCTATTAAACAGGCCAATGAATGAACATTTTCCCCACAGATGTGATCTTTTGGGGTAAGAGGTCCTTTTGCTATGGTATTTTTCTTAGTTGATGGTGTTTTGCGCACAAACAAGGTAGTGTATAATGGAATGGTAGTGCACAAGAGTGACCACTTCAATGGGACTGAAGGAGATGGCCAAGTACAGTGCTTGGAGATCTTCAGTAGTCCCCTTGGAGTTTAATGGAGAATCACTGGACATGTGCAATGGTTGCTTCTATAACATAGCCTGGTACACCCACTGAACAGATACCTAGTCACTCAGACTAGCTGAACTGCCTAATAGCTGATTTAGGTACAATTTCAATGGGAAATACAAGACTTGGTAATACTGAAAACAAGAATAGATTATATTTTCTAACACTATAAATGGGAAAGCTTCCTTGGACTGCATTTGTGAGGTAGGTCTTGTTCACATCTGCATCAGAGGCTCCATTCACATCCTCTGGCGTAGAGTCAGTCTAAAATCTTGGATAAAAGTCCTGCAAGCCTGATTTTTTCATCTGATGATGTTAGAAAGAAAACAGATACCCAACAGACCCCATTATAATCAGTGGAGTCCTGCAGGATTTGTTGTGAGTCATAATTGTTTAATCTGTTCATCTGCTCCTACAATGGATGTGAATGTTTGTTTTTCCAATAGGTGAAAAAACTCTTTAGTAAAGTAATGCTGAAGGAATCCTGTTACTACCGCAAACTGACTGACACTTGTACTGATGATGGAAGCCACGAGGAGTTGGATGCCATCCAGGAAGACATTCTAGGTATTTGTCATGCACGCTTTTAATCTATCAGTTTCTTTATCTGTCTATATCTATCTATATCTATATCTCTATCTATCTCTATATCTATCTATCTATCTCTATATCTATCTATCTCTAGATCTATCTATATCTATCTCTATATCTATATATCTATATCTCTACAGTACAGACCAAAAGTTTGGACACACCTTCTCATTCCAAGAGTTTTCTGTAATTTCATGACTATAAAAATTGTAGATTCACACTGAAGGCATCAAAACTATGAATTAACACATGTGGAATTATATACTTAACAAAAAAGTGTGAAACAACTGAAAATATGTCTTATATTCTAGGTTCTTTAAAGTAGCCACCTTTTGCTTTGATTACTGCTTTGCACACTCTTGGCATTCTCTTGATGAGCTTCAAGAGGTAGTCAACTGAAATGGTCTTCCAACAGTCTTGAAGGAGTTCCCAGAGATGCTTAGCACTTGTTGGCCCTTTTGCCTTCACTCTGCGGTCCAGCTCACCCCAAACCATCTCGATTGGGTTCAGGTCTGGTGACTGTGGAGGCGAGGTCATCTGGCGTAGCACCCCATCACTCTCCTTCTTGGTCAAATAGCCCTTACACAGTCTGAGGGTGTGTTTGGGTCATTGTACTGTTGAAAAATAAATGATGGTCCAACTAAACGCAAACCGGATGGAATAGCATGCCGCTGCAAGATGCTGTGGTAACCATGCTGGTTCAGTATTCCTTCAATTTTGAATAAATCCCCGACAGTGTCACCAGCAAAGCACCCCCACACCATCACACCTCCTCCTCCATGCTTCACGGTGGGAACCAGGCATGTAGAGTCCATTCGTTCACCTTTTCTGCGTCGCACAAAGACACGGTGGTTGGAACCAAAGATCTCAAATTTGGACTCATCAGACCAAAGCACAGATTTCCACAGGTCTAATGTCCATTCCTTGTGTTCTTTAGCCCAAACAAGTCTCTTCTGCTTGTTGCCTGTCCTTAGCAGTGGTTTCCTAGCAGCTATTTTACCATGAAGGCCTGCTGCACACAGTATCCTCTTAACAGTTGTTGTAGAGATGTGTGTGCTGCTAGAACTCTGTGTGGCATTGACCTGGTCTCTAATCTGAGCTGCTGTTAACCTTCTATTTCTGAGGCTGGTGACTCGGATGAACTTATCCTCCGCAGCAGAGGTGACTCTTGGTCTTCCTTTCCTTGGGCGGTCCTCATGTGAGCCAGTTTCTTTGTAGCGCTTGATGGTTTTGGCCACTGCACTTGGGGACACTTTCAAAGTTTTCCCAATCTTTCGGACTGACTGACCTTCATTTCTTAAAGTAATGATGGCCACTCGTTTTTCTTTACTTAGCTGCTTTTTTGTTGCCATAATACAAATTCTAACACTCCATTCAGTAGGACTATCAGCTGTGTATCCACCTGACTTCTGAACAACACAACTGATGGTCCCAACCCCATTTATAAGGCAAGAAATCCCACTTATTAAACCTGACAGGGCACACCTGTGAAGTGAAAACCATTTCAGGTGACTACCTCTTGAAGCTCATCAAGAGAATGCCAAGAGTGTGCAAAGCAGTAATCAAAGCAAAAGGTGGCTACTTTGAAGAACCTAGAATATAAAACAGATTTTCAGTTTCACACTTTTTTGTTAAGTATATAATTCCACATGTGTTAATTCATAGTTTTGATGCCTTCAGTGTGAATCTACAATTTTTATAGTCATGAAAATACAGAAAACTCTTGGAATGACAAGATGTGTCCAAACTTTTGGTCTGTACTGTATATATCTATATCTCTATATATCTCTATCTATATCTATCTCTATATCTATATGTCTCTATATATCTATATCTCTATATCTATATATCTCTAGCTATATCTCTATCTATATCTATCTATCTCTATATCTCTATATATATATCTAGATCTATATATCTATCTATATCTATCTCTCTCTATATCTATATATATATATCTATCTCTGTATCTCTATATCTATATATATCTATCTCTATATATCTATATATATATCTTTATATATCTATCGCTATATATCTATATCTATCTATATCTCTATATCTATCTCTATATATCTATATCTCTATATCTATCTAGCTAGCCATCTCTATATCTATCTATATATCTCTATCTATATATATATATATCTATATCTGTATGTCTATCTCTCTCTCTCTCTCTCTCTCTCTCTATATATATATATATATATATATATATATATACTCTATCTCTATATCTATCTCTGTATCTCTATATATCTATCTATATCTCTATATATCTCTATATATATATATCTCTCTCTCTCTCTCTATATATATATATATATATATATCTATCTCTCTATCTATATCTATACTGTTGTATATCTCTATCTATATCTCTATATAGCTATATAGATCTCTATCTATATCTCTATCTGTATATCTCTATCTATATATCTCTATATCTATCTATATATCTCTATATCTATCTATCTCTATATCTATATATCTATATCTGTATATCTCTATCTATCTATATATCTCTATATCTATCTATCTCTATATCTATATATCTCTATATATCTATCTATATATCTATATCTATATGTCTATATATCTATCTATCTATCATATATATATCTCTCTATATATCTAGAGCTATATACAGTGCTGGCCAAAAGTATTGGCACCCCTGCAATTCTGTCAGATAATACTCAATTTCTTCCAGAAAATGATTGCAATCACAAATGCTTTGGTAATAATATCTTCATTTATTTTGCTTGCAATGAAAAAAACACAAAAGAGAATGAAAAAAAAAGTCAAATCATTGATCATTTTACACAAAACTCCAAAAATGGGCCGGACAAAAGTATTGGCACCCTCAGCCTAATACTTGGTAGCACAACCTTTAGACAAAATAGCTGCGAACAACCGCTTCCGGTAACCATCAATGAGTTTCTTATAATGCTCTGCTGGAATTTTAGACCATTCTTCTTTGGCAAATTTCTCCAGGTCCCTGAGATTTGAAGGGTGCCTTCTCCAAACTGCCATTTTGAGATCTCTCCACAGGTGTTCTATGGGATTCAGGTCTGGACTCATTGCTGGCCACTTTAGAAGTCTCCAGTGCTTTCTCTCAAACCATTTTCTAGTGCTTTTTGAAGTGTGTTTTGGGTCATTGTCCTGCTGGAAGACCCATGACCTCTGAGGGAGACCCAGCTTTCTCACACTGGGCCCTACATTATGCTGCAAAATTTGTTGGTAGTCTTCAGACTTCATAATGCCATGCACACGGTCAAGCAGTCCGGTGCCAGAGGCAGCAAAGCAACCCCAAAACATCAGGGAACCTCCGCCATGTTTGACTGTAGGGACCGTGTTTTTTTCTTTGAAGGCCTCTTTTTTTTCCTGTAAACTCTATGTTGATGCCTTTTCCCAAAAAGCTCTACTTTTGTCTCATCTGACCAGAGAACATTCTTCCAAAAAGTTTTTGGCTTTCTCAGGTAAGTTTTGGCAAACTCCAGCCTGGCTTTTTTATGTCTCTGGGTCAGAAGTGGGGTCTTCCTGGGTATCCTACCATAGAGTCCCTTTTCATTCAGACGCCGACAGATAGTACGGGTTGACACTGTTGTACCCTCAGACTGCAGGGCAGCTAGAACTTGTTTGGATGTTAGTCGAGGTTCTTTAGCCACCATCCGCACAATCTTTCGTTGAAATCTCTCGTCAATTTTTCTTTTCCGTCCACATCTAGGGAGGTTAGCCACAGTGCCATGGGCTTTAAACTTCTTGATGACACTGCACACGGTAGACACAGGAACATTCAGGTCTTTGGAGATGGACTTGTAGCCTTGAGATTGCTCATGCTTCTCAAGTCCTCAGACAGTTCTTTGGTCTTCTTTCTTTTCTCCATGCTCAATGTGGTACACACAAGGACACAGGACAGAGGTTGAGTCAACTTTAAACCATTTCAACTGGCTGCAAGTGTGATTTAGTTATTGCCACCACCTGTTATGTGCCACAGGTAAGTAACAGGTGCTGTTAATTACACAAATTAGAGAAGCATCACCTGATTTTTCAAAGGGTGCCAATACTTTTGTCCACCCCCTTTTTTATGTTTGGTGTGGAATTATATCCAATTTGGCTTTTTGACAATTCTTTTTGTGGTTTTCCATTGAAGACAAATTGAATGAAGATATTATTACCAAAGCATTTGTGATTGCAATCATTTTCTGGAAGAAATTGAGTATTATCTGACAGAATTGCAGGGGTGCCAATACTTTTGGCCAGCACTGTATATCTATATCTCTCTATATATATATCTCTGTATATCTATATATATATATATATATATATATATATATATATATATAACAGTCATGGCCAAAAGTTTTGAGAATGATACAAATATTAATTTTTACAAAGTCTACTGCTTCAGTTTTTCTAATGGCAATTTGCATATACTCCAGAATGTTATAAAGAGTGATCAGCTTAACAGCAATTACTTGCAAAGTCAATATTTGCCTAGAAAATGAACTTTATCCCCCAAAACACATTTCAACATCATTGCAGCCCTGCCTTAAAAGGACCACCTAACATCGTTTCAGTGATTGCTCCATTAACACAGGTGTGGGTGTTGATGAGGACAGGGCTGGAGATCAATCTGTCATGATTAAGTAAGAATGACACCACTGGACACTTTAAAAGGAGGCTGGTGCTTGCCATCATTGTTTCTCTTCTGTTAACCATGGTTATCTCTAAAGAAACACGTGCAGTCATCATTGCACTGCACAAAAATGGCCTAGCTGGGAAGAGTATTGCAGCTAGAAAGATTGCACCTCAGTCAACAATCTATCGCATCATCAAGAACTTCAAGGAGAGAGGTTCCATTGGTGCCAAAAAGGCTCCAGGGCGCCCAAGAAAGACCAGCAAGCGGCAGGACCGTCTCTTAAAAGTGTTTCAGCTGCGGGATCGGGCTACCAGCAGTGCAGAGCTTGCTGAGGAATGGCAGCAGGCAGGTGTGAGTGCATCTGCACGCACTGTGAGGCGGAGACTCTTGGAGCAAGGCCTGGTCTCAAGGAGGGCAGCAAAGAAGCCACTTCTGTCCAGAAAAAACATCAGGGACAGACTGATATTCTGCAAAAGGTACAGGGAGTGGACTGCTGAGGACTGGGGTAAAGTCATTTTCTCTGATGAATCCCCTTTTCGATTGTTTGGAACATCTGGAAAACAGCTTATTCGGAAAAGAAGAGGTGAGCGCTACCACCAGTCTTGTCTCATGCCAACTGTAAAGCATCCTGAAACCATTCATGTGTGGGGTTGCTTCTCAGCCAAGGGAATCGGCTCTCTCACAGTCTTGCCTAAAAACACAGCCATGAATAAAGAATGCTACCAGAATGTCCTCCAAGAGCAACTTCTCCCAACCGTCCAAGAGCAGTTTGGCGCTCAACAATGCCTTTTCCAGCATGATGGAGCACCTTGCCATAAAGCAAAGGTGATAACTAAATGGCTCAGGGAACAAAACATAGAGATTTTGGGTCCATGGCCTGGAAACTCCCCAGATCTTAATCCCATTGAGAACTTGTGGTCAATCATCAAGAGACGGGTGGACAAACAAAAACCAACAAATTCAGACAAAATTAAAGCATTGATTCTGCAAGAATGGACTGCTATCAGTCAGGATTTGGTCCAGAAGTTGATTGAGAGCATGCCAGGGAGAATTGCAGAGGTCCTGAAGAAGAAGGGTCAACACTGCAAATATTGACTTGCTGCATTAACTCATTCTAACTGTCAATATAAGCTTCTGTTACTCATAATATGAATGCAATTATATTTCTGTATGTGATAAAAACATCTGACAAACACACATAAAAACCAGAGGGCAGCAGATCATGTGAAAATATAATATTTGTGTCATTCTCAAAACCTTTGGTCATGACTGTATCTATCTATCTATATCTATATTTCTATATATCTATATCTCTATATATCTATATCTCTATCTATCGCTATATCTATCTACAGTACAGACCAAAAGTTTGGACACACCTTCTCATTCTAAGAGTTTTCTGTATTTTCATGACTATAAAAATTGTAGATTCACACTGAAGGCATCAAAACTATGAATTAACACATGTGGAATTATATACTTAACAAAAAAGTGTGAAACAACTGAAAATATCTCTTATATTCGAGGTTCTTCAAAGTAGCCACCTTTTGCTTTGATTACTGCTTTGCACACTCTTGGCATTCTCTTGATGAGCTTCAAGAGGTAGTCACCTGAAATGGTTTTCACTTCACAAGTGTGCCTTGTCAGGTTTAATAAGTGGGATTACTTGCCTTATAAATGGTGTTGGGACTATCAGTTGTGTTGTTCAGAAGTCAGGTGGATACACAGCTGATAGTCCTACTGAATGGAGTGTTAGAATTTGTATTATGGCAACAAAAAAGCAGCTAAGTAAAGAAAAATGAGTGGCCATCATTACTTTAAGAAATGAAGGTCAGTCAGTCCGAAAAATTGGGAAAACTTTGAAAGTGTCCCCAAGTACAGTGGCCAAAACCATCAAGCGCTACAAAGAAACTGGCT